>CAMQGK010000355.1:4425000-5025000 GCA_947000775.1 Pterois miles | reverse complement strand
CATGTGAAACTGGAAAACCTCTGGAATCCATTGATACCAACCAGGTCATATGCGTGGAAAAACTCGCATGGCCATTTTTAAAGGGATCCTTTGACCTCTGACCTCAACACATGTGAATGTAAATGGGTTCTGTGGGTCCCCACCAGTCTCCCCTTTACAGACATGCCCACTTTATGATAATCACATGCAGTTTGGATCAAGTCATAGTCATAGTGGAAATATAGAGTTGAATTTCAGTGAGGATGAAAAACAAAACAAGTGAAAAATAAGTGACTGAATTTAATTTCATATCAGTCAGTTTCAGATTTACTGGAATTTGCTTCCACACTAATAAATTTAAATCCAAATGATGCTGTTCAGTTCAGTTTTTCAATGCAATTATTCAAGTTTAACAATACATATTCAAATATAAATGATTCAAATTCAGTTTCTAGCGATGCATTTTTCTGCCCATTGACATCTTTCAGAAGAACGGTGTTGATCCCTTCACTAGAGCGCCACATGGTGAATCTCTGACAGGAAGCTGAAGAGGTTGTAGAGGCTCGTAGTGGAACAACACCTTAATAATACAATTTATGATGGTTTTGACTTTCAGTTGTGACCCATCTGTAAGTGAAACTCCAGTAGTAACAACAGGAGGAAGTTCATTATTGTGGTCATGGGTAGAGGTCGGCCGATTAATCGCAGCCGATTATTTGACATTTCTTCATAATCAGATTGCCAGTGTCTGAGTGTATTAAGCCGATTATCAAGCAGGTGCCTAAATGCTGCTAAGTGCACTAAAACTTTATTTTTTCATCCAAAAGTTTAGTTTTTTTTTTTTGATTACCTGTTTCATCCATCCATCCATCCATCGTCAACCACTTATCCCGTTAGGGGTTGCGGGGGGGCTGGAGCCGATCCCAGCTGGCATAGGGCGAAGGCGGGGTTCACCCTGGACAGGTCGCCAGTCCATCGCAGGACACATAGAGACAGACAACTTATAGACAGACAACCATTCACGCTCACATCCACACCTACGGGCAATTTAGAGTCATCAATTAACCTAAACAGCATGTCTTTGGACTGTGGGAGGAAGCCGGAGTACCCAGAGAAAACCCACGCTTACACAAGGAGAACATGCAAACTCCACACAGAAGAGCCACAAGCTGGAATCGAACCTGTGACCCTCTTGCTGTGAGGCGACAGCGCTAACCACTACACCACCGTGCAGCCCTACCTGTTTCATGTATTCAATATTTTGATTATACATCATTTTAATTTAAAATATATAAGTGCACTGCAGTGCAGACACAAAGTGTAGACTGGATAGACAGACCATAGATGGTGTTCAATAAATGTTTACTGAAGTTGAGAAATTTTGTGCATCATTTGTTATTATTAAGCTGTTTTATTTTATCAGATGGAGAAAAAAAAAAAGAAAATCACCCAAACATAACTCCCCCCAAAAATCGGCATCATATATCAGCATCATGAATCATCCTGATTCTCCAATAAATCAGCATCGGCTATAAAAAGCCCATATCGGTGGAGCTCTAGTCATGGTATGAAGTAATGTAAACAGGTTCTATTAATAGATTAAGTCCCTCTCCGTTGTCTTATGAGTTTACATGTTTTCCATTGACATGGTTGACTATAGAAGCATTCAGCATTATGGGCATGGACGAACATCTTTCCTTGTACATGGAGCTCAGTTTAAAACGAGTGTCCTGATCCACAGCCTAAATCTGCTTGTGACATAAGCTGCTCTATCAGAACCAGCTCTGTTCGTGAGACTGGAACCAGCAGAGTCCAGCAGCAGTGTTTGATGTCCTTATTGCATCCTTCCTGATGTTGTGTCTTGAATGAGAATGTTGTTCAAACTTTAAGATGCTTCTCATCGTTGAAGTTTTCTCTGTTCTGCTCTCTGATATGTAAAATTCATTTGGTTGTCTTCTACAACTTTCCAGGTAGAGCAACAGTGTCAGGTTTGTCCAGTCTTTGTCTTGATTTTAGTTCGTGGAAATGGTTGTGAAAATAGTGACAAGGCACAATTTACCACTGTCAGTACTCCTTCAGTCATGTGGCTTATGAAGGCTTAATGACAACCTTTTTGAAAATGTGATACTTCTTCTTCAATCATCCCTAATATAGGGGAATTAGATCATGCACACGCCCGTTACCACAGTCTCCTACCATGCTGGGTGTAAAGAGACAACATCTGTGTTCACATTTGTGCATCGTTTTAGCCACGTTTAGGTCTAATAGTCGTGGTCTTTACAGTTTTGGCAAACATCTGTATGCATCATCAAAAGTTAATCATGAAGCAAAGCACCTTTAATGCAAAACAGATAAAAGACTTTCCATGACGTGGCAGGAGACCAGATATTGACTGAATTAAAAGTCAAAATGCTCATGCATGTAAATAGTTAAGTTCAGCATTACAGTCGTCGAGGCCCACTGGCTGTAGTTTCATATGTTTCATATGAAAACAGACGACCAACACTGAAACCTTACTATTTAAAACACTTCTGCATAAACGGTCTCACGCTTGCTCCGGCCTGTTTTAAATATTAAGGTTTTAACCAACATGCATGTCTTTGTGAAGTAGTGTGAGTAACAGACAGTAACAGATATTTGATAAAGTTTTGCTGCTGTTAAACACGCTGCCAATTTAGTTTTAATTCATCAAAAATGTTTCCGTTTTCGATACTTCATTCACGATAGTGAAATTCTGGATCAATACCAATATTTAAGTTTGTTTTGCTGTTATTTATTCCTCTTTGTGCCAAGGAAACTGTGACCTCTTCATTATTTAAAAATAGTTGTTTTAAAGTTGTCTTTGAATGAGCACAAATTCAATCATGAAAATTTATGAATTAACCTTTGGTATAACTTTTCACGTGAAAAATATTCATTTTTAAAATCAAAAACCTTTTTAGCTGTTATACAGCTACCTATTCAATGGGAAGAACGGTTCAGTACCTGAAGAGCCCTACAAAAATAAAAAGTTTTGTGAAACATAATTAAATGTAAAAGCGATTTGACTTTTCTTTTGTTTCTTAAGTGTATTTGCCGATTTTTTTTTTTTTTTTTTTCTCAACTCACCCCAGCTGTTCGGTTTGGGCTCGTGCACTCTGCTCACCCGGGACTGGATCCTGGTATGGGGGACAGACTGCGTCACCCCTCGCTGGACTGACAGCCATCTAGTGACTCATTATGCAAACATGAGGCTTGTTCCCGTCCAGACCGCAGTGATTGTTTTAAAAAATGTTGTAAGCCTTTGTTTAACTCATAGGTGTCAAACTCAGATTTTATTTGACCCGCAAGATGATATCACCTGTCTATTTGAGCTGGCCTGCCAGTATATAGCACATGAACCGGTAATACTACAAATCCCAGATTACTAGTGCATTGGTGAGTCAATGAAGGCGGGCAAGTTGCCCCCTCCCACATCTGTTGACATTCATTAGCAACCTCATAGTACTGCTTACCGCAAGAAAATTTAAGCCACCTCTCCCCAAAAATGTCCAAACGAATCGACGAAGATGAACAGGAACTTTGAAGACAGGTGGGAGGCGGGCACTGAAACGAAACGGCACGACGAGTGCAAGGAATATGAAAAAGTTCATTATATATATATTGTGTGTGTGTGTGTGTGTGTGTGTGTGTGTGTGTGTGTGTGTGTGTGTGTGTGTGTGTGTGTGTGTGTGTGTGTGTGTGTGTGTGTGTATATATATTTTTTTTTTTTTTTTTTTTTTTTTTTTTTTTTTTTTTTTTTTTTTTTTTTTTTTTTTTTTTTTTTTTTTTTTTTTTTTTTTTTTTCTCTTTCTTTTTTTTTTTTTTTTCTTTTTTTTTGTTTTTTTTTTTTTTCTTCTCTTCTTTCCCTTTTGTGAAGTCGATGGATCCTTTTCAGTCTTTCTGGAGATCAGGAGATCTGGACATGTGTGCAGTAAATGATGGGCATGGGGAGTTGACTGATTAGTTGCTATATCTGAATTTGCATAATCATGAATCACTGGCAACTTTATGCAAATGAGGTCCATCATCACAAGGCAGCAGGCTTACGAAACTCCTATCAAAGGCAGCGCTGATCAAATGTCAATCCAGATTCTGTTACTATAATGCCTTTTTCTCTCCTAAAATGTTTTCAGAAACATATTTCAGTGTACTGTTTAGCTGTTAAATGAGAACATTTGTGACCTACCGCCTTGTTTGAAACAGTCGAGCCTGCCCATCAGCCGGAGCGGACCGAACCGTATTGGGCTCCGTCACGTCTTCCCGATTGTTGGCTGGATTTGGTGTATCACCACCATAATAATCCCACACGACCAACTTTTTTTTTCAACTTTTATTTGTAAACCACACATGTACGGCGCCCGCAATCATGCTAAAGTCATGTCCAGCCATTGGTTTCTTCAGTGAATCAGCAGCTGCTTACCGTTGACCGAGACCGACCGCAAAGAACCAAACACCAATTTTACACATTTAGTCGGCGCAAAACTGATGCGACACAACAGATAAAGACCACTTACTGTCATCAGCTAATGTCGTCTTAGTAGCAGTTAACAAGGTGAATACTGGCAAATACAAATGTTTGGCGGATAAATCGGTGCATCCCCACCAGAGAGACGAGCAAGGAAACCTTATCAAAGATTCAAGGCAATAAATGCTGAGTAATTTCTATGCAGATGGTAATTTTGTGGGTAAAGTATTCCTTTAAGATTATAGAAAAGGGTGAGCAGGTTCTCACTGGGCTAAGTGAACTCGGAGAACAATGATCCCTGGAAGATATTGTGAGAACATTTTGGATAAGTTAGCCGTTAACCTCTTCAAATCAAAACATCTCCTTGGTTTAATGTGTATCAGACCTCTACAGCCTCGCGCTTTGAGTTATGAAGTAACAATAACAATAAATAAGAGATAAATGTGCTAAACACAAAAAACATGCCAAAAATGAATCAGAAACAGAATTACTGGAAAATGGCAACAAAAATAAAAAAGTATGGGAGATATTTCCAAAGCAGAGAGGCCAAGAGATTCTCAGTAATAAAAAGTGAAGAGACTGTTCACTCAGTGTATTCAACAGCTGCTGAGGTCCAGCTGCTCTTGGCTTGATTTCAGCCTGGGTTGCTTGAGATGTTGGGCTCCCCCGGAGCAGCTCTTATGAAGTTACTGGGGTCGGGTTTGGGGGTTTGGGGTGGGGGGGTGTTGTCCCGAGACATAGTGAAATGACAAGAGACAGTACTTCTCTCTAAACAAGCAGAGCGAATGAGCAAAGACTGGAGTTTAACCGCAAAACGGTTAAATAGAAAACATGTGACTATTTTAGCCTTCAAGAGGAGAGGGAAAAGAAGGGGCCCAGATATAAACATCCAGGGAACACGAGCCCGGACTGTTACAGGTGTGTTAGCAATTATGAACATCTTTAAACTTTTATGACTCTGGGAAGAGGGCCAGCAACTGGAGAATGTTTTCACTGTCATTAATTTTCTATAGCAGTGTGGACTGTCAGTGTGGGTTCACTGGTATTCTAGTGCACAATAAAGCAAGTGAATGGGGAAAGCCACCCACAACAACAAACTAAACACACATTATTCCCGTCATGTTGACTTGAGAACATGTTGACTTGACATGAAGCCTTTTTTATAGCTTGCAATTTGAAAATCCTTGCGTTTTTGTACCACAACAGAAATTTAAAATCCTGTTTATACGTTTACTAGCTTTCTCTTTGGGTTACAACCAGCAACGGTCGATCAGCCAAACGGCATTAAACTGGCAACAGGAGTTAGAGTTGGGCAACGAATATATATGCAACAAGCTCAGTACATCGCCAGTTGAGATGGCGATCGTTTGGGTGATGTATGTCATTTTAATTTGCTAATTTAATGGTATGCATCTGAAGAACGAGAGCTCATCTGCTACATGAACCCAAACCAGAGCTGGTGACTGTTGGAAACACTAACCAAAGCAGTTTTTAGAGTTTTATCTAGTTTCTGTCGAGTTTGGGGAGGTACACCGTGTCGCATGCACACACACCTATCGGTAATCGCTTATCGATTGTTGGGCTGGCAATGGCTGGTTTGAAAATTTCAACATAGAGTCCACAATACAAACTAAATTTACAGGCCAGGTGTGCAAAGAGGTATGAAAGCAGTCAGAGTTTGAGCTTCTCTCTCAAGCTCTCTTTCTTTAATTCGTCACAAAGCTGAACAATTTATCACATCATGCCATTCAGAACAGGTATAAACACTAATCTTTACATGTGGCCCGATGCCATCGTGTAAAAACTTGTGTGTCTGAAGCATAATGACTCCTTTACAGTTGTAATCTTTAGATTTCTGTCCTTCTTCAGCACTTCTTGAGCAGCTACTTAGTCAAACAGAGCAACCGGTGTATCTCTATTCAGTACAGTCATACAAACTCATGTTGTTTTAATGAGAAATAAAAGTCTGATTTCAAGCTGCGCATTGCACAAGTAGTTTTCCACAGATTAGCCCAGTAACAGGAGTTGGTTACCTTACCGAGGCGTTGCAGGTGGGCGTCCTGTCGCCTGCAACTCTTCATCCAACAGCTCACGGTGCTCTTCCTTCTTGTTCCTTCACTCTTTGCAATCTTTAAAACTGATCAGCTGTGGAAAAAAAAAATCAACAAGTCTTGGAGATGTTTGTTTAATGAATGATTGCAGTCAGTGCTAAAATCTGATGAAGGCATTGCGTTTTATGCGACTGAATGTCACAATAAAAGCCACCACATATTTCACATTTGATGCTTTTAATGTGAAGCAGCAGCAGTAGGAAATGCTCTAACGAACTAACAAACCACTCAGCACACAGTCCGGTACATATGTTCACAATCTTTAACTAGTCCTACAGTAGTTAACTGCCAAACATTATTATTTTTTAATCTTTTTAGAATATCTGTTTATTATTTATCGTGTATTATTATAAAGAAATGAAAGAATTGTCTTCTTAGATGAAAGAGCGAATGATGCAGCTCATTGTGTTACGTACTGTATCACATAAGTGTTTCTGGTCTTTTCATTCATACAGCTTAGAGTTTATCACAAAGGGCTTTACAGTCTGTACAAACTACAGTGGTGTTCCAGATACCAAAAAAGCTCCAAAAAATGCTTTCTTAAAAATACTATGCTGTCAGAAGGTTTGAGTCTAAAATGCTAATTTTCAGAAACCTGATAAAAGCAGTTAACTTGTTCCAGCGTGGTGTTGTGATCCCTGACGTTGCCGCCTCTAAACCCTCCACTCTTCTCTCATGTAAACACAATCATCAAAATCGTAATCTTTATTTCTGGCTTATTTCTTCTAACAGCTGCAGTCGACGCGACGGAGGCTTTAGGGTGGCAGGTGTAAGCGAGCGATGCATAACGTCGGTCTAGACAAAACAACATACGTCAGTGAATTTACTCCACTCACAGACGGCCGTTTGACTGCAGAGTAACTGTCAACACTGCGGCCCACCTGGCTAGGCGTTAAACAGCCTTGGTCTGCGTGGGTCTGGCTGACAACTGACATGATGTATTGACCCACCGCTGAGAGCTGTGTGTTTAGGTCCTGACATAGACACCGCTAGCTCTGGGCTGACGGTGACGTTTTTTTATTTTACCTCAGAGACTTGTTATGTAATAAGTGTTACATGTTTTTCAAATTAAATGGTTGAAACAAAAGTACTGCCTTAAATTCCCTCATTAGCCTCCGTGTGAAACTAAACAGAGGCGGATCAAACTGACATGCAGAAAATGATTTACCAGCTTTGCACCTGCACAGAGCTTTTTAGCCTCTTGTAGTTTATAATTTTGGTTTTATGCAACATTAACTGTATGTGTTAACTGGTTCAGTCTGTGCTTCTCTGAACGTTATTTCCAGCAGCAGGCATCTGATTTTAGCCAAAAAAAAAAAAAAAAAAACGACACACACACATTCATACACTGATGGCAGAGGCTTGGAAGGATCTAATCCACGCGTCAAACTCAACGCCTGCGGGCCAAATCCGGCCCAGCACCTCACTTTGTTTGCTTGCAAAGAATATGTTATGCTTATCATACAATTCTGTGCCACTTTACAGAAGTACTGTCCTTAAACTACATGTCCCACAATGCCTCTCGACTATGTGACGTGTGCACTGAAGCGTCTCATCAGCGGTTTCCAGCAGCGGTGCAGTGTTGCCAACTCAGGAACTTAGTCGCTATATTTCATGAGTTTTCAGACCTCTTTAGCAAGTCTTTCAAAAAAGCGAATAGCGACAAATCTAGCGACTTTTTCTGGTGTTATTGGAGACTTTTGGAGACTGATGTGAAAGCAGGTATCGTTCTTACTCTTCTCAAGGCAGCAGGTGCTGCCGTGGACCTCTCCCCGGTCCCAAAGCACTCCCAGGCGGCCCAATCCTAGTCAGCCGTCCCTCCTAGCTGCAGTCAGAGCTGTTCATCCCTCCACATCCAGACTGAATGAATCCTGCATGCACAGAGTTGCCGCTGGCTGATGTCAATGTTAAACTTTGGAAATCAAACCCTGAATTAAAAAAAAAAACAAACAAAAAAACAAGTAACTCTGCCAGAGTGTCTGTTTTGGGTCACTTTTGCTGGTCCCAAGCCCAGATAAAGGAGGAGGGCTGAAATATTGGCATTAAAAACAAACAGAATGGACAGAAGAAAGTTCTTTTGTAGTTATAAACATATTAAGATGTTGTTGTTTATTTTACTCACTTTTTGTCTTCAGAGTTAGTTATTAAATTATTACTAAAATTATTAATAATCAAATGCAGAGACAATTTTCTAACATGATCAAGAGTAGATACATTTATATTGTCTTACAATTACAGCCGGCCATTTGAGGGCAGCCATGATGCTGATGTGGCCCGGGATGAAATTGAGTTTGACACCCCTGATCTAATCTACATACTCAGTCACACGATAGCACAGCCTTTGGGAGCAACATGGGGTTACGTATCTTGCTCAAGGACACTTCGACATGTGGACTGGAGGAGCCGGGGATCGAAGCGCTGCCCTTCTGATTCACCTCTGAGCGACGGCTACCCCCAGTACTAATTTGCAACAGCAAAATCATTTTCAAGGAAACGTAATGACTCTGGATTACATTTTTTTTTTTTCGAAATGATGTGAAAACTGAGGTGCTCAAATGACGATGTACAGTAATCACAATGTCCCCGGTTTGAGTCCTGCCAGAGACCTTTTTTGCACATCATTCACCAGCTCTTTCTCAGTCCTCATCTCCTGTCAGCTGTCAGCTTGCTATCGAATAAAGACATGAAATAAACAACACGAAGATATGAACATGAACACATCTGCAGAGTTGTACAATATTCACTGATGCACTTGGCTGCAGTTAAGAAAAGATATTTTTGGTTTAATGTTAAAACACCATAGAGCACAACACACCAGATATGTTTACTTTTTAAGTCTTTAACACCACAAACTTTCTCTGACCTTGACTAAAATGTTTACTGGCCTAAACCTAACCACATGTGAAGGTCTTGAACCTGGCCTCAGGTTTCAAAGCTTTTTACACCCCAAATCCACCGTGACCACCTCAAGTAGCAACCTCTGGGTCTAAAAAGTGAAGCCAATGCTGAGGTGCCTTAAACTTGCATTCTTTCTAACAGCCAGCAGGGGGACGCCTCTGGTCGCAGAAAGTAGTCTGATTGTATAGAAGTCTATGAGAAAATGAGCCTACTTCTCGCCTGATTTATTACCTCAGTAAACAGTGTAAACATGAGTTTATGGTCTCAATCACTAGTTTCAAGTCTTCTTCACTACAGCATGATGTTCACTTAGTAAATTATGGTCCCATTTAGAGTCAAATAGACCATAAAGCAGGGGATACTTTAGAGCGTGGCTACCCTGTGGTTGATGGTTACTACCACCGCATCATTATCCATGTTTTCGCCTTACAACTTTAACCTTTTCACCATGTCTTCTCAGTTTCTAACAGTTCATTTTAACATTTTAGCTGCCTAAGAATGTCTTATTCAGTTGTTCTTAGATGACCAAAATGATGAACTCAAGTCTTCAAAACCGTAGTTCACAAACCAGTGGGTGACGTCTGAGGGGCACCTACCTTGGGACACTTCCTGGACAAAAAAAACATTTTGCCAGTGAATGAAAACCATAGAGGCCAAAACCATTTGCTAGCATATAAATGTTATTGTTAGGAGACATGTTTGCATTCATCACATGGACCCAAACATCAGCAACAACAGCTGTGATATTGCAGTGTAGCTGCTTGATGTGGATATATGCAGCTTTTTTGCTAATATGTTAGTTAGTTAGTAACTTTAAAAGACAGTCCTCTGACCCCAAAAAACTCAATTAGTGCAGCTTTAAGAGGAATTTAAAGGAGAAAGACATCCATAATGACGGAGATGAACCTGCGCACCATGTGTCCTTGTTCTCGGTCTTTGTATTGTATCTGTATGATCTTGTGATGTTTAATATTTGCTGGGACCGTGTTGAAACTTCTGTTCAAATTTAAGAACCATTTAAACTCACCAGCTGAGTTTTTGTCTGACCCACCTTTTATCTTTAGTTTTCATAGTGACATTAATCATCACTGCCATTTCCTCAGATGCTCCACCAGTGAGGCTGCATGACTTGTGGCTCCAGCGTTTGAGCTCTCTGTCTCATAATGTTATATTAGCTCTTATGTCTGTATAACTGTAGGTCTACTGTTTTTCCCCTCTAATCTTCTGGACGTAAACCTCCTTGCAGGAGAAGTAGTCGGTCTTCCCATTTACTGTAGAAGTGAGTCTTTTTCCTGATGCCGAGCCTTGATTCAAATACTGGCATTCAGCCTTGGAATTCAGTCCCAGAGGATCTGAGGACAAGCTAATGGTTAAAACAGAGCAACCGTATCCTCCACAAGGAGAACACCGCTTTGGTTTTTAGAAACAACAGGTTAGTTTGTAATTTCAGCTTTTGTTTTTTTGCTTTCTGGAGCTTAAGGTTAAAGCTGAGGCTATATTGTTTTTCTGCCCATTTGAATAAACCCTGACTCCGGTGTAACTCTAAAATACAAACATACCATTTTAAAAGAAGGGGAATTCTAACTATGAATGCTGTTTTTGTGCTCAGATCAAATTAAATTGGCTCATTGTTTGTTTGCTCGATGTTTATCGTATCACTGAGAAGTTGTACTGACGATTATTGTAGAGCCACTCCTGGAAACTGCACTATGCCCGCTGTATGGTTCCTGTTGTCAGAGCCAGATGCAGAGCAGATGTTGGGGATGCAAAGGGATGAAGGCTTTAAAGTTTGCTGTTTCACATGCGGTTCTGTCATGCTACACAAGTTGTTCTCTGTAAGACAGCTGATGAATTGCTGTTAGGTTAAAACTAGTGTCAGTGCAGGATTGATTGATGTCAGGCCTGGACTGGAGCACGCTTTCAGTTACCTCCCAGTGAGTTTGATTTGGCAGTGATGCCATCAGCCAGAATGTCGTCCTTTTTGGGGTTTGACGACAAGCCACGTGCCAAGTTGAATACTCCAGGGATGCACCGATCCCACTTTTTCAGTCCCGATACCGATGCCTGGACTTTGGGTATCAGCCGATACTGAGTACCAGTGTTTAATTAATAAGCTGAACGCCACGCTGTGTGGAAGTGACTGGGATCTGTGTTTTATATGTAAGGCAACATCAGGCCTGACTTGAACATTGCTTTCCTTACTTTGTAAAACTACATATAACAGATAAATACGCAGAAACAAATTTACTAAATTGTTATTTATTATTCTTATCATTTGTCAGTATTGGCCCGATGCCCGATCCGATATCGGTGCATCCCTGGAGTACTCTCTCCTGCTTCGTTTTCAGAATTGCAAGCCAGGCTTCTTCATAATGCCTTCGTGCCAGCGACATCCGCGGCTGGAGGCATTGTGTTGTCCATCCGTCCATCTGTCCGACCCATCCCTGTGACCACAATATCTCAGAAACACCTGGAGGGAGTTTCTTCAGATTTGGCTCAAATATCCATTTGGACTCGAGGATGAACTGAATTTGTCGCTCAAGGTCACCGTGACCTCACGAAACATGTTTCTGGCCATATAGTAACTCAAGGATTCATATGCTGATTATGACAATTTCACACAAATGTCTAACAGGATAAAATGATGACGTGATGATATTTTGGACAGACATGGATGTAAACTGCAACTCGACTGGTTGGTGGAGGCATAAAACTGCAAAGCGGTGATTGTAGTTTTCTTTTTGATTTTGTCCAGGCCAGGGGGCCTGAAGGATAGAGATCTGGTTCTGTTCTCTGGTTTATTCATGGTTTATTCTCCTCAGACTTCATCATGAGCCATTGGATTCAGCTGTAGTGAATTATAGATGGGATCTTTGGTTCATGTCATGTTGTGGACGTCTCAGGGTTTGCTGTTTGCGTGTAGTCGCTGACTGTTTACTGTAACAAACCCTTCATGGATCACTGAGCCTGGAAGTTGTTATCCCAGCTTGAGGTTTACTGGCAGCTCTCTACTCCAACAAAACACCTCAACACCCGGGGAGGGGGGTCTGTCAGGAGGTTCCACCGGCGGTGAGCGGGATGGGTGGCCAAGTCTGTGTTGTTACTGTTGTTGTTTAAGGGGCACATACGTTGAAAGATGCATGTGAGGCCTGATACCTGTAGGGTCAGAATAAACTCTTATTGGTCATCGGCATCTTTTGAAATTCACGTAAACAGCATTTATTTACCTCTCAACCAGCAGATCCCCTGGGGTGTTTATATGGAGTTCAGATTGGTAATAGCCTCTCACACTCCTCTTGTAAATTTCAAAATCACTAAAAGTGTCCTTCTCCAGATTTGTGGTATGTTCATGTGAGTAAAGCCCACCACTCACTGGTGCTTGTCGGATTTTAACAACAACTGAATCCTCCTTCACACCGATGGCAGCAAAGACATTGACTGGTTGAGGCAGTTGAATAAAGCATCATTAAAGTCTATCAGCTGTGATGTAAAGCGAAGAGTACATAGTTTCACGTTGGGTAAAGATGTCTTTCAGGTTCTTTGGAAATCAAATCAGTTTTAACTGGTCAAAGATTCGCAGTGATGCATGTTTGGTGTACGTTTAGGAAACTATTGTGTCAAGTTTCTTAACTAGTTATATGAAATGACCTGTGGTGTTCTGACCTGTTGGTAGATCATTGTGTATTGTGCAATACTGCACAATTTGTGCACAGTACAGCGCTCTTATAGTATAGTTTACCCGGATTTCCCTCCGGGGATTAATAAAGGTTCATCTTATCTTATCTTATCTTGGTACTAAAACTAAAACGTTTATTTTCTAGCTACACTTAAGTGTCTGTCCAGGGTTTATTTAGGCTTCTATGTAAATGTGTTATTGATAAATGGCATTATTAAATTAAAGTTGCATATCAAAATGTGTATATTTTTGCACATATAACAAATGTTAAATATTTTCCTATACATTTATTTTATACCTATTTAGGGATGGGACGGTTCATAAAATTCACGGTTTGGTTCAGTTCACGGTTTGGGGTCACAGTTTTCAGTTCAGTACATTTATGGCACAACAAGGAGACCAATTTCTAACTTCAAATTAAACATGCATTTCATTTATTTAGCAAAATAAGTCAACAACTGTCTTCACAACAGTAGACTAACATCAGGAACAAAACACTTCTTCATTATCACATCTTATGGCTGGACTTCTGATCTAAAAGAAAAGAGCTGCTTTGTTATTTAAAAATAATTAATAGATAAAAACAAATCAAGGAAAAGTGCAGCATCAGGTCAACCAGCACTAGAGCTTTGTTAACAACAGTAACATCTACTAGGCCTGCACCATAGTGAGCATATTAGCTTTACTGATGTCAGCCTGGTTGTTTTTAAAGTCACAACCAGATTAGAATTGAATATTTAAATACAACTAGGACACATGTTGTTTCTAGAGCAGCAACAGTAATGTTTACAACAGCAAAGTCACCATATAAACTCATTAATATCTCACTGGAAACAATCTGACATATTAATAAAACAAATCATATTACTGAGTGAAGTTTATAAAGACTGAAGAACACAAACATCAGACAGTATCAGTCCGTCCTCCTGTCCTCCTATCCTCCTGTCCTCCTGTCCTCTGTCCTCCTGTCCTCCTCTCCTCTGTCCTCCTCTCCTCCGTCCTCCTGTCCTCTGTCCTCCTGTCCTCTGTCCTCCTGTCCTCCTCTCCTCTGTCCTCCTGTCCTCCTCTCCTCTGTCCTCCTCTCCTCTGTCCTCCTGTCCTCTGTTTGTCCTCCTCTCCTCTGTCCTCTCCTCTGTCCTCCTGTCCTCTGTTTGTCCTCCTGTCCTCTGTTTGTCCTCCTGTCCTCTGTTCTCCTGTCCTCTGTTTGTCCTCCTCTCCTCTGTCCTCCTATCCTCTGTCCTCCTGTCCTCTGTCCTCCTGTCCTCTGTTTGTCCTCCTATCCTCTGTCCTCCTATCCTGTGTCCTCCTCTCCTCTGTCCTCCTCTCCTCTGTCCTCCTGTCCTCTGTCCTCCTGTCCTCTGTTTGTCCTCCTATCCTCTGTCCTCCTGTCCTCCTATCCTCTGTCCTCCTATCCTGTGTCCTCCTATCCTCTGTCCTCCTGTCCTCTGTCCTCCTCTCCTCTGTCCTCCTATCCTCTGTCCTACTGTCCTCTGTCCTCCTATCCTCTGTCCTCCTTCCTCCTCTGTCCTCTGTCCTCTGTCCTCCTGTCCTCCTGTCCTCTGTCCCCCCCCCCCCCCCCTCTCCTCCCCTCCTTCCTCCTCTCCTTGTCCTCCTATCCTCTGTCCTCTGTCCTCTTCTCTTCTGTCCTCCTGTCCTCCTATCCTCTGTCCTCTGTCCTCTGTCCTCCTGTCCTCCTCTCCTCTGTCCTCCTGTCCTCCCCCCCCCCCCCCCCCCCCCCCCCCCCCCCCCCCCCCCTTCCTCTTCCTCTGTCCTCCTGTCCTCCTATCCTCTGTCCTCCTATCCTGTGTCCTCCTATCCTCTGTCCTCCTGTCCTCTGTCCTCCTCTCTTCTGTCCTCCTTTGTCCTCCTATCCTCTGTCCTCCTGTCCTCCTGTCTCTGCTGATTTGAACCACTACAGGTCCTGCTGGTAGAGAGGAGGAGCTGCTTTGTCTCAGCCAGCTGATGAGTTTACTACTAAGATACATGACAAACTAACCTAAACAGTCAGACTACAGAGTCTACTGACAGCTTTAGTTTACTACTAAGATACATGACAAACTAACCTAAACAGTCAGACTACAGAGTCTACTGACAGCTTTAGTTTACTACTAAGATACATGACAAACTAACCTAAACAGTCAGACTACAGAGTCTACTGACAGCTTTAGTTTACTACTAAGATACATGACAAATTAACCTAAACAGTCACGCACTACAGAGTCTACTGACAGCTTTAGTTTACTACTAAGATACATGACAAACTAACCTAAACAGCCAGACTACAGAGTCTACTGACAGCTTTAGTTTACTACTAAGATACATGACAAACTAACCTAAACAGTCAGACTACAGAGTCTACTGACAGCTTTAGTTTACTACTAAGATACATGACAAACTAACCTAAACAGTCAGACTACAGAGTCTACTGACAGCTTTAGTTTACTACTAAGATACATGACAAACTAACCTAAACAGCCAGACTACAGAGTCTACTGACAGCTTTAGTTTACTATTAAGATACATGACAAACTAACCTAAACAGTCAGACTACAGAGTCTACTGACAGCTTTAGTTTACTACTAAGATACATGACAAACTAACCTAAACAGTCAGACTACAGAGCCTACTGACAGCTTTAGTTTACTACTAAGATACATGACAAACTAACCTAAACAGTCAGACTACAGAGTCTACTGACAGCTTTAGTTTCAGCTTGTGTAGCCGAGTTACGTTGCTCCTAAACTTTATGAGGATAATATATTAATAACACAGAGGCTCTGTAGTTCCTTGTCAATATCAGCGCATCACTGCTTCACTGCTACTGTTCCACCCTTCACAATAAACTCCCCGAACACAACCACTGATCACTGCTGACTAGAAGCAACTCAGCTGGTGAGCTAACGTGCAGTGGCGACTTCGTGGCGGTAGTTGAGAGACACGCGCAGTGAAATCTGATCCGCCCTCACCGAAATTGAGCCAATCACAACGTACAACCTCAGCTTCAGTTATACTGTGGATGTGTTATACCTCATACCCCTGTCCACCGTGTCCCAGCCTCTTTCCATAGGCCTCGATTTCTAGTGTGACAATAAACGCGACAAAAAAAATACACAATTGTCCTTATAACCTGTTTCAAATGAACCGAACAGTACGTACACAAACTGAACCGTGACTAGCGAACTGAACGGTTCAGTTTTTCACCCGAACCGTGCCCACTCCTATACATAATGCATAGAAACTATTTCTGCATTTTGAATTTTAAACATTGTCTAATGTGACTAGTCAGCGGAGGAAGCTTCATCCAGTCCTACTCTGAGGTAGGACTGGTTTTAGTCCTGGTGTAGATTTCAGCATCATCCCAAGGGATTCAAAGAGGCTTGATGACTAAGGAGCCAAGAGTCCGTAGTTTCAAGTATTCATACAACTGTGTTTAATAAGTCAAGACTTATACATCGCTAAATTGAAATGTCACGCCACAGAGATCTACCAATATTTGCTGTTATCACCTTCTAGCTGGAACTGTTGAGTAACAGATTGATAACCATTGACCATGCACAAGTCACCCAGGAATGTAGTGGCTCGTGGCTGTAGCCTGCTTAACCCCATTAACACATAAAGAGTCAGATCCAGGAGTACCCAGCTTACTGTACCATACCTGCTCTAAGAGGAAAACCAAGGCTCTTCTCTATTTATTAAAAGTTCTTTGATCAGATTGATCAACCACCTGATCACTGGCACTGATTTGTTAAAAGAGAGGACATGCACAAGATAAAGGACTGAACCAACTGATTTTTACAGCCTCTGCATTGAGATTTTGGCAAACAAAACAAGTGCTTTTGTTCCCTCTGATCAAATCTTTTATTTTTTCCACTGCCTTGGCGCTGAGTTGTGTCGGCAGTGTTGAAGTCTTGATGATGGTCTCTGTCTGTTGGTACTGGACAAGAGACCGGCTCTGATTAGACTGTCAACTTAGACATGACGGTTTGGACTAAACCAGTATGAGACATATGGAGAGTATTACTGGCTGACTGGGTTCCAGTGTGCGTTGGTATTGGATAGTTGTTCTCTGTTCTCTGATGACTACTGGTTTTGTTATCCCAGCATTCCTGCCGTTTCCTTCTCCCAGACAGAAACTGGGGGACAGTTTAGCATTGGCTCAAACGTGATTCATGCTGACTTTCAATCTGCTGAAATATAATATCAGTAGTCCTAGTTATTCTAGGGACTGCATGGTGTTTAATGTTTCAGTGACTCATTTGTCTTCAGGTCGTTTGTTCTGAGCTTTATCCAGAAGATTGAGGCTTACTTGCATCTCGAAGGCACTTTGTTTGAGCTCAGAGGCAACATGTGTTTCCAGGTTACCGTACTTCATTGTCGGACCTGAGGCTGCTGCAAATGAAACTGCCTTAATGGAGTTATTCAGAGTTAAAGGGTGTATGTTGATAAGATCACTGAAGATTTTGTTTTTTCCAACGTCTAACTCTAACATGGTGCACTGACCGACACCATACGGGGCTCCAGGCTAACTTACATTGGTTGCACTGCTGCGCCTAACTTTTTCATTTAGGTGCACCAGCACATAATTTAGGTGCACCCAAAATTTGTCACCATGCCTTTTGGTGCCACAATAATTTACATTTTAAGTGTTTTGTTAATTCCCATAGGCCTACACGCCTACACTAGGGATGTCACAATACCAGAACTGTAATAGCTGATACCAATACCAGCGAAATGCCGTGATTATTGATACCACGTTAAAAAACAAAAGTGAAATAATAAATCCCACGTACCTCAACATCCATACCTTTTGTTGGGAAGTTAAGTAGGTCATAATTCCCTCTCTATTATCTGTTTTATATTACTGTGAGACATTTCTAGCCAAAACCTACATTTAATGAGATTACCTTTGCCCAATACTCTTTCCAACACTCTCCCAGAGATCTTAGAGCCTGAATGCATCATAACTTTAAATCAATGGCACCTCCCGTTAAGTTCTTGTCCTGCTGAGCCCTGGATGTGTCTACCTACGGTACCATCGATATCCACATGTTTACATACAGTATTTTGTTGGTATCAGAGCAGCGTACTGTAATGTTTGTGCACCGAGTGAGAGGTCGAGTGATGGAGAGAGATGAGCTACGAACAGATCAGCTGTTTGGCGATCATCGGAGCAGTGAAGGAACTAGCAGTAAAGTTGCCTCGTAGTTTTAAATGTACAGTAGTGTCTCACACACTCGCACACACATTATTGCCCACCTTTCTTGTGAAGTGAATCAGGCGCCATGTTCAGGTTTAGGCATCTTACGGGGATGGAGGAGACGGTGACGCCATTCAGGGCCGGGGACAGGTGTAATGGGCACAGCAGCATTGTCTTCATTTTGAACTACCGGCGTGTTTTATGGTTGTGATGTTGCTCGAGGAGGAGAAGGCTGCAGGGTGCAGTTTCACACATACATCCACACAGATCTGTCAGGAGCACCGGTGCACCCACTGAAAATACAGTATGTAGTCGTACAGATTTTAAAATTATTTTAAAAATCACAGATTTTTGGTCGTATATGTGACTAAAATGATCACACTCTGGAGCCCTGCCATATGAAATTCAACCAGTTAGCAGGATTTTTCACTTTAAATATTATAATTTAAAGAATAATAATTAATGATTAATTTGATATTGAATCTTTGCACCACAGTTCATATTTCTTACTCCTATAAACATAGCAGATATTTAGCTGGTGCCATTTGTTTTCAGTGATTTTCTGTGATTCTCCATCACCTGAAATCCTGCAGAATGAAGGTTGTCTCGTCTCCTCAGCTTGTTCACATTCAGTCGGGGCTCCTCATTAAAATTAATGAGCCCAACTGTCAGCTGGCCGACAGTCATTGGGGACAAGAGCAGTATGATGGGACTTATTGAAGGCCTGTGATCTTCACAAGTGTGTGGACCAAAACATTATGGGGCATATTATTCATGATGAATTATTCATGCAAGCAGTAAAACGAATATAACCATTCTAAAATGATAAATTCAAGAATAATCCACTTAGTCCGTTTTCTACTCTTGAGAACGAAAATGTATTTCCAGTGTTTGTTTAAAACATTACAACTGATTGGTAGCTCACCTGTAGACAGGTGTAGCCACCAAAATACAGTTCTGAGTTTTGTTCGGTTATGAGGGAGACTGCTTTCACAATGTTAGATCTGCTGTTAAACTATTTCTCCACCTCTAAACTCCAGCAGGTCGGCGCTTGCTTCGGTCTTCAAGTATCCTAAAAGTCTAGACCGTTCATGATAAAGTCATTATGGTTAAAGACAAGCTGTCAGGCTCATGTCTGGTTCCATATGTTATGGTTTTTTCAGTGTTGACCTGAGCACAGCCATGTATTTAGTTCACTTAGGCAATAAGTCACATCCTCCATAGTCTTTTGAATGCATTGCCGGATGTTTGAGTGGTTGGGCGACAGGGATTTTCCACTGAAGGTATCCTGGCCTTTTTTGATGTTTGGTCGTACAAAATTTGTGATGTTTTTCTTTTGGTGCTTTTAACTGTAATCTTTGTCTTTGAATTTGGAAGATCATGATTGTGTTTTGATTGATCATGCAGCCCTACATCAAGAAAGTCACAATATCTTTATGGATGATGATTCAATCTGATCTCTTCAATGAATCTACTATGTATTAAAATTACGTATATTGTTGACCTTATTTCAAGGTAACTTCCTGTCTTGACCTTTCAGAGATATTGTATTTCTAAGCTTGACCTGCCAAGAAAGAAACGAGTCTGGAAGCGGATGGTCGGAAAGTATCCTGACTATTATGCAAGTTTCCAGAAATCTTATCGTCTTTTTAGTTTACCCCATTTGCAGATGTTTGCTGCGTTCTGTCAAATGTCTGTAGAGACAAACCGTTTGAAGAAGGTTTCCCTCAACATTAATGGTATTATGATACAGATCCTGTGATGCACATCATCTACACTTCAGAGATGTACTAAGAATATCATCACTGTACTGTCTATATTAGAGCTGCCAGTAATGATTATTTTCATTAACTGATTAACCTGCAGTTCATTTTATATTCATCTTTTGATCTTTAAATTGTGAAAAATCCATCTGCTACTGCTTATCCTGTTACGGGTCATGGAGGGGGGGGGGGATCCCAGCTGACATTGGGTGAAGGCCAGATTCACCTTGGACAGGTCGCCAGTCCATCACAGGGCTGACACATAGAAACAGACAACCATTCACGCTCACATTCACACATTTAGAGTCATCCATTAACCTGCATGTCTGTGGACTGTGGGAGGAAGCCGGGGAACCCGGAGAAAACCCACGTTAACACGGGGAGAACATACAAACTCCACACAGAAGAGCCCCAAGCTGCATTCGAACCTGCGACCGTCTCTCTGTCACAATTTGCTGATGACGTCTAAATGTCCTGTTTGGTCCGACCAACAATCCAGATCCCACAGAAGTTCAGTCTGCTAACACAAGACAGTGAAAATAAGTAAAACCTCACAATTGGGAAGCTGAGGGTACAGAATGTTTGACATTTTTGTTAGACAAATGACATAATAATAGTTGCCATTTAATTTTCCAGAGATTAATCAACTGATTGCTTTAGCATTGCTGTGCATAGCGCTTGCAAAAACAAAGTAGCTTGAAACTCTTGAGTTGTTGGAAACGCCGGTTTCTTTCATCAAGGCTTTTAATTTAGCCTGAGCTCTGAGGTTTTGAGGTGCAGTACAGTATTTTTTTTTCAGCCGATGAATCATACTCTGAACAGTAGCTTACTCTGTCTTCTCCCTGCTACAGTTACAGTTCATTTATATTATTGTTTGTGGTCAAAGTCAATGCGTTTTTCATGTGTTTGTGGAGGCAGGGGAATTCTGGGAAGTTCCCATGTTAATGTAATTATGTCTATTTAATAGGACACTGTGGTCTTGAATGGTTCCCTCCATGCAAATTGTGATGAGGAGAACACGGCTGTCTTAACAGTAGACTCCATCTGGATAAAATCTCTTTTTATTGGACTGCTCTTCACAAGCTCCTGCTTTAAGATCGCTACTGGATAAAATAACAGCACCTGTGATTCTGGTGATAATCTCTTTTCTGCTCTCCTGTCTGTCTTTGTGCCTTTATTAACGCTACCGCGTACGCTTACATTTTAATGCAGTTTTGTCCATAGATTTAATACCAGAAACCTCGATTTTATGCAGTATAGTTAGTTACTAGGAAAATGTCACATGCTCCACTTAGGTGTTTGTAGTAGAAGCGTAAAACTGTTCAGGTGTTTATTTCTGCAGAATCTTGAACATTAAGGTGGAAGTTTTCCAAGGTATTATACCTCTGCAGGTATATATGTACGTATGTACATTGGCAATACCTCATGAATGCCTGGAGGGAATTTCTTCAGATTTGGCACAAATGTCCACTTGAACTCAATGATGAACAGATTTTGGTGGTCAAAAGTCACTGTGACCCTCAAAACACGTTTCTGGCCACACCTCAAGAACTGATGTTAGTGATGACAGTTTCACACAAATGTCTGAAACTGATGAAATGATGACATTTTGGACACATGGACATAAACGTGGACTGTATACAAACTAGAGATGAAATTTACATTCAACTGTGGCAGGCGACTGGAGTTTATGTCCATGAAACATTTACTGCTTCACACTTTCCATATCTAGCACCTCATTTCTCTGAGTGAAAGAACAGTAATGACGGTGAATTGGTTGAAAGTGTTAAAATTATTCAGTTGGCTTCAGTATTGACATAAAGTGAATCAACTTGTGAAGCAACAGATTTGTATTAGTTTGCCGGTATGGTTTTACTTCATTACTTTTCTACTTTTATTGATGCTCCAGTCACATCTACACTCTCTCTTTCTCACTCACACACACACATACACACTTCATCATAGGCCAGGTTTTTCCACTCCAGAGCCAGACAGAAATTGGCTCGTCGTCCTCGTTTGCTCATTTTTCATGTCAGTCGTTTCCCTGCAGAAAGCATCACTGCTGGGATTCTCTCACATGAACAAACAGGCCTTTCAGTCTTTGCCTCTAAACATTTTAATTTCATTGGCCTCATTTAGCCTTGGCTCTGCTCTGGATGAGTTGCTGGTGTATGTTTTGGTTTTGTGTGTGTTTGGACAGTGAGGTTGTGTTGAGTGAGCGCCGACAGACTAAATGTCCAATTTTCTCCAACTTTTGAGAGTTTTTTTTGCTGTGATTTGTCTCTGAAAGTGTCTGTAGCAGTCTGGGGAGACTTTGTACCTCATTAGTTGTTTGGGTTTGTTGGCTGTAACTGTGTAGGATTTGCCGCTTGGGCAGAAGCCCTCGAGGGCAGCCTTTTACATAGCACCTTGATGCAGAAGGTTTGCACGTGGATAATGCTGTAGCACATGGTAGCTTGATAGCTAACGTAGAACAAACACATGCTGTGTTTATCAGATAATCGCTATCGACACACAGCTGACAACCTACTAAATTAAACTAAATGTGCGGTGGAGACTTTTACTGGGAAAGTGGCTGCATGTCTGCAACGCTACAGGCTGCACCGTGGCTGCTAACGCTCCCAGACGGTGAACCGGAGACCGTGAACGCAGCATCATGGCTGCTAGAGTAGCTCTCCTGACAGTGAACTGTTGACTCAGGTTTCATTTACTGCAGCTGGCGCACCGCTGCATGCAACGCACTAATCTCAGTCAGTGAACGGTTGATAATCGGTTAACAAGGGTCGGTTATCAGTCATCCCTTTTTGAGTAAGGAATGATGGTTATAGATAGGCATTACAAAGAATTTGGATCCCATTGTTAATTCATGATATTGATCCAAGTTTTGACTGATATTGTTAGTTTCATCCATTTCATTTCTCTCAGTATTCAGTAATCAGTTAGCAGCCGAGATCTAGGAACACGGTGGCATTATTATTTTTTTATACAATACAATTTATTTTATTTTCTAGGATCTATTCAGTAGAATCGCCGTCTCCCTTTCCCTCCTCGTCACCCATTTACATCTTTCCCCACCTATCCCAAACAATCCTTAGGTCTGCATTGAAAATAATATTGATAAAGATAATTATAAACTAAACTAAATACAAGTAACCAGGACATAAGAGCGCGTGGAGCAGTCAGGTTGGACAGATTTATTTGGAGGAGAAAACAAAGATGAACAATAATATTTTTACTCAAACTATCCGTTATAAATATCCATCATAGTTTACAGACCCACTTGTTGATTCAACTTTGGCCTACTGTACTTAGTTGCCATAGTTTTTGCACACACATTTTTCCTGTGCATTAAGGTATTAAAACCAGACAAATGACTTGTTGTAGCAGTGTTTGCCTGGGAGTTATCCTGAAACGAAGCTGCTGTATGGGATCAGCAGAGAAAGGACTCATCTGTAGCTCTTTGACAGGAAGCTTGAGATCTCAGGGAGAGTCTAGTTAGAGAGTTAGCCGACATTTCAACTTGTTCAGATGGATTTGGGTGTTGCGTCTTTTAAAAGATGGCACAAAGAAAATGCTCACCTACTTCTTACTGGAAAGTTAATGAGATTTAGAAGCAGATTGATATTTCAGTAGCCTTGGATTCATCAGTGAGTTGTGAAGTGATTAGAGACCAGAAAAAACTCATCAATCATAGTCGTGGCTGAGGGCAGTGGCCCTCTCCTGCTTAATGACTCTACCATCACCCACATTGTCTTCAGTTTATAGTCTGGAAAACTGAGCCCCCTTCATGCCTCCTCTGCCTCTTTTGTTGGCGCCTAACCAGCTTCTTCCAGACTCGCAGCATAATCGAGGTCACTCATCCACCGCATCTGCATCCACCGAAGACAAACACGTCAAAATGATGTTAAAAATGGCCGGCTATGAAATCCCAAATGTTTCTCCCAATGTGTCTTTGATGGAAAATATTTATGACACTCTGGGCATCACATACCTAATTATCATCAAACTCCAGTTCAGCTAGATTGAGTCTCATTTTGCTCCAAGCCAAGTTTGAAAATGAAACCCCCTCAACTGACAGTGTAAAGTCGATGCGTTATGACAAGTCAGATTGGATTATGAATGTTACGAACGTCAGATCTGACACTAATCAAAACTATGGTAAAATTTTACAAAAGGTTTAAATTTAACACTGTTGCTTTTCAACTACCTCAAAATCTGTGATGCAGTGGACCTATAATATTTATAAAATGTGTGAAGTTATTGTTATTATTGTAGTGTGCCTTGCTGTACGGCTTTTAGATGAATCGGTCCTAGATGAGTAAAAGTGCGAGAAGTGTTTGATAGATAAGGGAGGCTGAAGAGGGGGAAGAAGGAGGAAAGGATATAAGCTGTGAAAAGTGATTTGAATTTGTTGTTTTTGGATTTAAAATATTTGAAGTGCAGAGAGAGAGAGAGAGAGCTGATTTATCTTCCCAGGCAGTTAAACAGCCTTTAAAATAGACACGTTCCTGAGAATCCACCATAAATCCACATCACACATTTACAGATTTACCCCAAAAAAGAAAGAAAAGTAAAAGGTGTCCAGCAGCTTTTCACCTGAAATAACTTACTGAGGCCCACTGAGGAGGAGCTGACTAAAACAGGAAAAGGTGGTAAAACCGAGACTGAGTGGTACTTTAGTTGTCTTTGTGAGATTATTGCTTAATCACAACAACACAGAACTAGATAAGGAAATATATGATGACACAAGTATCTTAAATATGATTAATATCCTGTTATTTTCCCCAAGTATTTCAGACATGATGTCTTAGTGCTGAAATGATTTGTAAATTAGTAGATTTGCAGAAAACGAATGGATCATCATCTAATTATAGTTTGTCATTTAGAAAATAAAAACAACCATTGATGAGCAGATCTAGCCGGTCAGTGTGAACGACCCGCTGCAGACTCTAAAACAGCTGGTGATAATCAAACCAGTTTCAACCCGGTGTGTGACCTGCGGTGCAGCGGTGAGTTTTTTTTTTTTTCTTCACACATCAACACCTGATGGAGCCGTTTGTCTCGACTTTTCCCAAGTTGTAGAAATGTTTCCCTGCAAATAAGACAATAATAACGCACAGTGTGATCAGTCAATGACCTGCTGAGCTGAATTAGAAAGATCCTGAAGCGTCTCCTCTCATTTTAAATGTAATTACTAGGTGACGATTTAAAGAGGACCTTTTGCGCTTATTTTTGGGTGCATACCTACATTTTGGGTTTCTACCAGAAATTACGACTAGACCAACTTGGTCAACCAAACTCTTCAGACTCTGCTCCAGCTCCGCTCTAATTACTTTGTTTGGGCTTTGTAACTTTGCATATGTTTTACATGCACAAAAATCTATATAACACTCTAAAGAAAAGGGAAGAAGCCCCCTCTGGTGATATTGACACATAAGTGGACAGTTTCTGGCAGCTCTGAGTTTACGAGTTGTGTTAATTTGTCGTCAGAAATGGCGGAGGCCCTGGAAGTTAATTTTTCTGTGGCTTCTAGACTCTGATAGTAACGTTAATATTGTTGTCGCTTAGCAGTGGTGTTCTTCACAACTTGACCACTTGAAGGCCACCATATCGTGTGCACCTTTCCATGAAGTGAACACAAGCTCACAAGTTTCCCTTAAAGGCATCATTAGCACTAATGCTTGACTATCCTGAAGCTTCATAAGCCTAAAATTATATTTCTCAAAATGTCTAATTTATACTATTTGCAGAGGCACACACTTATTTAGGGTGAGGTTATGAGCTGTAAATATTTTGGGAAAGTTATATACATATATAACTTTGTCATGTGACAAGTTTCTGACTATTGCCGAGGACTGACGGCACAGATTAGAGACTGTCGTTCTGTAGGTTGTTGGACTCTGATTGATGCAGGATACACAAGCTGTGTCATGTAAATTCAAGCAAAAGGAGGCTGCATTTCTGAGATGGTTTTCAGACTTTGGCGGCAGCTAACTAAGCTAGCTTAGAGACTCCTTCGTGCAGGATAAGAAGCTGGTAGAGAGGAGATGAATAAAGTAGAAGATAGACTAAAAGCAGAGGGTGAAAAGAGGTAAAAGCCCTGAAGTTAGGACCATTTTCTTTGTGTGTGTGTGTGTGTGTGTGTGTGTGTGTGTGTGTGTGTGTGTGTGTGTGTGTGTGTGTGTATAATGTGTGTGTGTGTGTGTGTGTGTGTGTGTGTGTGTGTGTGTGTGTGTGTGTGTGTGTGGGCTGTGAGACGTGGCAGAACGAGGCCTGGCCAACCGGCAGATCTGTTCCATATGTTTCCTGAAGAAAGAGAGAGGCAGCTCCCCTCCACCCCACCAGCAGCACAACGAGTCGTCATTTAAAAAGACAAAAACAGTCGAGAAGCAAACCATCCGTTGTTGCGCCACTCTGCAGCTCAGTCTCGCTTTCTGTGGACTGTAGATATCAGTTTCAGGTAAAGATGTATCCGAGAAAGGCAGCTGGCAGGTGTTGGGTTTCTGGGAGTCAGCAGGGAGCTGGCTGCCGTTTGACAGGAGGCCTCCCAGAGAGACTGAGAGGGCAAAGAAAACACACACACCCCGTCACGTTTTCACATTGGTTTCATCACATTCATCATTCCTGGGTGTGTGCATTTCACTCTTTGAATTGTTTCTGTCAGCGAGGCAGGAATGAAGGACTGTGTGTGTCCAGCAACAATGATTGATCAGCACCTTCCACAATATATTCTATCTCACTATAAAACAGGGATCTGTCGTTTTGTATGTCCTTGCAACGGTTCATCCGATCGACTTCACACCTGGCGGGTGTATTGCTGGAGACCCCATGGAGTGCTTTGGAACCGTGTCACATTCGGTATTAATAAACTTTGAATAGACAATTGAACCATGTTCTGTGTGGGGGCGGAGCCTCAGGGCTCTACAAATGAGCACGTTGTCCCCAGCAGGCAGAGAGCGGTGTCGGCGGCTCATGCGGTTCACTTTTACTGCTGGATGCTGGATATTACGTTTACATTTTTTGACATTTTTTCATAATCAGTATCGGCCGATGTCTGCGCATATTAAGCCGATTAGCAAGCAAGCGCATCTGCGGGCAGCCGACATGTGTGACTCCGCCCCTTGTGTCAATCAAATTGCTTCCTACCAGCAGACCTCAGTCGATGTATTGCAGGAGTGCGTGAGAAGAACAATGTCCTAACTGGGAGAAACCCTGCAGACACAAAAATGCAGATTGGACAGACAGACCATAGGTGTTGTTACATTTTATCAGATGGAGGAAAAAAGAAAACCAGGATAGATATCAGCAAAAAAAAAAAAAAAAAAAAAAAAAAAAATCGGCCATCGGCTGTTCTCTTCCAACTTTGTTGGAGTGAACGAGTGATGAGCGGTTCGACGCTGCTGGGATCAAGCTATCAGTGCTTCTAATGGCATTTTCAAGATTTCACAGCACCGAAGGAAAGCAGTCAAAGCCAAGCAGTCTGTGACTGAGCTGTCAGTCACTTAGCAAAACTTGCAAACTCCAATCAAATGGTCTGACTAGGCAGCACTGATAAATATGAATCAAGATTCTGTTACTGTAATATCTATTTCTCTCCTCAGATGTTTTCAGAAACATACTTACTGTACTGTTTAGCTGTACAGAGAGAGGAGTTTGCTCCAGCTGGTGGGCAGCTTGGTTTTAGCTCGACTGTCTTCAAAATGGCGGCCAGGTCACAAACTTTCTCATTACTCCAGTACCCCTGTTGCATTACTTTTGGACAGGTCAGTGATGGCATGTCAGTATACGCTTGTTACATGCATATTGTCAAATAAATAGGAAGTTGGAGAAACACAACCACCTAGTTAGGTTTAGGAAACGGTCGTGGTTCAGCTTAATTTCTGTGCCCAACAACTTGTGTGACTCACAAGAGTAACAATACTGAGTCATGTGATTAATGACTGACGTGGTAAAATAAATCAATGGTTACATTTAGTGTCACATGAGCCATGAACCAGCAGCCCTTATCCTGTGTTTGTATGACCCATCCACCACCCCACCAGCCCGACCTTAGTGGACTCTCACACTCTTAAAAACTACGTCACTCCCGCTGACTGTCGAATAATGCCACAGGTGAAGTTACGTTGGTTGAAGTTGAAAGCCATTACAAAAAGTACATTACAGTCGCTAAGGGGCGCCTCCATGCTCTGCTACCCGATGCCGGGGGGCACTCAGAGGGTAGAGCGGTTCTGGATCATCCGGGTCACATGTCGAAGACATTTAACCCCAAATTGGTATTTAGGTTACATCCTGCCATGTGTGTGAATGGGTGAATGCTGACATGTAGTGTAAAGTACTTTGAGTGGTCGGAAGATTAGAAAAGCTCTGTATAAATGCCAGTCCGTTAACCATTTGAGGAGTTGGGAATGAGAACGGATTGCACCTCAATACGGTATCTATGTGCCAGTTTAACAGAAAGAGGAGCATCTGTATTGTTTACAGTATTGAAAATCATACCCTCAGGATTTCTAAATACCCTGTACCGTAATATACCTTGTACCAGTGTACCTTGATACCACCTAGCAGTGAGACCTCATGCAGCCCACAGTAATGAAAATGATCACCAGCTCTGTTGTTCCAGTCAGCTCCACAGTGTTTGAGCATCTCTCTGCTCTTTTTTTCAGATTTCGTCCCCCAGTGTTACTGTGTTGATTCACTCTCAGCGCTATTAGGATAAAAGGCCAATGTTGTGTTGACAGCGTGTTGTGCTGCCACCTAGTGGCCCCCAAAATGTCAATTAATTTAGGTTTAAACAATTAATGTAGGGTACTCCAATGGCCCAACCCAAGCCAAATATCAGATGGGATCGGCTTCAGCTGCCCCGCAACAAAACTCTTAAAGATAAGTGGGTCTAGCTAATGGATAGATGGATGAAAATAATACAGTCCATATGTTGCTTTAGCCTCGCCTGACATTACTCAACAAATAGCCACAAAACAGTAAAGAATACACATAAACCTTAAAACCTGCAGCTGCTTTCTGCAGTTTGGGTAAATTCAGTTTCCAATTCATCACTGAGCTCGGCAACACCTTTAACTGTGTCCTTCCGGTCGTATGGAAAACCTTTCACCTAATGCTTCGTCATGGCTTTTCTGATCATGGTTTCTAGTAGGGTCAAATGCTTTACAGTGATTAATAAATTACAGTTAGAAGGCCCCTACTTTAAACCAACACCAACCTAACAACAAGATGCGACTGAATAGCACAAAGTCCATCCACGGATGAAGACAGTGTGATGCAGTTGAGAGCTCTGGATAAAGCTGGTCCTTGATTTGAGATTGTTTTCTTATCAACAATTTACTCAACAATGAAAGTTCCCTTTTTGTCGGTTTTGGTTACTTTACCACCCACCTTACATCATTTTTGTCCCGTCATAAAACTTTGGGGAAAACGTGAATAGAATGAGGACATCCACAATATTTCAGTGATGAAATGGTGCAGCTAATAGTCACTGTAAGTACTGTATTGTACAATATTAATGAAATGTTGTATCATTTAAGAGACCTCTTATGCTTTCAGTGTTTTCTTAATATATCTGGCCACCAAAGTGAGAGTAGCCAGAGAAAGGTAGAAGCAGTGACACACTTAGAAAATAATAATAATTTAGAAAACCTAGCAAAATGTAGTGAAATGGTCCCATGTTGTCCTGCTTCCTGCAGAATAAAGGTACAATCCTCTTAACAATATATACATGAAGTCTGAACTGATCCCTCTGTAACTGTCATCACTTTTCTGGATCAGTCTTCAGACCTCCGCTGACACCTGAGACCTGCCATTAAAACTTTGGTGTGCAGCAACGCCTGCTGGTCGATAGAGGAACTGCTCAAATGGTATTTATCAACCTTGTTCACTGAAACTAGTACTGGTCCCAGTAACAACATTTAGCTGGACTGAGAGTGGAGAACTCAGCTGATCAGTCATTGTTTTATTTACAATGGAAAGACACTGGAAGAGCCTGTAATATTTCATAAACTAAACAAGGTAATTCTTCACAGCTTCACGCCTGCAGCAGCTGCTGCTTTAAAAAGGCTGTATATTGATGATACGATACGTATCGTAATACAGGGGTTACAGTATACTGATATACTATGCAGTACTGTGATACTGTAAGCAAGGAAATATATTGCAATTTCTTAAAATCTAATGTAATTGTAGGAAAACTCACTATATGAAGAATACAACACTGTATGCATAAAATCTGTGTATTTAATTATATATGTATTTACTGTGTATATGTATATACAGTGTATATATATATATATATATATATATATATATATATATATATATATATATATATATATATATATATATATATATATATATATGTATGTATATATATATATATATGTATGTGTATATATATATATATATATATATATATATATATATAACATACATACATACATACATAGACACATACACACACACACACACACAGACAGTTATACACTGTATAACTATTAATTAAAAATTGATAGTGTTTTTCCAGAATCAACACAGTATCACAAAACACAATGTCGCGATACTCAACTGTATCGATTGATGACTGTTATTAAAACCATTAATCCATAAAATCTTTGGTTGCAGCCTATCAATGAATACAATCCACATATTACTCTCTGTTTGGTTTGAGATTTAAAGTTATTTGAACACATTTTTGTCTTATTAAAATCATTTCCTCCCTGCCTTCGCCCAGTGTCAGTGGGACCAGCTCCACCATGGAATGTGAATTTCTCCACTGTGGGACCAATAAAGGAATATCTTATCTTACCAACCCCCATGACCCTGAATTAAGCAGTTACAGATAATGAGAAGAAAAATCAATTCACACAATGTCTGGAAATTATGTTGACAATCTTCAGTCATCAACCATTTTTTTTCTTATTATATCTTCACAACCAGTACCTTGCTCATTGATTCTTGCAGATACTTTCTTTCATTCAAGCTTTGTCTGATTTATTAAGTCAGATTCATTTTAAATCACAAGTTTGTCCTGTAGGACAAGAGGTTATGACAATAATAGCTCAAATAACAAAATCAAATGTTAACTTTCCAACTCAAACAAACTTTGACACTTTTTCCACTTTGACAAATCTTACCAACATAAATGGGGAGGCGTTCCAGGTTTATTTAAAGACATACTCAATAAATATAGCACCATTTCAGAGGAGAGAGCATTGGAGGAAACGGGAACATGTTTCCAGCTTGGGAATTACATTACCTTATGATTTCAATAATAACGGTTCACCTGGTTACTGTAGTTTGTTAAAACAAGGTGACGTGTTACATCAAGGACGGTATATAATCCAGTCTGACTTGTAGCACCCAGCTACTAAATGAAGACGATACAGACATGCAGTGAGATAATATAAAACATCCACATAAAGACAGACATGGGGCTTCAAAGTGACGTATTGCACTAAATAATGCCAGCGTCATTCATTGACTCTACAGACTTCTGCTGGAAGGAAAATATGTTTAAGTGGTTTTTAGGCTCGTGTTATTTTACAGCTCTGGCCATTTAGTGACTCTTCTATGATCCTTGTCATGTCTCAACTTAAAAAATGGCATAAATGTAACAAAAAGAAATAGCTACTCCATAGCTCATTAAAAGATGTCTTATTTTTGTCTAGAAAGAAACAAACTAAAATGATGTATTTTGTTATAAATGCATCAGCATGTAGTACTACTCAGATTTGCTCAGAAAGTGACCAGAGGGTGGCGCTTTATTTCTGGGAAAGTTTACACAGCAAAAGTGAGGGACTGAAGCTAAAGATCACCACACAGAAAACCTCACAAAGGTAAGCAGGGCACTTGTGTTGATTTCCATTATAATCGTATTAAATCCTCCCCCTGTACGCCGTCTTTTCAGCACCAATGTCGTATTTGTTTGGTTTGTTTGTTTTTTCCCCAAGCCAACAACTGTGTAAATTGTACCAGCATTCAACAACATGTACACTACACTTTCTAATATACATCAATATAATGACATTTTCTGTCATTTCCTGAACACTAAGAATCCAGTTTCATCTTATTTTATCGATCAAAATTATTTGCAGCTCCTCCCTTATACTGTAAAGAGGGCATTGGCAGTTCTCCATTTCTGAGCGGCATCATTTTCTACTTTCTGAAGTTTCCAAGCTGAACGCCCCTCCGTCCGGTCACACAGCGAAAGGTGGCCGGCTGGATGTCCCAGTATTTAACAGGATTGGCAAACAGACTGATGCCTGTGTACAGGTTCTTCTTGTCACTGGGCCTGATGGGACAGAAGTCATTGACTCCCACACTGCTGATTTTGTTGCCATGGAGGTAAATCACCTAAACAGACAGAAAGGATTGATTTTATCGTTATATTTAATATAGTTATTTTTCCACTTTGTCTGTAAACATACATGGTTGGGAGTTCTGTTTTAATTCTTGGAAAACCGAGATCACAACCTTTTAGACCAGGAAACAAAGACTGAGTCGGAAAGTTGGGCATCATTTTATAGCTCCAGGTTGCTGAGTTGAAGGAAAGTGATGTATTTGTACAGTAACGTTGCTGTTTCCCTTCATTCCTCACGTCAACATAGTATAAGTTGCACATCAAGGATTGCATGAAGACTTTAGTTTTTGCTGCCCTTTCTTCAACATCTACTTAAACTACACTGTGAGATTCAGGGAAAAGCAGAAAGGGCATCTTGTGAGGGTAAGATGGAGCATGAGAGCAACAGCTGGTGGATAGGTGCAGCACTGTCAATAATGCAGACACTGTTCTAGACCATCGTGGTAAAAAGGGAACTGACCCCCCTTGATTTAGCAGTGGATTTATGCTCCAACAATGTATGATGTTAAACAAATGAGAAATGAATGAGATGATGATTACAAGCAGCCGAAATGAGCTTTCTTTGTAGGGTGTCTGGGCTCAGTCTGAGAGACCGGCTGAGGAACTGCAGCTTTTGAAATTGTAATTTCTGTGTCAGAGATGGGTCCAGGTCATGTTTAGCATAGCTTTGCGTAAAGAGAAGAAGTCTACCTTCAAAGCTGTCTGATTTGTAGAAATAGAAATATAAAATTGAGACACTTTTATGTTAGCAGACGTGTGTGTTTGTCTACAACAACAACAACCTGAGAAGTCCCACCCACATAGTGGGGTGGCCTGCTGTGACCCCTGTCCTAAGTGCCCACTGACTTTCTCATTTTGTGTAACATGCCCTTTAGTCTACTGATACCGGTCAAAGTGTCAGTATCTCACCTGGAGGTAGCGCAGGGAGCTGAGGCTCGGTGGGACCTTTTTCAGGCGGTTGTTGTCCAGGTGGATCTCACGGATGCTCGGGATGCTGGCAAAGCTGCCATTTTCTACAGACTTTATCTGGTTAAAACCGAGTCCTAGTCTGCAAAAATGGCAAAAGATAGTTGACAGGTACAGTATCACCACTTCAACTCTGCAGAAATTAATAAGTTACACATCACATTAACAAACTTACCTAGATTTAAACTTCACATTCTAACTTGCACATAAATGGAGCCACCGCACGGTGATAGAGATTTAAAAAAAAGAGCTTCTGAATCGTAGACTTTTGTTTAAAGGTTCCTGGCAGCTTCAAGGACACAAATAATGTTATATGAAATCTTTGTTCATTTGAACAAGAAAATATGGCTGGTTTTCACCTCTGCAGGTTTTTATATCTGATGAAGTCTTCTATTTCCACCTTAGCGATCTTGTTGTAGTCCAGGCTCAGGTCTGTGATGGAGGACGGGAGGTCTGGGAGATACAAAATGCACCAAACATAACCAATGTAAAAGGTAGATTAAGCATACTTTATTACTTTATTTTAAATCCAAGCACCATATTAACAAACATAAGCAGTGTTTTTGCCTCATTTAGCTGTCCTGGGGTCCAGTATAATACCGTAGGTGGTTGACTGGAGGAGAAACGAGTGCACTGTTCATTTGTTTAAATAAGGATAGCATGAGGTGAGTGATTTTCTACCTTTTGGTACAGCAGTTAGTTTGGCCTCTGCTATACCGATGTACAGAGTCGACAAGCCGTTAAAAGCTCCCAGCCCAATCCCACTGTTGGCCAGAGGGTTGGCGCCCAGCTCTGTAGGGACAAAACATCTGGTGTAATTATTAATGATCCACTGTATCACCTGACTACAGTAGAGAACCTACATCAGTGTCAGGACTTGCTGCTAAGTCTGCAGTTTACCATTCAAATCAAATACTACAGTGATGCTGTTTATTCATGACCTCTGTAGACTTCTCCGTGACAAAGCACTGGACTCCTCTGGCCTTTAAGAGCGTTGGTTATTGCTAATCTGAACCAGGAAGCTGGAACCAGGTGTTACCCAGTACATGAAGTTTCCTCAGGCCTTTAAATGCGTCCTTCTGGATTCTGTTGATCTTGTTTTCGTGGAAGCGGAGCTCGACAATGTTGGGAGGCAGGTTTGCGGGGATCTCAGTCAGCAGGTTGTAGGAGAGGTACAGCAGTCTGAGATGGTCCATGTTTCTGAAGGCCTTGGGGTGAATCTTGGAGATCTTGTTGTTGATCAGAAACAGGCCCTGGTTTAGGAGAAAACATAGTAGATTCAAACTTTGTCAAACTACTGGTTCCAAGGTCAAAAATGAACTTTCACGCTCAACATTCAACGTGTGCATGGCAAGACAGAGAATATTAAAGGTTTGTTTGACATCTTCAGCAAAAAATAATATACATAGTCATTAATGACAAATGGTTATGACATCAGAAATCTGCTTAAAGGTACAGTGTGTAGGATTTGGTGGCATCTAGCAGTGTTACCATGATAACACTACTTTAGGAACAACAGGAGTCAGATGACGGCTGGTGGTGCCACAGGTTTGAATTCTGCAGTTTCACAAGCAGGTTGGAGAACCACGGTGACCTCCAGGTTACGGAAAAAGTGAACATGTTTATCCGATCTGGGCTACTGCAGACTCATGGAGGAGCAACATGGCAGACAGTGAGTATTACCCACTCCCTATGTAGATATGAAGCTCATTCTAAGCAAGTGAAAACATCCCTGAAGATCCACCCAATGCTACATATTGGCCTTTTAATATCAAGATGTATTTTGCTCTGAGCATACTTTGGTTTCTGTATTTTCTATTGCGTTTCTATTGTGATTGAAACTAGCATAGATGAACAGAATTTAAAATGTAAACAAAACTCAATCCTGTTGAGGTTCAGGTCAACTGCACCATTCAACTCAAAGACATGTCAGTATATTAACACAAAGCTGCAGATTGTTCCCACTGTTTGCTTTGATACAGTGCAGTTTTATCCAGAGTCGGGCTTGATGTGGTTTATTTCCAGCTGGGAAAACATGAGCTATATCAAAGACAGGCCCTCTGTTAGCTCCCCTACTCCGTAACAGAGGGACCATAATCTCGTAATGCTGCAGGCTGTTAGTGAGCTGTCTCTTCTTATCTGGTAACTTTAACAGCTACAACATGCTGTTACCATTCATTTGTATCTTGAGTGTGAATGTGGCGCATTTAAAGCTCTGGACCAAATCTAGGCATTTGATAGAGGGAGGTAGTAGAAAGTCACTGGTTTAACTGGATCTGATGTGTTGCTCTGGAGGTATTTATTGAACATGCTGTTTTCTGTTTCTGAGATGTCTAGTGCTGATATTGCTGTTGGTTTTGGCTCTAAAGATGCAAACAGGTGCAGAAAAAACCCATCTGTGATTCTGAATCGAAGTAGATTTTTCTACATTAATAACAGTAAGCTAGCATAAGGATGTATACACAGACTGCGTAATGGTTTGTGTATCACTCTAAATGTTACACTCAGATAAATTTTCTTCCATTTTACATGTTTAACTACAGCCAAAGCATGGGTGAGCGCTCTGAATGCATCCTGTACAGACAGAAGACTGAAACTGCTGCTGCTGCTGCAGCTGCTCTAACAAATTGCTTTTGCCACACGGTAGACACAGCGATGGTCTTGTTAACAACTTAGTCACAATGTTTCCATCTTGTTTAAGCTTGAAGAAACCAGTCCCTCCGGTTGTCACATGGTATGTGGTCAAGATTTCCTTTGTGGTTTTGAATTGGTCAAATTTGGAGTTCAGATGCAACAAAGTTGAACTGGACTGTGCTGATGAGTGGACACCATTTGTTTGTTTGGCAGGTCGTTTTAATACAGCACACGCTAGGGATGCTAATTTTGAGAAATTTGATTTACTAACGACCCTCGTTAACCGATTATTTTGATTTCTGAAGATTTCTGCCTCACATGGAGTGGTCAGTGTCAGCGGTCAGCTATGGCAGCAGTGTGTCCGCCCGGCATAACAATGCTCTGTCTGCCCAGTTTGTGTTTGTGCTACATTAGCAGCTGCTAGCATTGCCGGTGGTTTCGTGCCCACTGTAGTGTAACTTCAGCAAGTTTCCAACAGAGTGTGTGTGTGTGTGTGTGTGTGTGTGTGTGTGTGTGTGTGTGTGTGTGTGTGTGTGTGTGTGTGTGTGTGTGTGTGTGTGTGTGTGGTGGTACGAGGCTACAAGCAGCTCCTCAGCTGGAGTCCCGAGCCAACCTCCTGTATCTACACCGGCTCTCTCTTAAGGTGGACCAGCTTTTCTCCTTAAAGTGACGAGCCGCTCCCGTTTTTCTCAGCTTTTTAATTAATCATTAATATTTCTGTTTTAACCATTTTAACCAGTAGCATTAATCAGTTAAAATGCTTAATGTTGGTTATTGGTTAAACGGTTAATTATTAACATCCCCAGTACAGACTGATACAGTAATTTACCCACATTCCTTGCAGCACGTCTGATTCAGGTGTGCAGGAGATGTGACTGGAACAGAATTGGAGGGACTGATTCATTCTTTACTTCTTTAACTTCAGACAGGTCTGTTGTTTATGTCTGGTTAATGTTAACAGGACGGGGTTGTGGTGTTCATTACTATGTGCAGGGTAAACCAGTCCTGAAGGTTCCTCTTACATAAAGCTTGTGGAGGCCTTTAAAGTCATTCTCCTTGATCTCAGTGATATCATTGTTTTGGAGGTCTAGTATCACAGTGTCTTCAGGGATCTTCTCAGGAACAGCGATCTGACCTGTTGGCAGAAACACAAACACCTGATTCAAGACCAGAGTTGGACAAAAGGGATGAAAACTCGTGTGCATATACAATGCTGATTACAGACTCAAACTCCAGCTAGGTCTCAAATGATGTGTCAGTGATGCTCAGATTCAGGACATCTGATAAACGTGCAGCATAGTTTAAGAAAGTCTGGCTGAGAGACTTTGGTGAATGCTGGATGTATTCTGTCTACGACTGTGGCAATGAGCCCCAGGCTTCGTCTTTCAGGCATCGGTGGCAGTGTTGCAGTAAAGAGAATTTCATGAGATTGAAGTCCGTCAGTGAGGGAGGGCCCTGCTTTACTGTGAGTGTAACAAACATCAGCTGCATCACATACCGTTCACCATCATGTGACAGAGGAAATAGTCAGAGTGCAGGAGCTGGGATGTGCCAATCCAGAGAGGGAATGAGATCAAATTTCTGCTTTTCTTGTATTAAATTGGACTAAAGAGGAATCAGGAGGTGTAACGTGATGCAGTGAGTGATACGCCAGGATGCTTTACTTTTTTTTACAACAATTTCACACCAAACACGCGAATAGTTTGCTTAAGTTAGTTTGTTGAATGAAGCACAGCACATCATTCTACAAAGCAAACAAGGATGCAGCAAATTAAATCTGAATTTTGTTGATTTTCCGACATGTTATCCCTGTCCTCTCGTATTTTCTGCCTTACTTGAAAGGTGTTACCCAAGTCTTTAGAGGATTAGGCAGTACTTTAAGAGAGGCACAAATGAACTACTCATCCATTCTTCTCAGTGAAGTTGTTGCCCCCTTAACAAGTGTATTTGAGATAAAAGTTTAGTTGAAGTTATGGGTGAAAGAAAATATCAGTACTCTTGAGTATTGTGATATTGTCTTTAGCAATACTGAATTTAATCTCCAAAAGTCTGTATCGACTTTTAATTAACCTCTTAAAAATCTGATTCTGTTTATCGGAGGCTGTAGTTGGGCTCTAGAGTGAAAATACTGGCATCGTATAAAACTAGAAAATCTAAGGAATCCATTGGCACCAACCACGCCACACTTACATGTCAGGAAGACAGTTAAATAACACTCCACCCTTCTGCAAAATGGTGAGGGAAAAACTGGCCTGGCCATTTTCAAAGGGGTCCCTTGACCTCTGACCTCAATACATGTGAATGAAAATGGGTTCAATATTACATCGTAAACGGTGTCCTGTATTTAGAAATGTATTTATTGGGTACGACTGTAAAGCTGAGATTCTTGTGGATCCGTTGAGTCCTATTGTATTTGTGTGTGATGATGTTACTCAGCTTTTATACATATGGTGGTGTCTATATTATGACAGTTTTTTATTAATGCCTTGCTTACATTATCACATATATTGCAATATTGAATTGTTGCCCATGTATCAGGATATATCACCAGATTCTTGCCAATACACAGGCCTAATGGAGTTAAGTTAGGTGTGAAAACCCTCGTAGACTGTCACATTTCCTTTGATGCATCAAACAATCCTCATTTTCAAACCTGGCAGTATCTAACGTTACTTTCTGATGTAAACTAGTTTAGTCGTCAGGTAGTTGAGTATGAGATCATTTGTGTGGGAGGGTGGTGACGTCTAAAATTTGGTGGCTTTCTTTTCTAGAACATAAAACTCACAGTGCTAATCTTCAATGGTGAACTTCACCCATTGTTTAGATAAAATAACAAGCCTATATATCAGTATCCATGAATGTAGCTCAGAGTGTCTTTTACACACTTGTTTGCAGTAACATGTGGATCCAGATGTGTCCACACTGTGTGTGTTCTCACCCATGTCGGAGCACTGCACCACTCTGGGTGAGCAGTGGCACCCAGCCGGACAGTTCTCATCTTCATCGTAGTCGTCGTCGTCATTGTCGTCATCGTCGTCTTCATCGCTCGAATCGGCCATCATGATGTCATAGTTTTTCATGAAATCCATGACATTGATTGGCTGGTAGGGTTTGGCGTTGCCTAGCGCCAGCAGGCAAAGCAGGAGGAAGACCCTCATGGTTTTATTAGACGACTGGTCCGTGATATAGCGACCAGGGGAGCTGTGGGAGACGACAGAGGTTAGCTTAGCTCTAAAGCTAATAGGACTAGACTGTGACGTCATGGCTCTGAGGAAATAACTCGTCTCCAGTTTCACTCGTTGTCACGTACTGTGGCACTTTTCTACCTTTGTGCAATCTCTCCATCTTTCTCAGGATGGCTTTAAAATGCATCCAGGAAACTACACAATGTTTGAGAAAAGAATAAGGAGCTTTACAGCACCTGTTTTAACAGCGTTAGTGACGAGCATATTGTTTTAAAAGGTCTTTATAGGTACAAAGTTTAGCAGCAATATAGCAGGACTCAACCTGATTAGACTGAATATCCAGCCAGACTAGTCTCAGGTAAATCTCAGTTACAAGGAGCCTTTTTTGTTTTATTGTATACTCATTGTCCCATGTCCAGAACACAAACTCAGTGTCATTTAAATGGAGCTTCACATGAACATCTGCTGCTGTATGTTTTAGAGAAGAGGTGCCAACCCCATCAAGGAAAATAAATGGGAATGAATGCGATTAGAAAGAAGACATACAGCATAGTTGAGCTCCACGAAAGGCTTGTTCCCTGGCTTTTGTTTTTAATACTGGATAGATTTACCTTAACTGGCCTCAGAAAAATGACTTAAAATCCATCACTAGGTTTCTTAGTCACAGTCTGTCCTTCATTCCTAAGAACTACCAACTAGTGATTTATATTCACCATTAAAATTTAAGAAATGTTTCCATGTAATTAGTAATGTTTAAATCACTTCCTAGGTAACATAACACACAGGCACGCAGACAAACCCACAAACCCACACACACACACACAAACAACTCACCTCCTTCTAGTACAGAGCTGCTCATTGTTATAAAGATTAGACATCAGCTGTTTACCCTTTTTACAACGAAGTCTCGTCAACTCCTTCTCTATACACTTAAGTGCATTTAAGTCCTTATGTTAAAATTTTCATTTCACACCTTTCATGGATCAAACTATATTTTGCACCATTATCCTTTTACTATTATCCCACCTCCTCATGCTCCTTTAGCTGGGGCTACTGGTGAAACATGGCGGCGCAACATGGTGGACATGGTGAACTATAGATATAAACGGCTCATTCTAAGGTAACAAAAACACGATTCTTATTATCAGGTGGTTATACACTAAATAAAACATACCGATTAATACTATTCTGCCAGTTGATCCCTCTAAATGTTACGCACTTGTCCTTTAAAGTGGTTCTCAAGGAAAAAGGGGGATCCAACCTGGTACGAGCAAGGTGTACCTAATAAAATGACTTGGCAGCAACACTCTAATGTGTTGCAGTGTCCATTATCAGATAAACCAAAAGAGTTTTTAGTGCTCCAGTTGAGTTTCAGTTTTAGAGCCGTCGCGTTAACCTGATTGAAGAATGTATTACTAAAACAGTGCACGGTGAAAGGACACGCAGAGTTCCTTCGGTGATCGGTTTCAATAAGCGCTGCTGTTTTTTCTATCAGTCTTTCCACCAAGCTCTGAAAACCTCTACTGGAAATGAGATCTCGCAGCCAACGTAAATGTTTCTCCAGCGCTCACCTATTCAGCATCTGTGGTGATTCACAAAATGATTTATACATCCTCCTCTATTACACATTCAGACAGCCAGCCGAGAGAGGCCGACATCGTCTGGGTGCGTGCCTCTGGTAATCGTGATGGATTCTGAGCCCTTCGGTCCTCCCACAACTATGTAATGGTGGTCGACTATCATGCTGCGACAGCAAATACCGCTCAGCGTAGACCCTTCCTCTGCACCCAGACAGCGTTTTGTTCCATATGTGCACATTTAGCCCAACAGAGGCTGTTTTCTTGAACTGTGTTTTGCAACTGAACTTGAGTTCATGAGTTTTAGCTCAAACCGCTTTGCAGTCAACTGGACATAATTCTCTTGTTCATTGAGTTTTCCTGTCGCTTATTCAGACAAGCCTTGAGAACCGATGCAGTAAATCTGACTTCACTTCAGTCAGACTGGGGACGATAAAGTTGTTTTGTTTAGCGTCTGAATCATACTCCGTTCTCTAGAGGTTTGCATATCATAAAACATCCAAACCCTCTGATCCCTGCCGTCTCCATCTGGGCTCTGTGTCCCTACCAATTATGGCTGCAGCTGAGGATTACTCTCACGATCACAATTATTTTTATGATTATTGGGGTAATCATTAAGTCTATAAAATGTCAGAATAGCAAAAAATAAAATTCCATCCCAATTAAATTTTCATATTTTCAGTTAAATGAATTTCCATCCCAGTTCGATAGAGCTGGTGTCTCGTTTGTGTCTGAACAACTGTATATAAAGCACATGGAAACAGTAAATTATCACAACTGGAAACAGAAAATAAAAAATCATGTGTTTGTATTTAGTTTGTAATGAAGCGATCTCCATAATCTCCAAAATTACGTTGCATTTTTGTCAAATGAGATCTACTTGACTCCAGGCAAGTAACACATGCAAGACCACAGCATTCAATATAAAATCCAATCATTAAATATCATTTTCCCATCAAAAAGTTCACTTATAAGATGATCCTCAAACTCACTCAGAAATAAGTTAATTTAAAATATTTTCTCTTAAAATGCATCTGTTTTTCCTACAATACAGAAATGAATATTTTCAGAGTAAAATCTGCAGCCTAGTCCTGCGGCTCCTCTGAAACGTCTCCATCAGCAGTAGTCTTGTAAACTGACCTAAACACATCAGAGATGCTGCATTCTCTGGAAATAAAACAAACCAGATCAACAAGATAAATACGTAAAAAGACGAGATAGCTTGTTGTTTTTGTTGATGAATGCAGGGCGTGTCCTACCTCGGCCGTCAGGTGTGTTAGTGTCCTGGTTTAAACCCCACTCAGTGATCAGAGCAGCAGCAGGGTCCAGCTGGAAGGCTGAGAGTTGGATCCTCAGTCATTCCCAGTGAACGGAGAACAGCATCACCCTCTCTCACCAGAAATAAAAAAAAAAAACCTGCCCCCAAGAACACCCCCACCGATGGAAAACCACTGCTGTTCGGGTGAGAGGTTCAGTTTCAGTTGAGAGCTGCTGACTCTCTCAGCGATCACACCATCTGTACGTCTACATGTGAAAAGGCATTGTTAGGACTTTATGTCATGTGCTTTTCATCAGGAGCTTTGAAGTGATGCCAGCATCATTAACGTCAGACTCCTGAATGCTCAAGTCTTTACATAGAAAATACTGGCAGGTCTGTCGCCTCCCCTCCCTTCACGGCCGGCTGCCACATTAAATATTTTACCTCGACATGAATGGTTCCTACACTAAGGCCTGCTGGCACCGGGCTAAACGAGGATAGTGGGACTCTACAGCTGCTGTAGCTGTTTGGGTTTTCTCAGTGAAACATCAACAGTTAGGACGGAGGTGAGTCGGCCCTGCAGGATGATGCCATCTGAATTCCTTCATCCGGCTGCTCCATAGTAACCGACTTCCCCAAACAAAGAGGTGAGGCCACCACGTTGACCTACAGCACAGTTGAGTCTATAAGCAACTGTGAAGTGATCAGCAGGAGTAGAGCTCCACGGTGAACAGGAAACGATGATTAACTAGCTCCTTTTTACAGTTTTCCCAAAACATCATTATGCAAAAATATGCTCAGATTTGAAATGTCAACATCCAAAAACGTGGCAACACTTTCTTAAAATGATCAGCCTGGAGGGAGTGAGAATAGCAGTACAGACTTTTCAAGACTTTATCTACAATTTAGTGCCTCAATTTTATGATAAAGTGACATGAGCCCATTTTCCCCTGTACCTTATGACTGTGTAAATATTTTCAGTCAAATCATGTGTTTGTGATTAAGTCCACAAAAGTCTCTGTGGCGATTTGAACAGGTCTGACCTGTAACATTTCTCTTATACTTCATCACAGCTCAAATCATGTCACAATAACAAAAATGTAGAGCAGCGCTACCTGAACTAGACAGAGAACAATTAAAATGACTGAAAAAAATGCCAATTAAACAATGATTTTTGGTGTTTTATATGATTTCAAACATAATATTTGAGAGTCTGGTATTGTTGATGAGACAACTATTCAGTCAATTTGTATTCTGGGAATATTTGATGGATGTTTTCACTATTCTCTGACATTTGAGTAATCAAAGAAAATATTGATAATGAAAATAATTAAATCATTTTTAATAGTTTCATCGCCAAAAAAAAGGGACACTCAGTTATCAAATATAATGCAAGTTGTAACACAATGTGAGCAGGGGATGATGATCAATAATTTTGTTTCCAATATAAAAATTAAAATTTTTTAAAACCTTCACTGTGAGGCAACTGAGATTGTTCTTCTTCTTTGGTGTTATTTTCTACAAATAGTGCATCGTGTGTCTTTCTGTGATACTCGTCACGCCTGAATAAAGCTGTGACTTTACTTAAACCGACGGATGAAGCCAACAAAGGTTTATTCTGTCATCGCATTTCTAGAAAAAGTCGTAAATCCAAACTAGGAGCAACTGGCATTATCTCACCCCGCAGGCAATTACAATTACTATAATTACCCCAGAGGCAATTACTGAGTGACTTGTTGAGACAAATGAGTCTTCAGCAGTGGAGTCTCCCGACTTAAGGTGGTGCAAGTTGCCATCGGAGTCGGTGAGAGCTGTTATCATACGTTTCCTCCTTAACTGTAGACGGGAGAAGCAGGAGAGAAACCGAGGTGATGCGTCAACATCCAGTCGACGGGATTTGTTCTGTGTTGTTTTCTGCATGGTGTGTGTCTTAACAAGGTACAACAGGACAGCCTGAACCTCCCAAGAATGGAAAAGCTAACAGGAGTTTGCTCCCTCAGGGGTTCACGTGTTACGCTATTCCTTTTTCCATTCAGTGCTAGGATTTTCTGCTGAGCTGAGCTGGAACGGCACTCTGAGGCACAACTTATGGCAGAGCCAGACCGTACAAATATGCCCTGGTTTGGCAGGCAGACAACCTGAAATGGGAGCGGGTCTCTGTTCTGGTTTCAGTGCATCTTCTTGCTGGGGAAACCATATTTTCCAATCATCAGAGATCTGGTTAAATGATCATCTCATCAAAAAGAAGCCTGCCGAGCTCTCCCTTGTTCAACATACTCTATAAAAGAAATTCATAAACAAAAGAAGCCTTTAAAGCATATTTATCTTTTATTTCTTACCAGTTGTTTCCGACATCACATCATAAATGTGTGAACAGGGTCTCCTGCTGGCCTCAGGGTTTAAGGTCTTGACCATGTAATCAAAAGGTTCCTGGTTTGAATCTGGCCCAGACTTTTGTTTCTGATATATTATACTATGATTTTAAGACTTTTTTCAACATACTATACTATGACTTTTTATGACATGCAATACTACATGACATACTATACTTTTTTGATCCACAATGCTGTGGCTATTTAACGACTTCTATGACTTTTTTGACAGACTATACCTTGACTTTTTATACTATAATAATATGCATATAATACTATACAATTACTTTATTTGACATAGTATACATCGACATACTATACTATGACTTTTATGATTTTTTTTCAATATGCAAAACTAAGACATTAACCGCTCATTTCCCAGCGGTTACGTTCTAAAACACAAAACTAAGAAAATTTCCCCAGTTTCCCATCAAAAGGGTTGTGGAGGGGAGCAGCAGAACAACAGATTTTAGCCACCTAAAAATAAAAATGAATTATATTTAGGATATTTTCACAGCTTTACCAGACAGGGGATTCCACCGTTCCTCCTTTTCCTAATAATATGAAATTAGCAAAGGTTATTCCAATATATAAAAATGGAGATAAGCATCACATGGATAATTATAGACCTGTATCCCTTCTTCCTCAGTTTTCAGAAATATTAGAGAAATAATTTGTGGGAACAGTTGGATCTCTTTATTGGTAAATCTGAATTATTGAGTGAAAACCAGTATTGATTTAGGGAAAATAGATCTACTACCTAAGCAGTAATGGAGATGGTAGAAGAAATAACAAACGCAGTTGAAAATGAGTGTTCAGTTGGTATTTATATTGATCTACAGAAGGCTTTTGATACTATAGATCACGACCAATTATAATAAGAAGAAGAAGAAATAATTATTAGATTATTTTTCATTCCACTTAGGCACTTTATGATTCACACACTGCTGCTATGGTCATTTCACTGATCATTCATTGACTACATGCTGCTAACGCCTCAGGGTGTGTGTGTGTGTGTGTGTGTGTGTGTGTGTGTGTGTGTGTGTGTGTGTGTGTGTGTGTGTGTGTGTGTGTGTGTGTGTGTGTGGCATTTTAAATTTTTTTGATTATTTGGATCCCTGTGAGAAACACTGTCTCATTTTGCGTGCACTACTGTTGTATGTGTATGATGATATGTATGATTTGAAACTAGAAAACCTAGTCAGTTTGTACCAATCTTGTCACAAGCTTGTTGTGAAGGAGGACGCTCCAAAGTTAGACTTAATTTTGGCGAAGGAGCCCTTGACCTCTGACCTCAAGATATGTGAATGACAGTGGGTTCTATCTGTACCCTCGAGTCTCCCCTTTACAGGCATGATAATCACATGATACAGTAGAAATGTTTTATTTTCACTTATTGTAAAATGGTGTATTTGAATATTTCTGTGTACCGGGGTCCCTAAACAGTCTTGGAATTATATAATTGGGTATCACTGTACAGCTGAGACTATTATGGATCCAATGAGCCCAGCTGTATTCATGTGGGATGATGTTAGTTATAATTCATATGGTGAGACCATTTTTTGAAGCTTGGCTTCACTGTATTAAATGAGATATAGAGCATTCAGAGGATGGATGGCTTTCCTAGGTAAACTGACAATAAGGGGGTTTCTGAGCAGTCGCCATCCAATCACCAAAAAATGCAGTTCTTGCAGAAATCTTCAAAACGTTTTGGAAACCAAATCACAGCATAGCTGGTGTCAACCCCAAAATTCCTGCAACAACTTATGAGACATAATAGAGCATGAAAACAACCATTATATCATAATGTCCTATGCCCTTTTACACATTAAAATTTTACTTAAATGAATCAATGAATTCATGTTTATTTCTGATTTATATTTATATATTTAACTTTAATCTTGAGATTCCCAACTTTCAGATGATGTACACCACCTCTATGTGACATCTGTTGTTGACCTGCCCCCCCACCTAAAAAATACAAAAACAGGTCTATGAGGGTCTGTTTGGGTTAGTGTGAGCATCTACCTCACATTTCAAAAGTCCACTGTAAGCTACAGTTATCTGATGTTGACATTTGTTATTGTCCTGTTAAAACCTCAGGCTCAGTTAACTTCATTATCACAGCTTCATCGCTCTGCTGAAACTAAACCTCGTTATGAGCCAGATTTTAAGATGAAAGGAACCATTTTCCCAAATGTTGCAGGGGTCTAATTATAACCCGATGTAAACCTGCTTTCTGTGCACGATGAGAGGACACAGGCTTTAGGACCTCTTGCCCACCTTATCCTATTGTGTTGTTTCCCTGGATACCAGTATAGTCCGTCTCTCTGAAAAGTACAAAAGCAACCTTTTAAAATGTTGAACTTTTGTTTTGAGCAAGGCGTTTGTTGTGCCGTCATCTGGAGGATCTTGCATGAAAACCTCATACTTCTCAGCTGACTGGTCTACCACAGACAGATTAAATTCAGTAGCTTCAATAGTCCAAAGAGGGATATTGGTTTGTGGTAGTGAAAAAATCTATGGCGTAATTGTTGGAATTACAGTATTCAAACTGCAAATTAAATGTTGGAGATTACTTCCTGATGGAAGATGGTGTGCGTTCCCGATGGGAGGCGGTCAGGCTGTCTCTTCTCTCTCAGCATCTCATTCTTTCCAACCCGTCAGACGTCTGTGACGGCTCTGGACCGGCTGGAGCTCGGTCTTATGTTGAGGAGAATTTCCTCCATTTGAGCCTTCAAATGCCAGGAGTCAAGTAGTTGCCAAGTAGTTGCATCAGAGCTGTTGTTGCTTTAGTGCCACAGGAACAACTTGTTGCCAGGAAACATTTTATTAGGGCTGTGACAGGGTCACAACTCGTAATACCTGCTTCTGGAAGTCACCCAGCCAGGCTGCAGAGCAGTGTTCACCACCCGTTTACCCTGAGTCCACCTGATGGTGATTACAAATACTGGGCATAGGGATGCTAATTTTTAAAAAAAAATAATCGATAACCGACCCTCGTTAACCAATTATTATCCATTAACCAACCAGATTAGTGCCTCACATGTAGCGGTGCACCAGCTGCAGTGTATGAGCACAACAAACTGAGTCCCCAGTTCACCGTTAGGAGATCTACTGTAGCAGCTACGATGCTGTGTTTAGTGTCACCGACATGCAGCCACTTCCTCCACCACACGTTTAGCTTAGTTTAACGCACTGTCAGCTGTGTGTCTGCCCGGAGTAACGATACTCTGTGGCCCAGAGCAACATTAGCAGCTGTAGCGTTGCTGGTGGCTTCATGCTCCCCATAGCCACAAACACATACGTTCTGTCAGCACGGCGTCCGACAGACCGTGTGGGTGTGGCAGTGGGTCGGTGGCGTTGCAGCTGTGGTAACAGTGTGTGTGCACATTTAATTTGTCATTGAATAAATGCTATAACTTCTCCGCCGACCCGAGCCGACTTCCTGTATCTTGACATCTCAGACTCTCTTAAAGTGGACTTTTGTGGAGTTTTGCTCAGCTTTTTAAATAATTATTAATACTTCTTTTAACCAATAGCGTTAATCAGTTAAAGTTCTTAATGTCAGTTAACAGTTAAACGGTTAATATTAACAGCCCTAATTGGTAATAAACTCAGATTCCATGTGTGCTCCGAGCTTCGACATCCACAGTGAAATCATAAGGTCTGCTCGCAATCTTGGTAGAATAGTACTGGCATATCATAGCGTCATAGAAGTGAGTCTTGACTATGAGCCAGATCTGTATCTATTCCTATATTTAACCTTCTTGGTATAGTTCAACAAGCCCCTATGTTTTGATCAGTAGTTTCTTGCAGAGTGAAGTTCCTCATTTTGCATTTTATATTTTTGTTGTCTGACCTGATTTGCCCTGTGAATGTTCATTCAACAAGCACATGGCTTTCAAACTGAAGTCCAAAGTGAGTTGAACAATGTAGGTTTTAATAAATGTGAGAGGGCACAGCTGAAGGTAAAACACTCAGCACGAGCAAGGTCAGACAGTATGTTGAAAGCTGTATTATAGGATTATGTAACGTGGTATTGCGTATAGAGGAAATTCAAATTCATTCAAGCGTTTAATGGTATGCTCCGGATGAATAAAATTACTATTATTTCCTTTCACATCCAAGAAATTCTTCTAGTCAGTCTACAGCTGGTCAGCTGAACACGCAGAAACATTTGTCTACCCCGCAAGCAGACAATTAAAGTATATATGAATACATTTCATGATCTTATTTAGGTTTAGATGTTGTAGCTTTTTTCGTAAACTTACTAAAAAATAATATAAAATTACAGACCTGTAAGTTTACATCAGTGTTTCCAAAAACCTCTGTACACAGAAATAAAATTAGGATAGTGGTTAATTTTTAGCAATAAATGGTACGTGCCTTCACTTTGTTTTACATCCAAATAAAGTGGGTTGGATCTTTGGTTCCCAACCGTTTTGGCTTGTGACCCCTTACAATGAAGTGATGAAGTCATGTTTATGTCTATAGATTATGTTTCTTCATATGAATTATGGGATAATCCTTCCGTTGCAGCCCTCATGGACATGGCTGCAAAGGACATATTATCCAGTAATTCACATGAAGAACAACTGAAAAATAAATGCAGATATTTTTTTCCAGCTTTCATGTCATTAAATCATCTTGGGGCCAAAACTACAACAGTAAGACCCAACTTATAATATACCAGATACCTGAAAGCGTTCATCCTGTTATGGAGCTGAATGAAGGTCCAGCCTTATTAAACATACCTGACGAAATGTTGGCGGAGTACATAAAACCTGATTATTCATCGTAAGCCTACAACCTGAGGAACATTGAAGAAGTTATGTGACTATTAGATCGTTCCTTCATGTGATTTGTGCGACTGATGAATGCAGCAGCTGTTGACGTTGGCAGACAAGAAGTATTCTGTCTTTTCAACAGGAAAAACTTTGATCTTCGAGCTTCGGCTCCTTGGAAGAAAGTTTTCCAGCTGAAGTACGATGAGATGACGACTGCCAACACCTAGAAAGTGACCAGACATTACTGACTGTTTTTATTGCTTTTCTACTTTTCTAGTCTGCATATAATTGTCTAATATTTCCAGGAGCTGAGGTTTTTGTCCTCTTCACATTTTAGCTTTTCTGTTCCAATCGTGCTTTTGATCTGTCTGCTACTGAAGTAAATGATCCTAAACCTCAGGCTTCCACAGGAAAATATTATGATAAAATTGGCTTTCAGCTCTGATAATTACAGCTTTCACTGAATAAGTATTGCATGAGGGGTTGAGGACATGTGATGCAAAGATAACCACATTTCATCATGACTCATTCAGTAATCATCTGGCTCCACCTCATCCTTTAGGTCAGAGGTGTTAATGTGATAACATGAAAGTAAATGGCCGTTCTCCTCAACGTAGTGGATGTGCTGACGGTGAAGGGATTGGAGAATTCAGTGGAATATAATCTAACGTCTTGTTTGGATATGTGACTCTTACACCTCACAAGTTGTGTATTTGCATTCAGTGTCAACATGCGTCTAATCCTTAAAAACCCTGAAGGTGTTGAACAGTGTTCCAGATGGAAACATGAGGCTTATGTAGCCTCGTTCCAGACCTCTGAATCACTCACATTTTTTTCAGCAATTCAAATAAGTCTGGTTTCAGATCATTAGGCTGTATGACTTATAAATTTCACTGAATCTTGCATTTTTAGGTTAGAATTCGCTAAAGAGGCACTACTATTCATAAAGGAGTTATAAACACCAATGATCCCACAATCAGTAGTTCTTCAAGTTATATTAGCAGAGACTGATTGAATCAGCTTCTATGAAATTGATTATAGACGTTCTGACTGCTAAAAGTAAGAGCCGTGATATTTTCCGACATGGATGCAGACAGCGGTGGATGCGGTTCTGTCTTTTACCTGCCTAGCCTTTTCATGTAGGTGCACCAGCACATTATTTGGGTGCACTCAAAATTTACACCGTGCCGTTTGGCACCGTAATAATAGCCTATATTTTAAGCATTTTATCAGTTCCCGTAGATCTACATGAGGGATGTCACCATACCAGAAATTTAGTCATCAGATACCAGTGAAATTCCATGATTCTTGATACCAACCCGATACCACGGTAAAAAAAGCTCAATCAATAAACTCCAATGTACCTCAACATCCATCCTTTATTATCATTTGCGTACTGATGGAAGTGGATGGATTTATTCAAGTTTCTCGCCTAAAACTACATTTTACAAATTTGCACACATTGTGATAACCTTACAATTTACCTTTGCCCAATACTCATTTTTACTGAATAGATTCTGAACACATCATAATGTAAGACAGTCCTTTTACCTGTAAGGCGCACTAGTACGACCAATGAAAATGTTTATTCACACTTGACGTATTTTTGGTTGCACTCTGGAGCCCTGGTCAATGTCGACCTCTCTATAACAACAAGATCCATGTGTACAGTTGCCGTACATGTTAGTACACACAGTCCATGGTCATAAATTTTAGGAGGAGACATGAGCAGCAAATTTAAGTTGCAGTCCATCCAATAAATCATCTGACATTACGTCATCAGTAATATACAGTAGTTCACCAGTTCAAACAAAGAAAGGACAATTCCCAAGATACGTTTGAGTTTATGTTGACTTGGTAGCGGAGTGGTTACAGTGCATGTTGTATAACTGCAACGTCCAAAGTTTGATTCCAGCCTTGGGACTTTCGTTATACCTCTCTCTCTAATTAAACATAATTAACATGACCAGTGCTGTTATTGTCATAATTATGCTCATTCATATAACGTAGTCAATGTAGGTGGGATTTCATTAATCAGGCAGTAATGTGAACATTGTAAAGTTTATTTGAATTCTGCATTGTAACATTGTGCTAAACTGTAGTATATGATTGTTGTCACATCAAATAACATTTTCTCATATAATTTATGCATGTTGGCCAGCCAAGAGCAATGTAAGGGGCAGATGGATTACAGTTACTGAGCTGTAACTGAAATTTCAAATTGTTGGGCACACTGTACCACCAGTCAAAACTATTCAAAGCAACGGTACAATCTGTAAATACAAGATTCACCCCCATTCATACATGAAGGAATTCCTCTCCCAACCTGCAGAAGCCTTCTTTTATTCACAGCCAGTGCTGTTGTGGCGTTATTATAACATTATACTACAGTTCCACAGGTTGATAGTTGAAGCATGAACATAGACCTACTGTATAGTGTGATTTAAAGACGTCTCTGAGCTGAGCAACACTGAGGATGTCATTAAAAGAAAACTTTGAAGTGGGAATTTACAGTTGGGGGAAAATACTTCTGGAGCCAATGGTTCCTCCCACATCCCAAAGGCAGAGGAGGGCTGTTTCCTCAGACCACATAGTCCACATAGCTAGACCTATCTCCATGGAAGTCTATAACAAACCTGCTGAAGATGTGGAAACACAGCAACTGCATTTAATAGTCTCCTACTCACTAATGAGACAAGGCCAAATAGAAGTTACTTGTATGTAACTCCGGTTATGAGAATGAGCGTGGCCCGTCGTCACCCAGTGAAGTAGAACTGTGGGCAGTAAAATTAAAGCACAGTTCGTCCTGATGTTCGACATGTGTCTGTTGGGTCCATCAAGGAAAGAAATCTTAAGCTGAACTATGTAAACGAAAACCACCATTCCTCAAGACGTCAAGAATAAATCCGGCTTAGCTGCACCGGAGGAAGGTACTGTCCTTCTGTCCACTTAAAGAATGTAGAAGATGGATCTGAAATGACAGACATGTCATTACATCTCTGTCAGAGGGATTAGCTCTCCAACAACACTCACTTTAGCTTAATCCTTTCCAAAGAGCTCAAAGGATGTCACACATGTGATCACACTACTCTTTTCCGTGTCAGAGTTTTTATGAAAGAAGGCATTGGAAGAAACGGAGCTGAGAAATGGAACATGAAGGTGGTGAGGTTGTTAAAAATAATGTGTTGGGCTCGTGGTCTCATTTCGTCAAATTCTTTCCATGATTTCTTTATTAGCGTTTTCGTTTTTTTACTGTGTACGGTGCAGGAGCTCTTTCCATTTCAGAGAGTCTAATGTTTTACTAGAGGAGACAGATGTGTTTGATTTAACGTCTGAAGGAGTTCTGCCATCTTCAGACCAGGTTAAGATGGGCCAGGTTACAGCGTTAAACACCTTACCAGACCTAAACCAGTATTAGGGCCAAAGAAGGAGAAGACTGTATGTTTATGCAGCTCGTAGAGGTTCAGTCCAAGGATATGACAGAATTCATCGGCTGTGTTTTGACAGTTAAATTCCTTTTTTTCCATGTTCAACCTGTAAATAATTTAGAGCCTAAGTAATATTTTATTATTTGGGGTGTAATTTTAATAACATACATCACCAGAGGAAATTATGGAGGGGAACTGTATCTAATGTTTTGACTTGTGCTGGCACATTATAAACCAAAATCTTTAAACAAGTGTCTTTTATTTTTTGGTTTAGCGTGGTCATTTTGTCTTCTGGGGTTTTAAGACCACACTGGAGGAGGAGCGTACGCAGGAGAAGGCCGTCGGTGAGGTCTTCTGGGGGTCGATGTAGTTGTTTTCCAGCCTCAGGGCCACCAGGGTGGAGTCCCCGCTGTGGTTTGGGTCACAGATGCCTTCGTCAGGGATACTCCTGGAAGACAGTGTCAGGATGCAGCGCTGCCGATTAAACATGCTAGACGAGAGGCTAGAGCTGACGGTGAAGGACACACAGACGGACAGACGCTCGCCGACAGCTCCAAACTGACTGACGGTCATCAGCTTGGTGCGTCAGGGCCTTTACAGACACTGTAGACTGACTGAAGAGTTCCTCAAGGAAGCATCCTGGGCCCTATTCTGTTTTCATTATGCAGGCTCCCTCTAGACAGCATTATCAGTCATAATAATATCAAACTGCTCTGGAAACGATTTTAGACTCTGATGTAAATTTTGTCATTTTATTAAGGTTACAAAACATCTTATTTTTCATCTTAGGAGCATCACCAAAATGAGACTAATTTTAAATCAGAGTGACGGTGAAATGCTGATAACATTACAAGTTGCCTGTTTTAATTTTTCCAATATACCACCTTTAACAATGGCTAACACCTATAAGAAAATTATAGTTAATGCTGCATCCAAGATTATGACCAAAACAAAAAAAGTGTGACACAGCTTCTGTCATTTGTTAAAATAATCTGCAGTGTTTGCTTGGACGCTGGATCTAGTTTCCCACCTGGTGTGTCAGCCATCTTGGCAGTTAAGGTGGAGCACGATGGGGAGTTTAAGTTGTTGCGTTTCAGATGTTACTTTATATGAAATGTAAATGTTGTTTTCAGTGAAACCATGCTACAGCCTGGACTAAGTGTGTGTACCGTGCATGGACCTGTGAGTGTGTGTAGTGAGGTGATTCGTCTCAGGTGGAAACATGAATCAACTTGTTTTGTTTCCTGTCGTCAAGACGACACTCTGCTCGGTGAACTTTCAGCTTTAATATTGTCTGGCGGGCCGAGTTGAATGAGTCAGTCGTCTGGTCAGGCTCTGATCTGTTGTGGGGCTCTTAGAGCACTGTGGTGAATTTGGTTTTACTTCCTTGAGCTCTGTCTTTAATCACCTGGTTTTATTTGCTGTCAACAGCTTCCGCTACGTAAATTAGCGGTAAAGTCGATTATTTTAGGTCTTATGTTTGTAGTTTGAGAAAGAAACGATCACTATTTTTATTATATTGAGAAAAAAAAATAAGACATACCAATAATTGACACTGCTAATTGATAATTCCTGTCTATTACAACTTGGCCTGTATTTCTGTGGTTTTGTCCTTCATTTCTACCAGGCATGATAACATTGTTCTCATGTTCTCATCAAGTTAATAGTTGAGATATAGGAACACAGCAATAGACTTGGTCAAGTCAAACCATCACAAATCAGGCATTTCTTCAAAAATCTCGACAGTCTGTACATGATACCCTCCATCCATAGAGACAGGAGATGATACACAGCATATGTTTTGCAGTGTGTTCACATATTGAGAAATCTTGTATATATTAAATGAAAGATGCCTTTTCCAAGTGTCATTAGCACCACAACGCAACTGCTGTACATACAGTTCAACCATGAAATGCTGTTATTACAGTAACTTAACTGGAACTAACTTCCAGTTACTCGACATGCTAAAATCACAGCTTTCAGTAGCAAAGTAATGTTTACATTAAATGTGAAGAAAGTTGAGCATGGAATATGTCAATGGAAAGTATGCAGGTAGTCTTAATCAAATCTGTAGACCTCCATCCTGATATCTAGATGATCATTTAACTGTTACAACTAATCCAGTAACCGAATCCTCAAATAGCTGCATGAGACTAGTTTTCTGTGCCCCTCCATACAGTATGACCTCAGGTCAACACTAAGCTAGACGTACAATACACTCTCATATATCCAGTCACACTGATTAAAACTGGTACCAGTTTTGAATAATTTGAGTAATTGAATGGGTTTGAAAAAGAGTAAAGCCAGAAATTTTGAATAGATGTTATTTTCTGATTTATTATTCATAGCTGTGATTTAAAATCAAACTTTGTTTATGGCAAGAAATCCCAGGAAGTCCTGGAGAAAAGAGAGTAGATCATTTTCAAAGCTCAGCCCGAATAGATGGATATTTGTTGATGATGGCTTCATACCTGATATTGTTATTGTTGAGTCTGAGGAAGTGTAAGTTGCTCATCTCATTGATGCCAGACGGGACAGAGACCAGCTGGTTGTGATCCAGACACAGTTCCACCATGGACTGGTACGCGCCGAAGAACGACTCCGGCTCGATCGCCTCCCCGTCCAGTTTGTTGTAGGAGAGGTAGAGGTACTCGATACCAGGGTCCATGTGGGCGAAGACGTAACCTGTGAAGGTATTGGAAGGAAACCATGTAACAGTGGGAGACCATGACCCTGGTTTTGAGCAATCTACTAACGATTGTTTTGTTTATTGATTCATATGATGGTGGAATTGATATTGTTATTGATTTTCTTTCACATTTTCACGAATATGAGATACAAAGGCCGACAGAATCCAGGTCCCTCTGGGGCTGGTACAAGCAGTTACGCTTTTATTTTCCTTTAATCTTGTTGGATATTTAAATTTCCTCCTCAACTCTTTGGCTGTGATCTATTCCCCCATTTCTGCCACATGATGAGATATCCTCTCATCTTCTTCTTCAACCTTCTGACCCGTCTGAATGCCCTTCGCTCCAGCTAGCTAACTTACAGGAAACGCTAGTTGTCCAAGTAGCATCCTCCGCTCTTCTTCTTTTTAAAGAAGCGGTTGTCTTGCTCTTATAGATGCAGTAGTAAAATGGTGGTTAATCTTACGTTTGTTGTCTTCTTCCTTCGGCTCAGCCAAACACAATAAACAGCACTGAGCCAACCCCTGAAAAACCCTGGGTCTAGTTTCACTTCCTGTCACAGCTGCCCACATTTAGTTCCCGGCGCTCATCCCCAAAGCAGGCAGTGAACAGTGGAAACAAAAGCAAAAGGACTACTTCATGAATGTTATGTTTCATTTAGTTCCTGTAGTGGAAAAGGGCCTAAAGTATTTAGTATTTAAGTCTAGGAACTATTACTTGATGTGCAGACAGGGCCACAGCACGCTGTTTGCCTTTGTTTCATAACATTTTTGTTAAAGGTTTGAAATCTATCACCCACATAATCAATTTAGAGCTCTTTTCAGGCTCTCCAGTAGTATGTCATTCTTTGGAGGGGGGCTAAAAGTTAAAGACCAGTTAAAAACCAGTTAAACCCCTCCTATCTGCTAAGTATCATGTTTGTCATCCAGGTACTTTCCACCTACCAGGTATCCTCTCTATGTTGTTTCCCACCAGCACCAGGTGGATCAGAGATCTGGGCAGGTATGATGGAACCAGGTAAAGGTCATTATGTGAAAGGTCGATGGACTCCAGATTTCTGCAGAGAAGGAGGAAGATGAGGAGAGGAAGGATTTGTAAAGAAATGGAAATGAGAACAAAGTGATTGGAAAACCACTGAACAGAAATGCGACACCATCTACTGTGATTTTGTCAGAAGAGCCAAACTGTGTTTCTTTACTCTGAAACAGCACATGAAGTTATGGTAGTGAAATGTAAAATATCTGTTTTGGTGAGGATTGAAATACATAGCTAGTGAATTCCTGGGACCCTGGAGAATCATGGGTGATAGTAACAGGTCTCTTTCTGTCAGACCTGTGGTTGATCCAGGCCAGCGGGGCGATCCTGGTCTCATCCAGCCTGTTGTGTCTCAGAGAAACCACGTTCAGACTCTGGGTCCGATTGAAAACTGTCTCTGAGATTTCCTCAATTAGGTTGTTCTCCAAGTACAGCTCCTGAACGACAGAAAAAGAAACCAAATGTTTGACGTCATCAGGGTCAGAAAGGAAAGTGCTTTGATTGGTGGACAGATAATTTAGTGTCGGTGTCACAGTAGGATCCCATAATGTTATTTGTTTTCTAGTTCGTCACTAAACTGCTGTTAGCTGAATGCGCTTGGTTCAGAGATTTTGAGAGTTATAAATACATAATCCCCTAAAACTATATTTTAATCCCTACATTCTTTAAGGACTAGTGTGTAGGATTTACTGGCATCTAATTGTGCGGTTGCAGATTGCAACCGACTGAATTCCCCTCCACTCGTCCCTCCCTTTCGAAGGTGTCAGAGAATCAATGGTGACCTTCAGGTCACGTAAAGAACAAGGTTCTCTCTAGAGTCCGGTTTGTCCGTTCTGGCCTACTATAGAAACATGACGGAGCAACATGGTGGACTCCATGAAGAGGACCTGCTCCTGATGTAGGTTTGAAGGGCTCATTACAAGCTAACAAAAAGCTTCTGATGATTATACATTAATGAAAACATAATAATATTATGTTCCATTTCTGCCAGTAAATCCCCCCAAAATCCTACATACTGTTCCTTTAAGTTTGGCAACCTGATAGCACAGACACATGGTGAAAGTTTCTGATAAATCCTGGAATCTCAGAGCTAAATAGCAAAGAATAAATGTTAAAGGTAGATCACGATCATCAGGAAGTACCTAAGAAAATGCATGAGGCTGGATTTGCAGAGAGTGTATAAACTCTCCAAAGTCGTAACATGAGGTTGGCTTTAAGGTGGGTTTAAAGCAGCAGCATGTTGCTGGTGTTTTGCAGCGTTTGTGGTTAACCAGAAGCCATAATTACACATTGGGTGCACTGGTTTCCCACAGGTAGAAGCAGAGTTTACTCAGTGGAGGAGTCTTCAACATCAGAGCCAAGAAGAAAATACTGATGCATCAGCAAACTTAAATTCCTGACTGACTGACTGACTGACTGACTGACTGCAACCAGCTGCTCCAGCTGGTTTCCTGATACATTTATTGAGATTTTCCAAGTTTTGTACCTATTTCTGCCAGCTGTCGTCCAAAAAGTCAGAACAAAGTCTGAATTTTTTTTTTTTTTTTTTTTACAGTGAGCCCTTTGAATGTATTGAGGATTGAACCATGATGACTAGTTTTGCCTCGGTCAGTTTTCTATTGTCACTTTCACACCAGTTGGTTTCTGATCCCAATAGAGAGAACTGTGTCCTGGACTTTTATAAAGAAAGCAAAAATATCTGGTTACATGAGGTTTTCCCAGTGTGGGGAATGAACATGTAAGAGCTGGAGAGATACAGCAGCTATGTAAACAAATAAAACTTCATACCAGCAATGAAATGGGAAGGCCTTGTGGTATGGTGCGGAAGTGGTTTCTACCCAGTCGGAGGTAGGAGAGCTGGATGAGGGGAGCGAAGGCCAGAGGGTCCACGTTCCCCTCACTCAGCAGATTTCCCTCCAACTCCAGTATCACCAGGCTGCTCAGATCTGAAAGATAGAAACTAGATGAACAGAGCTGGAAATGGTTGTGTTCGAATCAGCGCAGCAAGGAAACATGTCAGACTATAATTAGTAGACTTTGTAGAGTTACTCTCTTACTCTACTAGATTAGCACATTTTCATTTCACCGAGGGTGACGTGTTTCTAACAACAGGGTTTGGACACCGTCCACTGCGGGTGTCCGACATGTTACGTCACAGCACAGCACAACTTAAAAACAGCAAATTTGCAAAAAAAAAAACCAAACAAAACAAACAATTTTTGCTTCCAAAGGCTGAAAGTTGAAACTAATTAAAAAATGTGTTAGCAGTTTAGGACGTCCGGTTCCCTCGTCTGGAAGTCAGTGGGTTCCAGTTCAGCCCAGAATAAAAAACATCATCCCTGCCCCCTGTACTGTCACTGACTGACAGCCATTAAAGCTGATGTCAGTATACAGTAGAGGTGCATTATGGGATACTGTGGCAGTTACCTTGGAAGCTGTTTTCATCGATTGCTCTCAGTCTGTTCTCGCTGATCTTCAGCTCCTGCAGGGTGGGGGGAAGACCAGCGGGTACGGCTTCTAGAAGGTTCCCATCCAAGTACAGACGCCTTAGCATCTTTAGACCCTGACACACACACACACACACACACACACACACACACACACACACACACACACACACACACACACACACACAGATACGCTGGTGATGCTGGGAGGCTGACTGCTCCCCTTCATACCACAAATGATTTACTTCCCAGCTTTTAAGTGTTTTTAAAAACAAACTGATTCGTTATTCCATACTGCTCTTGTTGGTCTATCTGACACCTATAGGTCTGGAGAATATTGTCGCCATTATATCACAGAAACTCTCCCATATTTATTTTCTTTCTGAGTGATTGCATTACTTAGATGTTGAATATGTTGTACATGCCTGGTGGCCTCTAGAGAAACATTAGAGTTGAGTGACGGTTGGGGGAAAAAAAAGTTTATTAAGTTTATTCTGAAGGTCTGCAGTGGTTTAGCATCTTACTTTGAAGGCTTTGGCATCAATGCCGGCAGAGGTGAGTGTGTTTTTCTTCAGGTTGATCCACTCCAGGTTGGGGATGCCATTGAAGGCTTCTGCTGGGATGCTGCTGATGTTGTTGCCTGCAGGTCAGAAGATTCCCAGTCAGTTGACACTGAGAGCAGGAAAACTGGCAGGTTTTCTGTGTTTCTCAGTTTGCTTGTGTTTTATTTATTTGCATCGTTGCAAATAAATGCAATGTACCTGTCTAGTATTGTCTTCCAATAATGCTATTGATTGTGGTTCCAGGTTGATAAAATGCCCAAATAGGCTAAACTGTAAGTCTTATACTGGATATTTTGTCTCTCCGTGCTCTTTTATTAGTGATTTATAGAAAATCCAGGTAGCAGCTTCTCATTTTTAGCTGGTGATGAGTTTGATGAAACCACCAGCAGCAGGTCAGCTTGATATAATTAACATTAATGCTATCAGGTCACAGTTGGCTATTGTCTGATTAATGTGCTCCCTAAGAAACTAAACTCAGCCAAAGATCATTTACAAGGTAAAGATGGACAATGTGGTGCGTGTTCTCTGGTGAAACGATCAGCTGATCGCGTCACAACAGTTTCTGGAGTCACAGCTTAAACTGCCGTTCATTTTAGATGAATAATCTCAAGTATGAGTCAGATAATCCTTTAAGCAACTGGCTAGCTCCTTAAGTATCTGAAGTGATTAGCTAATGAAAATTAAGATTTGCAAAATACAATCTCAACTGAATGTTTGAGTTTTTGTTATTGTTAACTGTAGTTCGACATTTTGAAGGTTGAACCCTAATGGGTTAGTGAGTGGACTGCATTAAATGAAACTCTTGTGGGTGGAGCTGTCTGGCTCTACTCCTCCCCCCGTCGTGGTGCTGACTTACCCTCCAGACTGAGAGACTTCAGCTCAGGTATGGACAGAGGAGGGAAGTACGGGAGTCTGGCGTTATCACATGTCAGAGTGACATCAGAGATGTCGCAGCCGGGAGGAAGGCCTCTTCTGTTCACTACCACTACCGCCTCCCTCTCCTCCCCTTCCTCTTCTGCCTCCTCTTCCTCTGCTTCCATCTCCTTCAGCTCCTCCTCTGTCGCAGCAGGAGGTCTTGGTATCGGAGCAGGGAGGAGGTCTGGTTCCTCGGGCTCTTCGGGTTCTTTTGGAAGCATCTCAAACACATCTCCTCTCAGCCACACCTCCTCCTCTACCTCCTCTCCCTCCTCCTCCTCCACCAGAGCCAGTAGCTCCTCCCTCAGCATCTCCTCCTTTCTCCACCTTTCCTCCTCTAGCTTCCTTTCCTTCTCCCTTGCTTCTCTCTCTGCTGCCTCCTTCCGCCTCCTGTCTTCCTCCTCCTGTCTCCTCCTCTTCTCCTCCTGCTGCCTCCTCTCCTCCTCTTCCATGTGCCTCCTCCACTCCTCCTCCTCTTTCTCGACCTGCAGCCTCAGCGCTTCCTCCTCCTTCCTCCTCTTCTCCTCCACTATCTTCCTTTGTTTTTCCGCCTTCTCCTTCCTCTGCTTCCTCCTCTTCTTCCTGGCCTCATCCTTCTTCCTCAGGCGCTCCTCTTCCTCGCGGTGCTCCTCTTCCTCCCGCCAGAGGATTCGCTGGATCTCCTCCTGGGTCAGGGGGGTCACAGGCTCACCGGGGTCGTTGGGAACTGGGGAGTCACCAGAAAGGTCAAGGCTGAGGTCAGGGGCTAGGGTGGGTGCAGGGTGGTGCGGGGCAGCCAATCAGAGGGCAGGAAGTGGTCAGGAGGAAAGAAAAAGGTGACGATATAGAAAGTAGGAAGGCAGGGATAGAAATAGGAGAGAAGACAAGAGAAGGAGAAGGGGAGGAAAAAGCAGGAGAAAGAAGAAAACTGAAAGAGTGATGCAGGAAGAGATGGACAGACAGACAGACAGAGACGGCTGTGTGTTAGTGCTGCAGACAGTCAGACAGACAGTCAAACAGACAGACAGACAGACAGACAGGTCCGAGACCAGCTTGTTGTAGCTACAGAGCAGACGGCTGCTGTAGACCAGTCTGGACCACAGTCAGGTAAACTTGGTCTTTTTGTGTTTGCTGATGTTGCTGCCAGCTGGGACTGAATCTAAATTTAATCTGTTTTTGTTTTGCAAGTACCGTAGTGCATTCAAATGATAATAAATAAATTAATACAATTAATTAATAATTACATTAACAATAAATGAGTTTACTAGTAATTAGTAAATAATTTAGACCAACTTTAGCTCACTTGTCTAACACATAATGCTGTTTTATAGTCTTAAGTCTGTGTTCCAGCAGATATTTAATGATAAAAGTACATGTCTGGCCGTGTCTTGTAGCTGTAAGACTTCGTAAGGTCATGAGTGGTTGTCGAACATTTTCATTGATTTGCTGAACTTCTTACTTTCACAGTGATTATTAATCTCACCTACAAAGGGCAGATATATCTGAATAACTCACAGAACAAACTAGAGATGTGAGCAGTGATTCAGAGGTCAGGAAGCAGGCTAGTGATAATGCTGGTTGCCATAGAGATGACATGGTGAAAGTGTAAAGCTGCGTTTCCTAGCCACAGTGTTCATAAACTGTACTCCCTGCTCCGTGTTCAGGGAACAAACCCCCCCCCCGATGTGGAACAGCCTGTAACGTCACCAGCTCAGACATCACTTTATCCATGCATTAGTAACATCAACACCTCAGATAGATAGATGTTGCTGCTACTGGGAAATTTTACACTACTGAAATAAAATATTTAATATCTCAAGCCGGGACCCTGAATTAATAGGTAGATATCAATATCATTATTAACTCAACAATACTCAGCGAACAGCGATGTTCCCAGAGTGCTTACAGCAGCTAACATTAGCAGCTAGAATAGCGTTCCAGCAAGGCGCAATGACTGATGGGTAATCTTGATTTTCAGTTGCAGCAAAGTCGAGAGCCGTTGTTCAGTTCTTGCCGTCACAGTTTACACTTCCATTTGAACGGAGCATCTTTACTACCAGCCGATCGAACGTCAAGAGACGGACCGACACTTTTCTTGACGATAAAACAGCTTTTAGTGTTTTTCTTTTACAGTTGACTCCACACATACAGCATATATCGTTTATACGCAGTGTACAGATACATGTTTCTATGGTTATTGCTGTACTCTACTGAACATACATCTACACACAGTGATAAGTCAAAGACAAAATGACCGAGAGGTTTTCTCCTGCTTCACCTCCATACATGCACACAGAGCAGTGTATGACTGTGAACAATGAGTTATACTGTCAATTCAACTACTGCAGTTTAATTTCTACATAACTTCTCAAAGGTTGTATAGACAAGTTTCCTGCAGTGTGCCGCAGTGTCATGCTCGCTCATATATGGACACTTTCAGTACTTAGAAATAAAACATTTTGCTTGAAACCAGTAAAAATAATTTAGTGGCAGTAGTAAATATGGTAGTAAATGTTACATGGAACAGTGGGGAGGAACTGAAGCTGAGGGGAGAAGCAGCAGCTAGTGGCATTAATACCACTAGACAAAATAGAAAGTAGCAGCGAGCACGTCTCCAAACCTTGAACACAATCTGGTGCCAGGTAACAAATCACTCAGATAAAGTGTCTTTTTTAGTTTATTCTGGGCAAACAAGCAAATGTGTTTCAGCTGTAAGCCATCGTCAGCCATCAGCCAGGCTGACGATGGCTTACCGCTCAAACACGTTTGTTTGCCCAGAATAAACTAAAAAAGACACACTGATAGCACTAACCGGTACTACTCAGATTTAGCTTTTACATGAAGTGAGAAGTTAAATGCAATTACTGATGTCTGACAACAGATTATGGCAGATGTCTTAGAGCAAAACTCATAAGATTAGATGACTGAATACATGCAAAGCTCGATACAGGATTTATTGATCAGTCCCACAGGATCATGACTAGAAACTCTGGCACACCGGTTTGTGATGTTTCTCTATGAGCACATAATGCATTTTAGATCCAAAGCCATCAGTCTGCCATCTCTATCAGCTGTCACCAAGTCCCACACTGACACATTAAACAATCCAATCAGAGCCTGGGAAACATCTGCACTCCTCAGCTACCATACAGTCATAATACACAGCAGCAGTGTGGCTGTCTGACCTTAAAACATGCACTTCTTCCTCTTCACTTTCTCTACACATCTCGGCAACTACATTGGATAGGACTGGATAAGCTTCTGCTTCATCCTATTCCATTTCGAACAAAGGCTTTTTTTTTTCCTCTTTTTTTAATGGGTTTCTCTTTTTCCATCATTATTAGTCACTATTGGACATAACAGTATATTCATATTGATTGAGGATTAATTTTGTTTTTAAGTTATTAAAAAAAAAAAACTTGTCTATACATCTTTGTATTTGCCGTAGATTCACGTTCATCTCCATTTAGATGAGATTGAATTGACAGTAAGCTGAAACCAATCCTTGTTGAAAACGTGGTATCAATATTACAGACATGTTAAAACTTTCACAACATGTGTTGAACTGACCAAAAATGTGCTCAACACATTTTTTAAAGCCATGATTGAAACAAGAAGCAACATGCTGAGGCCTCGGAGATGGAAACGATTTAACTTCATTAGTTTTATTGGGATGAGTGTCATAACATGTATGATCAGTTTAACTCTAAAACGGGACTCTTTTATGATTTAACCCTTCAAATATTGGTCCTGATAATCAGAAACATCTCTCATCTCTGTTGCCTCTCAGTGTTGCACCATGGCGTTACCACATGTTGTGTTTCTACCTGACTCCATGCAGACGGGGCAGCACTCCCCAGCGGGGGTGAAGGGGAAATGGCAGCGTGTTATGGGACAGCTGATCTCGTCACAAACCACCCGCCCTCCGGTACACAGACAAGTCAGGCAGGGCTTCGGTGACCAGACGGCCTGGTCAAACATGGTCAGACCCTGGTAAACGCACTGGCCCTGCTTACCTGAAACAACAGAGACATCACCGTCACTTCAGCAGTTCATTATAGCTCAAAACCTTTAACTGGTCTCACAGTGGGCGGAATATGAAGGGAAGTCATGTGGCTTCTGCTAAATTATGACTGCAATATAAATCTTGAAATGCAAAATAATTTAGAGGTGCTACTGACAACACAGATAACATCGAGCCACTAGAGGTCACATTCTCCCTCCCCTATTGCTTTGCATTCACTTCACAACAAGTGTTTGCCAGGCACTAACCGTCAAACTCAGCCAGTGTTTCCTGCCATATTAACTGGTGACTTGTTCACTGATACCATGTGACGCCAACGCTGTTATACTATTGGCTCACAAGCCTTGTTAACAGTTGATATCTTTCACAGAAAGGAACATAGTTTGGACAAAATTTTTGAAACAATCAAATCACAATACTTTTATTCAGCACCTTTCTAAAAGCTCTGTGGATGTATTATTTCTTTAAATAAAAATGTTATCAATAAGACCTTTGAAATCATTAATATGGTCAGCATGATGTGGATGAAATCTGAAACACAAGATAGTTATTTATCTAATAAGCTGAAGCTAATAATAAGTGTTTAAATATGCTCCCATACAAACAGTGAACGCAAATGCAGTTTCCATGTATGAGTGTACAAAATAACGAAGTCTGCAATCAGTCACGTGACACAGTTGACCAATAAAAGTCAAACTGGAGACGTTGTGGTCGTGTGGTATGCGTCGTCACCATTTGGCTACCAGGACGCCCCCCTGGCTACCACTATTATGTGTGTTAAGAAAACAGATTTTGCTCCTTGAGATAAATTCTGCGTAAACCCGTCTTTGGCAAATGACATATCCGTCCTGTATGAGAGTGACATAATTCTTTATCAGTCTTTATCTATCTGAAGCCTCAGCCGAAGCATGAGCAGATCAGATTTACAGCAACCTGTACAGCTGCAAACATCTCATCCTCGCTTATCCTTGTTTTTGTGGCCATTTTGACAAACCATGATGCCGCTGTTATCCACCGAGGGAACAGCTGTCAGTGAGCACAACAACAGCAGTTCTGAGCAAATAGAGGAAATGTGGGTAGTGATTCAGAGGCGCAGAACAAGGCAAATTAAAACCTGTGCGGTGACCGATTTACCCTAACCTGCTGACCCTCGTCATCCTCCTCAGCAGCAGCAACAGTCGGCCCTGCTGCAGTAATTGCTGTGTGGGTCTAGTCAAATCTAAAGCCTGTACTTTACCATCAGAACCAGACAAAGCAGTGATTTGTAGCGTTGCCACTCCTCCCTCTGCATTAACTCAACATCAGACCTGGACAGGACGAGGCTGTGACTGTCAATGAGTCAAAGAAAAGACTGTAAACCACTATGATACAGCAGGAAGAGGCTCTGTGTGTCTATTTTAAGTCTGTCCCGTCTGTCATCTATCCTTTCTAATGGTATGCTCTTTGTTACGTCCATAGAAACACAGGTAGTTAGGAGGCTCAGGTTACTTCTCTTAAATACTGTCTATGTACTATCTCTGTCCTTTTTACTGAGAGCAGTGAGACGGTCACCCTGTCATCTCTGCCAGGGCACTCATACTTTAGAGCTTTTCTTTTCTCTGTAAAATATTGTCTTGCTGTCGCTGAATATTTCTCTTGTCTTGTAAATTGCAGGGGTTTGTTTAAATAATACAGCAACCATCAGACTCTGCTGAGGCATCGTCACCATGGTGTTCACTGCATATGTGCATGTTTTACTAGCAGTGACACAGTTGATTTTTTTGATTGTCCAAACTGTCATTTCATTTTTTTAAATTATTATTGCAGTCATTCTGTGTTTCCAGCTTCTCCCATTTGAGGATGTCTCACTTTTATATCACTTTAAAGTGAATATCTTTTAGTTTTGTGCTGTTGGTCACACAAAACAAGACATTTAAAGTCTTGGGCTCTGCGAGACTAAGGAGCCCCCAAAGTTTTTATCAGGGCTGTCAAAGCTAATACAAGAGCAATGCCTTAACGCAAATTTGTTTTAACTCCACTAATTTCTTAAATACATTAAGACAACTTTCAGGTTGCAATGGATTTTAAAGATAGAGTGAAAATCCTGGCATCACATGAAACTAGAAAACCCAACCTACCGTTGGTACCAACCACGTTATACTAGCTTGCTGTTAAGGAGGTTAAATAACGCTCCAAACTTATGCTACATTTTGGTGAGGAAAACCATTTTCAGAGGGGTCCTTTGACCTCTGACCTCCAGATATGTGAATGTAAATGGGTTATGTGGGTCCCCACCAGTCTCCCCTTTACAGACATGCCCACTTTATGATAATCACAGTCAGTTTGGATCAAGTCATAGTCAAGTCAGCACACTGACACACTGACAGCTGTTGTTGCCTGTTGGGCTGCAGTTTGCCATGTTATGATTTGAGCATATTTCTTATGCTAAATAAAGTACCTGTGAGGGTTTCTGGACAATATTTGTCATTGTTTTGTGTTGTTAATTGATTTACAGTAATAAATATATACATACAATTAGCAAAAGATATTATCTATGATTGCTTTGTGGAAATGTATGAATATCATATGTATGTATGTATATCATAACATATATGTGTATATATATATGTATATCATGACATATTATGTCAGCAGCAGCATATTTGCCCACTCCCATGTTGATAAGAGTATCAAATACTTGACAAATCTCCCTTTAAAGTACATTTGGAACAGATAAAAAATGTGACTAATCACAATTATCTATGGACAATCGTGCGATTAATCACAATTAATTATTTTAACTGATTAACAGCCCTAATTTCCAGTAAATTATTGTTTAGGTCGGAGGCACCAATGCACCAGAGTTACAGTCACTTTTTATAGTATGTCAGTCTAAGGGCCCGCTTCAAAAAAAAGGAAAAATGCCATAAAATGGCGAGTGGGTTGACCTTGAGATCTGCTCATTTCATCAAACTACCGTTCCCATGATCAAGCATTTACATGTGCAAAGATGACTGGTTGTCATGTTAGTCCAGGTTCTGTGTCAACGTTTGGTTTTGTCTACACATCTGAACACAGAGGCATGTCCTCATGCTTCTTAAACAAGGGCGAGCAAAAAGATCCCCTTTCAGCCCTGACAGCAGACCAGCACCACCTTCCCTTCTAATTACATAATGCTTACTTTATTGTTTGAAACTGAAGGGCCTCTGCGTGGCTTTGAGGGCCGCCTTTAAAGTCCCTGTCCTCATCTCTGTTCGGGACTCATTTTCCCACAGATGGTTTCCCCTTCTGTTAATGTTGGAATGTGATGATTTGTCGTTAAATGACTGAGCTGTAATAACAAGCAGCTTCATTATGAGACCAGGACGGAGCTTCAGAGCGGAGCTGAGCTCTTCTCACATCCTGTTTGACTAAAACGGCCTGTTTTTATTCACTTAAAGATTTTGTTTTGTTGTATTTCGGTTTTATTGACTAGAAAACTCTGTTATGTAATATACCACTTAAAAGTTTTAAATGCAAAGATAAACTCGGCCCGTTTCCATGTTGGTTTACGTATAAACATACAAACAGACCAATTATCCAGTTAAATGGTTTGGAAAACTGCTGCCTGCTTGTGCACTGTTTAAATCTACTTGAAAGTTTAAAACACATTTTTTATTTCCTGAATTAAATCAGACTTTCAAAGGATTCATTTTGGTTGTACCAGATATTTCACATGTAAAGGCTGAAACATGTCTCTCCAGTTCCACATATACAAACTCACACTGGTGTTTCTTTCACGTGGTTGTTTTTTATACTTTAGGTATATTATTAATATGTCCGCATTATTTTTTTTTTCTTCAGAAAGTTGGATCAGGCAGCTTGTTTGGTGGGTAAAATTGCTCAGTCTGTTGTTATATTTTATAGAGGACAGTTGTCGCTTATCAAATTATTCAATCGAGAGAAAAATATCAGCAACAACTTTGATAAACAATAGTTTAAGTCTTTTCCAGTATATGAACTGACTGATTTTCTCTGATTTATATAATTGTAAAACTAACAAGTTTTGGGGTTTTGGACTGTTAGTTACACAACACAACAGATTTGAAGTTGTCACTTTGGACTGTGAAATTATGAAGGATATCTCCCATATTATATAGGCTTAAGGACAACTGAAATATATGACGTTAAATTGTGATATCAACCCTTAAAAGCCTGATCAGAGCATCTGGTCAGCTATAAATGGGAAGGCTGGGGGTTAGATCCCCGGCTGCTCAGGTCATATTTCACTTAACCTTAAATTTCGTCCTAAGTGGGTGCGTGAATGAGTATTTAGATTAGATGATGGGCAGGTGGCACCTTGCATGGCATCAGTGTGTGAGTGTGTGAATGCTGACATGTGAAGCGCTTTGAGTGGTCGTAAGACTAGACCTTCACCGAGTTAAGGCTTTGTGTTCCTGGTCTCACTGACCTGGGATAACATTATAGCTGGAGTGGTGTTCTTGTAGGTTCTTGTAGGAATCCAGGAACAGAGTGTTTCCTTGGTTTTCTCCAGGCTCCACTGGGATGCTGGGACCAGGAACCAGTCTGATCTTCAGAGGTCTAGAGCGCCCCGTTCTGGTCCGCCCAGGACCTGCAAGACATGGTCGTCTCAATTAAAGCAGACAGACAGACGGAGTAAATAATTCTGTTTTAGCCACATGAAGAGACGACTTGTTGTCTGCGAGCCAGTTCTTCATCTTACTGAATTTATCACTTGAGACTGACTCAGTGGCAGTAAAAATTACACATCACCAACACTAATATGTGACTGAGATAGTCACATATGATGAACGGACGCACAGAGATTAATCCGATAATCGTCTTATCTGGCAAATCCTCTCGTTAACCATTGTGCAGTCAGATATCAGTGTTTTTCAGTCTTACCCTGTCCGTCCTTCTTCCTCCTTCCCCGGCGGATCTCACCATCCTGGCTGCCAGGTCTGTTCCTGGCCTGGGCGTTCGAGACGGTCAGGACCACCAGCAGCCACAAACTGGCCGCCACCAGCCACCACCTCATCCCTGCAGAGCAGTACAGACCAGGTTCAGGTTTCCTCACGGGAACCTCTACCTCCACTGAGGGCTTCACTATTGCTTGATATTGATAGAAAGTCACCAGTGATACCAATGAAAACATCTACTTCTACAAAACTCCTTTTCTTTATTTAATTAAAAAAAAAAAAATCTCAAGTTTGAAATGTAGTTTAAAACAAGCAACTGTGCACTTATCAATGCCAAATGCTACAACGACATTTTGGTCTACACCCAAAAGGAAATGGGTTCGATACCCAGCCCTAGACTTCACTGGTTCCTCAGCGGGAATCCAGCAGGTTAATGAGATGCACAAAAGTTAAAAGAAAAACACACATCTGTTAATTCTCCCAACAGCCACGGTTGGAAATCAAAAGTTGAGAAACGCTGCGGTACCCCACGGTATAAGCACTGATAATAAACCGTTATGTCCAGGGTTTGAGTCCGACCAGGGACCTTTATTTCCTGCTGTCCGCCATCTGTCTCTTCACTCATTTCCTGTCTTCTCTCAACTGTCAACTCTCAAGAAAGGCATAAAATCCTGAGGAGGAAAACGATTGATTTTTGCGTATGAAATGTAAGCATTTAAATCCTGAATTATTGCAGAAAGCGGAAGCTAATATAACCAGACAGATCCATGTTTCTCCTCCACCTGCAGAGACAGAATTAAGACAGATGTTTTTACCTGCAGTAGCTTCTCAGACTAAAAGAGCTGTCAGTGGTGTTGGATGGCCTCATATAGCTCTCTGCTGGGGTGCTAATGGCCGGTTCCCTGTGAGTTTGTAATGACTAGTCTATACACAGCAGTCCTGTCATTATTAAAGCAGAGATCTGACACTAACACACACCCTCACACACCTGATAGTTGGAGCAGATTGAACTTGTTCTCTACAGTATATCAGCCTCAGTAACAGTAATAGCTGTGCCCCGGTGCATGATGGGAGCTGTTGGTGCTGTGAAATCATAGGAGCTTCCGATTTGATGGGATGGTGCCCAAATAATGTCCAGATAGAGACATGTAGTTTTCGGCAGTCTAAAGGGGGAGAGTTTGTTCAGCCTGTTGTAGCGTTTAGGGGTCAACATGGTGAAACATCGAGTAGCTACAGAGATGATGTTTTATTGGTTGGTGGAGTTGGTGGAGACCAAACCAGAGCTAAAAAGAGAGAACATTTAGGTTTAGATTCACCAGGTGGACACAGACAAGACTCCAGTGAGGGGAAAATGATAGGCAGTTGTTTGCTAACATGTTAGCCACAACTACTTTTTAAAGTTAAATTAGTTCCCCTGACTTTAAGTGTTCACAACATCAGCATTTCTGTCATGTCATTCAGACAAATATATCTGTTTGAGTTGTTTCCAACAGCTGAAAATCATCTGATCTACGGGGTCATTTTTTGTGTCTTTTCTTCTGTGTGCGTGTGTGTGCGTGTGTGTGTGTGTGTGTGTGTGTGTGTGTGTGTGTGTGTGTGTGTGTGATTACTGTATGTTGTGAGGACATGAATCTGTTTACAGTCACATTGTGGGGACTTTCCTTCCTTCTGGGGACAAAATGCATGTCATAATGTTAAACATTTTAGGGTGAGGACTTGGTTTAGGGTAAGTTTAGGTTGAGGTTAGGGAAAGGGTTAGGATTAGGCAAGTAGCAGTTTCAGTTAAGCTTAGGATAAGTCTCTAGGAAATGAATGTAAGTCAGTGTCCTCTAAACCCACAGCATTCTGGATAAACCAGTTTTATTATAATGTTTTGTTATAATGTTTCCAGTCAGAATAACAGCAGCACTCCAGAAATATCCAAACAGATCGACTAACTTTGTTAAGTTGGACGTTTGGACTACATTTCTACCTGATCCTGGATCAGTGTTGGGGTCTGATTATGTGCTCAGACCTTTTAAATGGAACGAAAGCACAATAAATAATCCACATCAAACTGTAATAACTGGGCAAACATCAGTTGATGGTGCTGCTCTCAGCAGCTCTCAAGTATTACTCACTGTCATCCAACTCCTGCCCCAGACCTTAACTCTTAACACTCACCCATCTACTACATCTAGAGTCATAGCGTTGTTTTTATTGACTTTTTGAATTACCGCTTCTGTTTACATTTTTGATTAGCACATAAGAATCTGAATTAAAATACTGTAATATCCGATATGGGTGAAGGAGTCGGAGCCTGTTAAGATCGGTGTTCAACCTCTGAAAAGTGCCTTAAACTTGCATTCTTTCTAATATCCAGCCGGGGGCGACTCCTCTGGTTGTAAAAAGAAGTCTGATTGTATAGAAGTCTATGAGAAAATGAGCCTACTTCTCACTTGATTTATTACCTCAGTAAACATTGTAAACATGAGTTTATCGTCTCTGCTAGTTTCAAGTCTTCTTCAATACAGCATGATGTTCATTGAGTAAGTTATGGTCCCATTTTGAGTCAAATAGACCATAAAGCAGGGGATGATTTAGGGCGTGGCTACCTTGTGGTCGCTACCACGGCGTTGTCCGGTCTGGGAGTTGTCTGTGTTTTCATCTCACAACTTTAACCCTTTCACAGTGTGTTTTCAGTTCATGAAAGTTAATTATAACCTTTTGGTCACCTAGAAATGTCTTATTCAGCATTCGATTGCACTTAGCTCTACCCTCTTGTGTCATTTCTGACTACAAAAAAACAACATGGCAACAGCCGAAAACCAAGATGGCATTGGCCAAAATGCTGAACTTGAGGCTTCAAAATTGTAGTCCACAATCCAGTGGGTGATGGATTACAGTCACGGTTGTGATCTGGCCAACTAAGACATATGTGGCGTACGTTGTTTCCAAAATCATCCCTTTGTTCATTTATTCACTACTCCCTTCAAAGAGACAGTTTAGTCAGCAGAAAGTGAGATTTCAGTCACTTCATCACTGACTGGTGTTTGTCAGAAATTTTCCCGTCTATAAAATGTGATGAGTTCTGTTGTGAGAATATATTGCAGAAATTTACACTCAAGCGCTCAAACAAAATGGGGTAATGAGGGTAAATGTAGTGATACGTAGAATTTAAACCATGATTCTTCTTACAGGGTTAAACAGTGATTCATTTGTTAGTATCCAATAACTACAGGGCAGCAGTGCACATGTACAGTTGCAAGAAAAAGTGTGTGAACCCTTTAGGATTACTTGGATTTCTGCATAAATTGATCATAAAATGTGTTCTGATCTTCATCTAAGTCACAATAATAGACAAACACAGTCTGCTTCAACTAATACTGCACAAAAAGATATATTTTTTTATTGAACACAACATGTAAACATTCACAGTGCAGGGTGGAAAAAGTATGTGAACCCCTCGGCTAATGACTTCTCCAAGAGCTAATTGGAGCCAACCTGGAGTCCAATCACAGTGATGAGATTGGAGGTGTTGGTTAATACTCAGTGAGGTGAAGAAGAGTCCTCGAGGGTTGGCTAAAGACTGACAAAAATCTCTGGCACATGCTAACAGTTTAGTTGACAGATCTACAATAAGTAAAACTATTAATGGATAATGGAGTTGATGGGAGGACACTACAGAGGAAACCACTGCTGTCTAAAAAAAACATGGCTGCTTGTTTGAAGTTTGCCAAAGAGGACCTGGATGTTCAACAGCACTACTGGCTAAATACTCTGTGGACAGATGAAACCAAAACTGAGTTGTTTGGAGGGAACACACAACACTGTGTGGAGAAAAAAAGGCTCAGCACACCAACATCAAAACCTCATCTCAACTGTGAAATATGGTGGAGGGGCATCATGGTTTGGGGCTGCTTTGCTGCCTCAGAGCCTGGACGGATAGTTGTCATTGACGGAAAAATGAAATCCCAATTTTATCAAGACAGTAGGAGAACTTAAGACCATCTTTCCACCAACTGAAGCTTAACAGAGGATGGGTGATACAACAGGACAACGACCCAAAGCATAGAAGTAAATCAACAACAGAACGGCTTCAACAGAAGAAAATAGGCCTTCTGGAGCGGTCCAGTCAGAGTCCTGATCTCAACCCCACTGAGATGCTGAGGCAGGACCTCAAGAGAGAGATTCACACCAGACATCCCAGAATATTGTTGAACTGAAACAACAGTTTCGTAAAGAGGAATCGTCCAACATTCCTCCTGATCATTGAGCAGGTCTGATCTGCAGCTACAGGAAACGTCTGGTTGAGGTTATTGCTGCCAAAGGAGGGTCAACAGTTATTAAATCCAAAGGTTCACATACTTTTTATGGTTACATATTGTGTTCAATAAAAACATGTAAACATAATTTTTTGTGTGGTATCAGTTTAAGCAGACTGTTTGTCTATTGTTGTGACTTAGATGAAGATCAGAGCACATTTTATGACAAATTTATGCAGAAATCCAAGTAATCCCAAAGGGTTCACATACTTTTTCTTGCAACTCCCTCACTTATCCATGACCATCCGCCCACACTCCCTTTTAACCATCCACATGAATCATTCATTTCATCATTTCATCATTTTCTTTTAGATGAAAACAAAACTTAAGTCTGCAGCTCCACAGACTGGAGGTCTGAACCCTCAGTCAGCGAGCTCCGAGACCCTCCCACCTCATCTCCAGTGGGCCAATAGGAAACCAGAGTTCAGTGCGAACCAGGAGACAAAGAGAGAGAGAGAGATCTACTGTATGTAGGCAGAGGAAAGAAAACAGGAGGGAGGGGAGAGAAATGGAAAATATTCAGCAGCTCAGTTTCTGGATGAGCAGGCTCAGACGGAGAGACTTCCAGCAGGAACAGCAGAGGATAAAAATAACCTGCAGGCTGTTGATGTGAACTTTAATGAAACCCAGGCAGTGCTTAAGCTGAAGTTTTGCTCCGTTTGCTTCTGTCAGTATTTCACTTATTAACTGGACTTTGAGAAATAGTTCAAATTACTTCCGAACACCACCAACTTCCTTTAGACATGTTTTTACTTTTCAATAATAAAAGCTCCAAAACTTCACTTTTAGCCAATAAATGACATTTGTGGTTGTCTTTGGCGTTTCAGATACCTGACAGTCATTCTCCCTCCATAACGCCACCAGCCTCAAACAAGTGACCGTTACTTTCATCGTCACTTAAAGGAGCAGTTTGTAGGATCTGGCGGTATCTAGCGGTGAGCTTTCAGATTACAACCAACTGAAACTTCTACCTTGTGTACCTCGAGCAGGTAGATTTACTACGGTGGCTGACGCAAAAACACGAATGGCTCTGTCTGGATCCAGTTGTTGTAAGAGTAGTGGAGCAGTGAGAGTACAATGTAGTGAGTGGTGAAGCAAGAGAGAGAGAGAGAGCGACCGCCACAGGTAACGTTATGGACTAGATATAAACAGCTCATTCTAAGGTAACGAAAACACAACAATTCTTATTATCAGGTGATTGTACACTAAAGAAAACATAGTTATTGTTATATTTCATTTCTGCCAGTCTCTCCACCTAAATGTTGTACACTGTTTTTTATTGGTTAGTAAAATGTCTTGAAAATCATGAAAAATGCCCATCCCAAACTCTCTGGTTACTATGTGCAGTTTAACTTGTATCTCTTCAGCATCTGTAACACTGTCTGAAATTGCATACTGTGCACTACATACCCAATATGTGTACTACCATCCAACATACTTTCGTGTGAATAAACAGTAGTATGTATGTTTTTGGACTGAAATTAGCCCGTCACTTCCTGAGAGCCTCCTTGCCGGTTAAAGACATGTGACATGACATTTGTGAGAATTATTAATAACTATTGTATTGTCTCTGAGAGTCCTTCTCTCCACGGATACTCGTGATGGTCTGGACATGTTGGCTCGTTTTTCACCGTTCTTCTTTTTCAAACTTTGGTTGTCCTGCTCCACACAAATACAGTAGTAGTAAAACTCGTGTTTGTGGTAGTCCTTCTTGCTGTGATGTGAACTCAAAACTGCTCAACTAATCCCGATCGACAACAGTGCCGCTAACCTGGAACTTGTATTTAGTTTCAGCGCCTGAGCAGAGCCCACATTTAGTTCCAGGAGCTCGACCCCAAACCAAGCAGAGAACAGTGGACACAAAAGACCAGCCAGATACATGTTGCGTTGTGTTGCATTACGTTTAGTTCCTGCAGATGGGCTAATAGGACCCTGACAAACCAAGCTGACCTCAAAGAACCAGCACTGACAAAGACTCTCCTCACGACTTCTGACTGCCTTCGTCGACCAGCATGAAGTGGCCACTTCGTTACATGAAGCTTTGGGTCTTGTGTCTCGGATTTGGCAGTCAATCTCAGTCGTCTCCTGTCTCATAGACACAGGTGTGGACCAGGTTTATGTCTCAGTTCTTGGCTCGTGCAGAACTCTTCGCCACCGTGAACCAGATTCAACAATCTCATATGCTTGGAGTATGAAGCGAGCAACAGAAAATGCAACAGACTCAGTTAAGTTTTGCTTTACTGAATGTGCCATCAAAACCTTTTTTTTTTTTTTTTTTTGAAAACCAGGTTCTTTTAGCAACAAAAAACAAAGTAAAACCTGAATAAAAAACACATTTAGTTACAGCACTCCCCAAATCTCTAAATGTCCTCTTAGCTCACTGCTTTAAACACTACAGAATACCAACCAGTGAGCAAAACCAGGCAGAGCAAAGACGTGTTCATGTATCTTAAAAGTTAGAGCCTGGTTCCATTAGATCCGTTCCGGTTCAGGTCTGTGCTGCAGTTCAGTGGTTTGATATCAGGTTTTGTTAGAAATCCTGGAAGTAACGGGTACAAGTTCCTCGCTTTTCTTTTCTTTTGGACCTGCGAAAAAGATCATCTACAGCAACCGAAACAACTGTTTACCAACCATCGCAAAGCAGACAGAGAGACAGACAGACAGAGAGAGAGACAGACAGACAGACAGAGAGGGGAGGAGCTGAGGAGACAGACAGACAGACATTAACTCCACTTTACCAGCAGTTTGAAGGCGACTGCAGGACTTGAGGCCAAATTCTTCCACCCTCTTTTCTCCTCCTCTGGTTCTGCAGGAAGTCCAGGAGAGGTGTGTGTGTGTGTGTGTGTGTGTGTGTGTGTGTGTGTGTGTGTGTGTGTGTGTGTGTGTCGCTGTGCGGTGATACTGTAAGTGTGTGTTTGTGTCTCAGATCGTGGATCAGTTGTGTGCAGCAGAGCAGGATAATAGAGCTGTGAGGGAAAGCCAGGATTTGTACTGCAGCTGGGACAAAAAGAGAGAGAGAGGGCGAGAGAGAGAGCGAGACAGGTCCCACATCTGTCTTCCTGTCTGACGGAGGACACTGCCAACGTGCTGCAGGATACTGGATGACCGACAGAAGTTAAATATTCACAGTGAAAAGGACTAAAACAGGAGCGAGAGGGCTGGTTCGCTTCTGAGGTACAAATCACTGCAGAGTCTCAGACGGAGATGAAGGAGGTGAAGCAGGTCAGAGGTCAGAGGTCAGAGGTCACACAGGACCAAACATCCCACTTCAATGTCAACTAGAAGACTTCACGTGAAAAACTCTGCTCAGCAACATGTCTAAATAAAACCACCGAACCCCCAAACTAAATGACAGTAAAATCAGCCGGATTATAATACAAATGAATATGATGAGAGGAGGAAGATCTACACAATATTCTCATTAGACATAAAATCATTTTTTAACACTACGTCACCACAACAGTAACAAGATCTGAATAAATGAACAAGTACAAATATTTCAGTAATAATTTTACCAATGTATTCAATTGCAAACCTCTGTGGACTCTATATATATATATATATATATATATATACACTTGTGTGTGTGCTAATATTTCAAGTTTAAAGATATAATATGCAAGACTTTCCTAAAAAATAATGTATAGACAGATACAAAAATAATCCGTCTGACTCATCACCCACATGAGGGCGTAGCCGCCAGCCAATAGCAGCGGTCCGGTGTGCGGCCTCTGATACCGACTCACAAGTCGCCCTTTTACTCTGTTAGATATAAAGCAGCCATATTTCATGGATGACAACGGATGGTGCTGTGTGCATGTGTTAGTAGTGTTTATTTGTGTTTTAGAACGTAAATGCCAGGAAACAAAAAAATAAAATAACGTTTTCTTTCTCTAATTCACTGCTTTGTTCTTACTAACACCGCTCTCTCTCTTCAGTCACTCTATGGCTCACTCGACCATCACTGCCCTCTCTCTCTCCCTCCCTCGCTCAGTGAGCTGATGAAGAGTAGCCAACTTTGTGGTGTTTTAACTATCAGAAACCAACATGTTACATATTTTACCTTTAACTTTAAAATCATCAGCTTGACTCATTCTACAAGGTTTTAAATCTCAGAAACCCCTTAAATGAAGGTGAAATGATCCCTGTTTGAAAAATGTTGTCTGAAGCAACTCTCTTTTTTCCATATTGTCTCTATATTTACTTTCCATCATTGTTTTAAGTGTCTGAAAGTATAAAATACAGTATATATATAATATTATCCTTATCCCTACTCTACCTTTTGACAAAAATCCATAATGCAATCCTTCCCTTTTTATTAGACGTGTAAGTCAACATAAGACGACATTGTACCTGTCAGAGCTGCAACTAAACATTATTTTCATTATCAGTTAGTCTGCCCATTATTTTAGGTTAATCAGTGCATCATTTAACCCAAGAAATGTCAAAAAAATACGATAAATGCATATCAAAACTTCCCAGAGCTCAAAGTGACGTCTTCTAAATGTCCTGATTGATCCAACCAACAGTCCAAGACCCCAAATATTCTGCTAACAATCATTTATTACAAATAAAAGCAGCAAATCCTCACACTAGAATAGATGCAACCAGACACTGACTGACAGTTTCACTATGTTTGCTTGAAAAATGACAATGAATAATTATCAAAGGCGTTGCTGATGATTTTCCTGTGGCTCCACTAAATGATTAATCGACTAATCATTAAAACATAAAGTTAAATAAAACACATTAGCAAGAAGTTCACCAAGCTGACTGATGTCACGTTACTGCCTGTATTTAACACTGTTACCTCAGACATCAGTCCTTTTCCTTTTCTTTCTGTAAAAGCATCATCAGCATCCAGAAGACCCATCGGAGTAGTTTGCCACTGCAGTACTAATATTGCTAACGTTAGAGGTTCAGTATGTCGGATGTGGTGGTATCTGACAGTGAGGTTGAACTGAAGCCTCTCCCATGTGCCAACCTGTTGTAGCTGCTGTGGCCGATGAAAGTTTCTCTGGTCCCCGTTTGGTTTGTCTCTTCTGGGCTACTGTAGAAACATGGCCGCTGTGACGAGGACAAAACCAACACAACGATTCTTAATTTCAGGTGATAATACACAAAAGAAAACATTTATTAATATTGTACTTTGTTTACACTAATACTGTACATCCCCCTAAATACTACAAACTGGTCCTTAAATTAAATATTTTTAATAAGCCAGCTGGTCACATTTCCAGCAGGATATTCACGTCCAGTTTCTGTCATCATCTGGACTCCACTGATTCATAATTTATTCATTAACTGTATTTATATATCCTCAAGAAACACGCTGAGAAAACAACCAGTTACGATAAAACATTTTTTATATTATCATACTATAGAGATTATATTTTCAGTGATTTGTGACACAAATGAGTTTGAATAAAATCAGTTCATGTGTAAATAGACGGTACTGTAGTTTTATTTCTCACCACTTTCTTCTGTATTTGTGTGTAGAAACAGCGAAACAATATTATTGACAATCTAGAACTGTTCTAATAATAGTTTAAGAGATTATGACATTTTTATCGGTGCCTGTGTCATTTTTCATGTATTTTGGGTTCTTGGCAGCGTATTTGCTTTTGTAAATTTGATAAAATGAGAAATCAGTTTGAGCTAAAAAAAAACAAAAAAAAACAAAAAGAGACTCCATGCTTGTAGGATAAGGACAATAAAGACCTGGTTGTGGTCTGGACTGGTTCAGGGAGCAGAAACTTCTGATTACAGACAACACACAGCTGCACATGCCTCTCAGGTGAGTCACCTGGACACGCCCCTCACCTGCTGGACACACCCCCTAACAGCTGGAAACAGCTGTGAGAGAGAGTCCAGGCTGAAGAGTAAATCAGTCAGATTATCATCCGTCAGGTTTCTCCTCAGAATCACCACAGCCTCATTTGTAAAGACATTAAAGTCTCTGAATCGGATGAATCGTCTCCTTCGAACCGTTTTCACGAGTCGTAAAGTTCACAGATGTTCGCTGATGTTTCTCGTTGGAAAACAGACACGAGACTCTAGAACCGGAGCAGTTTTCATTTATCATCATTTCATCTGTAAAGTCGATGAAACAACGACGTGAGCTCACACTCGAAGTATTCACTCCTGTTTCCACTCCGCAGTGCAGTTTGATGTCGCGTCTCCGTTTACAGTCTTGTGTTTGTGTGATGAATGAGGCCCAGAGTTCAGGTTACAAAGCAGATGCTGTAGCGCCACCTGCAGGCCGACTGAGGCGGAGAACGGCAGCGTTTCACCGGGTTAATAACTAGTATTTCACCTGCTAATGTGGCCAGACTTAAAGGGAAATTACAAACAATTTGCTTTTATATAAATGTCAGAAATGTTATTTGAAAAATGAATAAAGTAACTTATATTTTTGTACACAAGCTTGAAGTGAAACTGACAGAAGTTGAACTGATTCTTTAAAAAGATAATGAACGTTCAGCTCAGTATGCTGGAATAACCAGTAGTGGCACAGTAATTGACTGTTTGTTTTTTTATTCCTGCATCTTGTTATTGTGGTAATATTTCGTGTTAATTATCTGCTTAATAATTGCTTATAAGTGTTAAATATTTCAAGACAACACTTGAATCTGTCAGAGAAACAGAAATAATGTGACAACAGCTGCTTGTTTTAAGTTTTTTCTGCAGATATGAGTATATTATTTTATGTACATATTGTTAAGTGATGTTTGGAAGAAAAAAACCTTGAAATGTGATTAAACCGAGATGACGACGGAGCAGGTTAATCCAGATCGGAGGTGTTAAAGAATCTGGTTCACATGTTTGAAAAAACATCAGATAATGTGAGTTATATAGGAACAGTTTGGTTATTTCTATAATGTGTGTGAGGAGAACAGAGCATGTCGTAGATCAGGACTTGAGTTTATCAAACCACTAAAAGGGAAATTTAGGACTTAAAGGATAGTCTTAAAACAATACTGACGTCCATATTTACCTTAAAGGGGTATCGGTTGCTGTGAGAGTTCACCTCTTAAAGCGTGATCGAGACAGAATCCACCCTGAGTAAAAATACTTTCTTAAAGTGTATCTGAAGATAATATGATCGCTCTCTCTGTTTATCTCTCTGCAGAGGAAGTATCCCTCTGTCGTCTCTCTTCTTGGAGGCAGCAGGTCAGAGGTCATGACCCTGAATCACCCTGAGCTTTCTGGGTAAAGTCACTCATCCTGATGGAGCACAGTAGCACAGCTGACCCCCCCCGCTGACCTCTCGCTGCTTGTGTTTTTGTTTACAGCTGCGTCGTGTTCGTTCATTGGTCAGTGGCGGTCTCCAGAGAGGGCGGAGTCACTCCTAAGATCCAGCTGCTGACAAAGATCCCAGAGAGAGGTGAGACGTCCGTCCGTCGGCCTCCTGCCGCCCGTCGGCTGACTACACTGACCGACACAGGCAGTTTACTGAGATGTAGGATTGGTTTTAGGAAGTGAAATCAACGATTCTTCAAACAAAAGAATAATAATCTGGCAAAACACACATTATAGTGGAATGTTTTTATTATTAATGGTCTAATTTTACTTAAAATCACATTTCATTTGACAGATATAATAGATACTGGATTTGTGTATTTACTAAAATCAGTATTGCTTTATTTTTTACTGATGTTCAGTTATGTTCTTGTAGGAAAATATATTCCCAAAAAAATGTGGAGATGTTTTTTCTGCCCTGAGTACTGTCTGCAGGCTGCATGCTTTCTTGAACAAGCTCCACATGGACATGTCTGTGAATTACTTCTCTGACTGTACCAGCCTTTTCTCAGCCTGTAACAGATCATTTATTGATCAGGACAAAGAAACAAGCAGGTAAAATGTTAATGTGAAACGGCTACAACGAACTAACTGATTTAAACCGGACTGAGTTTCAACTGAAACAGGTCTGAATTTTTCTAATAAGTCGTACAAACTAAACTGTTTCCTGGTGGAGCTTTGTAGTGTGGTACCAACGGTAGAGAGAATAGGAATTTATGGGGGGGAAAAGCTAAATTTAAATTAGACACCATTTCGTGAAAATCATGTCAGCAGTAACACCAAATCGGCCCTGCCCCCTATTTCCTCCCAGCAGCCTTGATTGGACCACACCCATTACCAAACTCAGCCATCGTTCTGACTTCAACTGCACACCTGTAAACCTTCATGACAGCGTCACAGACGGCAAACTACACAAAACAGCTGATCTGGTAGTTGCTGTAGTTGCTTGTTACAGACTCACAAGGTGAAAACGACACTAGTGTTGTCGCGGCTGGTAATTAACACATTTATTTTTGGAAAGTTTATTCTCCATATTTGCTGTCTGTGGACACATTTTACATTTTCACAAGTTCAGCTGAGATACTCTCTCGTTTGTCAGTAATTAAGACTGCAACTTTTATTTTCATTATTGATTAATCTGCCGATTATCGGGGCGCTGTTGTAGCTCACTGAATCCTTGCTGTAGCAGGTCCGAGTTCAAATCCAGCCTGGAGCCCTTTGCTGCGTGTCGTCTCCTCTGCCTCCACCTTATCAACACTGTCGCTCTAAATAAAAAACAGAAAAACTTTCTCCAAAAACATATTTAAAAAAGATAACCTGCCAATTATCATATTAATTAATCGTTTTTGTTGACAGAATGTCAGAAAATAAGTTTATTAGATTGTTGAGGCCGGTCATACTGTTTTCTTTGATCAACCATCCAAAACCCGGAGTTTCAGTTTACTGTTAAATATCACAAAGCATCAAATCCTCACATCTAACAATCTGACACCAGCTAATCTATTAGCTAATAGCTAATATGCTTGGAAAATGACTAAAATATTGAATTGATTATCAAAATAGTCGCAATGTAATTGTCAGTCAATTTATGGCTGCAGCTCAGTGTACACACTGACCACTATCTCCATATTCCCTGTAACTGGTGCCAAATGAATTCAGTGTTTTCCTGGAAACGATCATTTAGTTATTTGGATGAATAAAGTGTTAAAATAACACATTACTGATTCAGTGTTTAATGTCAAACTGACTGTGTCTCTGGGTTTTTTCTTCCTGTGTCTGCAGCGCGGCAGCTGTTTCCCTCTCAGGCTGTAGGCGGCGCTGCTGAGGCCTTTCAGAGCCTGCTGAGGATTCTGGGACCTGAAGCCGCCTTGGAGTCGGTCATCATGGCGGTCAGCCTTTCACAGGACACATAACTCATATCTGCATCTCTGAGCGGTTAAAACATAAAACATGCCAGAAACAGTAAAGAAAACACGCAGCGCTGGTTTAGTCTCTTAGAAATCTTTATTCAATAGAAAGAGCACGACTGTGACAGCTGTAACAGCAGAGCTCATTGGTCAAAATCTACAAAAATAAATAATTTAAATACAAAATGCCAGACAGCAGTGTCGCCTTTGTATTTTCAAATAGTTTTCTTCTCTCAGCTATTTACACACACGCAGTTATTAGAAGTCTGTAAGTATCACAGTGAAGTGATGTTTCTGCAGGCCGACGCTCAGGCAGCAGGCGGAGGCAGAGGCGGCCATCGACCAATCACAGAGCTTCGTCTCACAGTGACGACTAACTTCGTTTATCAGCTCCACGGTTTTAAACAAAATCTGAACCCAAGAACACATTTTAACACTTAGGTGACTTTTGTGCCGATTGTTGTATTTAACACCTCCAAAGAGTTTATGGATGGGTTATCAGAATTAGTTTACTTAGAAAATACGTTTTTTCCTCAAAGCTCAGATATATCCATCTAAAAAAAAGCAAGCTGAAAATCAGCCAAAGTTCCTGAACGCTCATTTAATGGTTATAGTGTTATATTGTTCTTGTGAAACTATGAAAATAATCCGAATGTAGTTGCAGCAATCTGATGCTTTGGCGTAAAGTTTGTGTATTTGTTATACTGTTTAGGAGTTTTAAAATGAATCAAATCAAAGTCACAGTGAAATATTGGAGTGTCTCGCTCTGCGACGACGCAGACCATATCCCACCCTCCTCCCTCTTAACTCCCATGAGCCTCTGCTTTCCCATCATGCTGCCTGTCACGTCTTCAGTTCAACAGAATGATCAGTGGTTGGTTCAGTTCACTGCTGTCCACTCTCCAGCCTCTAACTCCTCCGTCTCCAAGGCAACGAAGGCCAGAAAGCGGGTGATGTGATTGGTTAAAGGTCAAACCTTCCAGAATAACAAGTGTTAATTGTAACTGTGAAATCCGTCTCGCTTTAAACCTTTATAGTGTTTGGATTAACAGAACTACGGGCCGCGTCACCCTGCTGATGACTGGGTGGACGTGTGATTGGCTCACGTCACGCTGACGTTAACCTGCTGCTGATAAACGAGCCAGCAGACCTGTATCGGCTTCCTGGCGATGGGAGAGGAGAGCGGAGTGTGAAGGATTTCGTGTCGTCTGAATTTTCAGCCTTGTAGTGTGATTGCTTTCAGACGTTTGATTGGCTGGTGGGGGTCGGAGAGCGGACATTGCAAACAGGAACTGAAGTCAAGTGTTACCAGTTTATCTGAAGCCTCCGTGAGCGCTGCTGGTTTGAGAGGACGATCAGATCACCAGGAGAGGAAATCACAGATTTGGACAAAAAGACCAGAGATAAACCGAACATCGTCTGCTGAGGCCCAAGTCTGAACTCCTGGTGACATCACCGCCCCGTCCTCAGAAACCCGCCAGTGCTCCTTAACGTATTGTTTCGAAAACATCAGACGACCCTGTTGAGCTTCGGTTCGGGTCGTCGGGAGTTTGAGGTACTGGGAGTTCACAGCTGGATCCACAGCAGCTCCAAAACCGATCTGACGTCAGTCTGAGCACAGACGACTTCAGCTCATTGGCAGCTTCAGATCTCAGCTGAGAACGCAACCTGTAACAAAGACTTCTCATCACACACCACCACCCTCCAGTCCCACCAGAACATTTAGGCACATGGACAAAAACACAACAAGCCACTTATGGCACAAAAACCCAGCAGAGCAACAGCATGAAGCTCGGCCTGTCTGAAGAGGATTGCTCTCTGTTACCCAGCAGCCTTTGCTCTGCCGGGTCGGACTGATCCACAGTAGACTGACCTCTTCACTTTAAATCCTCTGCTTCCTGCTCTGCGAAATGTACGGTCATATTAGTCTTCTGTTCAGTGAAACCACAGGTCAAAGGTGAATTGTGACCTGTTAGCTCACACCAAAACAGCTAACTCGTGGGTTGTGTCTAAAAGGTAACCCTCAAATTGCGAAAACTGTTGCGGGACTCGCTGCCCAGCGACCTATCCATAACTGCTCAAGGTCAATGCCTAACCGTAACCATCTCGTAAGCGTTTCCCAAACTGAGGGTTACCTTCTAGACGCGACCCAACTGGCGGATGAATTTGTGAATCGGGCATCAATTGTGAAAAAGAGAGGGCGCAAATATTGGCAGCACCAAAGTGTAAGGTAACCGTACCTTTACAAAGCTACCCATCACCAGGTTAGTAAACACGGGAGTGTTAGACAACTGAAATGCTGCTTTTCTTCCAACAAAACAGGCTGTGACAACAATAAGAGTTAAAATAATGTGCTTTCTTTCTAACACAAAAGGAGGCTTTATGTCAGAACAAACAAAGGCAGCCGAACACGAGCGTCTTCGCTTGAAGAACCCAACAAGAGCTGCCTAGTCCGCGGTCCCAGCTGGACCTTAAAGGGTCACTTTACCCAGATTACTAGAATATACAGTAGACACTCAGTACTAAGAAGACTACCACTGTATGAGCTAATACAACAGCTCTGTCACTAATGCCACCCCTACAAGCCTCATAATAGTCAGGTGCTGGTAGGTGGTGTTGGTGTAAGGGATTGTGTTATATTAAGCTCTGATCCCCTTGTGTATGTAAGTGGGGTGGATGAAACATTAGAAACACCTGTCAGTATAATATAACTTGTCTGACACCAGAAAATGAACAAGAAAAGCTTCATAGCGGTAGAATTTAGAACAGGGCTGTTGCATTATACTGTACAGGTGTACCTAATAAAGTGGCCACTGAGTGAGATTTCTGTCTTCCCTTTACTGAAATTTCTCCATGCAGATTTTTTTTTTTTTATTTTTCCAGGTTTTGAGATGTGTGTCTGAGATTTCTGCCTTGAATTTTGTTGCTGTTGGCACAACTTAATTATTATTTTCAGAAACGGTGTTCCAGTTTTTAGTTGAACTATTTTGTTCTGAATTGACAGATTTAATCAGTGATAAAATGTCATTTTTCAGTGCTGTGAGAATCAAAAACTTGAACAGATATCTCAAACCTGGACAAATAAAACCTGACCTGGATAGCTATGTGTAGGCAGAAGAGGAAAAGTTTCATTTTGGGTGAAGTGACCCTTTAATGACACTCAACTCTCCTCCCTGATGACAAAAAATAAAGTCACAAACATTTGACCTTCAACATCTTCAACAACTGAACGAGAGTCAAAACAGAAACGAAACCCGGAGGTGAAGCATGGCTCGCTGTCCTCTGGATCTCACAGTTGCAGGTTCATGGAGGTTTTCGACTCACCCAAACGCCACCGCACATCATCTCATTACTGAAATAGTTATGAGTTGAGTGTGACGTCAAGTTGGACTGAAAGCCTCCGTGGAGTCCAGCGGAGAACTGAATCATCGGCATCCAGTTTCTGAGACTCACACAGACCGTCCTCTGTGGCTGTAGCTATGGTAACTAGTGCTTCTGTTACCATAGTGATGCTACAGTTCAACCTGGACATACATATTGGCTCCGCCTCACTCTAGAGGCCCCGCCTACATTCAGAAAATGACATCATACGTACGACCTGTGTTTCTCCCCACTGCTTTCATTATCCTCTTCTTCTCTGAGCTTCGCCGTCTGCAGCGTTGCCGCCGAGAACGGTCACGTTGTTGCCATGACGAGTCCCGTCAGGAGGTCAATCCAAACTCTTGCCACCAAAAGGAAAAACACAAAGCTCCCTGTAAGTTTTCTAATAAATATGAACAGAGCGTGACGTCAGGATTCACCTCCTGACGGGAGCGAGAACTCTAGAATCGGTTACAGAAATATGTGGAAGTCGCTGAAATGTCTGGCGAGCTAGTGGTGACTTCCTGGAGAATTTGACTTTGCTGACCTGTTAACTGTTAACATGAGCTGAGTGAACAGTAAGCGCTTCAGTAACATGTCAGATCAACAGCTCTGGTCTGTAGTGATTCTAGACCTCTGCACCACCAGGCGTCTCCATCCGAAGCATCAGCGTGGCGTCCGTAATCTTCGTTAATCTCTGTTAATCACACGGGGTGGAAGAGCAGCGTGCAGTCCTCCCTCTCTGCAGCTGTGAAGATGCCGGAGTGTGGCTGCAGAGAGCCCTTTGGTAAAGCACCACCAGTCCTCAGGTAGCAGGAGACGATCCGCTGGTCCAGGCGCAGCTGGCAGGGGATGCTGTCGAACGGCTTCGGGTCCAGATCCAAGATGGAGACCGTGTACGAGAAAGCAGGAGGTCTGGAGGAGAGGAAGTCCCTGAGCCGCCTCTGACTGGAGAGACTGGGGGAGAATTCATGAACAGAAAGAAGTCAGTTTAAATACGCTGAGCGGATATCTGCCTCCACCTGGTGGACTTCATCAGGTACGACATACTGAGTCAGTAAAACAGCACATGTTGTCTTCAGGGACCAAAATGAATGGTGCGTTCAGTCGCCCCTTCCATCAATTTATCAATTGGAAAGAAAAAAGGTTTATTTCTCTGTAGGGTCTACAATGTTGTCAGAATACCAATCTGAGTCTGGCGGTAACAAAAATGAATTTTAGTGGGCGTAAATTGATGGTGAGCTGTTCCATTACAGCCTTTTAGTGGCTGGCAGCTGCAGTGTCCCCCCTCAGTACTGGACCAGTTTCACAGGTTGTTGTCCCTATTTGTCATTTAGACACAAAAACCTGGAAAAATAGGTTTAAAAATACAAAATTTACCCTTAAAGTCTCACAGAGTTGCCTGCAGACTGAAAGTTGTCAATTAACGACAACACTTCCAGAGCTAAACTCTTACCCTTCATCATCCTCCTCTTCTTCACTGCTGGGCACCAGGGCCACCATGATGGAGCAGTCCTTGGCTGTCATGGCGACGCGGTATTGATGGACCTGAAGTCAAAACACACAGCAGTTAGACTTGCAGCCATCTGGAGGGGCTGTTCATACGCCGCGTGTGGAAAACGCTCGCCGTGCCGCTTTCATCCTGTTATCCAAGGTGCTTCAGCGGTTGCTCTACTGACTCTACTGTCACTAAACCAAAATCTGCACACTGCAGTGACGATTATGAAGTTGTGGTAATGTAGCAGTAAGCCTCGCTGACAAAAGTAAACAAAATCAAAACAGCACCGTAAATCCCTCAAAGTAGATCCACACTATATTTACTGTGGACTGATATTTATGGAAGAAAGAAAAGATATCTGCCAGTTGTGATTGGTTCTTTGTCGACACACGACATGCGCTGAACACTGCAACGCTCCAAAAGCACTTTTACGTTAATCTGTATAGGCTCCCATGTTTTCTTTGCAGCCTCCATCGTGAAGTAGGAGCAGTTACATTGATGATGGACATAAATTATGTTTCTGTGTATAGTATCAACCTCCCATTGGTTGTTGATGCCATACAGGTGAGACCACGTCCACCTCTGTTTGTTTTTAAGCCCTGACGAAGACCTACAGCAGTCAAAACATGCTGGCTTTTTAAACAGTTTAGCCACAACAATAAACGCATTTTAACATATTTCCTGGATTCCCTTCCTGTTTCTTCTGTTACGGCCATCAGTTTGAAATGTCTCACTTTCCTTCTTAACAAATCACTATATTCCCTATGTCTGTTATGCGGCGCTACATGATCGCTACTCAGTGTTTGTACTGATGATTTATCCGACTTAACAAGTGTTTAATGCCCCAACCGACTGCCAGCTGACGTTGAAGAAAAGGTGGAGCGTCACACAGAGATCCTGACACCGGGCTCCAGCTCTGTCTCACCTTGGATACGGCGTACTCCACGGAGCCATCGTCCTCAGTCGGACATTTCTGCAGCTTCTCCAGGAAGGCCTCGTTGTACGGCCCGTCCATCTGAAGACGAGTTCTGACAGAGACACAGACAGGAAGTGATGAGGCCAGGCAGGGACCCTTCATAAGTGACGGGTGAATGAGGTTTATCTAAATAAACATTACGGTCCTACAGTTGTCTTCTGATACCTGTTAACTGTGTATTACCTCTCCTTGGGGAAGTCCTGCAGGTGCTGCTCCACTCTGCGGTACAGAGGGTGAAGTCCTTCAATGTCCAGCGAGTCCAACATCTGAGTCTGGAGAATCCTGGACAAAACACTATCGCTGGGTAAACCCTGAGAGCCTGCACACACAGAGAGAGAGGGGTCATCTTTTCTGTTCTCAAACCATTTCAGGTCAGGATTCTGGTTTATAAAACATTAACCTTAAATGTTTAATTCAGTATTTAATGTCTCACTCTGTATCGAAAACATGCACAAGACGTGTCAAGGTTTCAGCTCCACATATTTACATAATCAGATTCAGATGTTATGAGCAAAATGTTTGTGTTGAAAAGACATAAGTGCTTCTTTCAAACCACAAACATTTCTGAGGGAGGCTGCTGCACAAGAGGAACGTTTGTAAGAGAGACAGGCCGCACACAGATCTGTTGGACTGCTTCACACAGTTCCAGCTGCCGTTCACACCAGTAAAACCAGCAGCGTCGCAGTGCTACAAACCAGACCACACCATGCAAGCTGTGATTGGGAAGAGTCAAATCAAAGTTTGGTTGAAGTCAAAGTGAGGCGTTTTGTTTATTTGCACTTGTTGATTTATGTTTGTGTTTCACTCTGAGTGGATGTCTCTCAAGGTGAAAAGAGAAAAATAAGCAGGAAAAGTGAGTAAAATTATTTTCTCAATTGTTATTCTCATTTTGTCTATAAACAAAAAATGTTAAACCAACAGCCCAGAATCCAAAACTCTTCAATTTACAAGATGTAGAAAACCACTAAATACCATTGTAGAAGCTGGAAAGAGAAATTTTGTCTTTAAATAACTGGTGCTTGATTTTGGTTTACAGTCTTCACATTGTTTTAGTGAACTGAACAACTTGAGTTCCCTGATCCTTCCAGCTGTAGCTGTGTGGAGCTCAAACCACTAAAAGACCAGTTCAGTGGAATCACTAAAACCTGGCTGGACACGCAGAAAGAAAACGGGCTGGTTGACAGGCAGGTTCTGACCGTGGCGAATCCTCTCCTTGTTGAACAGACTCGCTTCACAGAAGCTCCGTCCTTCTCCTCGGGTATCCGTCACCTCCCCTCCATCTCCTCCTCCACCACTCAGCAGGGCGTTCACCAGGACCTGCAGAGGGACAGTTTACCACAGTGGGTGTCTGAAGCAGATCTATTCAATGAAACCCGGTTAATGTCCTCTATACAGGCGGTGAGGCTGTACTGAAAGTCATTTTTTACATTCAAAGCTTCTATCGAGGTTTTATTGTTTTTGGAGTGCCAACAAATATGGATTGAAGCAGATTATTTCATTAGATAAAAACATGTTGTGGATTTTGGAAATGATTACATCTGTCTTTATTCAATAATGTTTTTACTTTTACAATGTGGACTGAGACAAAAACGGCAGCAGTGCCATGTTGCTCACTGTGTGAGAGTGACATGGTGGAAGGTGTTAAGGAAAGTTATTAATAATATTTTGAATAACAGCATCATGAATGAAGCTTCAAACTATTTGCTACAGCCCTGGCAGCCAGTGTCATCAGGCAGCCAAAGACTGATTGTTAGACAAAGAAAGTCCACTCTAAACATGCGTACTATCGTGGACTGTGTCTGTTTTGAGTGGAGTCTCTTCATATCACCTTCACACCTTCATATCAGATCAATAACTGCAGAATAACAAAGTTAACATGATAATGATTCATTAACACAAATTAATTTTAATGTCAATGTCCTTTAATGCATTAACACTACGTGTGACTTTTAGGTTGTACTAGGCTCAGTTTTAAAGCTAGAGATAAGCTCCTACCGTCATATAAGGATAGAAAACCAGCCATTTCATAGCTTGTCATGAAGGAGGCTAAATAGCTGCAACTTCTGGACAATACTTCTCATTGTTTTGTGTTCTTAATTGATTTACAATAATAAATATATACATTAATACATACATACGTTTGCATAATGCAGCATATATGCCCACTCTCCTATGTTCATAAGATTATAAAATACTTGACAAATCTCCCTTTAAAGGTACATTTGGAACAGATAAATGTGCAGTTAATCATAGACAATCATTAATTTCACAACACTACTTTTAACCCAAAAAATCAAAAAAGAAAAAAAGTATCACTAACATTTGTCAGTACAGCATGTATATATCCAACTTCAATCCAGTGTTTCTTTAAATGAGAGACCAGTTAATAATAATGCAACTAACACTGTGACACCTGTGGTGAGTTTTTGTCTTCTCACATCTCCAATTAACTGAGCAGTTCCCATCTGGAAAATACTCCAGGATTCTCCGTTTTGCTCCGACAGAGACATGAGGTTGGAAACGCTTGATGTTGGTAATTTTTTAGTTTATTGCTCAGCTGTACAACACCAGTATACGTTTACTTTCAGTTAAAAGAACACTGTATAAACCCCAGTATGTTTCTGTGTTGGCTTTACCTGGATGAAGTCATTCAGGACAGCTTTGCCGGTCATGTGACTGTTGATTCGGTTGTTTCCGTACAGGAAGTACGGTCTGAGATGATGCAACAGAGAGTTCAGGTCCGTCGAGTCGTCACTGCCTTCCTTACTGCTGTAGATACACTGACCGCCCTGACACACACACACACACACACACCCCTTTCTGAATTATCTCATAACATCTGTCACAGCTTTGGTTCAGTGAAAAGACTAAATCAGAGGATATAAGTTTACAGCAACTTGAGAGATCTCAAGCTGAGAAGCTGATTTAGAGAGTCTGGGCTCAAAATGCAGAACTACAGTAGGAGAATCTGACACAGTCATAAATACTCTTTATAGCTTTTCCCTGTGTCATAAAAATTACATCTGCACCATCATAACGCGAGTGCAGTGAAGCACCTTTAGTTTACACTTCCTGCTCAAATCATTCTGTTAATGCCTCCACATTTTATATTCTGTTAACGAATAGTTGTGCTGCTGATGGGAGCTGGAAGTCGTTTTTTACAGCTCCACGTTATTCAGTGCAGGACAGAGACAGACAGGTGCGGTTGTGTCTCACCTTGAAGATTTTAAAGTTGTTCTGAGGTTCCTCTATCAGGTGTCTGATGGCAAAGTGCATTCTCTGTCTGTTCCTGAACAACACGAGAGAAACCGGAGAACGTCAAGGTCAGCTGCCAGTGAAGCAGCTTTATTATCAGTAGCTCAATCTGCAGTGTGGTGGTAGGACGAGTTGCAGAGCTGACCTTAAGAAATACACTATTGTTATGTGTTATTGTTCTATACAAATATTACTACAGTAAAACTGGTTGTAACAGTTCCACACACAGTAAATGCAGTAGTGTTGAAAGTGACAGCAGTAGCTGCAGTAAACTCACCCTGAGAACAAGTCAAGAGGACAGTACAGACTGGGTCTCTTCCACTTCCCATTGGCCACCTAGAGAGAGAGAGAGCGAGAGAGAGAGAGAGAGAGAGAGAGAGACTACAATGTGATGAAGGAAGAAAGAGTCAGTTGTAATAGAAATAAAGAGTTTGTTGTTCTGTAGTTGTACTGATCAAGTTTTTTTGACCCTGATCTCGATCCATGTCCTTGATTTTGGGAGTCAAATCCGATAGATCTGTTTACGTAAATATTGATTAAATATGCCTCCGACATTAAAATAGCAGCTAGACCTGCTAAATCTGACACCCCTTACTTTTCACAAGCTACTTGATCCAAATACTGAAGGTCCCGATTCAAAACATTTATAAATTAAAATTATTGATATGATATGAATGAAATGTTTAACTGACAGTCGCTGGTGTAACTGGACTGTTGCTGGTGTCGTAGGTGTGGTTGGACAGTTTTAAGTGTGGTTGTACTGTCGCTGGCATGGTTGTACCAAAGTTTTTGGTGTTGTTGTACCAGGGTTTTTTGGTGTAAATGGACTTGCATTTAGTGGTCTTCTGACCACTCAGAGCTCTTTACACTACATGTCACATTCACCCATTCACACACACACTCATACACTGATGGCAGAGGCTGCTAACTGCCACCTTTGCCCATCAGGATCTAATTTAAATACTCATTCACACACCGATGGCTATGCCTTCGTTAAGTGTCTTGCTCAAGACATTGACATGTGACTGGAGCAGCCGGGGATCGAACCACCAACCTCTGACTGGTGGATGACCTGCTCTACCCCCAGTAGTGTAGTTGTATTGTCATCTTTAGTGTAGTTGTACTGTGGTTGGTCTGGTTGTACTGTTACTGGTATAGTTGTGCTATAGCTGCTGTACTGTCTGTTGGTGTAGTTGTACTGTGGTGTGTTACTCTGTATGTTTTGGTGTAGTTTTAGTTGTAGTTGTTGTAGTTACCTTGTAGTGTTGGTGCATGCAGAAGCGGCAGACTTTGGTCTTGATGTCTTTGCTGACATGTTTGGAGGACGGCAGAAAGCCACATTTAGGCTAAAAACAAAACACAAAAACAGCAGCTGAGTAAAACACATGCTCTCACTCAGTCACACTCATGTGATTTTTTGTTTTAACTGTGGGAGAGTGTGATTCACTGGCAAAGATTTCTGAAACTGTGGCTGTTTCTCAGGAGGGACAGCACATCTTAAACAAGATCTAGAGTTGTATTACTGAAATGAAGCAGAAATTAAAATCAGGCTCAAAACTAACTGCAGCATTAGCAAGAATGACTCAGACTGAATTAACTTTCTTTGTGCACTTTTTTAGGAATATTTTTCCTCTTTCTTTCATGAAACAATGTCAGTGCCACAATTCAGTTTAGATTTACAGGTGGAACGATTTCATGCCTTAAAAAGAAATCCATGAGTGTGTGTGTGGGTGTGTACCTTGATCTCGATGCAGAGTGGAGGAGTGTGTGTTGGCTGGTGGAGGGCTGGAGATGTCAGGTTGGGCAGGCAGAGAGCACAGCCGCTGTAGATGTCCATCACCTTATCACAGCGCCAGGCTGAAACACACACACACACACACACACACACACACACACACACACACACACACACACACACACACACACACACACACACACACACACACACACACACACACACCATGTTCAGTTCACTTTCCCAAATTGTCAAACTGCTCCTTTAACAGATTTCAATACCAGGCGTTTCCCACAGAAATGATCAGAGCAGCTTTACCTGGTCTTTGATGTTGAACTTTGATTGACAGCTGTCGCACAAACTCTAGCGGCAGTTTGACCACTTCCTGCAGACAAAATGAAAACAGTCACATAAGTCCAGTTTGTAAACAGAGCGCGTCCATACTTCTGTCTCTGCTGCAGAGTCTACTGTATGTGAATCAATCAGCACCTTTATTATGGGGGTGATAATGTACACAGCTGGCTTTGATAGTGAATTTTTAATAGTGCTCTAAATTTTGACAGCCAAATACATTGAGCTGTTGAAACAAACTTCCAGCTTACAGTATAATTACATCTAAATATAGCCACCATGTGACCCGGGGTTGTTCATGTGCTAAACCCTCCAGACTTCAACACTGTAACTCATTGTTTTTGTGAATTTCAGCCGCTAGAAAGCTGTTTATCGTCCAGATATGATGAGAGCGTAGATTCCAGTAGGGATTCGCATTAGGCTTAAAATACTAATGTATGCATGCAATGAAAAATTTACAAACACCACCAGAATTTTGACAGAAAATTAGTCCACCAAAAATGTTTTACAAATCTTATACCGGTTTTGTCCCAAAAGAGCAAAAATCTTTGATTGATACCCTAAAATCTATCTATCTAATCAGTCCTGCTCCAGTGATATTTGCGAATGTGTATGTGAATGTGAATGAGATGAAACTGATGCTTTTACATGAACATGATACTGGTGTGTCATACACTGCTGCTGTATGTTACAGTTGATGTTTTTTGGCGGTATGAACTCCACTTATTTTACACACTGTTACACACTTGTTGTAAAGGAAGTGTGTGGCTCCAGAGAGAGAGCTGTGCTAAATGTGATAAGTTGCCTCAAGTCACTTGAGATTAAAAAATGATTTAAAAGCAGATGAGGTTGCCAGGGCTCTGTACGCCCACTCCTCATCTCTGCTTGAGGCTTTCAGCTCAAGGCTACATTAGCCGCTACTAGCATGACACACCCAAATCTCAGACTGAACGGTCAGTTGTTGAGTTGCATCGTTGGCAACGTCTGCACCAGGTTTTGATAAGGAAGAAAAATGTGTAGAATAAAAATAAATGACACTGGTTCTGCTGCTTGGACTCTGACCCTTTTAGTCCTTCATGAGTCTGATAATGTCACAACAGGGTGATGATAAATCTGCGGAGCATGTTTTTAATATTTTGTAAGATAAAAGGAAGACAAGTGATAAAAGATGTAAAAAAAATACTATATACAGTTGCAAGAAAAAGTATGTGAACCCTTTAGGATTACAAATTAAAAATTGAATTTCCCCTTGTGGGACTAATAAAGGAATATCTTCTTCTTCTACTTGGATTTCTGCATAAATTGGTCCTAAAATGTGTTCTGGTCTTCCTCTAAGTCACAACAATAGACAAACACAGTCTGCTTGAACTAATACAGCACAAAAAATGATATGTTTTCATGTTTTTATTTAACACAACATGTAAACATTCACAGTGCAGGGTGGAACATGAAAACATCAAAATTTTTGTGCGGTATTACCGTAGTTTAAGCAGACTGTGCTTGTCTATTGTTGTGACTTAGAGGAAGACCAGAACACATTTTATGATCAGTTTATGCAGAAATCCAAGTAATCCCAAAGGGTTCACATCCTGTATTTTTCGCACTATAAGGCGCACCAGATTATAAGGCGCACTATCAATGAACGTGTCTGTTTTCATACATAAGGCGCTCTCGTCTCGTGATAGTGGAGTAACTCGCCCGGCGTTGCCTTCCTGTCTTGGTGAATGTGTGTTCGCCTTCTGTCATCCAACGCTCCCACGCAGCTCGCAATTTAACTTTGAACGACCCGTTGACACTAATATCTAGTGGTTGGAGTTCTTTAGTTAATCCACCCAGAATGACGGCAAGCTCCGGATTAGTTTTCTTCACTTTCGCTTTGACAGTCGGTGAGTGCCGTAATGCTCCGACAATCCATCCAGCGGAGCGGCTTCGTAGCTAACCAAAGTCGTAATAAAACATTTTGACAGATTTTTGAGCGCTCTGTACCACATAAAATTGGTTCAAGGTCAGTAAGCACAACCAGAATTGATACATAAGGCGCACCAGATTATAAGGCGCACTGTTGATTTTGGGGAAATTAAAAGATTTTAAGTGCACCGTATAGTGCGAAAAATATGGTACTTCTTGCAACTGTATATACACTGGATGACAGCAAACAGTGTGAACACAACAATGTCTCACCCCACTGTGGATGAACTTCTCTCCCAGCAGGCTGCTCATCACGTTGGAGCTGAAGTCAACAATGTTCTGGATCTGCCTAAAGGCCTGCTCCACCGTCTGGAGAACAAACAGACAGACAGGCAGGCAGGCAGACAGACAGGCAGGTAGTTAGTTAGTTAGCTAAACAGCAGATTATTCTGACTCTTGACAGACTTGCCTAATGTTGGCAGAGTACTGGTAGTTATTTGAGTTATTTGTACTCTGTGAGGCACGCCACCTTATCTCAGTTATTATCTGTCTTCACTCATCAGTCGCCTCTGTTCCAGACATCTCCCACAAGCTACGATTCTTTCACTGATTCAAATTTTTCTGCTGTTGTGCTCAGTGACAAATGTTTCCTCAGTTGGACGAACAATCGACTGCTCAGGGCCTCGTGGACCTGATTAATAACTTATGTAAAGAAACCTTCAACTTCACCAGAAACCATTATAGCCGCTGTCTACTCTTGGCCCTTGTGTTAAAAGGAAATGTGATGGCAGCTGATGAGCGGTTCCGAGTTAATTTGAATTTTGGGGTTAGGCGAGGCTCCACTTTAGTTTACATTTGGATCAGGGACTGTGCCTGCAAGCCTTTAATCTGACCAGGATGTGAGATCCTCTGCTGCTCCACTGACTATAAACAAAGCAGTGACTAAATGGAGCCCTGTACTGCAGCACTAAGCCATTACACTATACGAAGTTTCTACTGTAACTAGGGCTGTGTATTGGCTAGGATCTGGTGATACGATACGTACCACGATACCGGGGTTATGATTCAAAATATTGCAATACTGTAAGCAAAGCGATAGAACACACCACCATATGCATAAAATAAAAGTAGGAAAAAACTTCCTTTTTTATGCAATCCTTCTGCATTTATCTCCATGTAACATCCAACATTATAGCGCTACTTTGAGAGGACACGTCTGTAAATGAAAAAGTATTAATTGAGTTCATCTTTGCAAATTATTGATTAAAAATCAATGCAGTGTTTTTGAGAATCAATTAAGTATCACAAAACATAATATTGCAACACTCAATATTTTTCTTACTCTCCTAATAGGAGCCATACTAACAGATATGAACCGCACCTTGAATTTCATCCAACATGTTTCCTCCTCTCAGTCATGGATCAATCAGCCATTATTACGATTACTGACATTTCCTCAGTCATCTTCAACATGAATCACACAGCTCTGCTGACAGCTCTGTTATTTAACTCTCCTTCAGGTGCAGCATGGTACAGCTGGCAGATTGTTGTTTTAAGTCTTTTATTTGATTTGGTAAGATGTTCTTAAGAAAACAGTTATCACTTGTTGCATGTATGTAGTCTGACATCTGCAGCATGTTGGCTCTTTAGCTGGCTGCCACACATTTGTATCCTGAAAGGTCCAGTCTGGAGGATCTGGCGGTAGCTAGCAGTGAGGTGAGGAAATTGCAACCAACTGAAGCCTCATGAAGCATGTTGGAGGGCTACGGTGGCCGATGCGAAAGCACGAATGGCCCTTTCAGGAGCCATTTGGAGCAGCGGCAGTATGTAGTGTGTGTTCAGGTGGGAAGTGAGTGGTGAAGCGCGAGATAGACAACAGCGACAGGAGTGAGTAATGCCATTGACTCTGGCCCAAGCAGGAAAAGTTAGTTTGGTTTGTCCGTTCTGGGCTACTGTAGAAACATGGTGGACTCGGTGGTGAGGGGACCTGCTCCTTATGTAGATATAAACGACTCATTCTAAGGTAACGAAAATACAGCGACTCTTTTTATCAGGTGATTATAGATTAATAAAAACATACTAATTAATATTATATTACACTTCCACCAATAGAGCCCCCTAAACCCTACACACTGTTTTTGCTTTCAATAGATCACATCAGTCATTCAGCGTAGATTATGATCTTGTCAGACCGTATATGCCAGTCAGTTGTCAGGTGCTGCTGGGATTCAATTTTAAACATAAACTTGTTTATTATTGTTTGTTTTTGCAGCACATCTCTGGTCCACCAGCCTAAAGCTGTATGAACTCGCACTACACATTTCAATGAATCGACCAGTTGTGAAATAGGAGCCTTGATTGATTTTGTCCCTTGACAATTCCAGTAAGGTTTAATTCAAAGTTGTATTTACCTTGTAGGAAAAAGAACGGAGCTGCAGATGAGGACAGTTTGGCCTGTTTTGAAGTGAGAGCTTGAAGTAAGCGCTTATGTTTATGTGGTTCAGCCACCACAACATCTAAAATACCACTCCAATAATATTAAAACACGCTCAATACAGTTTATAATGGACCTTTTCCCTCAAACTGAACATCAAATGAAAGACAATCTGGTGTAAATTAGGCCTGACAGTAAAATCAGTGGGGACAACCCCTTTGGGGTTCAAACTGGGTTAACGCTGTAAAGTGTCTGTCAGAGAGAGTAAAAGTCCATACTGCAAAAAAATAAAATGTAATCAACAAACAAACTAAAAGATTCCTACAACTTTAAATGTGATCTGCATCAAGCTGATTTTACTGTGCTGTCGTTTATCCCAGGCTTTAGCTCCAGAAAACACCTGAAACGGACACAGACTCATATTTACCTGTGGTGGGTTTTCAGAGTCCTCGGCTGGATACTTGGGCAGACGTAGAACTCTGGAAAGCTGCAGAAGAAGAGAAGCTCAGTTAGGATCAGAGGAGCTCACATGGGTTTAAATACTGATATAGTTTTTCCACAGTGCAACAGGAACAGTAAGTCCTCTGTGAGCTGGAATAAGTGTCTCTGATTGTTCAAACACAATACACTGCATTATTAACCGTAACAATACACAACAGTGACTACGTCTGTCAGCATTTGGGTGTGTTTAAGTAAATAATATATACCTGGGAACACAATGACAGAACAGATATTAGGATACGTTAGCAGTGAGTGAGTATCTACATGTGCAAAAAAAAAAAAAAGAGAAATTTGGTTATGCGGGAAACTGCACTGTGGTAACCTGGTTGCTGTAAAATCCACATTTACCCAGGAGGTCGGTAATCAAATTTTGCAATGGCTCAATTAAGTGTATTGGTGATGCACTTTTTTGTGGGACGGATGCTGCAGTGAGTTTTTCATTGCAGCTTTGCAGCTTGAATCCCTCTAATTTTTGCATATTGTCAAATGTTCAATGGTGGGTAACGACTTAATTTAGACTTTGAGGGGCAACTTAGTTTCACTTTCAGTGAGACTTTGAATTAAATTATGTTGAGGAGGAAGAGGGTCTATCTACACATTTAGTTATCCGTCCTTGTATCGTGCTACTAAGCTGTCATAGTGATACTGTCCTCGTCTTGCCTCCGCCAACATCCTTTTATCCAGTTAGACATTTGTGTGAAATTCACATAATTAACCTACGATGTTTGGGATGTCACAGTGACCTTGACCTTTGACAACCAAAATTGAATCAGGTCATCCTTGAGTCCAAGTGGACGTTAATGCAAAATTTGAAGAAATTCCCTCCGGTCGTTCCTGAGATATCACATTCATAAAAATGTACTAGACAGACGTACTGTACGTAGAGACGGACGGACAACCTGAAAACATAATGCCTCTGGCTACAACTGTCGCCAGCTCAAAGACATAAGTGTATTACAAACCCAATTATATGTACACAAAGACAAGAAAGCAGCATTCTCCAGATCAAATATAACTGGGGAAACCAGGTTTCTCTAGTCCCCTACTTGAATTACAGAGACCAGGTTTCTAGTTTACATGAAGTTTAAGAAATCACATTACTACAGAAGTTCACCAGTTTCTGACGTGCACCACGTGCATATTACCATGATAAATACCACCAACATCCTCATAATTCAATAGTTACAATAATCATGATAATAATAATTATAATAACAATCATAGTAAAAAACAATAATAAATACATTACTGAGTTATGTACACTTGCACAGGTGGAAATCTGGTTATTTGAAAAAATGCAAGTGCCTCTGTAATCTGTCCGTCATCTCTCACAGCTGGCTCTACACTCCCCTCACTTACATAATCACACCTGTTGAAGGGCAGTGAGTCAAAGGAATAGGACAATAATGACGATACATACCAGTAAAGTTAGTGAGCTTATGTTGTCATCTCTTGTTGCATTAGTCCATTGTGGGTAGAAATGAATGGGCAAGACTGATGAATGTGAATATTTGATATGTCAAGTATGTAATTTGCTGGATTAGCCAAGCAAAGACATTTCTGTCTGGTTATTTTAGCAATAACAGTTTCACCATTGATTTACAAGAGACTTTATCCACATCATCCACCACACATAATATCTATTCATGTTTCTCCTCATTTCTCCTGACGTGACATAATGTGACACTCGGTGTTAGAAATGTAGGATTCACTATTCGGGATGAGCAAACACATCAAGACACGTTTTAGAGTGCAAACCTCAGGTGTAACTGTTTCAAGCAACATCTTTAAAAAAACAGGGAATAGCAAAGACGTTATCGGAGAATATGCAAACACAAAAAAACAAACTATCCTTTAATGCTGTTTAGATTTCTTTTGCTTCAACTATGTTTTTCATCTGTAAGAAGTTGTGAAAAATAACAATCGAAAAGAAAAGTCTGGAAAATATGCCTGTAATCAGTATAGTAATATTGATATGAATATTTACATCTATATCAATACAGGCTAAATGACAAATACCTGCAGAATCACAAACAATATCACAATGAACTGTGTTATTAAGCATCTGACAAAACTCTTTACTTGTATGTCGGGCTTAAAACGATTTGAGCATCAACTGTCAACTGTGACGTTTCAGATCAAATCAATAACTCCTGATTTAAACCATTTTCCCGGTTTTATACTGTTTCATTTGGACAAAGCCCTTGCTTGGCTGCTTGTGTTGTGACAACATTTGACACTTGATTTGTTCAGTGACAAAAGAGTTTGTGGAGCAATGTGTTCATATTTGTTTAAGTACTGGCATCAGGACTAAAAGTCTAGATTTCATTGAACCTCGTTAGATGGTTACATATTATTATTACTCCATTTAAAGTCAGTAAACAGTCACATTGAATTATTGTCCAGCTCCAGGGGAAAATGTATGTCGATCATATGAGTTCCTGAGGTGATTACAACACTGATGTCATACCCTCCCAACATGTCACCGGTTGCTCAATAACAACATGACCAGACCGCTCCCGTCTAGGAGACCTTCCCACAGTCAGTCCCTAGACTGTCAGCATGTCAGTGGATTCAGCACCCTGCCCGGGTCACTCCAGCGTCTGACAGCGCCGGATTAACCTGCGTGGACGTGAACTCAAAAGTCCGCTACCAGTCAGGTCCCGTCTGTCAGTCAAGTGTTGCTTCAGCCAGCATCTTGATGAGAAACCTGGGAAGCTGCTAACGGCTAACTTAGCTCCCCGGCAGCTCGTTAATATCGTTCATTTAATGACCCAACATCACCCAGTCAGTCCGTCACTTTGACTGGACATAAATCTATTTTTAATGTCTAATACTTACTGGTGGTTTGGCGCGGTGTTGTCACTGTAACTGTCTTATTTTACTGGTTGAACTCTTGGCTAGTTGGTGGCTAGCAAACCAGCTAAGCTAGCAAACACAGGCTAATGGTAACGATGGTGGCTGAATAAAATCCTGGCAGTTGACATTTCACCCTTCACTTATCAACATAATTTCTATATAATAATTATAAAGTTTCCATCGGCAGCAACACAGAGCTGAAGCATATTTAACGTTAGAAAAGTGTGAAGCTGAAGGTGGGTGTCCTCTTAAACCTACATTTCTACACTCCTGCTTTGGCCGAACTTGGATTAGCATCATGTTAGCCTAGCCTCTACTCACCTGTACGTGTGAGACCACCAGGCTCTTGTTTCCCTCTCCGTGATACTTCCAGTCGTTCTCGTCCATTTTGTCCAGTTCCATCACACCGACGACGATAAACTGAGCTCCCGTTAACGGCCAGAGAGTAACACACGACGGCAGCATACAAGTACTCGACTGACTCTACTGGCTGCTAGCAGTAATTCAGAAGTACCACAGTAGCGACTGACTTGTGCTGCTGCTGCCCGGCCCCGGCTGATCAAGCTACCCACCAACACACTACTTCCGATATGGACTTCAAAATAAAAGTCAAATATGTAGCCACTAACTACTCCCGAGAGGAAGAAAGAAAATTATATTGTAAGAAAACAGCTGTCATTTTTCAAGATAAAAGTAATTATGACAAGGTAACAAATATGTCATAACAAAAAGGAAATCTTAATCTTACAAGTCATAATATGCGATAGTTTTATGAGAACAAGTAATCAATTATTTAAAGAAAATGTCATATGATGAGAAAAATGTTGTTATATTACAAGAAAAAGTTATATTATCAGTACACATTTGTAGTCTTATAAGAAAAGTCATAATATTTCAGTGGTGATTTTATGAGAAAAGTGGGAAACTGAGAAATTTCAAATTTTTCGAGAGGTAAAAGTGATTTTTTTATGAGAAAGGGTCTAATATTGAGACAACAATATTGCTGCTTTATCAATATAATACTGTTTTTTTTTAAGGATCAGAAAACCTCAATCACCACATGTGATGACGCCACTGAATATTTTTAAATGAGTAGCCTTATGTCAACTCAGTATCGCTTCAGCAGAGTTTTTTTGTGTTGCCGCTTTTATTTTTAAGCCATTTCCGGTAATATTCTGGTTAACTCTGTCCAGCCGGATTGGCTGTGTGATTGACAAGTTGATGGACCGCTCCCTGTTACCGATATCCGCTGACTGTCCCGCCTACTCCACTGTGATTGGTCAGAGCAGGTATCAACAGGGTTGGGCCAGGGACAGGTGGAGCCGGAGGGGTGGAGACATACAGTATACAGCAGGAAAAACGTTAGAGGATGCAGAAGTGGAAACGTACAATCAATCATGTGATTAATGACTAATATCTTTGTCTAAAAAGATGAGATTATAACTCAGCAGCAAAGAAAAATAGCTTAAAGTCCCTCAAAGTATCAGAGAGCAGTAATGGAAAATAAAAAGGCCTACATTTATTTCTCCAGGTATTTAAATTCAAGTTTTCTGGTACTTGTACTTAACTCCATTCTATGCTACTTTATGTTATACTCTCTTCTAATTCAGTAGGAAATATTGTAGTTTTACTCCACTATATTGATTTGACAGCTTTGGTTATTAGTTATCTGAGGGTTACAAAACTTTAAAGTTTTGCGTACAAGACATAAAATGACTTTGTAAAATATGATAGATTAATATAGATTATATCCACCAATAGTATATAAAACAGTATAAAACAGGTCTACTATGGTATCAGATCTGAGATCACTCTGTATTGGAGATATTAATCCTGATAGCAAGCATCTTAGCAACAAATTTATCAGATTTTACTTCAGTGACACGCCGTGGTTTGCTGAAGTACAAGTAGAAATACCACTGTATAAAAATACTCCATTACAACTAAAAGTCCTGCATTCGAAACATAAAAGTAAAGCAAGTACTCACATAATGCAGGGTGGCTACAGTCTGTTATACTACTATATCTTTGGATCATTGTTATTGATGTATTACTGTATATGTAAGCGTTATCGTTGGTCCAGGTAGAGCTAATTATCACTATTTAATTTGCTTTTTCTGTAACCAACAGGTCACATCTTATAAAATGATCATGTTTTGTGTAAAATATTAATTTGAAAAGCTTGTAAAGTTAGCATTTAATACATGTAGTGCAGTAAAAAGTGCAATATTACTCTGTGAAAAGTAGTGGAGTATAAAGAAGCATAAAATGTGAATACTCAAGTAAAGTAGATGAAGATTTGTAGTTGTTTGTCTTATGATGACAGGATTTTGACTTCAAATATGTCAATTTAGTTTGAAACAACCGTTTTAATAGTCTGAAATATCAACCTCACACTTCACTGATTGATCATTGAATTTCATTTACAAATATATAATATTTCATAAGTCATGTCTATGTCTGTCTGTCGAGTTTATACATAAAACAAAATAAAAGTGACTTGTCCAGTAGATTTTATCTGACATCAAACATCATGTTTACTACGTGTTGATAGTTTTCAGGCCAACAAATCTGAGATTTCAGAGAATAAAGTTGGACTAGGTTTAGGGGAGAAAAAAATCAAGTTATTAGATTAAAGTCTGCATTTAAAAGTGAAAACAAATCATACAAGTTGTCATTTTTAAGAAAAAACTAATTTATGAGGAGAAAGTTTGTTCTTATTACAATTTATTTTAAAATATAATTTTAAATAAAAGCATTTTATAAGTTTAAGAATGTCACAACAAAAGGAAAATCCTAATCTTACAAGTCATAATATGCAAGTAAAGTTGCAGTTTTATGAGGAGTCATATTACAACAAAATGTCTCATCTCACAAAAATAGTTTGAATTAAAACAAAAAGTCCTAACAACAAAATGATAAATTTATGAGAAAAAGTCAGATAAGAAACACAAAGCTGTAATTTTGTGAGAAAAAGTTGTAATATTAGTTTAAAAAGTCATTATATTATAAGATGGTTATACTTTAATGAATATATCATGACAAAAACAAAATCTGAATTTTACAAGTTAATATGCAAATAAAGTTTTATGAGGACAAAGTCATATTACAACAAAATGTTCAATCTCACAAAAAGTAATATCAGATTAAGTCGTTTATGAGAAAAGTCATTACAAGAAAATGTCATAATGTTACGAGATAACAAGAACAATTTTGTGAGAAAAAAGTTATTTTACAAAAATTGTAATCTCAAAAAAGAGAGAATATTACAGGAATGCTGTAAATCTACATACGATGCCAACTTCACCTGGTAATCCAGAGATTTATTAGCGATTATATTAATTGCAGTTGGTGATTATTTCACAGTCACAGCAGTGGAGACTTGTGTTATTGGACTTGGTTTTAACTGTTACTGTACTACCATCATAATATGTTTATAAAATTGAATTAGCATTTTAGTTTTTCCGAGTTTGCATGTTCTCCCCGTGTTAGCGTGGGTTTTCTTCGGGTGCTCCGGCTTCCTCCCACAGTCCAAAGACATGCAGGTTAATTGATGACTCTAAATTAGGACCGGCGACCTGTCCACCCCGCCTTCACCCAGAGTCAGTTGGGATTGGCTCCAGCCCCCCGCGACCCCTAACGGGATAGGCAGTTGTAGATGGTTGGATGGATTTTATTTTTTCCAAAATAGTGACACAAAGAGGGTACGGCTGACTAACTGTGAGTAGGTCTTAGTGACTCCAAAGACTCCAGCTTCTGTCAGGCTTCTCGGGACCAAAATAGGACAAACTTTTGCGCCTTAAGATGTTTTCTGAATCCTTTTCCATCTGTCAGAAATCAACATCTGCCTCAGAAACCACACGGCAGCTAGTTATTTATAAATCAAAATGTTTTAATATGTATAAAAACAACAAGAAAGACGACACACACACACACACGCACACACTATCAGGACACAGGTGTTCTACACTTGATGAATCCTACAGAGAAAGAGGACGTGTGATCTCTGCTGTGACTTCACGCTCTTTGTCGGCTCTGCCAAGTGATCCGGGCTGAGGAGCTTTCCTGTGACGCTGTGCTCCGGTTGGTAAAGGAAACAGTCTCCACGTCAAACTGTCTGCACACTCACAGTCTGCAATGTGACGTCAGGCTTTGTGTCTCTTTGTTTCAGCCTGTTGGGGGCTCCTTCACAACTGTACACAGCCGTGATCAGTCCATCCCTCCAATGTCATGTTGTTTGTACGACTGCGAGACCAGACTCCCTGCAGAGAAACAGACACTGTTGACACAATATCCTCCTTAGAGTATCTACTTTACATGCTCAACTGCAATTTAAATGGTCAAATCTCAAATAACAGCCATATACCAGTAGCTAATAAATATCGTGTACTCGCACGATAAAATCAGCGCTAATTCCATCAGTACAACAGAGGCACATCATACTCACCACTCTGCTGAAAACACTTTCTCTTTTTAACTACAATACGGTTTTCATTCACTAATTAATTCTCATCACTTCTACAAGGCCATTATTGAGATCAACGTTAAGCTATTAACACGACACTTCCTTCAGATGTTTTAAGCTGCTGGAAAGGCTTTTAATGTGAAACATCTGAGCGGGAAGTGTTGGGTTTCATTGACAGAAGGCTTTTCAGCGACAGAAATAACAGCAGAGAAGTTAGAGGAGAGAAAATGTTCAATAATTTGTCACCGGAGTGATAACGATGTTTCAGGAGATTATATTAAAGGAATAGTTCAACATTTTGGGAAACAGACTTTTCTGAGAGGGAGATGTTCAGATAGATCAATCATGTCTGTGTGTGTTACAGTACAAAGCTGTAGTCGGGATGCGGTTAGCCTAGCTTAGCATGGACTAGAAGCGGAGGGAAACCAAGCCATAATAGCCAAACGGTGGAATAACAACTTCCATCATGTGATGCCATTAGGCCCAAAAACACTTTTAACCATATACTTACTCCGGGAAAGAGACGTCTGGAAACCAGCGGACATTTTTTTTATTTTGCTGAAAATCAGCTTACCAGTATGAACATTTGAATAGCCTTTATCATCACAATCATTAGGTACTAAAAGTTGTAAAATTCACTAAAAGTTTTTTCGTGGTGCTATTCATGCGAATGGGCCAGAATGAACCGTGGAGCGAGGGTTGTGAGGCGGGGTTAAAGGAAACGATACTGTTGTTGCCGCATGATCCTGGTATTTTTATCCCTCGGCAGTCGAGCCATTTTGGCGTCATTTGCCACTGCGCAACTTTCCCAAAAACGAACGGATCCCCGCCTCCGACACTGTATCCAGTTCTCGTCGTACATCCATGGGGAGAAGCAGCTGGCCTGGCTCTGTCCACCTGCCAGCACCTCTAAAGCTCAATAATAACACGTACATATTGCATCTCGTTTGTTTAATCAATAGATAATGAGAAAGAATCGTTGGTGTGCAACTTCCTGAAGTCTTGTCATAGTGAAGTTAACAGGTTTAGTATCTTCGTGCCTGTCCCGAGACCAAAACCTGCACTCACTGATTGTATCTGGCAACATGTGGCTTCCTTTTACATTCCTACTTGTTTATGAGATTGATACTGATGTTCTTATCTCACTTTAAAAGATGTTGAACTATTCCTTTAACAATGATTTACATTAGGAGTTTGTTTTGTTTCAGATTTCTCAAGCGGCTTCACTTATAAAATAAGCAGTAAAATTAGGAGTGTGACACTAATGTAACTAAAGCGTGACACCGTGGTATGGGCCTCCGTAGTTGGTGCACTCGCTATGAGTATGCACAGAGGCGGTTATCCTCAGCATGTTATTCGTTACAGTATGCAGTATGCAATCCGAAATGCCAGGGAACATACAAACAAAATAGTCAGTGGATAAGCAAGAAGTCAACGAATGTTACCAGCAAAGCAGAACAATGTACAAAAGAGCATCTTTCTCAGTCGTAGAGATGTCTGTACAGGCGAACCAGATCTTCCCTTGAGGGCGTCCATGTTGAAATGAAAGGTGCAGCACGTACAGTGGGCACATAGTTACAAAAATTCAGAGGTGCACAATGAAGCGCCGCAACAACTTGCAGAGCCTTAGCGCACAACAAATTTTTATGGCCTAAGCACCTCGCCCTGGCTTCACTATAAACCTCATAAACCCACCTTGAGAGCACTAAACGTCTAACTTAGATATAGAAGAAGAAAGATATGATTATACAATTGATTTACGTGTATTTGCTCATTTGAAGCCGAGAAAGACCAGTGTGGTGTTGATATGCATTGTCTTGTTGTATAATATAATGATATAGTCCTGTACATACTGGCCTATTAATCGTTAATACTTGAGATATACTGTACATACTGCACACGCGCTGTTGGGCAACAGAATTTTTGATGGAAGTTCAAAGTAGGATGAGTTCAGACATCAATACGTACGCTGTCGCCCAACATCTCTCTGACGCACACAGGAACAGAAAAGACAGGACCTGAGCAGCGCTGCTACAGACACACGTTCATGTCACATGACAAGCCCAAGGAGCGAGGCGGGAGCGGGAGCAGGAGGGTCAAAGGCCAAGCAGGAAGTAGATGTAGACTAGCCAGCTAGCCCGCAGGGGAAACAAGCTGCACCATCCCACCGTTAGCCACGTCAACACCCGTCTGCCAACTACAGTCCAACTTCACCAAATGTTCCAATGATGGCAAATAAGTCAGAGCGAGGCTGAGGTTAGCAGAGGTTATATAGTCATAACGCCACAGTCTGGGACGGGAAACACTCTGAATGTACAAGAGGAGTCACTGTGAATCCAGCTACTGCGGATCTGACAAGGACAAACAGAAACATCAGTTAAAATTGTGTTAAGATCACGTGGAAAAGTTCTGCGTGTCTGATTATTTGTTGAGCAACCTGCCATTTCTATTTACAGATTATTATGTCCACTTACTGCGAAAGAATGTTTTGCCAAAAAGCTGAACTATAAGCTATAATTTTAGCATGAACAGTAACCAGAAGAAACATCTGCAGCTGAAAGGTTGGCCCCAGTTATCACTGTAAAAACATCATTTCAAGGAGGGAATTCAGCTACGACAATGCGTATTTTCTATCTCTGTATCTGAGATGCGTTTAGGCACAAACGGCAGCCGTCACAACAGAAGCATTTGCTAAAAATAAAACGGGTTCACAAAAGGTAATTTTCACAGAAAATGGGAGGAAATTCGAGAGAGGCCCCAAAAAAGTGAAAAACATTTATCTTGTAGATTATAAAATGGAGAATCATTTTATTCATCCTTCTTTTACCTTTAACATGACAAGAATTATGTAATAAGAACAACAATCTAGACAATGGCTGCATAAGAATATAATGTCATAAACATTAACGCAAAAATATCTTGTATCATACAAATATGTTAAAGTGGCAGCAGGCAGTATATTTTTGGCATCACTGGGAAGACAATCCATAACAACCTTTCAGCATGTTGTGATTCAAGTGTTCAAGAAAACTAGACTTCTGCACCTCCTCATGGCTGTTTTCAGGATTTAGAAAATCTAGCCAATGACAGGAGGTTTTGGCCAATCTCAACATGGCTGCCAGGTCACAAACCTTCTCTTTTTACAGCTAAACAGTAATTACAAGATGTTTCTGAAAATATTTGAGGTGAGAAATAATCATTACAGTAACAGAATATTGATTCATGTTTGATCAGCGCTGCCTTGTTTGACCGTTTGATCGGAGTTTGATTGACAGCTGCTCAGAGACGGCAAGCTCCAGCTCAGCTCTGATTGGTTGTTTTCCTCCGGTTTGTGAAATCTTGCAGATGCCATTAGGAGCACCGGAGGACACCGGTACTTTTTTTCAGGTTACTGACTGCTTTATAAAAATAACTTTTATTCATATTTGCTCTGATCCCTGTAACCATGTTGTGTATTTTATCATTTCCTCTTTAAAAAATGAGGGAAACATAATGACAGCACAGTAACTTTCCTCCAGTAACATTACAGTAAAAGATGCTCATTATTATTTATGACAGATGATCTCCAGTTAGAGTCTGGACTGATAACAAGACCAGATCTAGTTTAATGAAACACTGCTCTGATACACTGACTCTGACCTCCAGACTGTGGCTTTACAACATGAGGGTCTCTGAGCTGTCTATGAGCTGTGTGGTTGGTCGGGTGGGTGAGGGGGATGGAGGGTGGGGGTTTGTGTTTGGTGAAAGCGGTACAGGGAGGGAGGGGTTGCCTTGGAGACAGGTCGGGCTGGTGAGGCGTCAAGTCAGACTAGCAGAGCTCCCAGACTGAGCAGCAGCAGGGGCGGTGGCGTGCTTACCTGTGGCCAGGCCCCCCTCTGCTCTGCCCTTCATCCCTCCTCCTCCTCCTCCTCCTCCTGGGCCAGAGCTGCCCAGGGCCTCCACGGGGAAGGAGGGCCGTTCACCCCTGTAGGGCTTGGGCCTGAAGGGGAAGTCTTTGTCTTTACCTTTGGAGCCTTTGGGTCGGCCTGCTGTCTTCTTCTTGGACTTGCCATCCCCCTTCACTCCCAGTAGGGGGTGCACCTCTGAGGAGAGAGAGGACGGACTCAAGTTCAGCTTTTCACAATTAAGCAAAGGACAGACGCGATCAAATCATGATACATGTCAGCAAGTTGGCTAGTTGTTCTACACTAAAATGAGCTCACACTGTAAATCCATCAAAATGTACATTACCGGTTGAGTTTTCTGGGGGTGATATTTGTCATTTTATTTCACTAATTAAATAGCGTGCCGCTGAAGAACGAGCTGCTCAGCGGGCAGCTGGCACAGCGGCGCTAAAACACAGCAGGGGAAACAGCGTTTAGAGCCAGCATGTTTGCCATTTACTCTACAGGGTCGGGGTGGGTGACTGTTTTGTTTCTGTCCACACATTTTCTTCTTCGTGTGTGTTGTTTTTTTCTGTTTATTAAGGAGACCAGGTCTAAGAAATTTCCTTTATTGACATTTTGTAAGTTTTTTTTATTTGTTTATTAGATTAAAAAAAGCTAAGAGAGCTGTGGAAAATAGCAAACGCGCCACTCAAACACTGAACCTACGACACATACCTGTGCAAATATATTGTCAAGTGGACTGCTGGCCAACCCTAATTTCCACAACACTCATTCTATTAGGGCGCAGTAGTTAGTGCTATCGCCTAACAGCAAGAGGGTCGCAGGTTCGAATCCGGCTTGGGGCTCTTCTGTGTGGAGTTTGCATGTTCTCCCCATGTTTGCGTGGTTTTTCTCCGGGTTCTCCAGCTTCCTCCCACAGTCCAAAGACATGCTGTTTAGGTTAACTGATGACTCTAAATTTCCCGTAGGTGTGGATGTGAGTGTGAATGGTTGTCTGTCTATATGTTGTCTGTCTCTATGTGCCCTGCGATGGACTGGCGACCTGTCCAGGGTGAACCCCGCCTTCGCCCAATGCCAGCTGGGATAAGCGGTTGAAGATGGATGGACTAATCAGTACGTCAGAGTCATCTCGCCCTCACCACTCCGCTGCTATCAGTTTTTCCTTTTAACACTAACATGGTTTTCATTCACTGCATTCGCTTCTTCTTTGACATCTTTTTGATAACGTGCAAATATTAACTCAGTATTGGACAAACTGAATTTTAACCTGAAAATTTTTCTTAATGATAACTGACCCTTCGTTAACCGATTATTAACCGTTAACTGACAAGATGTGTGTCTTGCATGCAGCTGTGCTCCAGCTGCAGTATATGAGCTCAACAAGCTCTCCAGTTCACAGTCAGGAGAGCTACTGTACCAGCCATGGTGCTGCGTTCACTGTCTCCAGTTCACAGTCAGGAGAGCTACTGTAGCAGCCACGGTGCTGCGTTCACTGTCTCCAGTTCACAGTCAGGAGAGCTACTGTAGCAGCCACGGTGCTGCGTTCACTGTCTCCAGTTCACAGTCAGGAGAGCTACTGTAGCAGCCATGATGCTGCGTTCACTGTCTCCAGTTCACAGTCAGGAGAGCTACTGTAGCAGCCACGATGCTGCGTTTACTAGTCTCCAGTTCACAGTCAGGAGAGCTACTGTAGCAGCCATGATGCTGCGTTCACTGTCTCCAGTTCACAGTCAGTAGAGCTACTGTAGCAGCCACGGTGCTGCGTTCACTGTTTTCAGTTCACAATCAGGAGAGCTACTGTAGCAGCCATGATGCTGCGTTCACTGTTTTCAGTTCACAGTCAGGAGAGCTACTGTAGCAGCCACGGTGCTGCGTTCACTGTCTCCAGTTCACAGTCAGTAGAGCTACTGTAGCAGCCATGATGCTGCGTTCACTGTCTCCAGTTCACAGTCAGGAGAGCTACTGTAGCAGCCACGATGCTGCGTTTCTAGTCTCCAGTTCACAGTCAGGAGAGCTACTGTAGCAGCCATGATGCTGCGTTCACTGTTTCCAGTTCACAGTCAGGAGAACTACCTTAGCAGCCACGGTGCTGTGTGTAGTGTTGCGGACATGCAGCCACTTTCCCAGTAAAAGACTCCACCGCACATTTAGTTTAGTTTAGCAGGTTGCCAGCTGTGTGTCTGCCCGGTGTAACTTTAGTGATTGTCCGACAAACAGGGTGTGTGTTTGTGCTACGTTAGCAGCTGCTAGTGTTGCCAGCGGCTTTGTGCCCGCTGTCGCGTAACCAGCGAGTAGTTTCTGACTGATTGTGTGTGTGTGGCAGCGGTGAGTGTGGGTTTCTTGGTGGTTGGTTGTAGAAGATAGTCCTTTATTAGTCCCGCTAGGGGAAATTTTTTTCACTCTTCAATTTTTTTCACTCTGTTAACTAATACACACACATGCACAAACAGGTCCATATACATGCAACAATTGGAGAGGTGTCAGAGTGATGGGGCTGCTCCTGACAAGCGCCCCGAGCAGTTGGGGGTTTGGTGCCTTGCTCAGGGGCACCTCGGCAGTGCCCAAGAGGTAAACTGGCACCTCTCCAGCTACCAGTTCACACTCAGTTTTTGGTCCAGATGTGAACGTAGCTGTAGAAGTCAGTGTGTGTACAGTTTATTTGTTGGTGAATAAATGCTACGAGGTGGACCAGTTTTAACCGATAGCGTTAATCAATTAAATTAATGTCGGTTATTAGTTAACAGTTAATTATTAACCTCCCTATGCATCACTTATACATATGACAACAGTTAAGGGATCAGCAAAGTTTACACTTCATCTTGAGGGGAACATAAATGTCTGTGCTAATCAATCTAACATGTTGAAATATTTCACAGGAAAAATGAAAACGTCAATGTGATGGTGGTGCTAGAAGAAAAGTCTGGGATCCCTTAAGTCATTAGAATTCATCCTCTGGGGACCATGAATGTGTGAAGAAAATGTCATAGCAATCCATCTAATAATTGTTGAGATATTTTCACTCCCTCACCGTCACTGGGCACCCCCTGCAGTTCGATGGTGGTGGTGCGAGCCTTCTTCTTTGCCGGACCTCCTTCAGATGAAGGCTGCCGCTGCTTCTTGTCGCCGCCAGCCAGAGCATCCTCTGGGGCAGCAGTCTGGACCGAGGCATCCGGCGGGGGCCCGAAGGGGTTTTCCTCTGGATCTTCGACCTCGGGGGCGATTGGCAGGTATAGCAGGGCCTTGTAGTCCTCCAGCTCCTCATCACTGGAGCACACAAACAGACAAGACTGTCAGCAGTAGAATATTTTACAGTCAGCCTCTCTGTGGTGCTAAACTAGCACCAAGCTAGTCTTCCGTTATGATACTTAAAGGTGCTCTATATGATATCCAGAGCCTTAATAAAGCAGTAAACAACTACTGTCTATGTAAAGATATAGAGGAGTAATGTCTACCTGAGCAGAGAATGAAGTCACCTTCCCTCTGTGTGTTATAATCAGAGCTTCTCTGTACTTTGTTGACATCACCACCCCACGTATGCCTTTAAATATATGTTTGTGCATGTTAGCATGCCCCACTGGCTAGCTCACAGACGCCACCCTGCGATGTGCTCACATGGTAGATACAGCTGATAATGTTGCCGCTGTTTTCACTGTTAGCTGAATGTCGGTCGCCGGCTCACCTGGTGCCATGTTGAGCACCATGCGGAGGTGATGGAAATGCTCCTAATCTCGCATTTAGCACCTTTAGGACTAAAAGGCTTTGGTAGGAATGAGATCAGGATGACGTGGATCATATCAGAGACAGGTTCCTTGTTTGCACTGGTGTAGTAAGCTGTATTGTTGTTTCTCACCTGCTGCAAAAAGCAACTATGGGGTCAACAGTGGTGACATCCACCTCTTCATCCTCGGCAGCGTCTGCACCTGCAACACGGGCACAAGTTAATGACCGAGGCATCCAGAGAGAATCAGTAAGGCCGGTGCATCTGACAGCTAAACAGGTAATTCTAATGTGTGTTACAGGCAGACGACTGGCTGATTGGACAAAATATATCGGCTATTGGCGACTGGCTGAAAATTTTGCCAGTTTTTTTTTTTTTTTTTTTTTTTTTGTAAATTTTGGACAGTGTCCAACATATCGCCCAACCCTGAAGACTGGTGTCTTCAGGAAAGGAGTATGCAAGAAATAAATGTACTGTACTTTTGGATTAACATGAAATGCATTACTCAGATCAAAATGTGACTTTGGATTGCAACTACAAATTAATCTTAACCAGGAGAAAGCGAAATGTTTTCACAACAATTTTATACTTATTTGTTTTACTGAGACCCCTCACCCACAAGTTGACTTACAAGCTGCGAGTAGCTCCTTTGTGCATTGCATTGTGGGACAATAATGTCCATCAACAGCACACAGAAAATCTAATGAATTTAGTCTTCTTACTGACATATTAGTTATCTTATTTTTCAGTGCAAACCAGTCCACTACATACTTACCACCCAGTATCTGCTATAGTATTATGTACTATAGGTATGGAATATGGACATGTGAAGTATTGTTCTGTATGACTGGGAGCAGACAGCACAGGAGAAGTTTTTCCTACACAGTGGTGCCTTCGTTGGAGATATACTCTATATATGACTGTTCAACATACAAATAAGTACTTCTCATATTTGGAGGCTGAGAGGCAATGCTATACATTAAAGACTTGGCTTGAAGTTACATATCATCATCATCATGTTTTAGTATTTAGATTTCTTTCTTTTCACCAGTGTTGGGTCCTGTAAATTGATAATTCTGCAAATGAACAGTTTGTTATAAAAACAACAAACTCCCACCTCGTTCAAACAGGATTTACAAACAAAGTCAAAACTGCCAGAGCCTGTCGGTCAAACTCTAGTGGGTATGGGCATATGTGTTATCTACCTGTCTGCTCGGGTTCACTCTTGTCCTCATCCTCGATGTCAAATTCGGACTCTCGCTCCTCGTACTCCACATTCTCATCCAGCTCTTTAAAGTCTGGAGCAAAAGCACTCCAGTTTTCCTGCAGACAAACCATTCAGTCACATTGATGACAACGTGACACTGTTTTACATCAACTCAGCTGGTAGTTGTGTTTCATTAAAGGCCAAAAGTCTCACACTTTTGCCCATACAAACATTAAAGATTGACACTGAAATAATCCATCTGTGACAATCTTCAATCTTGTACGTCCAGCCTTCTTTGTCTCTGCCTACTTACCACTTGGTTCTGAGCCCAGATGGACACCACTCCACTGGAGATGGAGGCGATAATCGGACGGACAGGATGCCACTGGAGACAGGTCAAAGGTGAGATGGGTAAATTATCTGATTGTAAACAACACAGCGCCTCATTATGACCAGAAATACATAGACATATGTTGTGTCAATATTTTAATCTCTACACAGTGTTCTGCTGAACGAGAATTTCTATTTTGATCCTTACAGCGACATCCAGCAGCAGCTCTCCTCTGGTTCCATGCAGGATCTTCACCAGATTGCCGATGCTCTTCTCCCAGATGTAGAGGGCGTGCTGCCTGGCTGAACCGGCCACGATGTACTCGCCATCGCCGGAGAAACAGCAGCGCTTCCACGGAGTCCTGAACACAGAAAACACAGGCGGAGGACGTGAACTAAAGGAAGAAAAGACAGACGCATCGCTATGCCATGTAACACTTTCCTAGTAAGTGTTTGATTTGATTACAGGCACTGAAATTGAAGCCAGTCCCTGACGTACTTGCAAGAGCTCGCAATTTTTCTCGCAGTACATTTTTTCATACAAACACCTGTAAAACCAGGAGCAAGCATGTCAATTACCACTACAGTTTCCTACAAAATATGCTGACATACCTGTTAACCAGGTCCTGTAGTTTCTGCATGGGTTCAGGTTCACCATCTCGGCCACAGGTCAGTATCTCCCTGCCGTCATACACCCTGATGATCCGGTCCGCTGTGTTTATGAGGAAGCAACTGCGCAGAAAACGGAACAGGTGGACAAAAAAAGAGAGGTTGAATTAGGGACATGGGAAAAGAATGTGGATCTGTCCTTCAATCAACATAAAATCAGTTAGACTGTGTCACAGAACGAGGAAAACCCCTAAAGGACTAGACCATGAAAATCTAATTGTGCCAAGCGGTCAAGGTGATAGTGAATGTTTAGAGCGCTCTTTGCTGGATCACAAGGTAAACTATTTCAAATGTTCTGTTGCGCTTGTAGACTGTTTTAAATTCAAATAGCTCATTACAGTTTGAATATTAACCACTCTTGAACGGGGGCTGTCAATTGATTAAAGTATTTCACAGGTTCTGCATTTAGCATTAAAAAAGCATGCCCAAATCAGAACATGGCAAACTGCAGCCCAACAGGCAGTGTGTCAGTGAGCTGACTTGACTATAACTTGCCCCAAATTATATGTGATTATCATAAAGTGGGCATGTCTGTAAAGGGGAGACTGGTGGGTACCCATAGAACACATTTACATTCACATATCTGGAGGTCAGAAATCAAGGAACCCCTTTGAAAAAGGCCATGACAGTTTTTCCTCACCAAAATTTAGTTTGGACATTTATTTAACCTCCTTCATGACATTGTTGCATTAAATAAATTTGTCGTGTTGAAACAAATTTGCGTTAACGTCTTAATATTGCATTCACAAAGGTTAAATGTAAACTGTGTAGTCCAAATTGTGTTCATCCATCCTGGTCTAGATACCGAAAGACCTCTCATTGCCTCTCACCTTCCCTTGCGTGCAAATTCAATTGATTTGATGGCAGTGGTGTTGCTGGTGCCAGTTGTCACTCTGAAAGAGGCCACCAGCTCCTGAGTGTTTGTGTTCAACACCAGAATCTGCAACAACAGACACAGGGATATGTAAAATGTGAGTGGAGAGAAACCTACAAATGTTTGGGTATTCATTAAACCATTTTATTCTGATCAACAGTTCAATTCAAGTGAAAATTAGTGTAGTCTACATGGAGGGCTGCTATTAAATGTTGTAATTCTATATGTAGAAACTTAAGCACTGAGCTTTTTTCCTCTATAAAATTCATATTTCTTGAGCTGTCTTGAAATGCAGTGATGTGATTGAAATGTGCACTGTGAATGAAGTTTTGTCTGACCTTTCCTTTGGCGTTGCCAGTGTAGATGTACTCCCCCCGCCTGTCGAACGCTGCCACCACATTCAGGTCCGAGTCGTCGTCCACCGGCAGGACAACATGTTTGGAGTCTGACAGAGTCAGCAGGACCGGGGCGGACTTCATGGGACACACAAGCACCTTGTCCCTACAACACAAACACAATTTCTGGTTAGTACGAAACAGCAAAGTTTATAAACTTACAACTTACAACTGATTAAAGATTAAAAATTAGACAAAATCATGTGAAGTCAGCACTGTTCATGGTGTATCTGACACAACATCAGATGAAACATGGACACACAGATGCTGTCAGGTCACTCACATGTCTCTGGGGTGGCATTGCAGTTTCAGGATGGGTGAGGGGAAGCGGAACCTCTGGTCACAGTCCCCAGTCAGGACATCCCACTGCGAGACAATGTTGTCTGTGGAGGCACTCACTAGCTTGTGGCCGTCTCGACTCCAGCTACACACACGTAAATACATGGCATTCTTTAATTCATCATTAAAATGTTACTGGATGTAACGTGTGGATGTAGTCTAAGGTGGAGCAGGCGAGTCAGGTAAAGATGGGTGTGTCCGGGTGTATGTGCGATGTGTGTCTCACCACAAAGAGCAAACCGGGTGGATGTGTGCGCTGATGATTTTGGCGATGCCCCGTGTGAGGAAGTCCCAGATGACAATACGGCCGTCGTTGCAGCCCACCGCCAGCAGGGTGCCCCAGCGGTTGAAGGTGCAAGTAAGTGCCATACTGATACAGTCCAGAGTGCCATCTGCCTCCTAACAACACAAACACAGTGAAACAACAGCCAGAGAGTCTGTATCAGTCCAGGAGTAGCTTCACATACAACTGCTGATGAATCCAGGTCTTTGGGTGATTGTCAGTGCACAAATATTAATCAAATTTCTATTAAACGCATGTGTGTATTAAGAGCTGGTGGCTTACCTCTGGATAGTTCTGCCCAAACGATTCTGGGAGCAGAATAACAAAGAGGCAGTGATGAAAAACGTTTACGGATACAAAGTAACATTCATACAGGACGTACAGTATGTACTAAAGTACCAGCTGGCTCAGGAACACAACACAACCTTCTTCATTCTAATTAGCATGGTGCAGATATTTAGTGTCGTACAGCAGAGTACTTGGGCCTTAGAATACCAGTAGAGTCATAATTATTTAACAAAGATAACTTTAATCAATCTGACATTAAAGTCAGACATTCATTACAAATACGTAAAGAAATAAACTTGAGTATATCCAAAACTTAAACTGGAAACTTTAAACAATTAAGTTGAATATTATTTGGAAATTATGAGTAATATGAGCAAAATCTTGAAGTTTTATCCAAAGTCTGAGCAAGTCATTCATAAGAAAGAACTGTATAGGCATTTACAAGGAAAAAGACTTTAACACAATATTTACATAAAGGGTGAAACAGGCAATTTAAAAGATAACTTGACACATGCCCTCCAGCAAAGTCTAAAATAACAGGAAAATGTTTGTGTGTACCTTATTATATCATCTAATAACCTTAGGAGAATATCCTCCCCAATCAAATAATTTCATATAAATTCAGTGGGTTTTTTTCACAAGTATGATGTTTCCTTTAGATTGGCAGGCAATGAGGACATTTAGAGAAACATTTCTCAGCTGATCCACATTGTTTCGCTGACGATGAGTCAGGGTACTAAACATTGTACTAACTACTAAGCCATAACAACGTAGTATATCAATTCTTACACACGTGACCGTCTACTTTGGTCCAGCTTAGCTCAAAAACAATCAACAATCAAAGCTCCCGATTAACCAAGCGTTATATTTTTCTGAATAGTCCCTATTAACCAGCTGTGTATTGTGTTTATATCCCCATCATCATAGTAAGTTTAGAGCTTCGCAGCCTTGGTTTAATAAATAAAATGCATGATGAAAATATTAATACAACGTAAGGTAACGGTCTGTGGCTACTTCCCCATACAGGAACATTTAATTCACTTACAATAAGAGACAATGTATGGGGGCTAACGTTAGCTAACAGCTACTATGTTCGCTTCCATTATTATAACCCTTTACATACAGACTAAGACGGTACATTAGGATCAGAAGTAACGTTTAACAGAAATTAAACGATATGATTCTCCTTAGAAATTGATTTATTGTTTAATTGGCTCGTTTTCGGTTGATGTTAGCATGCTAGGCTAACGTACAATGCTAACCATAACAAGTACACAACGTTACGGATGTACGAAGTCAAGTTTACTGAAAACAAAGACCAAAAATGTGAATTACCGAGCAGTTCTAGATTCATTGTTGGGCGACTGAGGATCCAAATGTCCTTAAACTGACTTGATTTCACAGAAATTTCACAAAATTTCACTCGTATTTACTTCTGCTGCGACTGGCGCCGAGCCTCTAGTGAGGACCCCAAACAACGCGACGTAGAATATGCCTGAACTAAATGACACAGAGCTTCCTCTCATTCCTCTGGTGTTGATATATATATATATATATATATATATATATATATATATATATATATATATATATATATATAGATATATATATATATATATATATATATATATATATATATATATATAAGAATATTGAAATTAATACATATGGAAGTAAGATATGTGCTACTATGTAGTTTTGTTTTGTCTATATACATAATTATGAGAGGGCCAGAGGGGTGCCCTCTACCAACATCATCAGTCAGCACTTGATCCTTGACACTTTTTACTATACACTATCTTTAACTTTATGGGTTCAATCTATATGTGACTCTGCAGGCCTCTGTGTGTGTGTGTGTGTGTGTGTGTGTGTGTGTGTGTGTGTGTGTGTGTGTGTGTGTGTGTGTGTTAAAACAGCCAGCTGTAGCTGTTAGTGATGCAGGATCCGGATCTGGATCTGCGTCAACCACCCACCAGCGACTTCCTGTCTTCACAATAAAGGTCCAAAATAAATGTGCTTGCTACATTACTATAATACTGTATACTGTACGTATATACTGCATGTCTATGATGAACTCTTTTACCAGTTATTGAGAGATAAATTAAATAAATAATGATATATACTTATATCCTGGTTAAAGAAATTAACATTGGTCCTTTTGTCAGAGGCACTCCTTTCCCCCAGTAGGCCACCATAGTATTTTATCCAAATATCTGACACTTCCCTTTACAAAGACAGACTACCAAACAACTCTTAGGGACCTTGTATAGTATTTCTTGTAACACTTTCCATGTGCTACATTTTAATTACACTACAACATTTTAACATTAAAATAAATGTGTGCACTATTGTGGCATTAACTTTGACAGCTCTAATATGTATATATCATACTATATGATTAATACTTTAGATTACAGCCTGCAACGTATTTTCGCTCCAGCTTTAAAAGTGAGCCCACTACCTAAAAAGCAAGTTGTGTTAATGTGTTAGTAATTAGTAGTTATAAGACAAATTGCCATTAACGCATTATTATCGCTTTAACGATAATTAGTTATGTAATTAAAGTCATCTGAAGAAAAAAACATATAATTTTAGGAAAGTTTAAGTTAATCTGCATTAAGTGTAAAATGAAAATAGACAGAGCACATGAGAAATCTGTGTGGGCTGCATCTGTCTCCTTCACAAGGACTGAGTGCCACCTGATGGTGTGTGATACATTAAATTAGGACCCATGACATTAAATTAGGACCCATGGTAAACACTTGATCCATTTATCCATTCTGTCATTTGACTGCATAGGCTGCAGTTGGGTGCTTTTGACTGGGATCCCCTCAGACCCCAATACGCTGTTGAAACAGATCCCACTCCCAAGGACTTGGGTTAGGATTGGGAAGACCCGGGTTCAAATCCCCCATGGACCAAGACCAACTGGTTGCTGGAGAGGTGCCAGTTTACCTCTTGGGCACTGCCGAGGTGCCCCTGAGCAAGGCCCCAATACCCAACTGCCCGGGCGCTTGTAGGAGCAGCCCCATCCCTCTGACATCTCTCCATTGACACATGTATATGTACTGTGTGAACAACAGAGTGTAAAACTGAATTTCCCCACTGTGGGAGCTAATAAAGTAATTTCTTTCTTTCTTTTCTTTCTTGAACAACTGCATTGCACGGCAGCTCTACAGTAATGAAAGAGAGATATCTGATAATAGACAAATCAGAGACAAATTAAACATACTGATATAAATAAAAGGAAAACATATGAACATTTGTTCATATATGTCTGTCTGCCATACTGATTGGTCAGTGGATGTCATGGCAACAGACTAATGAGCCCTCAGGTCAGCTGTATGAGAGCTGCAGATCACTCTGATTGGCACTTTGCATGTGGACTTTGGACTTTGGTCAAGCGACCATCGTGGGAAACCGAGGAGCCTGAAAAATGGCCTTCAGTGGACCGCACATCGAGGAGCAGCACCTGCCGATGGAGGACGCCCGTGAGCTGGACAACTACCCTGCAGGTAAAACAACTTTTAAATTAATAACGACGCACGCAGGTCAATGCACATGAAATCCATTCACGCTGTTTACAGCAAACCGCTGACAATTCTGTCCACATAAACAACGCATTGTGTTTTCCACCGGGATCCTTTATGAGCCTCTCGTCCCGGTGCGCCCGTGCTTTACTTTGCGGCTGGAATCTGAATCCAGATCAGAAAAGACGACAGAGCCGCGCGTAAAAGCGCTTAGCGAGCTCCTCCTCTCCTCCTCCAACAATTAAGAAGCGTTGTTCATGTTCACCGTATGATTAAAAGCTTTTTTTCTTTTAAATAATAATGATAATAATAATAATAATAATAATAATAATAATAATAATATGTGTTCTCTGTTCAGTAACAAAAAATAAACCAGAAAAACACTTGATCACGTTGAATATCCAGTCATACTGTTGATTTTTAATCTACAGTATGGGTCAAACTCTTCAACCACCTATTTAAGTATACTTATCTATACTTATGGGATATTTCCAACATTAACAGTTGTTTAAGTTTTCCTAAGTGATGAAAGCAGCATTAACTACTTATCATTCCTTCATCTGTCCAAACTTACAGAGGCAGAGCTGCTTTATGTTTGATTTTATTCTGTAGTACTGTCGTAGTTAGTATGTGGATATGCTGTTGTGTTTTTACAATTTAAACTTTGATCATTGCTAATTTAATACAAAATATTTCATGTTATGCGAAATCCTTATCATTTGAAATTTGTCCCCCATCAGATCCCAGATCTACATCTTCTCTGGTGAGGAAGAGGAGGAAGGTGAGGTTGAGATCATCGCTGTGAGTCAAGGTGAGGTTGGAGTCATTCCCCTACTCTCCTCTGACGATGAAGATGATGAGGAGGAGGATGACAAGGAGCTGTCGGACTGGGATAGCGGAGATTCTGGGTTTGAGTTCATGAAAGAGGATGAAGAGCATGAAGAGCATGATGATGAGGACAACCAGCAGTACCGACGTCCAAGATTGTGGCAGGGATTTCATCGAGGGTCATCTCCTGTTGGCCTTGGCAGTCCTGTCTCCCTCCCTGTTGGTGTTCTTCCCTGAGAAGGTCTGCCCTTAGTCTGTCCAAAGTCAGAAGAGTCTGCTCCTTCAACCTCAGGCCAGAGCTGCTCCACAAAGAGGGGCAGAGAGGAGGACGACACAGAGCAGGTAAGTGAGAAGAGGCAGTGGCACTGTGAGGAGAGCCATGAGGAGCCAGCGCCCTCCACTTCAGGCCTCGGCTCCTCCACTAACCGGAGCAGGGATGAGGAGTACAGGTACTCCCGACCCTCCACTTCAGGCCTCGGCTCCTCCACTAACCGGAGCAGGGATGAGGAGTACAGGTACTCCCGACCCTCCACTTCAGGCCTCGGCTCCTCCACTAACCGGAGCAGGGATGAGGAGTACAGGTACTCCCGACCCTCCACTTCAGGCCTCGGTTTCAGGAGATACTGGCAGTGCCTGCCTGATGATAGTGACTCAGACTGAGACTGAGTCCTGTTTGCTGCAGCATTGTACTTTTGTGTCTGGCAGGACTAATAAAGCCACAGGCAAACTTCCCACACATCTGGTGGGGTTGGCAATAGGTTGCATCTTGCACCAGAGCTTTTATCTGTCTTTTTTTGATTGATTTCCTTTTGTTGTAACAGTTGATGATACTGGATGCTGATACCAGAGGTAAGTTAACAAGTAATGGTTATGGTACTGTTACGTATTTTTCTTCATAAAGTATAGATGGTTCACATGCTGTAGCAGTAATTCAACGATTGTTTGTTGTACTCACTCTCTGTCTTTTTGTTTTTTAGTCAGGTGTAGGTGGCTGTACCAGACAGAAGTATGAGAGAAGTCTTCAAGTTTCTTTTACTTAGGTATGGATGACTGTAACAGACCTTCAGGATGGAGGACTACAGGACCCTAGGAGAAGGATGGACTACAGGACCAGCTGGAGAAGGATGGACTACAGGACCAGAAGGAGAAGGATGGACTACAGGACCAGAAGGAGAAGGATGGAGGACTACAGGACCCTAGGAGAAGGATGGACTACAGGACCAGAAGGAGAAGGATGGAGGACTACAGGACCCTAGGAGAAGGATGGACTACAGGACCCTAGGAGAAGGATGGACTACAGGACCAGAAGGAGAAGGATGGACTACAGGACCAGAAGGAGAAGGATGGACTACAGGACCAGAAGGAGAAGGATGGAGGACTACAGGACCAGAAGGAGAAAGATGGACTACAGGACCAGAAGGAGAAGGATGGAGGACTACAGGACCAGAAGGAGAAGGATGGACTACAGGACCAGAAGGAGAAGGATGGACTACAGGACCAGAAGGAGAAGGATGGAGGACTACAGGACCAGAAGGAGAAGGATGGACTACAGGACCAGAAGGAGAAGGATGGAGGACTACAGGACCCTAGGAGAAGGATGGACTACAGGACCAGAAGGAGAAGGATGGACTACAGGACCAGATAGGCTCAGTAAGTAATCCCCTCACTCAGACAACAGAGGTACCAGTAGAGACATCAAGTTCACTTTACCTTTGTGGATTCTTGAATATTATTCTGTTGTTTATAATGTGGCTCCATCGTTGGAGGCCACATTCAACACAACAATGTTAAGATTGTACAGTTGAGTTCAGAAATATTCACGACCTGTGTTTGTGTTTCAGAGAGCTGGACTCCTCTGTGGCCATCAAGCAACCAGTCAGCCCAGGACCCAGGATCAGACCCAGGATCAGACCCAGAATCAGACCCAGGATCAGACCCAGGATCAGACCCAAGATCAGACCCAAGATCAGACCTAGCAGCACAACATTCCCCACCCCCCCGTCTCCCCTCTCTATCTATCCCCCTTGCTCCCTTTCTCCCTCTCTCTCTCTCTCTCTCTCTCTCTCTCTCTCTCTCTCTCTCTCTCTCTCTCTCTCTCTCTCTCTCTCTCTCTCTCTCTCTCTCTAAACCCAGCCGGCTGAAGCAGATGGCCGCCCACCCAGAGCCTGGTTCTGCCCAAGATTTCTACCTAAAGGCTAGTTTTTTCTTGCCACTGTCACTGTCAGTGCATGCTCATGGGGGATCTCTTGGGTCTCTAAATTATAGAGTTTGGTCTGGACCTGCTCTATATGAGAAGCATCCTTTATAATTTGATGCTATATGACAATAAGTTTAATTGAATGTGTATATTATGATTTAGTGTTTTTACAATTTTCATTTGACTCAAAGGTATTATTGTTATTACTGTTGAATATTATGTCTAATACTTGTGTATGTATTAGGGCATCGTGTATCTGTAGTAGGGCTGTAAAATATTTACTTATGATTAACTGATAATTTATTGCACATTTTTTTATCTTTTCAACATATACCTTAAAGGGATATTTGTCAAGTATTAAATACTCTTATCAACATGATAAGTAAACATGCTGCTTTATGCTAATGTATGTCTATATTTACACTATTACAGTGATTTGTACAAAATATCCTTATTGTTCCAGATGAAGTAGCTGTGAGGACTGAAATAGTGTTTATGACTAGCCCAGGCTAATAAAGCTCACCTATAAAAGTTAGCCAATGTGGCTGTGATTCTTTCAACAGAAAAATGCATTTTAACAAAAAACATCAATGTCACCAATAGATTTAAATTAACATGCAGGGAAAGTCTCCAGATACCGCTGGGATTCTTAATAAAATCTATAATCCACTTCATCTTAAAAATATGATTCAAGATGTTAAAATCCAAGACGTCCAGACCAGCAGTTGGACTTGATGAGATCAGATCAGATCAGATCAGATCAGATCAGATTTAGGAAATGACACCGTCTCCGTCAGCACCTGATGCCTCCAGAATGATTCGACTGTAGAGCCAGTCAGTAAATAGCATAAAGGCTGAAAACATGCAGATTTCACAGTGTGTTAGGCAAAGTGTTTTATGTTACAACAGCTTTATTGAACACTGTACGACACACTGGACGGGAAATTAAATAGACTTTGGTATAAATATAACTGTCAATGATTAAAGTATTTAATTTTGATTAATTGTATGGTTGTCCGTGATTAATTGCAATTAATTGCAAAGTAATCAATATTTTTTACCTGTTCAAAATATACCTTAAATTATAATTTGTCAAGTATTTAATACTTTTTTTTTTTTTTTTTTTTTTACAATTGTTATTGTAGAAACCAAATAGTGTATTATGCCAGCATAACAAAACAATCAGATATTATCAGTAACATAACAACAGGCTGGGCACATTGCAGAGAACATTGTTTCTGGAGACATTTCACAAAAAGAGCAGTCAACACAAATGTCTGTTAAATCTGAGAGGAAAAGGACTCGTAGGATAATGTCTATGAAATATTTCAAAATAAACTTCCCATCTACCCATACTTTTTACTTTACAAAGTACAATAACAATATGTGTATACAGAACTCATACAAGGGGTACAAAGCAAAGTAAACTAAATATATTAAACAACAAATACAAATGAATGAATGAATATTAATGATGTGAATTAAGAGTGACACTCCTCTTGATTTGCTAACCTTTCATGCTTTCAAATAAACTGAAGGATGACACGTTGCCCCAATAGTTAAATCAGCTTAATGTTTCTTTCCATTATCATCATACACAATAACACATTCATATTTTTCTTGTACAAATCAAGTGCAGACATAATGTGTAGTTACTCTGCTAGGTGCATGCAGACAGGGATCAGGGTCTCTTTTGTGACCGGCACCCATCCCCTCCACACAGCCTCGAATTTGACAGTTAGACAGCAAATATTAGTCGAATGGTCACGTTTAGTCGTGGGCCAAAAATAGTCATAGTTGAACAGCAGACATTGTGAACTACACAGATAGTGATAAAAATCAGTCAAATTTCTTGTAATCACCATTAAGTTTACTTTGATTTTGAGAAAGATAGAGAAAGTTTGTCCGCCCGTCCTTTTCTGGTTGACATGAGACTGTTAGCTGACAAACAAAAGCAGACCAACTGACCAACTGACTATTTATCACCTAGTTTTTCTGTGTATTTCAATTCAACTGGGACCATTTTTGTCCCATGAGAAAACATCACCCTTTGGCCAATATTAGCTGTCTAACTGTCAAATTTGAGGCAGCATGGGGGGGGGGGTGCGGTTCAGTGACAAAGGAGATCCTGATCCCTGTCTGGACACGTACCTGCTAACAGGGAAGATCAACATCCCAGGTCTGGTAGGCCATGATAGGGCAAACTGACTACCTGCTACAATGTACATACTGTATATTTAATAGTACTGTTGGCTTCTTCATTGAGTACATTTACTTTTGATACTTTAAGTAGGCTGCATTTTCCTGATTATACTTAAAGACGTGAGAAATAGGCACCACAGCAACAGCGTACTGATTCATATTTGATCAGCGCTGCCTAGTTTGATTATTTGATCGGAGTTTGTGTGTGATTGACCGCTGCTCAGAGACGGCAGGCTCAACACCAGTTCTGATTGGTTGTTTTCCTCTGGTCTGTGAAATCTTGCAGATGCCATTAGGAGCACCGGCAGACACAGAGGGACATGATATTTTTCAACTTACCTGTCTCATATACTACTGTCAGGATGTAGTGACTGTTTTTAACTTTTTAAATCGCATTTGCTTTAAGTAATGTTTTCAGTGCAAGGCTTTTATTTGTAAGTACACTGAACAAAAATGTAAACACAACACTTTTGTTTTTGCTCCCATTTTTAATGTGTTGAAGTCAAAGACTAAGACTTTTTCTATGAACACAAAAGGCCTATCTCTCTCAAATATTGTTCACAAATTTGTCTAAATCTGTGGTAATGAGCACTACTTCTTTGCCAATATAATCCATCCACCTCACAGGTGTGTCATATTAAGATGCTGATTAGACAGCATGGTTATTGTCCAGGTGTGCCTTAGACTGGTCACAATAAAAGTCCACTCTAAAATGTGCAGTTTAATCTCAGCATAATGTCACAGATGTCGCAAGTTTTGAGAGAGCGTGCATTTGGCATGCCGACTGCAGGAATGTCCACCAGAGCTGTTGCCCATGAACTCAGTGTTCATTTCTCTACTATAAGCTGTCTCCAAAGGCGTTTCTGAGAATTTGGCATCGCAACCACAGACCACATGTAACCACACCAGCCCAGGACCTCCACATCTGGCATCTTCACCTACAAGATCATCTGCGACCAGCCACCCAGACAGCTGATGCAACAATCGGTTTGCATAACCAAAGAATTTCTGCACAAACTGTCAGAAACCGTTTCAGGGAAGCTCAGCTGCATGCTCGTTGTCCTCACCGGTACCATTCATCTACCATCATCACCTCATGTTGCAGCATGATAATGTACGGCCCCATGTTGAAGGACCTGTACACTGTTCCTGGAAGCTGAAAACATCCCAGTTCTTGCATCGCCTACATACACACCAGACATGTCACCCACTGAGCATGTTTGGGATCCTCTGGATCAGCGTATATGACAGCGTGTTCCAGTTCCTGCCGATATCCAGCAACTTCACAGCCATTGAAGAGGAGTGGACCAACAATCAACAGGCCACAATCAGCAACATGATCAACTCTATGTGAAGGAGATGTGTTGTACTATGTGAGACAAATGGTGGTCTCACCAGATACTGACTGGTTTTCTGACCCCCCCCCCCCCCCCCCCGTTCAGTGACTAATACTGTAAATGTCTCAGATAAAACTGCACATTTTAGAGTGAACCTTTATTGTGACGGGCTGCACGGTGGTCACGCAGCACAATGGTCAGCGCTGTTGCCTCACAGCAAGAGGGTCACAGGTGCTTGGGGCTCTTCTGTGTGGAGTTTGCATGTTCTCCCCGTGTAAGCGTGGGTTTTCTCCGGGTACTCCGGCTTCCTCCCACAGTCCAAAGACATGCTGTTTAGGTTAATTGATGACTCTAAACTGCCTGTAGGTGTGGATGTGAGCGTGAATGGTTGTCTGTCTATATGTCGTATGTCTCAATGTGCCCTGCGATGGACTGGCGACCTGTCCAGGGTGAACCCCGCCTTCGCCCAATGCCAGCTGGGATCGGCTCCAGCCCCCCGTGACCCCTAACGGGATAAGCGGTTGAAGATGGATGGATGGACTTTCATTGCGACCAGTCTAAGGCACACCTGTGTAATAACCAAGCTGTCCAATCAGCATCTTGATATGCCACACCTGTGAGGTGGATGGATTATTTCAGCAAAGGAGAAGTGCTCACTAACACAGATTTAGACAACTTTGTGAGCAATATTTGATTTGAGAGAAATGGGTTTTTCTCTTAGATATTTAACTTCAGCACCATGAAAATGGGAGCAAAAACAAAGGTGTTTATATTTTTCTTCAGCGTATTTGTACAGTGTGGCATGACAACTCATCTCTGAGATGGCTTTTAATTTGAAAGGGCTAAACGGAAATCCAGTGCGTTGTCGTGTGTGGTTTGACTGTGTGTGTGTGTGTGTGTGCGGTGGGTGAAGGCGCCACGTCGGCAGAAGCAGCGGGGTGAAAACGGAGCTGCGTAGCTCAGCCTGAAGCCGCCTGTGTGTGCGCAGAAGTTAGAAAGCTGCACATTAATGCGATAAAAGGCGTGAAAACCGCGAAGAAGAGGCCGCTGACAGTCCGGGCAGCGGGTTTCACACGCACACAGATCCTGTAGTTTACAGCAGGGACAGTTTCCGAGGCTGAAGCAGAAGCTGCTGCTGACTCAAGTTTGTCTGCTAGGTGTGTTTGTGGCAGAAGCACTGGGAACAATGGTGAAGGTAAGGCTGACCAGCATCCTAATTCATGTTTAAATACGTGAAAATGCGCTTCACAACCTGCGTGACTGTGTGGTGGGGTTTCTAACAGCATGCAAGCTGTGTGAAAATGTCGGTTTTCAGAAGCAGGCTGCACGAGTGGTGATGTGGAAATGACAAGAGCTTATTTTATTATGTGTATCCCCTCCAGGAAATGTGGCCTCTTCCCCTCTGAAAACACTAATTTTCTGCCCAGCAGCGTTAAAGTGAGGCGTCACTGCTGCATGCAAATAAAAACTCTCATCCAGCAACTCCTCAATTTAAAAAACTCCCATTTTTTACATTAGATTTGGTTTCCAGGTTGAACAGTGGCAACATTTATCAGATACTCTAGTCTTTGGGATCTAGGCCCCTTTTTGTGGGTCATGAGAAAAAACTAGGGGGTGGGGTGATAGTTTGCAAGATTAATCATATTATAAGAAATTGCATTTGTGTTTTGACAAATATACACTAACTTGAAGCCTCTACATGTCATTTTCTTATCAGAGAGTCATAGTTTAGTTGCAGGTTGTCACCTGTAATAAGAGGGAGGATTCGGACCACTGACCCACAGTGACATGGCCACCAGTCAGGTGGATCTCCTGCTTCCTGTTAAACCATTTCTGTATCATATTATATCTGAGCAAACAAAACATCAGACACGAGCCAGGTTGTTTTATCATTCCATCATCAGGGACTTAAAAAGTAAAGGGGAATATTTAATAAAATAAAGACCATGAACCCACACGCAAAGTACACAAATTAATGATTAAAAAACCCACCCTGTGTCAAATAAATAAGGCTGAAATGCATAAAAGAAGACCAAAACTTCAATATCATCTTCAGAGCGTGATAAGTGTGCCAGATAATTACATGTTAGAATATGACTTGGACTCCCGCTGGCTAGACAGACTTGTATCTGTGATTCAGTTGACATAAATAGATTTTCTTGCACAGAATGACAGGGTTTAGAGTAATTTTCTTTTTATATATCACCTTCCAGTCTGTAGTTTATGTTTTCGACTTAATTTAAAGGGGTTTGTCTTGAACAAACGGCACTGACTCAGTTATATTCACACTGTACAGATTTCACTGAAGTGACTTCCAATCCGATATTATGTTATTATATCATTTATCAGCTCGTTTATGCTACACAGGAACAATATCACGTGTCACTCGCTGCCTGATCGCTACTGCACATGTGCAACTCTCAGCAGAGATGAGAAAGAAGCGAGACGGCTCACTCGATAGCTACTTCCATCGTCAGCTCCGTTTAAAAAAAAAAAAAAAAAAAGGATCGGTTAATCTGAAATCGATGATGGCGGTAGCTGACGACTGAGCCATCTCACTTCTTTCTAGAGTTGCCCATGCACAGTACCGATCAGGTAGGTGCTAGCGGAGCGGGCAACATTAGCCAGAGCTAGCAAAAAGGCAGCAATTCGGCAATATTTTACCCTGAAGACAACCTTTAACCAGTGAAACAACAACGCGTTTTTAATGCACTGGTATTGGATTGCTAGTATCAGCCGATACGTAAGTTCAGGTATTGGATCTTACCTTTTAATATGTTTTTTAAAGTTTGGGGATTCACAAGCAATGTATAACAAAAAATAATGGTAAAAATCGGAGTCAAGCTCCAAAACACTGGATCCTACATTTCCCATAATGCAGCTGGTTAGCATCTTTCATGAGACCGACCCTGCCTGGTAAACACCCAAGATCTTTCAGACTCCACATCTCCAGTTTGTAACAGCAGGCAGTCTTATAAACGATAAATTTGCTGTCTTTAAGCTTACGCTGAGATAACCCTGATGACATCACGATGACGTCATCAGGGTTGATTTACAGATTTCATTAAGCTCTCCCTTTAGTGTGCCTTTAAATGTGGTCTAAATGAATGACATCATCTAAAAATTGCAAAGTTGTGATTGAAATCAGGAACTATCTGATCAAAGAAGAAGTCAAGAAGATTGTGAATATATTTGATACCAAAATTCAGTTTGTGACAGTTTTTGTACACATTGGTCTCATACTGTAAGTATTCAGGTTTGATACCCAGGCATGTAGTATTTAAGGTAAGTGCTGTGCAGGTTGGCGTGCCCAGAGTAAAGAAAGCCTGGGGTTTTCCTGTGTTTTTCAGAATGTGAACAGCGTTAACGTGGAGCCCCTGCCTGGGACCAGCGTGGCCCCCGACGAAGCTGAACCCGCTGACAGCCAACCTACTGAGGGTAAGCAGCGAGCTCCCCAGGCGGCGGCTAAACGCTGAGATATCAGCAGGGAATATGGTGCAATCTGTGCTCACATGTTGCCCACTGCTATTTCAGAAACTGTTGGTTTGTCAGGGGAGTATGTCTGTTTGTGTAATAGCGGCTGCAGCTCCAACCTGCTATTTGTGTCCCAACGCTGAGACACTTTGCACCAGTTTAGTCCTCTGCTGCTCTCAGTAAACAAACACCACTGGTGATAATAGATGGAGCATAATTATCTTTTCAGTATTAGCTCTGATGTCGGCTCACTCACCATGTGAACCGTAAAGCTCGAACCATCGGGGCGGCTCTTAAGAAGTCACACTGTTATACAATGAAATGTCTCAACAAACATTACATAGAATGCTATGAAATTAGGTTCAGACTATCGACTGTATATAAAGATGGACGACGCATCTCCACCAAAGTGAAGCCAAAATATCCCGGATACGGGAGCTGCCATCTTGAGATTTTGAAGTCATTTGGAGCCAGAATCTTCACAGTAGTGATCAGCAGGTGGAGCCACTGCATCGAGGTCCCGCCCACACCCACACCTGAACCAATCACGACCTGAGCATGGCCGCAGCTTGTTAGTGAGAGAGAATCACAAAGAACTAATTAAAAGCAAACTCATCAGAAAATGAGAAATAATGGTAGAAACCATCTTTGGGGAAAATGTATTTGACGTGTACTTTGACTTTTTAGTTGACCCATGTCCCATTTACTAACATGGAGGAGGTGGGCTTTATGACCTATATTGCAACCAGCCACCAGGGGGCGAGCAGGACGTTTTTGGCTTCACTTCTGGGGAGCTGTCATGTCGTCCATCTTTATATAGAGTGTACAGTTGAGACATTCATGGTACCCAGAGGATGAACCCTAATTATTTGGTAATCCCTTGACGCTCCCTCTCCTGCCATCAGCAGGCCAAAGTTTTAGATGTATTGGCAACAAAACTTGTACAGGTATTTATGGACCCAGACAATATAATGATTTAATATTTACTAAATTTTCTTTACTTTTCATCTACTGCCATCAGATTAAATATTTGATGTGTCCATTACTTTGGTTTTTGACTAAATACCTGCAAAACTAATGACATTCCCATCAACCTCAGCTGCATCTTGTGTTTAGGCTTAATTAGCACGTGGTAGCGTGCTACGCTAAACTAAGAACGTAATAAACATTATACATGGTAAACATTAGTATAATAGCATTGTCAGCATGTTAGCATGCTGGTGTTAGCCTTTAGCTACAGCCTCACAGATCCAATAGTGTAGCTGGAGAGTTTTAGAGTTGTTAAACTCTGCATAGTTCACGCCCGCATTTCACAACATCAGCAGCGAGCTGGGGGAAACCTTGTTGTTAAGTTGGGCGGAATACTATTCCCAAAAGCTATACCCAGAGTTTACACCAGATGCAAGACACCACACAACACACCAGGCTCATTAATGTTCAGTCTAAACCAACTAGGACCTCTGATACAGTATCACTGCTTTCAGGACCAGCTGACCTCTCAGCATCAAGATAATTTCCCTCCAGGGACTAATAAAGGTCTATCTTATCTTATCTTATCTTATCTTATCTTATCTTATCATAGACAGCAAGGAAGACAATTATGACAAATATTAGAAATGCAGCAGACAGCTGAAGTGATATTTTAGTTTTCAGCAAATCTCATGTGCAGATCTAAACCAGCAACTAATTGATCTTCTAACAAGTATTTTTTTGTGTATCTAAACCCTGATATGTCTTCTTCCTCTGGGCCATAGAGCTCCATTTTGTCCAAAAACTATTAAAAACACATCAATGCGCCACACAGAGTGACATATTCCTTCATTACCATGAACACACTGTAGTTTATTGTGACTCAATCCCACAAACACTGTCCTGCCGCCACAAATACTCACTACAGCAACAACTGTGGATTAATCCACCTCTGAAAGTAGTCCCCAACGAATGCACTATTTCCTCCTGTTTGAGTAATGTTTGCTAAAAATTATATCGACCAGCTCTGGGATTTGTTGACAATGAGATAAATAGAATAATGTCTTCTTCTTTAAAGAGGACCTATTATGCTTTAGTGCTTTTACCCTTTCCTTTAGTGTGTTATATAGTTGGTGTGTGTAAGAGGTCTGCAATGATACAAAGCCCAATGTCCATGCCAAAGAACGTTACTCTCAATCGAATCACGATCCTGAAACGCCTCGCTCGAAGTCCCACCTTTTCTTCTGTAACGTGGTGATGTCACCAAGTAACACAGTTTGTGTGGTGGCTACTTTGACACAACCTCAAACAAAGCTAGTTAGAGCGGAGCTGAGCTTTTTAACGTTAAAGCGTGTAAATATGTTCTAGTAGAAACCCCAAATACAAATATGCATGTGAAAATAAACGTAATAGGTTCCCTTTAAATACGTTTCATGAGGAGTATACTGGAATAAAGTAGTATTGTTTTTATTTACGGGGTCACTGATTTTATTACCGTACCCACTGTGGCTCTACATGCCCACAGTCTTGATCTATCATTATAGATTAGATGTTTTTTTACAGGAGTCCATGTATGGTAGTAGAACCCTGGATATCGATGCTTCATGTATGTTTGATTTGTTTCCAGAGTCTGGTAAAGACCACGTGGCGCCAACCCCCAGCATGATGTGGCGAGTTACCGGCGGCCTCTTCAACGTCACCAAGGGAGTCGTGGGTGCCGCAGTGGGCGGGGTGGCCTGGGTGGGCGGCAAGAGCCTGGAGATCACCAAGTCGGCCGTGACCACGGTGCCCTCGATGGGGGTGGGGCTGGTGAAGGGCGGGGTGTCTGCCGTGGCCGGCGGCGTCTCCACGGTGGGCTCGACGGTCGCCAGCAAAGTCCCGTTCACAGCCAAGAGGAAAGACAAGGCTGAGTGAAGAGGAAGAGAAAGAGGAGGAGGATGATGATGATTGATGATGATGATGATGATGATGATGGACTTGCCCCGCCCTGAGCCAACAGAGAGAGACTGCCAGCTGATCTCTGTCTGCCAATCAAACTCCAGAGTGCCTTCTGACGCCTTTCTCGGCCTTGAACACGAGAGTCTCGTCACCATGCAGAGATCCAGACTTTGATGCAAACACACTACATTCACCACCGAAAGATTCAGTAATACTGCGATACCATGGCAACCCAGAATTCCCAGAATGCCGAGTCACTGACACGCTTCGCACAAAGTTCCTCATCTGACTTGGAGCGAGATTTGTATGTGTGGAAGTGACCATCCGGCTCCAGGCAGATCATATGAACAGGGATCCACTTCGGCACGTGGTGGACGACTTCATGAATATTTTGATCTGTTTACAGTCCAGACTGAGGCTGTCCTCTTTCTTCTCCTCACCGTTTTCCAAACTACACACATTTAGTGACATGTTCCTGATTTAAAATGCTGATTTTTATTTTTTATTTTTTTTGCAGAGGTATTGAAGTACTATTGAAATGTGTGTGACAGTAGTGTGTGTTGAGATAAATGAAAATGTTTCAGCGTTTTGAAGCGAGGGAGCAGCAACATTCTTCAGTCTACAGGCTTCACTGTGTGTGACCTCCTTTAATCCTTCGGATGAGCCCGGGGCGGTGTTTCACCCTGCAGCCTCGGATCTGCATGTAGGAACACTTCTCTGAAATGCACGTCTGAAGGCTGTAGACACAATCACAAGTACACCAACACTGGGCTCAGGTCTTTTACTCAGCTATATTATTGTTGAAATATTGTTTTCAGTATGTGTGAAATGTTAAAATGCTGCATTGGACCTTTAAAAGTTGACTTTAAAATACAAAAAACAAAAAACGATTCAGCAGCATTTGATTCGTTGATGGTTTGAGAGGAAAAGTGTCCAATGATGTCTGAACTGCTCAATCAGTAAAGGTTGAACTGTACCTTTAATCCGAAGGGGAACACTGCAGTGCAGGCAACATTGATGAACGTTTATATGCAATATCAGCATTTCAATGCAACGTTTGGAGTGAATGGGAGCTGTTGCTGATGGGACTAAACTATGTGAATGTCTTGTATGTGTTTTGTTTGACCAATATATCAATAAAATAGTTTGGAAGTTTAAAGCTGCCCTGTGAAGTTTTGTTGCAAACACAAAGGTAATGCGTTTCCTTGAGGTTTAACGAAAGTGTCGAGAGTATTTATTCCTCATAAAACATTTGCAAAGCAGATTTTTAAGAGGCATTTTAAATCCAGAGTTGATAACCTGCTTGGCTGTGTTCTTTGCTGGCACATTGCAGCATATCTTGGCGTGTTACCTCCACCTGTTCTCAGTTTGTGTGCCTGTGTCATGAAGGGAAACTGCTGTTGTAAATTTCAAGTTAAAGGTGCTCTGTGGAGTCTCGTAATCATTTGTTCTGTTTAAAGTAAAAAAAAAAAAAACCTTATATTCAGCATTATTTACATCCATCTTTTCTAGTCTGTAGTCTTTGGGATTGCTGCACATGATGAGTTATGTAGTGACCAAATGGTGGCAGTGGGTCGCTTGCATGCTTGATTCAAACAAAATCAGGACCCATTTATTAAGATTTTGCTCCATAGCACCACTAATGGTAAAACAAAACTCCTCAGGGTATCAATAATGCTCATTGTTTTCACGTTGTAAACAAAAATAAGCTGCACCGTCCCCTTATTGTAAAGGAATAGTTCAACATTTTGGGAACTCAGTAGATGAGACAACACAACTCTGGTGTCTGCACGGTAAATATGAAGCTGCAGCCTACCAGTGTTACACCATATTCGTGACCATCGTCAAGAATGACTGTTGCTTTAAAACAGGTGAAAGTGAAGCCAAGTTACCCCCCCCGATGATATTTAGATGCTGTAAATTTTTGTTCAGGTGTAGTAAGGTCACAGTGATGGCCGATGGCTTGTGTTGGAAATTATGATTTTAATACAATTTGCTTATGTTGACCGCTGATAGATTATTTTGATGTTATTCAGTCTTTAAAGAAGATGAGACAAATACAAGTAGCTGATAATTACTGGATGCAGCAATTTTCAGGTCAACAGAAGCACAGCTTTATTAAACAACTAACCAGCGTACTATTGGATGATTATATGCCTCTGGCTGGAAAAGAACCCAACTATACATGAATATTATTTGCCGTTTTTGGAAAAATTGAGATTGAGGGATCCATTCTTGTATTTCAGAATCAGCTTCATTGCCCACCTATGTGCGCACATACAGGGAATGTGACTGGTTTTAAGTTGCTCTCAATTTACTGGAAGATAGACGGACATGCAGCTGAAGACCAGGACAACAAAGCACAACAGAAAGGTAAAAACGATAATATGTTGTACATACAAGTTGTTGAAATATACAGTATATAGACGTGTCACACTGTCAGTGACCAACAACATACAAAACTATGTCTGTATACAAAACTACTGTATATACAAATGTTTCTGTAAATTGTAAACACATAAAAACAGTGCAAAGGAAAATCTATTGAATGGAATGATACAAACATGTTAAAGGCACAGTGTGTACTTTAAACTGCAAATATATGATTTATAATTTGCAGCAAATTAAGTTATGTATGTCATATATACAGTACAATTACAGTAAGTAATGAAAATCTCAGGGTCCCTTCATCAATGCTCTAACATCTATAGAAAGAAAATCACACAAATAAAATTTGAATTTTAGACATAAAATAGTGCAGAAATATGATGACTAATGACCACTAATGAACTAAAATAATATATGTAATTTGTGGTAGATGGGTTCACATTAATAGTAAAATGAATAAACTGTAATATACTTTAAGCAGGAATGTAGTAAAGTACATAAAGGCATGTACAAGGTAAAGAAAAACAATGGATGTGGCGTAAGTTTACTCAAAGTTAAAACATTAATTAAATTTTATTGAATTTATTAACATTAATAGAGTTAGAATAGAGTAGAATAGAATAGAACTTTATTAATACCACAGTGGGGAAATTCAGTTGTTACAGCAGCACAGTTACAAAAAACACCCAAGTGTACATAAAAGTATAGGAAAAATACAAAGTAATATACCGGAATATAAACAAGTATACAGGAATAAAACACATATAAACAAGGAAATACAATAGAATAAAATAGAGATCAGAAATCTTGGGAATTGTAATTGGGAATCTGGGAATTGCAAATTGGGATCCAACTTCAATGAAATCCAGCTGTGGTTGTCAAAGCAGACACAACCACTAGAGGGCACAGCGACCGCTAGAGGACAGTACCGACCTCTAGAGGACAGTGCTGACCACTAGAGGGCACAGCGACCGCTAGAGGACAGTACCGACCTCTAGAGGACAGTGCTGACCACTAGAGGGCACAGCGACCGCTAGAGGACAGTACCGACCTCTAGAGGACAGTGCTGACCACTAGAGGGCACAGCGACCGCTAGAGGACAGTACCGACCACCAGAGGCCAGCAGCGACCACTAGAGGGCTGTAGCGACCACTACAGGGCAGTAAAGACCACTAGAGGGCTGTAGCGACCACTAGAGGGCAGCAGCAACCACTAGAGCACAGTACCGACCACTAGAGGGCTGTAGCGACCACTAGAGGGTAGCAGTGACAACTAGAGGCCAGTAAAGACCACTAGAGGGCAGTAGCAACCACTAGAGGGCAGCAGCGATCACTAGAGGCCAGTAAAGACCACTAGCGGGCAGTAGCGACCACTAAAGGGCAGCAGCAATCACTAGAGGACAGCAGCGACAACAAGAGGGGAGCAGCAACCACTAGAGGCCAGTAGTAACCACTAGAAGGCTGTAGCGACCACTAGAGGCCATCAACGACCACTAGAGGGTAGCAGCGATCATTAGAGGTCAGCCGCGACCACTATAGGGCTGTAGCGCTCACTAGAGGCCTGTACCGACCACCAGAGGGTTGTAGCGTCCACTAGAGGCCAGTACCAGCCACTAGAGGCCAGCAGCGACTATTTGAGGCCAGCAGTGACCACTAGAGGGCAGCAGCGACCACTAGAGGCCGGTAACGACCACTAGAAGCCAGGAGCGAGCCCTAGAGGGTAGTAGTGACCACTAGAGGGCAGCAGCGACCACTAGAGGGCAGCAGCGACCACTAGAGGCCGGTAACGACCACTAGAAGCCAGGAGCGAGCCCTAGAGGGTAGTAGTGACCACTAGAGGGCAGCAGCGACCACTAGAGGGCAGCAGCGACCACTAGAGGCCGGTACTGACCACTAGAAGCCAGGAGCGAGCCCTAGAGGGTAGTAGTGACCACTAGAGGGCAGCAGCGACCACTAGAGGGCAGCAGCGACCACTAGAGGCCGGTACTGACCACTAGAAGCCAGGAGCGAGCCCTAGAGGGTAGTAGTGACCACTAGAGGCCAGCACCAACCACCAGAGTGTAGCAGCGACCACTAGAGGTCTGTACCAACCACTAGAGGCCAGTACCGACCACTGGAGGTGAGAACCGACCACCAGAGGGTAGTACCGACCACCAGAGGCCTGTACCGACCACTAGAGGCCAGTACTGACCACTAGAGACCAGTACCGACTAATAGAGACCTTTACCGACCACCAGAGGCCTGTACCGACCACTGGAGGACAGAATCGACCACCAGAGGCCTATACCGATCACTAGAGACTAATACCGACCACTAGAGGCCTGTACCGATCACTGTAGGACAGAACCGACCACCAGAGGCCTGTACTACCACTGGAGGACAGAACAACCCACCAGAGGCCTGTACGACCACTAAGGCCTGTACCGACCACTGGAGGACAGAACCGACCACCAGAGGCCTGTACCGACCACTAGAGACCAGTACCGACCACCAGAGGCTTGTACTGACCACTAGAGACCAGTACTGACCACTAGAGGGCAGTAGTGACCACTAGAGACCAGTACCGACCACCAGAGGCCTGTACCGACCACTGGAGGACAGAACCGACCACCAGAGACCAGTACCGACTAATAGAGACCATTACCGACCACCCGAGGCCTGTACCGACCACTGGAGGAAAGAACCGACCACCAGAGGCCTGTACCGACCACTGGAGGACAGAATCGACCACCAGAGGCCTATACCGATCACTAGAGACTAATACCACCACTAGAGGCCTGTACCGACCACTGGAGGACAGAACCGACCACTAGAGACCAGTACCGACCACCAGAGGCCTGTACCGACCACTGGAGGACTGACTCAACCACCAGAGGCCTGTACCGACCACTAGAGACCAGTACCGACCACCAGAGGCCTGTACCGACCACTGGAGGACTAGACCGACCACCAGAGGCCTGTACCGACCACTGGAGGACAGAACCGACCACCAGAGGCCTGTACACCACTAGAGACTAATACCGACCACTAGAGGCCTGTACCGACCACTATATGACAGAACCGACCACCAGAGGCCTGTACCGACCACTAGAGACCAGTACCGACCACCAGAGGCCTGTACCGACCACTGGAGGACAGAACCGACCACCAGAGGACTGTACCGACCACTAGAGGACAGAACCGACCACCAGAGGGCCTGTAGCGATCACTAGAGGACAGAACCGACCACCAGAGGGCAGTACCGACCACTAGAGGACTGAATTGACCACCAGAGGGCAGTAGCGATCACTCGGCGCTGGTTGAGCTGCTGGAAAGGGAGAAAAGGAGGAAGAGACCCGGAAAAGGAGGTGTTTTCTCTGCGGTGTCCACATGTATCCTGTACACATGCTGTGTAATATCAGGAGAGGAATATAAAAGAGGTAAAACAGCGATATGAAAAGTGGATAAGTCCTATAGCGGATTAAAGGTAAGATATTTTCATACCAGACGGTCGTTGTTTTGTAAAACAGAGGCCTGAATGTCATCCAGCTTTTAGTAGTTCAGTTCTCGGTTTTATCAAACTGTCAGAAAATGTAATTTGGTGGAAACTTTGACTGTTTTGTTTCTGGGTAGTTTAACTGTAGCTGCTGTAGCCAACATTGTGTGTATCCAACGTGGTTACCAGTGTAAGTATGAGAGTAAACAACAGCCTGGACCTGATAAACATGAACTATCCTTTAGGAGAGTATAATGTTATAATGACCAGATAGACGTCTCAGTGGGAGGTTATCCTTGGATAAATCTGGAGACTCAAACTACACTACAAGAGTAGTTTATATCGCTGTATAACACAGTGTAACACCTGCTGTAGACTTGTGTTATAAAGTCTCATAACGACAATATGACAAATAGCTGATTATTATGATTATGATGGTTGTTTTAGGTGCTGTAATGACTCTGAGAGCTGACTTTAAGGACGGAGGTGTGTCAAGTCATTAAATCATTTACTTTTTTAGAAATGACAGTCCATATATATAGTAATAATAATCTTTATTTGTATAATAGCACCTTTCTAAACATCAGAGTGCTTGTACAGATAAAATACAATAAAATACAGACAAAATGAAAACAACAATAAAAGAACAAAACATTAAGACAAAATAATGAGAATAGTAAAACCATAAACAGTGGTATAAAATCGGTGTTACAACATATAAATGTCATGTATCTGAAATCTGAGTTAATAATTTCAGATTCACAGTTTAATCTGAGTTTATTCTCTCTTTTAGTGCCTTGTACATACTGGTGCATAGTAGCCAAGTACATTTACTCATGTACTGTGTTTGAATAGGTTTTGAAGTACTTGTACAAAACTTGCGTATTTCCATTTGACTTTATGCTTTTACTCCGCTGCATCTATCTGACAGATGGATTAAGATGAAATAGATTTAAAGATTAAAACAGTGGTGACCCCTCAAAAAACAGCAGCTGAGACCTCTTGCTTCACCAAAAGAGACATTTCCTCTGAACTAACCTTTCATGTCAGTAACCGTTCAAGGCCTAAAGAGGTAACATATTGAATATTTCACAAAAAAGATTAGAGATTAATGAAATGTTTAAGAAACACTTTTGCAGCAGAACATAGTTTTTTTGTCTTTCCTCATCGTCGTCTCCTCAGATTTATCTTGTGACCCCTTGGCGGGGGCTGACCCCTGGTTTGGGAGCCACGGGACTAAACTAACAAACTATAACCCTATAAACCAGCTCCACCTGGAGTGGCAACAACAGTAAAATACTGCTTAAACACTGATGCATCGGTATGTACTTAAGACTTGCAGTGTACTTGCATTACTTTTACTTAAAACAAAACTAAAATGACAGAAAATAAATGGTAGTAAAACCCAAACAGTAAAGAAGACTCCATTTATTGTTGGTATGTTATACTATTATAACTGTACTGATTTCAGATCAGTCAGTGAGGCTCGTAGTACCTGCTGTATCTCAGTAGTATACTCTATAGTGTACTGTGCTGTGGTTTTGTTGCTGTTCATCAGACACTGTTAGAAGATGCTGAGTGATTCGGAGGCTGCAGAGCTGCTCTCCTTCCTGTCCCCTGATACGCGTCCTGATGTCAAAGGTCACACCACGGGGTACATCCTGGGACTGTCTGGACACAGGTAGTGCTCTGATGATGATGATGATGATGATGATGGGATGATGATGATGATGATGTGAAGATATGAATAACCTTTACCTTTGTTTCTGCTTGCCCCTCTGAGGCTGTCAGCTCTGGTACAAATGCTAATCTGGTCCTGAAGCAGACCTGGGGCCTGTTTCACAAAACCTAGATAGGGGATTAAGCTGGGATCTTCCAGTCATCCTGGCTCAGTTTAGCCTCGATTCGGTTTCGTTAAAGCAGTGGCACATAAGTTAGCATGGAGATTTCTTGTGTGCAGCTAACCTGCTCCAGACCAGGCTACCAACCAGACTTGATTTAACCTGGTGTCTTTATCTCTGATAACTCTGATCAGAAACCAATTTACAGTTTACTGTTAGAGGTTTGATGAATATATTATTGATTAAAAAATAAAGAAGACATTGACAAGTAAGTGACTGTAAGCACACCGTAGCGTTTGTCATTAATCTTCATGGTAAATTTCTTAAATACTATATTAACTTCCACCACTCACTTTTAAGACAAAATGACTCCTTGAATGGTTTAATTATGATGGTTTCACGTAACAGCAGTGGTGAGTGAGTGTAACTTTATAGACTATTGTTAGGCAACTTTCAGTCAGTCCGCTATTATCTGCCACATTTTTTCTCACTGTTTTATTATGTGTTTTACATCCTCGTAATCTTTCATTATTAGATGTTTCTCACTGAGTTTAAAGTAAAACATCATCAGTAAATCTGTGATCGACCTCGTGGCCCATTGAAGAAAGCAGTGAATGCTCATCTATAAGAATTACTTAGACCTGGCTCAACCTAGTCGCTCCTCTTCAGCCTGGCTTGGCCTATGTGAAACACATTAAGCCAGGATGAACTGACTAGACTAGGTCAAGCCTGGATTTCTTAATTTTTAGTGAAACAGGGCCACAGACTCTCGGTCCCCCCCTTCTCCCTTTCTTTTTTTTCCCCCCTTCAAAAAACATCCCCCCCCCCCAAAAAAAACCTAAAATTCCCCCCCCCCCCCCCCCCCCCCCCCCCAAACACATAACCCAAAATAACTACTAAACTAGGTCAACCTGATTTTCTTAATTTTTATTAAACAGGGCCCATCGACGCCGCCTCGTCCACTGCCATCCAATGTGATTAACATTTTGGTTGACAGGAGAGGCAATCCACAGTGTGTTAGGCCTTTATTACTAAACTATGAGCAACACACATTACAGATGTGTGTTTTCATATCACAGGTGACGATCAAAGGCACTAAAATGTAAGTTTCAGTCAAAAACAGCAAGTATATCCTGACTAAATAACAGAGAGAAGCTGTTTTACATCTGTGATTTCCAGCCAGCAGATTTGCAGTCACTCTCTTTATTTGTGCGTGTTTGTTTTCAGGGATGGCTGCCGCTTCCTGCGCTCTAAACCGGACTTGCTTGCTGCCGTGTTTGCTCTGACGTCTGACCCCTCTGTTGCGATCGCGAAGGACTGTTACCACATCTTTGTCAACCTGTCAGCTGATGAGACTCTGCACAAGGTGATCAGTCCGTCTGCACAAACTGCTGTTGATGAATTATTTAGAAGTAACTCAACCGTCCCAGAGAGGCTGTTGTGGTGACGGACAACAAAACCAAAAGAAAGTGTTCAGCTCTCAGAGGTGTTGTGGATTCGGTTACAGGTGTTCTTGGTTGTGTCTCATCCAGGTTTTGGTGGAAGATGTCAAAGTTCTTCCGATGATGTTAAAGAAGCTTCTGGATCCAGAGTTCCTGTTGTCTGATCGGATCAGCTCCATCCTCTCCAACCTGACCCGCCATAACAAGACCTGCAAGACTGTGTTCAAGGTGGGTCCCAGCTTGACTTGGTGAGCGGCTGATTCCATACAGGTCCACAAAGCCTCTCAGGTCATCACAACAAGACAAGCGCTCCTGGTCGGGCCCTGCTGGATAATGACACATGAAGTGTTTGGCTGCTGTTTCAGGTCCTCCAGGAGGAGGTTGGTCTGGTGAAGCTGGTGGAGATCTTCTGCACCGAAGATTATAACAAGAATGCTCAGCTCCACCATCTGGGTTCTCTGCTGTCCAACCTCACACAGCTGCCCGAGGCCAGGGACTACTTGATGGACAAGGACAGGTGACTGATTACACCGCAGGACAACAAGTGATGGTCAGAAAGAGGGCAGATCTGCAGCACACAGCTTTTGGAATTGTAATTGAGTTAAAAGTGTGCATTTCCTTCACTATCCTACAGGGCCGGTAGGACAGAGGACAGTGACCAAAGTCTTTTATATATTATCACCAACCACACTCGCTCTATGAACAATACATGATTGGTTCTGCTCTTTGTCTTCACACTTGTATATCTGTAACTACAGGGGTTGTTTGTTGGGCTAAATATTGTGCCTGCAGCATGTTGTAATTATGTGTGTGTGCTTCAGGTGTGTAATCCAGAGGTTGCTTCCCTACACTCAGTACCAGGCATCAGTGGTGAGGAGGGGTGGAGTCATAGGGACCCTCCGCAACTGTTGCTTTGACCACGGTGAGACACATAGAGACCTCATTTACACTTGGACCCTGTTCAGACCTGGCATTAAGGTGCATCTTGGATGACCTGATCACAAGTGGACAGCTCTAAGTCTGTTCACACCTGGGGTTTGAATGCGTCTCCACGTGTCTCCAGTGACCACTTGTGATCTGATCTCACTTCCCCGCTCTATATGTACATAAACACATAGTAAACACATGGCTTCTATAGCAGACATTATGACGTATTACATTTCCTGCATATTTGTGAATTCAGATACATTTTTTTAACACAGAAACATAAGGATACTGTCTACCGGTGGTCCCCAGAGACCTGTGCTGCTGGCACAACTGCCTTTGCCAGGCAACAGCAGGGTACAGAGCTTCAGAGCCGGGGGTGAGAGCTAGCGGGCGGGTGGGTGTCAGCTGACACTGACAATATGATAGCAATGCATTCCCCCGTCTGATTTTAATATGTCGCCATAGCCTATAAAGAAAATACAGTTTCACCGATAGGATACAGTAATTGTGCAGAGTAGAGAGAGAGACAATCGCTCATGTCTGAATGTCTATTCACATGAGGAGCGCAGAGACCCCCAGTTGACCCAGGCCCAGGACCACCTCTGAATGTGGTCTGAGTGATCGGATCTCAATGCGTCCTCAATGCTTTCACACCTATTCTTAGAGCTGTCTACTTGTGATCTGATCACTCAGAATGCATGTTAATACCAGGTCTGACCAGGGCCTTGATTACTTAAAGCGTACTGGGCAGATTGGAGAGCTATGTGATATGAAAACGTTGTAAATGCATCCAAGAAGCATTGGAGATGGCCTGAAGTAGGGCCCTCTGTGATAACTCCAGCTGACGTGACTCTGAAATCAGATAAATGATCCTTTGACTGAGCGCTAAAATCCTTGTAGCAACTGCTGTCAATGAAAAGGCCACTAAAGAGGCAAAGCAGGCTCTTTACTGCATGTTTTTGACTGTTTATTAAATGAAAAGAATGACAAGAAACAACTGAATGAATCGTGAATAAATGATGAGAGCGATGCTATGCCAGGTATTCAGCAATGTCCTCACTGAACTGCATTACCTCCAGTCATCTGATCCCAAATCTCTCTTCAATCTGTGCAGCCCATCATGAGTGGTTGCTCAGCGAGGCTGTGGACATCCTGCCCTTCCTCCTGCTGCCGCTGGCCGGTCCAGAGGAGCTGACGGAAGAGGAAAATGAAGGTGATTTTCTAATTACTGAACTGTTTTAGTATATTATATTTCAATAGACATGTCTGCTGATATTCTCTATACTTAATTTTGTCAACAAATACCATAAAAAGAGCAAAGCCAACAATGAATTGATCCACTAACTAGTATTCTGTGTATTAAAGCCTTCCTCTGTGCCATAGAGCTCCATTTTCACCCTAAACCTATTAAAAACACACCAGTGAGCCACACTGTTGCACTGGGTGACATTTTCTTTCATCACCATGAATGCATTGACTGTAGTTTATTTTGACATCCAACACTGAAAATAGTCCCCAACAAACCAACAAATGCTCTGTTCTGTTTCAGTAACGTGACCAGCTGTGAGAAATTACTGAGCCTTTTTTGAAACTTTTTTGAAAACATTCACACACACATATATATATATGTATATGTATATGTATATATATGTGTATATATATATATGTGTGTGTGTGTGTGTGTGTGTGTGTGTGTGTGTGTGTGTGTGTGTGTGTGTGTGTGTGTGTGTGTGAATGTTTTTAAAGATTTCTGGACTCAGTAGGAACCACTGGGCTTTGGGCTGAGTGAGCAGGCAAGTCGGAGAGTATTGAGACACACCAGTTGTGAATCTAACAGAAGTTGATGTGATGTTCAGGTCTGCCTGTGGACCTGCAGTACCTCCCTGAGGACAAGAAGAGAGAGGAAGACCCCGACATCAGGAAGATGCTGCTGGAAACCCTTTTACTGGTACAGCACATCAAACACAGGCGTACTGCATGTAGACTAAGTCTTCATGTTGAGCTCTTTACTGTCTGTCTTTTGTGTAGCTGACAGCGACCAAAGCCGGCCGGAAAATCATGAAAGAGAAGAACTCTTATCCGATCATGAGAGAGTTCCACCGCTGGGAGAAGGACGTCCACGTTACAGCAGCCTGTGAGCGACTGGTCCAGGTAGGAAAGATCTAATCATCCGCTTCTAACCGTCAAATAAATAATGAAATGACTTTAAAAAAATCTAGGAGGTTATCTTCCTCTTAACCTTTAAATCGATCTGAAATTAAATTAAACCAGAATAGCTAAAGCAGGGTGTCAAACTACAGTTTCATCCCGGGCCACGTCAGTATTATGATCGCCCTCAAAGGGCCGGTTATAATTGGAAGACTATATAAATATTTCTACTCTTTATCATATTACAAAATTGCCTCTGCATTTGATTATTACTAGCTTTAGTAAAACTTTATTTAATAACTAGCTCTGAAAGCAGAAGTCTAGGAAAAGTAATTGCAAGCAGAAATATTGTACAAGTTATTTTGAAAATGAGTTCAGTAACAAAAACACATGGTTGTTCATCAGTATATACGCATGCACGTAGACAAATCATCATTACTCATCCATCAAAGATCAAAATAATTAACAAGTGAATAATAAAATTCTTATTTCACCATCACACAAATATTATCAAACACAATTTATTACATTAATTTTGTTTAACTTAGGTCTATAGTCCAACAGATCAATGTGCTCTGATCTAACGTTCAGTATAAACTGTTGGTGTTCCAGCAGCTGATCTGCTGAGATCATGTGGTAGATGACAGTGGTGTGGCAGCGTTTTACTGCTGCCTCGTAGCACAGAACACATACCGGCTGGTCTCCATGAAGTACAAACACATTTCTTTTCTTTCCCTCTGCATCAACTTTTCTTTTCTTGGACATTTTGGTACAATTCATGCTCAAGGAAACTCTGACTTTCTGTAGAGGAGCCGGGGATCGAACCAGAAACCTTCTGATCACTTATTATTGTTTGTTTTTCGCGTCATCGTGTTCTATGTTCATTATTACGTTACATGCGGTGTAACATAGAGCACCCATGTGGATAGGTCCGTACGTATCAGCAACACCTGGAAGAAATTTCTTCAGATTTGGCACAAACATTTGAACAAACATTCTAGTGTGATTAACCAGGAATTAGACTGTGTCGTCACTGCTGAGAACCACCCACTTTGAGCTTCACTACCTCCATATTTGATGTAGTCCATGTTCTCCCTCCAGGTGCTAATAGGAGACGAGCCGGAGCAGGGGATGGAGAACCTGATGGAGGTGGAGATTCCTGAGGACGTGGAGGTGAAACTGAAGGAGGCAGATGCTAAAGAACAGCAGGAGCTGGAGAAAGAGGCAGAGAAGATGAGACAAGAGGAGGAGGAGGAGGAGGAGAAGAAGAAGAGTGATGCAGATGGGACAGACAAAGGACAGGAGAGAGGACTGATACGATAAAGACTGTTTTTACCTGCTGTATCTGTTAAAGTGATGGCTTTTGGTCATTGATCATTACGGCTTAAGTCAAGACACGACGGGATGTTAACAGAGTCACGATGCTGTGTGACATCCGTCAGCTGCTCCACAGACATAAGTAAAACGTAAAGTAAAACGTAAGTAGTGATGAAAGAAGAGGAGTGTTTTCTGTTCACTCACAGGCTGCATCTGTTGAAGCCTTTAATTAATATAGTGAGTGTGAGAGACACTCTTCCCACAGTGAATCCACTGATTGATTTTCCCATCAGTTCCGTCATCTTTTACTGAATTTATTTGCTACTTAAGGCTTTTTTTGTTCCTCCTGTCTCACACCACATGGAGAGAAATAATTTCATGGATGGATCTGACATCAGAAGTCTCAACATCTTAAATAACTGACTGAGTCACAGTATTTTTTGTCTGATTTTATTATTATTTTTATTGAAAATGACAGATTTATTACAGGGGTATGAAAAGGCAGAACAGGCATGACATACACAAATGCCTATGTGACTTTAAGAGGACCTGTTCTGCATTTGTGCTTTCTCCCTTTATGGTATGTAAAAGGTCTGCAAAGCTACAAATCCCAAAGTCCAGACCAAAGGGAGTTACCCCCCCCTCAGAAACACGCCACGTTTGAAATCCCGCCTTTTCTCCCGTAACGTGGTGATGTCACCAAGTAATACATTTACATAGTGGCTCGTCAGAGCGGAGCTGGAGAAAGGTCCAAGGTTGACAGAGCAGCTGACTAATCAGAAAAATACAAGTATAATAGAAGCAAGAGGTCCTCTTTAGACATGAAAGTGACGTAATGAGATAGGAGACGACGTAAAACAGGTAATGAGGTGCACTGTGGCCAGCAGAGATCTCTCCTTCTGGTTGTGTTGTCAGACTGTTTTCCTCCTTCATTTCCACTTTTGAAGTTCGTATTCGACTCTGTCTGACCGTATCCTATACTGCACATTGTGTATCATTTTGTTCCAGCTCTTCATTGAAGTGATGTGACGTTGACACTGAGTGAAATATTCAAACCAGGACATCTTTGCCCCAAATAGATATGTTCTTCATGTTTGCTGTATGATTTTAAAGGCATCTTTGGAAACTCTGAGATCGCTGCTAGAATTTAAACTAGCGTTCTATGAGTTTGTTCGGCTGTGATGATTCTGTGACCTTTCAGGAGTGTAAAGGAAAGATCCACCTTAAAACAGGAAAACACTGTTAGAAACTTTTGCTCGTGAACTGCACATTACATCAGTGCTGGCTGATATGGCTCGATGTATTCTGGTGTAATAAGGACTGTTCAGAGATTATAATCCCTAACCACTGTTACCGCTGTTCATGTATTTAGGATATAATCCTCAGTGTGCTATGACGTGAGCTATAAGGTGTGAAACCACCATTGTATTATTATTAGGTCACACATTCAGTCTGAACTGCCTTTTTTCACTATATTTGTCAAACATGTCACACAAGACACACAAGACATTACAGTACCAGCAGAGTACCCCTTTAATAACTTGACCAACTTTAAGAAGCCATTGTAAATTGGTTAATTACAGTTCCTTTCAAATACAAATGAAGTAAATATCATTGATTTCGCCAATTAATAATTCTGTTTTCTTATTCTGTTGTTAATCGATGAATAAAAATGGAATCAAACATTTGAATTTCAATTACATTTAAGAAGTCTTTTACATTTTTCTCTTTGGTTATTTCACTTAATTCACGTCTTTCTCAGAATACTCCTCTTTTACCACTTTAGCGTTTTGCATTTTGTTTTTCCATTTACTGATGTGTCGTCTGTCGCACAGTTTGGCTGCCTTAAAAACCAATTAAATTGATTAAATTGATCCAATAAAAAAAACCTTAATGCATTATAATCTAATTCTATATCCATAAGGACTGTCAACCTGTTAAAATATTTAGTTGCAATTAACCTCATGATTGGCCATTAATCACAATTAATTGCAAATTAATCACATTTTTTTTATCTGTTCAAAATGTACTGTAGAGAGAGTGATGTAGAGATTTGTCCAGTGTTTAATACTCTTATCAACATGGGAGTGGGCAAATATCCTTACTTGCAAATTTTGGTACATATTTATTATTGGAAACCAATTAATAACATAAAACAATGACAAATATCATCCAGAAACCCTCTCAGCTACTGCATTTAGCATGAAAATATGCTCAGATCATAACATGGCAAACTGCAGCCCAACAGGCAGCAACAGCTGTCAGCATGTCAGTGTGCTGACTCGACTATGACTTGATCCAAACTGACTGTGATTATCATAAAGTGGACATGTCTGTAAAGAGGAGACTGGTGGGTACTGACAGAACCCATTGACATTCACATATCTGGAGGTCGGAGGTCAAGGGACCCCTTTGAATAGGATAGAAATTAAGGGGTACGTAAGGGTAAGTAAGAACATCCTACCCTTGAAAAATCCTTTTCTGTCCAGAAAACCCATAAACACTAAAAAAAAAAAAAATGTAATCCATTAACCTTGTGATAAATCAATTTAAATAATAATAATAATAATAATAATAATAAAGATAAGAATCCTGTTAAGATGTCTTTTATTTGTGAAAGTGAATCTGCAGCTTCAACCATGTTGAATTCATCAACTGTTTATTTAAACTGACGTTTGTTCCCTCTGCTGTGTTCATTTCCTTTAAAGAGGAGCTTCAAGTCTTTATAAAACAAACCGATTGTCTTCTGATACCGAAACGCTCGCACTGATTTCTGGTCAGGTTTTCACCAAACTTCAGCTGAAGAGGACAGTTGTAGCTCCAGAGGTCGTTTTTATGAGACTCTGACCAGAAGGGGGTGTCGGAGTCATTCTGCACCCTGACGCTGATCTGAGACCAGTGAGAGGTTCACCGCTGCTCGTCTCTCTGGGAGGTTGAAAATAAACAGATGGAAATTTAAGAGAGTATCTCACTATGTGACTCCATAGGAAGTCAGAAAGCTTCAAATCATTTAACTTAATACGTGCAAACTATGACATGTTTGTACTTTGTTTGTTTATGTGTTTATTAAGATCCTCGTTAGTTTTTGTGGTTGAAAATGTCCAAATCTGATAAATTCAGATGGGGTGTGTGTGTGTGTGTGTGTGTGTGTGTGTGTGTGTGCGTGCGCGTGTGTGTGTGTTTGCGCTCACGTCCTTTGTTCTTCTGTCCTTGTGAGGACCAGTTTGAATTTATGTTGCAAAGTGAAGAGACTTTTTAAAGAAAGTGAGAACAGTTTTTAAAAGTAAAGACACTGAAGAAAAGTGAAAACCTTTTTTTTTAAGCTGAGACCTTGTTTGGACGGCGACGACAGCCGTAGAAAGCAAGGACATTTTGGAAAAGTTTGCGAAGGTGAGGCCATTTCTGGAAGGGAGGACATTTTGTCCTGTCCTCACTGGCTTGATGATTCAGACCTGGTTTTAGTTAAAGTCAGAAAAGGGTTTAGGATCAGTTAAGGAGCTGGAGAATAAGTTACTGTATGAAAATAAGGGTCCTCACAGGTGCAGAAACCTTTTTGTGTGTCGGCAGATAAACATTAGTGTGGCGAGTAGAGAAAGATAGGGGCCTTACAAGTAGTTGAACCGTGTGTGTGTGTGTGTGTGTGTGTGTGTGTGTGTGTGTGTGTGTGTGTGTGTGTCTTTATCAGCGTCTCTGTGAGTTTTTCCACTTCACAAGGTCAAATCCAATCCAGTCCAGGGAATCGTCTCATTTCACACTGTCACATGTAAGTCAGGCTATGATTAGCCTTTTAGCGCTGCACTTTGAAGTAATTTGAACTTCTCTAAAGTTTATTAACCTCAACAGAAAGTTATCCTTCCTTTTATCGGACCATCTGTCAAGTGAAAAAGTGAACAAACATCTCCAACAGAACGAGGTCAGAGGAGAAGGTATGGAGTTTTATTTGTCTTTGGGGTGTGATGTACTCTCCATCCAGCCATCTATCACAGCTCCTCCAACCAAAGTCCAGTTAGACGTCTGCAGCTGAGCGACGGCGAGGAGAGCTGCCCCTGAACCAGAGTACAAGTTGAGACCGAACACTCTGCTGCATTTTTGTTCATTGGAGGGTGAAGACAGGAAGGAAAAGAAAGAGGACTTGTGTTGAACGGACGGGTTCGACGTCACCGTGCCGTTGAGTCACTAGGCAGGTCTGTGTGTCCCGGCCGGCCAATCACACGCTGAGGTTTCCCCTTTCACTTCCTTGTGTGTATCCTCAGCGCGCACACACTCCCATACAGTACGTGTCAGACGTGTCCTACACACTAACGGTGTGTTGTTATTGTGTTGTACATCTGATACATTCATCACAGCTGGAAATGAACTGAGTACATGTAGTACTGCTCGTACACATGTATCCCAAGGCTGGAGTTACTGCTTACTTTATGATAAGCTTTGACATGCAAAACATTACGATGCAAATATTACTTTATTTTATTATTATCACTGGCTGCATCCTTCACTACTGACAGCACTACTGTCTTGAGTTCACTCATTTTTTAGTACAATAACAACATTTTCAACTCTGCTGTCTGCAGACAAATTACACTTTCAGTTCCTTAAACGCCTCGTCTTGATTTGTTGAATTGACCGAATATGTGATTACTGGTGTTTCAGTGGGCTGCATGGTGGTGCAGTGATTAGTACTGTCGCCTAAATGTCCTGTACGTGTGAATGTGAGCGTGAATGGTTGTCACCTGTCCAGGTGTACCCCTGGATTGTCTCCACGACCCCTAATGGGATAAGCGATTGCAGATGGATGGATGGGGTTTCAAGTTACTATCTATATATGGTGTTTTTTTGTATGTAGTAGCCTACCTCTGATGATATTTTTCTGTTTCTTCCTATAACTATTATTGCACTTTATTTATTTCATATTATTGTACTATTATACTCATTATACTATGTTATATTTTCCATACCATATTTCCTCTCCTCAGTCATATTATGTACAGTGGGAAACCTCTGGGTCTGAAGAGTGAACACTGAAGTGCCCTAAACTTGCATTATTTCTGATAGCCAGCAGGGGGCGACTCCTCTGGTTGCAAAAAGAAGAAGAAGAAGAAGATATTCCTTTATTAGTCCCGCTAGGGGAAATTCAATTTTTTCACTCTGTTAACTTATACACACACATGCACAAACAGGTCCATATACATGCAACAATTGGAGAGATGTCAGAGTGAGGGGGCTGCTCCTGACAAGCGCCCCGAGCAGTTGGGGGTTTGGTGCCTTGCTCAGGGGCACCTCGGCAGTGCCCAAGAGGTAAACTGGCACCTCTCCAGCTACCAGTTCACACTCAGTTCTTGGTCCATGTCGGGACTTGAACCGGTGACCCTCCGGTTCCCAAGCCAACTCCCTACAGACTGAGCTACTGCCGCCCCAAGTCTGTTTGTATTTGATTTGATTTGATTGTTGAATTATTACCGACCAAAAGCATCTCAAGATAACTTCTGTTATGATTTGATGCTATATAAAAATAAATTGAACTGAACCAGACTGAATTACCTCAATCACCAGTTTCAAGTCTTCTTCAATATGACATGATGTTCATTTAGTAAATTATGGTCCCATTTAGAGTCACATAGAGGGGTGAGTCAGGATTAGAGGGTTAACCAGTGGTGTAGTGGTCGTTGATAAGGTGGGTGGGCTGTTATGAGTAGGTTACAGAGGAGGAAGTGGGTATACTTTATATTCCAATGGCTTTTTGGCCGACAGGTAAACTGTAAAATACCACAAATACTGTAAACCACCAGAACAAGAGGTGGGTATACTCTGTCTACCCATGTAAACCATCAACTATACCACTGGCGTTAACATTTCATGAAATAGATTAGTCTGACGTGGTCGATAGCGTTGGTCAGCATTGGTCAATAAATATACACATGAATGACAAGCACTGATATGTTTCTTCACAGTTCAGTTATATTGTTTAGTTGACAGATCCAAAAAGCACATTTAAGTGTTCAGTACCTCTTTAATCACATAATAGTGTTTACATACAGCACAGATCTTGTCATTGCCATCCTGTTTCTAGGGCAACAGCTTTGGTCCATGTGTACTTCCTGACAGCATTAACAAACCTCGTAACAGGAAGTACAAAGGGACTAGTTGTTAAGTTTGAAAAAGTCTATATTAGACTTGCTGACTCTGCTATTAATCACATCCCATCAGTCTTTGTCTTTTATTGCTCTTCTCTAAGATAAGATAAGATAAGATAAGATAAGATGAACCTTTATTAATCCCCGGAGGGAAATTCGGCCTCTCTTGTTTTAGTTTAGTTTTGGGAGCTGCAGTAGCTCAGTTCGCAGGGACTTGGATAGGGAAGTTCAAGTCTTCTCATGGACCAAGCACTGAGTGTGATCTGGAGAGGTGCCGGTTTGCCTCTTGGGCACTGCCGAGGTGCCCTTGAGCAAGGCACCAAACCCCCAACTGTTTGGGGTGTCTGTCTGACATCTCTCCATTAATGCGTGTATATCGGTCCTGTTTGTGCATGTATGTACAGTATTTCTGGGCTGTGTGGACTGTGTAAAAAGTAACAAGTGTAAAGAAAATTTAATTTCCCGTCAGAGGATCAATAAAGTGTGCCTTCTTCCACTTAGTTTTTACTTTCTCTGTTTATTTGTATTTGTTTATGTCCTTGTGCTTCTACAACAACAATCATGCTTCTCCTCTAGAGATCAATAAAGTCTTATCTTATAGATACCAGAGTTGTGGACTGAAGTCACATGACTTGGACTCTGTGGATTCAAGTCATGAATGTGATGTTTTTAGAGTCATGAAAGTCATAAAAGTACAACTAAACTTTGACTTTAACACCAATGAATCATGATTTCATTGGGAATTTAGTCTTTTTATGGCGTCTACAAAACGGCACCGTTTCATATCACTCTAACAAGAGTGTTGCTCTCTTCTACTGAGTCCATGAGGCTGCAGCTATCGCTCAGCCTGCTGCTCTCTCAACCCAAGCTGATCACATACAGCCTGTGTGTGTGTGTGTGTGTGTGTGCATGTGTCTGTGTGTGTGTGCCTTGAGGGGATTATCAGTCCACTGAAACATTCACCACACTCCTGAAAGAGTGTAAGGATACCAGCTCCGCCCTCTCTCTCCTTGAATTGAGCTTCTTTGTGTGTGTGTGTGTGTGTGTGTGTGTGTGTGTGTGTGTGTGTGTGTGTGTGCGCGCGCAGTGAAAAGCTGTCAGGTTAGTGGAGCAGCAGCAAACAGATCACACACTCACACTGGTCAGCAACACAACCTGTAGGCCTACATGTAAAAATGATGTGTCGAAGACTGGAGGCTGGATTATCAAAACGTGTGTTTCTTCTACAAGAAGATCAACGTGAATATGAATAAATGAATGAATGAATGAATGAATGAATAAATGAATGAACGAATGATTTCTTTTTTTTCAAGCTTCGTACACCTAAAGGTGTCCAGCCCCAGTGGGCCTTTAAGACATGACTTATAAATTATTACCTTCACAGACGAGGGAAAACAAAATGAAAGCAAATACATGGTACTGTGTGCATGTCAATCACATTGTATCAGATATTAAGTTGTGTAGGTGTGTAGGATTTGGCAGCATCTCGTGGTGTGGTTGCAGATTGCAACCAACTGAGTACCCCTTCACTCGCCACTCTCTTTCCAAAACTGTGGTAACGCTGTTGGTGTGGCTCAGAGGTCAACCTTACTATGGTAGATGGTCAGTGGACTTGCATTTATATAGTCCTTTTCTAGTCTTCTGACCACTCAGAGCTCTTTACACTACATGTCAGCATTCACACACACATTCATACACTGATGGCAGAGGCTGCATGAAAGGTGTCAACTTTCCCATCATCTAATATAAATACTCAGTCACACACTGATGGCTAAGCCTTCGGGAGCAATTTGGGGTTAAGTGTCTTGCTCAAGGACACATCGACGTGATCGGAGCAGCCGGGTATCGACCACCTACCTTCCGATTGGTGGACAACCTGCTCTACCCTCTGATCCACAGTCGCCCCCATAATTCAACACACGGTAACACGGTTTTGCACTCTGCGGCTCCCGTTACTGTAGTTTCACAAGTGTGTTGGAGAGCTATGGTGACCTTCAGGTTACATAAGAAACACTCCCACTAAGACCAGTGCTTGTCTGTTCTGGGAAACTGTAGGTGCAACATGGCAGACTCTGTGAAGAGGATCAGCTCCCTTTGTAGATATGACGGGCTCATTCTAAGCTAATGAAAACACAACGATTCTTAGTTTCAGGTTATTATACACTAATGCAAACATAGTTATGAATATTATATTTGATTTCTGCTAATAGATTCCCCGAAATGTTACACACTGTTCCAGTGGTGAAGTATTATAAGCAAAAGTAGTAACACCACAGTGTAAAAATACTACAACTGAAAATCCTGCATTTAAAGTCACTTTACCATACTTTAGTAAAAGTACATTAGCATCAAAAAAATATACTGTACCAAATGTGAAAGTACTCATTATGCAAAATGGCTAATATATATTATATTACTAGATACATTGATGTATAAGTGTCACTAATGTTGCAGCAGTGGGACTAATTTCAGCTACTTTATAGACTGTTTTGTAGTTTAATAATGATACATATTCATTTATTAGTTGATTTGAAGGTCTGTGTTAATGTAAATCTGCAAAGTAACTAGTTGTCTAACAAAAGCTAGTGCAGTAGTACAAGTATCTCAAAATAGTACTTAAGTAGAGTACTTGAGTAAACGTAGGCTACTTAGTTACTACAGTTCTGACCACTTCAACGTGTGGAGATTCTGGCTGCCGTAGTTACAGTTGCTAAGCTATGATTGGATAATTTTGAGGAAGGGGTTTAGTGAATGTAAATAAGGTTATTGATGAACATTAAAATGTCTTTGTAAAAAGAAGTACATGTTGAAGCCTATCAACTTTTTAACTGTCATCTGCAGAGCTCAGCTGGTTCCAGAGGTGTAAACCTTTTTTTCCATATTACTGTTTCACTGAAGCTCAGAAAGCTCCCAATCCAAAACAACAAAGCTAAACTTTGTGAAGACTGAGTTCAGAAATGGAGCCTCGCTGCTGGTTTGTCACACCGCTTAGCACTGCTGTCAATCAGTGTGTTTTCAGTGCTCTGATTGGCTGGCTTGTGTATTCAACAAGGAAGTCTCCGCCTCCGGAGCCGATGGCTGTACTTTTCCACTCCAAACTGAGTTTTAGCATCCAACTCCATCAACTCCTCCTGCTCCTCCTCCCTCCTTCACTTCATCTATTCATAACACACACTCCCCCTCCCCAGTCACACACACACACACACACACACACACACACACACACACACACACACACACAGTTTTGGTTATATACAGAACCACAACAACAACTGAGGTTACGCTCTGATTGGTTAAGAGTTTTGGTAGAAACATATGACCTAGTGAGCTCCGTTGTGGTTTTACTGCAGATGTTGTGAAACGTGACGATAATTTAGTAGTTTGCTTTTAGTATTACTTTGTTTTTTGGAAATCTTTCATGTCGTGACCTGTGAGGAAACACCAGACACCACTACAGCTTGTCTCTCCAGGCAACCAAAAAACTTGATTTCATCCTGTCACATGTGAACCAACTTTGGATTACTTACTACGACAACTTGGTCAGCAGTAATCAAGAGCTGACACAAGACCAGAGCTCAAGTGTTTTCAGCTGAGAGATGAACTGGTTGGGATCATAGCTAAGACTGTGTTCAGGTTAAAATAACACAAATTGAGGGTGAAACTTCAACACAACACCAGGTCCAAATTATATTCATTCTGATAAGGTCTGGTACAGTCCTGCTGCAGATCTCAGGTCTGTGTGTCTTTATGTCTTATCAAAGCTGATCTAAACAGATGCTCTGTTAGCCCTGATCAGTTGATCATCACAGGAGAATTTTTTTATTTTTTTTTATTTTCACCTTTATTGTACAGCTGTTAGTATAAAACAAGATGTACAGAGAGCTGAAGTCTGGTAACTATTCCACAGTATACTATGTATTAGCAATATACTGTACCCTGCTCAAAATATTTAAGGGAACACTTGATCATCAAAGTATAACACTAAGTCAGTTAAACTTCTGACCAAACTGTCAGAAACAGACTCCATGATGGTGGCATGAGGGCCCAACGTCCTCTAGTTTGACCTGCGCTCAAAGCCCAACACTGTGTGGCTCGATTGGTATTCGCCTGAGAACACCAGAATTGGCAGGTCTGCCATTGGCGCCCCGTTCCCTTCACAGATGACAGCAGGTTCACACTGAGCACATGTGACAGGCCTGAATGAGTCCGGAGACGCCGTGGTGAACGTTACTCTGCCTGAAACATCATCCAGCTTGACCAGTTTGGTGATGGATCAGTCATGGTCTGGGGGGCATATCCTTGTAGGGTCACACAGACCTCCATATCATGGCCAACGGTACCCTGACTGCTGTTAGGTACCGGGATGAAATCCTCAGAGTGATTCTCAGACTTCAAGATGGTGTAGTGGGTCCTGGGTTCCTCCTGGTGCAGGACGATGCCTGGCTTCATGTGGTCAGAGTGTAGGCAGCTCCTGGATAATGAAGGCATTAATGTCACTGACTGGCCCTCACCTTCACCTGACCTGAATCCAACTGAGCTCCTATGGGACATTATGTATCAGTGCACTGGAGCTCACTGATCCAGGTCTGGGAGTAGATCCCCCAGGACACCGCCCTCCGACTCATAAGGAGCCCAGATGTTATCAGGAGTGCATACAGGCACACAGGGACAAAACACACTACTGAGTCGCATTACGACGTACCGTAATGAAATTCTCACAAGTTAGATGATCTTGTAATTTTAATTTTTCAATTTGATTTTTGTTGTGATTTTGAATCCAGCCCTCAGTGGGTTGATGATTTTGGTTTCCATTGACCATTGACGTAATTTTTCCTCAACAAATTATACAAAGTACATCAGTAAAGATTTTCAGCTTGAAGAATTCATTCATCAAGATCTGATGTGTGATTTAAGCGGTGTATTATATATACTATGTCCAAAAACACAAGTACTAGCAGTAAGAGTTAAAAGTAAAAACATATCCCCTTTCTTTTCAAAACGGATGTGAGCTCAGTAGATGTATTGCACTTTGCCAGAGTTACAGTCACAGTGTAATTGTGGAAAACCTTCCCAGAAAACTGGAGGCATGGTTTTGCCATTAAACATTCAGCTCTGATATACTGGTGGGATATTCTACTGTCCACATACTTTTGGCCTTTTAGTGTAATATTAATGTACTGTATTTCTGTAGCTGATCATCACCAAGTCAGCTGCACAGCTGAGGCCCATCCACCACCCCTGGAGGAAAACGTTTCTTTATTCTCTCACAGCGACATGATTCAGGATTATGAAAGACAGAAGGTAATCATTCACACCTGAAATATCAAACTTTATCTAAACACACAACGTAGAGTCTCATGGATTTCAGCAACTGGTAAAGGTCATCAGTGTGTGTGTGTGTGTGTGTGTGTGTGGGGTGTGTAGGTGTGCCAGTAACTGTCGTTCATTCTGTAACTCTGTCTGTACTTGTTGGATGGCTGCGTCTTCACCAACAACTCACACTTTACTTTTCAGTTTGTGTGTGTTTGTATAGTTATCATTGTGAGGACCAGTTTGAGTTTTAGACCTTCAGAGTGAGGACATCTTTGGATCTTCAAATTCCTTTTTGAGGGTTCAGAACTTGGTTTTAAGGTCCAGGTTAGAATTAGGTTTAGGTTAGGGTTAGGGTAAGGGTTGGGGTCAGGCATTTAGTTGTGATGGTTAGAGTTAGGGTAAGGGGCTAGGGAATGCATTATGTCAGTGAGTGTCCTCACAGAGATAGCTGTACAAACGTGTGTGTGTGTGTGTGTGTGTGTGTGTGTGTGTGTGTGTGTGTGCGCTCTTGCATATCTTTGTGACCACTTTATTTTAGATCTTGAACGTGAGGACAGTTTTGAAAGTGAAGACTTTTTGTCCATTCCTCGCTTTGTCAAAGAGCTGTTTGGGGTTAAGATTTTTTTAGCATTACGTTTAAAATTATGTTCGGGGTAGTAGGTGGGGGGTATCGATGTCCTGCCCATACGACCGCCCAAACCAATCATGAACACGGCCGCAGCTTATTAGCGTGAGCATCACCTAGTTCATCCATCCATCCATCGTCAACCGCTTATCCCGTTAGGGGTCCGGGGAGGCTGGAGCCGATCCCAGCTGGCATTGGGCGAAGGCAGGGTACACCCTGGACAGGTCGCCAGTCCATCGCAGGGCACATAGAAACAGACAACATATAGACAGACAACCATTCACGCGCACAGCCACACCTACGGGCAATTTAGAGTAATCAATTAACCTAAACAGCATGTCTTTGGATGGTGGGAGGAAGCCGGAGTACCCGGAGAAAACCCACGCTTACACGGGGAGAACATGCAAACTCCACACAGAAGAGCCGCAAGCTGGATTCGAACCTGCGACCCTCTTGCTGTGAGGCGACAGCGCTAACCACTACACCACCGTGCAGCCCGAGCATCACCTGCTGTTCTTAACTGATATTACCATCACGTGGCTAGAAAGACACACCAACTAACCATAACAAACTCTGAAAAAAAGTTCGCAAATTTGTGTTTGGTGGACTATTTCTCTGTTTTTACAATGCTATTTGGCATTTGGCATTTTACATTGTTGGGAAGTCTGTTTATTTACTTTCACAATGATGTCCAGCTTGTAAGGATCATGCATTTGTGGGATGAGCAGCACAGCTGATTACGTGGGTAGCGCCCAAACAAAATTTGCCATAATTCTCTGAATAGTGTATTCTCCTGTTGGTGCTGACTCTAGTTTTGAGCTCCAGGTGCTGCCAGTCAGGCACCTGATGTCAGAGAAGAGATGAGGAGTTTTGTTTTGAAACAAAATTTTGAACTGAGTCACATTGCTTTTGAAAAAGCTGACTTTTCAGAGTGAACCTGATCACTTTGTGATCCTGTGTCTTGTCTTGTGGTGCCTGATTGGCACCATTAGTTCAAAACAAGAGTCAATACCAACATGAGAATACACTGTTTAGCATTGGCAAACAATTTCTGCAAATTTCATTTGCAGAAATTTGCGCTACCCACAAATGCATGATCCTTACAAGCTGGACATCATTGTGAAGGTAAACAAACAGGCTTTCCAACGATGTCGTATATAATGCCAGTTAGCATTGTAACAATAGAGAAATCCACCTAACACAAATTTCCAAGCTTTTTTTTTCCAAGTTTGTCTCTATAAACAGATGTATGATCACGTTGACACATGGACTCATGATTTGCGTGATTCATGTTTCAGAAGCATGATCTGCATGTCTGCTGACACTTCCATTACAGGATATGAACACATACGACAATCTGACAGAGCTGGCTAACTTTAGTCAGTGGAAATGTTGCTGCCAGGGGGTGATTGAGACGTTTTGGCTCCCATTTCGGAGAGCCAAAATGTCATCCGGTCATTCAGTTGATAGACATTTGTTCATTTTAGTCATCATCGACTGCTCTCAAAACGTAAGCGACTAGTTGATTAATGGTGGGAGATATTTCATATTTTCACCAAAACTGTCTCAAATACAACCGGTAAATGGTTAATTAATGTAGGTAGGACCCATCAAGCATCTGAGAGGCTGTTTACAAATGAGAAGCGATCAGATCGATTATCAATATGTTCATCATATTTACAGGTACAGTGTGCAGGATTCGGTGGCATCTAACAGTGAGGTTGCATATTGCAACCACCTGAAACTTTACCCGTATGCCAAGCATGTAGGAGAACTACGGCGGCAAATGTGAGCTGTTGGAGTTAGTGTAGCTCTGACAACATCAAGTGTTCAATGGGAGTTGCGGTTTGTGCAGAAATAAATGCTGCAGCTCCTCAAGATCAACAGAGGTTTCCCATGTCATGTTTGATAGACGAGGGTTAACTCCAGAGCTAGTAATGTTATTGACTCTGGCCCAAACAGTGGTCTGTCTGTTCTGGACTACTGTAGAAACATAGCAGTCAGCCCTGCGAAGAGGACCCGCTCCCTATGTAGCTGTAAACGGATCATTCTAAGGTAACGAAAACATAACAGCTGTTATTTTCAGGTGATTTTACATGAAAGAAAACATAATTATCAATATTCATGGTTCTGTTTAAGTGGGCTGGGACCTGGTATTGTGCATGCTGGCTCACTGGAGTGGCTGTGACACACTAAACAGAATGGGATGATAATTGATGTTATCAATTACACCATGTCAAAATGGCTGTTGTGCGAAGAGCCTATTTGAGGAGGGAAGACGGGTAATGCCATTCCCCTTGTTAGCAAAATGACCAAAATGCATGCCCCTTGTTAACCTGCCACCCCCTTCCAAAATATAGATGTAGAAGTTTAAGATATTTACTTTTTAAAAAAATACATATATTCAAAATATACTGCTCCCCCCCAAGGTTTGGACATACAAATGTTCATGTGTCAGCAGATTAGCATTAGCGTAGCTAACTGAGGAAGTGTTTGCAAGGGACTGATCCACTTTCTGTAATCCGACACACACACCACCTTACTGCCATGGTTGTGTGCGTGTGTGTGTCAGCTCACTCTCTCTTCCTGTTTGACAATGTCAGTAGACCAGTCGGGAGGCAGCGTTGCGTAAGATCAACTGGTCGAAGCTGCTGCTGACAGCTGAAAAAGTAGAAACAGGAGCTACAGTAGATACAATAGAGGCAGTAGAGATAAAACAGCTGTGACCTGCTGCCGTGTCCCAGAGCAAGGCACTGAACACACTGTTTGATAAGATAAGAAACAGATTAGTTAGGTAGTGTGAGAGTGTGTATGTATGTTTTTGGGTAACACAGTTTAAGTATGGATTTCACCCTGTGCCAACTGAGCTGATCAGCTGATCTACAGGTCAAAGGTCAGTCAGAGGAGGTTGGACCTGCTGCTGGAATGACGTCACTTCGTGCTACATATGTTTACTCTCAGTTTTCATTATAACATAGGATTTTTAGAAGCATAAAATTGTATGAGTTCCCGTGGTGATAAAGGCTGGATTAACCAACCACACAAAGAGGGTTTCTGAGTTTTCAGTGAGTCCTGGGGTCTTGAATGCTCCAGATTGACTGTGTGTTCATTCGGATCATTTAATGAACGCAATAAAATCTGTAGCAACTCTTGGATAATGTCAATATACAGTGTATACTGTATATATTTATATTTGGGAAAAGCTTGATACCAGCAGTCATAGCCACTTAAACAACAGGCCTCACTAAAAAAAGCCTGAGAGTCTACTGCTGTCATTTTCTGTTGTTACTGCGGTTGTATTGCTGTTACTCTGTGCTGTTGTATGTACTGTATTGGTGTCTGACAGGTACAGTGCTGTGGAAAACAGTTTCCCCTTGTGGGACAATAGAGCCTAAAGTCTAAATCTTGAAAATGTAGTTTGTTATCCTACATACATACATTTACACAGTAAATGAGGCAGTAGCTACCTCCAGTCAAAATGAAGAAAAAAACTTGCTAAACTAGTTTTGCTGAAGGCTATCTAGCCTTGCCTTATAATTTGATGTACAGTAGTTCAGCTTTCTCTGAATCACATATTTGAATGCATTAAACTGCTCATTTATTTATTATATTGATTTAAATAATCAAATAAGGTTTATTTTCTCATACGAGTTCAGAAAGGACAAGGAAGATGAAAGAACAGATCTGTATTTTCCTCTCACATATCCTGGAATTGTGTCTAAAGGCAGAGTACAGTATCTGCATTATGTGCAGTCTACACCACTGACTTTTTAGTGGGGTTAAATAATCAGACTAATTCAGAACACTTTTGTTTCTGTAGTCGCTGCTCTCACTTTGAAGGGCAGAAGAAAAGGTCTCATAAATCAGAGTAAGAAACATCCACAACCTGCCCGTTCCTCACACTTTGACGCATTACCATTATTAGTTTATGACACACCAACACAAAGAGGCTTATACCTCCCTGCCTGTCCAAAGTGGGTGTGACCAGCCCACTTCACTTTATGTAATCCACTTCAGCTGCTCTCCATGCAGGAACACAGTGGTTCTCCTTCCTTCCTGCTTTAATGCCTGTCTAAAATTTCAAAATTGACCAATAAAATGTTTCTTCAAGGAACGTTGCGTAGCATTTCAGCTGATCTATTAGCAGAAATTAAATATAATATTCATAACTATGTTTTCATTAGTGTATTATCACCTGAAGTTTCGAATTGTTGTGTTTTTGTAGAAAGAACCTGTCATATCTACTTAATGAGCAGGTACTCTACATGGAGTCCGCCATGTGGCACCGCCATGTTTCCACAGTAGCCCAGAACAGACAAACCGAACACTGGCTCTAAAAGCCTTTCACGTTCTTACATTACCTGAAGGCCACCATAAATCTGCGACATACTTGTGAAACTGTGGTAATGTGAGACGCTGAGGACACTACCGTGGTACCGCCAGGTGCCATCTGTTGCACCTAAAGTGGGATTATTATGCTATGGACGGCCCCTGAGAGAGGCGAACAGCGTTACAGTACCACGGTTTTGCACTCATCGGCTCATATTACCACAGTCTTGGAAAGGGGGAGTGAGCGGAGGGGTACTCAGTTGGTTGCGATCTGCAACCACAACACTAGATGCTGCTAAATTCTACGTAGTGTCCCTTTAATGCTAGTTACAAGAAAATGATGTGTGTGAGATACTAGGATGCATTAGAAAAGCAGGTGTAAGAGCTCTGTATTAAAGGATATGGAAGCAGTACATATACTCATAAATAAACAGATCTACAGATATACATACTGTATGTATGAATGAATGCATTTCATGTCTTAGTTTGTGTACTATTTGTATAATGAGTAATACCTGCAATAATTAAATCAGCGTGTCCTTCCAGCAGACATCAGCAGCCTTTGTTGATAACATGATTTTGGGAGGCCAGGACCACAATGACAATATGCTATATGAATTTATTAACTTTTAGTCCTGCCTTATGCTTTGTTTTTTATTTGTCTTTGTCTATTTCAAGTACGTGTTGGTTGAGTACGTGACTTGGTTTGAGTTAAATCAAACCAAGTCAGTGCTATATATTAATTTATCCATCATGCAACCCTCCCAAAAACTCTTTAAATGTTTATTTCTGCCCTTGTATTTTTAATGTTAGATTTCATTATTGTGTTTTTCTTTACTGCTCTGTCACTTATTCTCACATATTGTCCTATGACCTGTTGTTTTATTGCATACGAGCAACACTGAGTATTTATTTTTACATGGTTAAGTGTGCATTACTCACTCTGAGCCAACCTGGTGACACACTAACCCTGATAGCTTAAACACTTTATAAACTGCTCATTCACACTCACTGAAGTGACACAACAACCACAAAGACGATCAATCAGCCCACCTTACATCAATTGGATATTTATTTGTGTTTTTTTTTTCTTCTTTTTATTCAGTACAATGAAGGGCTTTTTTGATAATGACAGTCTGCATCAGCCAATCATCTGCAGCCTAATCCAGCCAGCTCGATGCCGATTGGCTGTTTGGGCTCACTCCCACCACCCAGCCCATCTCCCTTTGTGTGCAGCAACAACAACAACAGAAAGGCAGCACTTTACAGCACATGGACACATTGTACCATATGACCAAACATGAACCAAATATAAACTGTAAAAAACATCCGCCTTAATAATACCATTTAATCTTGCATTAAGTTAAGTTTTTTCTTAAACCTGGAAAAATACCACAGAGTGAGATCATTTCACTTTTGTCAGCATCTTGAAAATAGATGAACTGAGGCAGATAACTGCACAAGCATTAAGAAAATTACTTTAAAAAATATTATTTTTTAGTTGATTTCTGCTGGAACCTGGTGGAATCATCTCACCCTGCAAGCAGCCGACAATTAAGGCCAAATGACTTGATAAGATGAAGATTTTGTTTAGATTTCTGTGAACATGAAAAACAAACCTGACCTCGTTCAGTCTGAGGTTTGAGTGTCACACTGTTGAGAACAAAATGGCTCCCTGAAAGTTCCCCTTCAGGGTGTCAGGATGTCACAGAACTCAACAAAGTCCCTCTGCATGAAATTCTGGCTCTGAATCAGGTCATCTTCAGAGGGGAAATACTGCATGCTGTCCTCCTGCAGACGTAAACTGTCGTCCTGCAGACGCAGACTGTCTTTGTGCAGACGCAGACTGTCCTCGTGTAGATGCAGACTGTCCTTGTGTAGATGCAGACTGTCCTCGTGCAGTACCAGGATCTGTCCTGGTGGCGTCGTTGAGCTGTGTGGGTTGGGACTGTCCAGGAGGGCTCCTCTCGCATTCTCCAGGACTCCCAGGTATGAGTCCATGTCTGTGAGCTCCATGTCACTGTCGGAGCTGCTGCCGCTGTCGCTCCCCACCGAGTCGGAGCGCATATGCAGCATCTGGTACTTCTCGTGCATCAGAAACTGGTTGGTGTTTTTAGGGGCGCGCATCCCCCTCGCTCTGTTTCCTTTGACATTAATGGGCCGGAGGGACATCACGGGCCTCTGGACGTGTCGGGGATGATGGTGATGAGGATGATGACGTTGAGGGTGGTGGTGATTGCGCCCTCTCGGCCACCCTCCCCCTCCTGTCCTCCGCCCCTGCAGGCGCCCCCTGCAGCTCTTGGACCAGCCGTGCTTCCTGCGGCTGGAAGGGTCCCTCTGCGGACCCTCTTTCCCATCCTGCTGCTGTTGGCAGCTCCTCCTGCACATCATCTCTGAGAGCATTTTCTTGTCTTTCTTGCAGTCGCCTCCCTTCCTCCCTGCTGCTCTCCTTCACATCCTCTTCCCTGCTCAGTGGCCCACACAACAACAAAGAGAGGCTGGTTTCTGGCTCAGATCACAAATGACCCTCCTCTTTCTCTGAGTCTACCTTTTCACTACTCTTTCGCTTTTTTTCTTGACCTCTGGCTTTGGCTGATGCATCGCCTGCTCTTCCTCCCCTTGCAGCAGCAGCTTGCCTGCTCGGCTGGCTCCCTGTCACGCCCTCCTCTGCCTCTCTAATCTCTCTTCTTCACCTGAAAGTCAAATTAGCTTCTAACAGCTCTGATTAGTGAACTGAAATGAGCAGCAACAGGGGTTTGAAGCGTCGTCTGGTTGATTTAAAGCTGTTCTTTTTCTCAGTTTAAGGCCTGGAAGTGTAGTGTACTCGGCTCTGACCAGCACACACTGTGGCTCTGCCTTCCCCTCAGAGCCTGGATAAAGGGCTGGAAGGATCCATTCACAGGTTTAACAGAAGGAGGGGGGTCAGGGTTAGTAGGTCTGTCCACTGTTGGTTAATTACATTAATATGACAGATTTCTATAAGATAGTACTTCGACATATGTTTTATAAGCCTTTATAACATATGTGGCAGCCTGCAGGTGCCTCAGGTTGTGTGCAGAGCTTGTGCTAAGCATTACGGTACTCCCCTGCAGCAAGATGGTTCACTCCGCTTCAGTTTTAGCAGCTGAAATCTGATCCACAGCTGCTGCTGTTACTGCCCACCCCTCCAACAACAGAAACACATTGTACAGCAACAACAACCAGCAGCACTGGGGCAGGAGGGCAGTAACAGTAGTTATTTATTGTGTCAATATACATACAAGAACCCAACCCACATGGATTCATAAGACAATGAAAGCACTGTTGCAGGGGTGAATACAGTTTCATAAATAGAGCAAACGAAGAAAACAAATGAAATCCGCCATAAATAAAAAGGTTCAATTCCTAAAACACAACTTTTTAGGTACCAACATGGCTCTGGGGATGGCAATGTCAGTCAGTCTGTTCACCACTTTGGTCTAGACTGAAATATCTAAAATATCAAATTTTATACAGAGGGTCTGCTGACTTTTCATCTTCAGCCACCGTGAGGTTGGGTGGATTGCCGTGAAATGTGGTTCGAACAGTCATGTCCATCATCACCGTGACTTTGCATCTAGCACCATCATCAGGTCAAACTTTTTATTTGGTACTTTGACTTATGAGCAAATTCCTGCAAAACTAACGACGTTCCCATCAAACTCCTTGTAGGCCTACGTGCTAATGTTAGCACGCTGACATTAGCATTTAGCTCAAAGTATCGCTGTGTCTAATTACAGCCTCAGAGCTGCTTTGCTGTAGTTTTATTTATAATCCTCTCACCAGAAGAAATTACCAAAAATTAAGGACATTTACTAAAAAAGTACAGCCACTTAATCAATATATAATAGGCAATAAAACACAAATTTTGTCTTTATTATCACCTAAATCACATAAGGTATTTAATTTGATCGAGACCATTAAACTGAATATCGCTTCCTGCAGCTACAATAATCACAACTATTGCTGCTATTACAATGCTCCTCAGTTCACACATACAGTATGTAGGTCATTTCATTTCAACAAAGCATAGATGATATAACATACCTGTTTGTTTGCAGATGCATCAGTGACCCCATGTGGCTGTGATATATATTACACAGAGCAGTTAGGAGCAGAAGAAGGGGCTCAGTGTTTACTGTCATCCATCCAGCAAAATTGTTGAATGGATTAGAAGAGAATCATTTGCTATGCTTAGATCTTTACCACCAGCGTAGCAAAAAATAAAGTAAAGTTTGTCCTGATTCACTGATGCGTGCCGTCCTTAACAGCTGAAGACAGCGTGAGTTTAGATAGCGGATTGCATTTGAATCATCTGCAGAGTAAACATGAGGATGATCACACCAGGCAACAATAAACTACTGCTAAACTCTCTGATGACACATGCAGTATACTATGTACTGACTATTTAGTCTATTTTGATACAAGCAGTCACCACCATCCATCCTCATAATCCAGCTATGTTATGTGTTGCTTCAGCAGGTTGGACTTTATGATGCTTACAGCAGCACAAAAGCATCTGTTTTTATGCTCCTCATTGGTCAAACATTCAGGAAAGTACAATAATCACAACAAAGATTCAAGATTCACAGCCAGGTTTAAATACTAATTGTGGAAAAATAAATAAAGTAAATGAATTAAATAAAATTATAAAATACAATAACTGTGATTACATAAAGAGGGTGTGGCTATTACTGATGTGTAGCTTTGCTGCCATGTTTTTTGTTCTCTGATGAGGCGACTAGAGTTCATGTAGTTACAAAAAGATTTTAAATAAGCTTGTTTTTTGTATTTCAAATATACATATTTGTGTAGAAAGTAATTAAGATTAATTATACAAACTGCAATTCTGCATTTAACTTCTGATACTTGTGAAAGCCAAAATAATATCTGATTAACAAGTTATATAGACACCAGTGATGGAAAGTACATTTACTTAAGTACTGAGGTACTTTTACATTACTTGAATATTTCAATTTTATGCTACTTTATACTCCTATTCCGCTACAACTCTGAGGGAAATATTGGTTAAGATTTTACAAACAAAACCTGATAAATTATGAAACATTATATTGCGCTAAAGATGAAAGTATCCAACAGTATATAAAGAAGTTAAATTATTCTCCATTGCCACTATCTGTAACATTTAAATGTTGCTTAAATGTTATTGCATCACTAATATTATTCCAATAATATGATATATGTAGTAATATAACTTTCCGAAAGGGACCATTCTGCTCAAAAACTACTTTTACTTGAACACTTAAAGTACATTTTGCAGTTAATATGTTTGTACTTTTACTGAGGTGAAATCTTGAATGTAAGACATACTTGTACCAGCTGTGGTATTGCTACTTTAACAAAGGTGAAAGACATGAATACTTTTTCCCACCACTGACAGATACAGTAGATAAAATCTGGTGGTGGAATGCAACTAGTACATTTACATGAGCAGCATGTTGTACCTTTCTTTAAGGTACTTATACTTCATTTCTATTTTATGTTCTACTTCTACTCCACTACTGTTCAGAGGAAAACATTGTACTTTTCACTGCAGAATTCACAAATAAAGGAATACAATGTGTTTTTAGCACTATATAAATCAATTAAAATTAACCCACCTTCACCAGCCGCAACATTAAAGTGATGAATACATTAATACATCAATACTTCCAGTAGTATAATTTATATGATTCAGAAATGGGCCATTCTGAGTATTTGGAGTACTTTTACTTTTGGCACTTTGAGTATATTTGATGCTGATATCTTTGTTCTTTTACTCAAGTAAGATTTTGAACACAGGACTTGAGTATTTGTTGTTTCTTCCTGTATTGGTTCAGCCGATCTATCAGTAAAATAGTCTTTTCCTTACATCTGAGAGACGTAGTGTCTCTAATGCTCCCAGTCACTGGAATGTACATTTGTATTTGTACATGGTGTCTTTGCCTCAGAGGTATTTTAATAAACCACAGCACCACTCCTCATACATGGATCTGCTGAGTCTCTTACATCATGCTGCACCTTTGTCTACCACGTCACCGCTGTTAGAGCTGGTATTAATAAACACAATCATAATTCTCGCGATAAATATTTGAGACATGAGACATGTTCCTATTATCGGACAAAGGCCGAGGATGAATTTCGGTCGTTTGTTCTTTCCTTTCAGTTTTATTTGACCTTTATTGTACTAATAGTCTAATGACTGATTGATCATAAAATGTCGAGCATGTTTGATAAACATTTAACACCAGACAGATTTTTACCCTGAAATGAAAACGTTGTCCAAAAGAAAACTGTCACGGGACAATTGTCCATAAAGTTTGTGCGTTTTGAAAGCAGTCAGCTGCTCCGCGCAGCATCACAACAAACATGGCGCCCGGAGGCGGCTGACTGGGGAGAGAGGCTGCGAATCCTCAGGAGCCGTTTTAATTGAGACTTTTATTATTTAATAACAGATTACAGTTGCTTCTTGGCGATCTCAGGATGGAGTCCGCTCCGTTTCCAGATGAAGTTTCGGAGAGGAAAGTGTGTATTGTCGGTTCGGAGCTGGTGGAAAACTACACTGTAAGCTATCTGCGGGTTCCTCTAGCCTAGCGCCAGTTAGCTTAGCTAGCTTGTAGCTACCCTTAGCTTCAGGTCTGTCAAAGTGACAGTGAGTTAATATAAAAGAAATTACTCTTATCAGTGAATACACAAACTGTTTAAGTTATTATACCTTTTCCACCAGTCGCTGCGTCTTTATTCTGCTGAGTCTGGACTTAAAAGGACGACAGGACTGACAAGCTAACTGCTAACTGCCGTGCTAACTGACCTGACAGCCTCCTGCAGCTTTCTGTTTCCCTGTCAGGGTCAGGGATGCTGTTTTATGTCTGTATGGTACACGGTCTGCACTGTCATGTATGACAGAGTCAACCACCGACATGGCTGGGAAAAATGGGGTCATCCCTATGTTCCTAGTGTTCTATGTTCTCAGGGTTCTATGTTCCCAGTGTAACTGTGTTTCCAGTGACCTGTGATCTCAGGGTCCTAAGGCTCCCAAGGATCCATATTCTTGAGGTCTGTGGTTCCCAGGGTCCTATGGTTCCCAGGGTCCTGTGTTCTCACGGTCCTGTAGTTCTCAGGGACCTATGTACTTAGGGTCTGATGGTTCTCAGGGTTCTATGGTTCCCAATGTCCTATGGTTCCCAGTGTCCTTTGGTTCCCAGGGTCATATGGTTTCCAAGGTTCTATGGTTCCCAGTGTCCTTTGGTTCCCATGGTCATATGGTTTCCAAGGTTCTATGGTTCCCAGTGTCATTTGGTTCCCAGGGTCCTATGTTCTCAGTGTCGTATGTTCTCAGAGTTCTGTGTTAATATTGTAAATTAAATTGTAAATATCCGTTCAACCACTGTGGAGATAATAATGTCTAAAGATAAAAAATGAAAACGGTCTTACCTGTTCCAAGGAGTATATCACCAGATAATGATAATTTCAGGGGTATCCTGAATTATGACTTTCTACTTGAAAGAAAAGCTGTAAAACATTTCAGGGGATCTTGTAGCAGAAATTAATCTGATATTCATAGCTATGTTCACCTGAAACTAATGAGTGTGTTTTTGTTAGCTTAGAATGAGTCCTCCATATCTACATAGGGAGCTTGAGATCTGAGATTTCATCGCCAACAACTGCGTCTTTGTATTATTGTGCATGTGACAATAAATAACTTGAAGTATGAGGTCAGCTTTAATGTTCACCAGTGACCTTGGACATTAGCTCAAGGTTAACTGGAACTGGCTTTCAGCTGCATCTCATGGTCGCCCTCAGCGGATGGAGTTGTCATAGTGATGGTTCAAGTGTTATCACATGACCTATGTTAGGAACTTAGTGCACATGATAACAGGCGGTTGGGTATATAGAGGAAATGGTATCTGATTGTTCTTGATTTAATTAATGTGCAGCTTAGCACAGATTATTATCACTGAGTGTCCTGCTGTGCTGTCTCAGGTCTATATCATCGAGGTGTCAGATGGAGAGCACAGATGGACTGTGAAGCACCGCTACAGTGACTTCCACGACCTCCACGAGAAGGTAAGAGACCAGAGCAGGTTTCCTTAATCTGCTTACTATGATAGGCACGATCGCTTTCACAAAACATTTATTTTGTAGTCTGTCCAGGTAAAGTAACAGCAGGTCACATACGTCTGAATTCAGTCTGGTGCTGTGATGCATCACACTGTGTTTCTTATTGATTGAATGTGTAAACAACAGATGCACAATATGAAATTTTAGGGCCAATAGCCGGCTCAATTGCAAACATGAAGAGGGCAATAAACACTTTCATTTCTGATTAACCATTTTATTGTCCATGCAACAATATTGTCCATGTCCATTTATTGTCCATGTCAATGCAACTTTTGCAAACAATTTGTAATTGCCATAAGAATGGCCTTTTTATTGATATCCTTTTTGTTATCATGCATTTGCTAAGAAGCAGCAGTGCAGTTGATATAAATTAATTTGTTCGCTTGTGTGACTTGTACTTATTGTACTAGCACTAATTATACTTGTGGCGTTCATTCACAGTCATAAAGGAACCACACCCAACACCTGTTGTAAGAAAAGGCTCGACATTATTAGATGCTGTAATTACCTGAATTTAATTAATAAATAATTTATACAGCAATAAAGATGAATCAGTCACAGTTTCCCAGAGTCCAAGGTGATGTCTTCAAGTTTTTTGTTTTGTCTGGTTAACAGTTCACATCCCAAAGATGTTCCGTTTACTACAGTATAGGATGAACAATCCAGGATGAACAACCGCTCTGTCTAAATCTTAGCTAAGGTGTTGGAAACAGAAATGAGTCCAAAAGATAATAGAAACGATATCCGCACACTTAGATCCCTGCAATATTTCACTTGATTCTTTAATACTGAGCTTTCCGTTTGTCAGACCTGCATCAGAGCAAACATCTGTCTGTATGTACATCTGGATGTGTGCTCTGATGCAGGTCTGACAGAGCGAAAGCTCAGTATTAAAGAATCTAGTGAAATACTGCAAGGATCTAAGTGTGGAAATCTTTTCTATTATCAGTTTACTACAATGGAAAACTGAGAAACCGTCACAGTGAAGAAGCTGCACCCAGACACCGTTTTGCATTTTCACTAAATAAAACGTAATGTTTAACCTGACGTGCGTTTCCCTGCAGTTGACAGCAGAGAAGAAGGTGGACCGACGGCTGCTGCCTCCAAAGAAGATGTTGGGGAAGAACTCAAAGAGTCTGGTGGAGCGGCGGCAGAAGGAGCTGGAGCTCTACCTGCAGACGCTGCTGCAGCAGTTCCCGCAGGCCACGCCGACTCCGCTCGCATGCTTCCTCCACTTTCACTTCTACGTGAGTACACCTGAGGGTCCTACATCCCTGTATCCTCTGCACATGTACAGTCGCTGTTCAGGTGCTTCAAGTTGACATTTTATAGATTAAAAAACAATTGTGCTGAGTAATTGAAAAACAATCAACAGATTAACTTACGATTGGTACCTGGGTCTAGTCAGCAGCTGCTCTCTTTTGCTAAATGCATTTCAGTTGCCTCAGTTGTTGTGTCTCACCTCAGATTTTTGGGATTTTAGTTCTCAACACGATGGTCATTCCAAAAGTTAATTATAGGCAGCAATGTGTTTAAAATGTGTGTGTAAATAGTGATTATTTCCCAGGTTGAGAAGCGCTGCTCCAGGCTGGTGTTTAAGGATTTGTGACTGTGACCATGTGATGATACAACATCAGACCAGTGTTGTCTGAGTCCTCCGGACTCTGCAGAGTAAACAGCCAATTTAAAAAAAAAAAAAACAACCTCTCATGTGATGTGAGATGATGAACATGTGATCGGCACGGCCAAGTTAGAAAACAGTTGCATTGTTGTTTGTTATTCTAATATAACTTGGATGAAAACAATGAAGGCGAACATGATGATATCCAGCAAAATGATCTTGTTAATTCTCAGCTAGTCACAGTTAGAGGTAGGGCTGCTGCGATGAAAGAACTTCCCCTGTGCTGATAATGATTGGCTCAACAGTGCAATATGTGCAAATTTTTTTTTTTTTTTGGAAATTACTTAATTTATCCTGATTTTACTGCTATATAAATAAGCATCATTGTTAGGTTATTATTAGGTATATTGTTGATACAAATTACTGCTTTACTGCAGAACACAGAAGGGCAATGAGGCGCAGCATTTTTTCACACTTTGGTTGCTCCTGGTTGCTATAACATGAAGTATCTGCAGAGTACCTTCTCTGGGTGAAGGAAAGGCTGAAACACATATAGAGAGAGAGACACACCTGCTGGTCTGTGAATTAATTTCTCCTCCATTGTTGTTGCTCAGCACTTGTAGCCTACATGTAGGATGTGACGGTCATGGTTGGTCTTTGTGATGTTTGTCCCGCCCCTCTTCCATCGTGATAGGGTAAAAGTAACACTGATGAACGCAGCATTTTACCTAAAGTTGAACATTTTTCAACTCATTGCAAACAGAAAAAATAAAATCACCAAATGTGCAAAATGCTGCAAAGAATTCAGAAAAGAAAAAAATGTGGACATAGTGGTTGTGGCAGTTGCTTGTAGCATTGTATTGCAATATTGCGGTTATTGCGAAAGCCCCAGTTAGAGGCAACATCAAACTTCAGTGAGTGTTGAAACCATGACCATCTGTCTGCTGAGTAGTGAAGAAATAAGATTATTTCTTTTAATCTACAAGTTTAACTGTTATTTTACTTTGTCTCTCTCAGGAGATTAACGGCATCACAGCAGCTCTGGCTGAGGAGTTGTATCATAAAGGTTGGCTTCCTTTCTGATCTTTGACCTCTTTCTTCTCATCTAGTGTTTCTACAACTGGGTTAACAACTGACTCCTTTGTGGTGTGTCCCTACTCTGTAGCTGCAGAGGCCTTTTCCCTGTAGTTATTACTATTTGTGCAGTGAGCAGAATGGCCTCAATCTACTGACTGATCAATACACATTCATTTAATTATAATGTTGTACATCATGTGGCTGATTTAGTCAAATGTCTGGTTTTAGCACAGAGTGAGTAAAATCATGAACACTGAGGGAAGAATTCACAAAAAGATTGCACAGCTTTTACGACCGTTAAACCTGCACAAATAAGACTAAAAGAAACCATGTGATTCTCAAATCACCTGCAAATGGTGAGATGCACCCTAACTGAGCTGCCAAGCAAATAGCGTCTTGGTGCTCTTGTGCTATTTACATTTTGCACATATTTAAATGAGGTAAATTCCCCCCTGGGGGGCTAATAAAGGAATATCTTATCTTATCTTATCTTAAAATGCATTAAACACAGAAATTGCCCCGTTTTTATGCAAGTGAACCTCATTGCAAAAGCAATCCAATTCACAAAGAACACTAGTAATAGCCACATGCAGTTACAGTGAAATTATTAGCATCTGCAAAGAGTTGTTGGTAGCCAAGTGGACCCGGGGGGGTGTGGTTTTTTTCTTCATTTATTTATTTATTTACTTCGGCTTCCGTCATTCTCAATTCAGCTTCCATCATTTCGATCTTGAGTTGTGATCGCAAAAGCAACATCATATAATACAACACCCACTCTCATTATTTCTCGCACACCATAGGGGAAGGGTTATTAATTTTAAGGGATATAATTATTGAGGAGAGATAGCAGTCACGGCAGGGGATAGGCTGGGATGAGGAGAAGGGGGGGGATCATCTCATTTTTCATTCAAGCAGCGGAGAAGAAGAGACCTGCACCTCCTCAAGCAGACAGAAATAACTAAATAAAATTCAACAAACAACAACAATCAATTCTATTAATTTCTACTTACCCCCCCCCCCCCCCCCCCCCCCCACCAACTCCATAGTGGTGGCTGCCGTGGTGAATGTAATTAATCTTCATTTCTTTTTTTTATCTTACCCCTTCCCCCCCCCCCCCCCCCCCCCCCCCCCTTCTCCATCTCCACTCCCCCCCCCCCCCCCCCCCAGCCCACAAACCTTTACTAAAACACCCCCCCCCCCATCAAGGAACGGGGGGTTGGCTGGGGGCGGGCCCCCCGCCCTCTCTTTCACTCTCTACCGCAGTATGATGGCGGCTCCCCCCTAATCTTGGGGATTGTTATTTTATTGCCCCCTGATTATTATTTTTGGAAATGGGAATTGACCGACAAAATTAGGAACAAATTTTAGACTCATATTTCGAGAATGATCTCTTTGGAGAGACACCCACCCCCCCCCCCAAAATAGGGGAGCAATTTCCCCCCCTAACCCCCCCCCCCCCCCCCCCCCACTTCTTCCCCCCCCCCCCCCCCACCCCCCCACAACCACCAGGGAACAACACTCCTCTCCCCCCCCCCCAGAAAACCACCCACCACAGAAGGAAACCCACAAAGAACGAGAAAATTTTTTTCCCCCAAATTTTTCCCCTATCCCCTTTTTTTACACATCCCCCCCCCTCCCCCCCTCTTTTTTTCCCCATATTATCCCTTATTTCCCCAACTTCCCCCCACAACACCCCCCCCCCCAACAAATCCCCCCCCCCCCCCCCCCCCCCCCCCCCACCCCAAAAAATCCCACACACCCCCCCCCCCTTCTCCTTTTAAAATAAAAACTTCTTTTACCCATCCCTTTTTAATGTTTATTTCCCTCTCTTGGATCCCTTACAAAATCAAGGCATTTCCTCCCAGGGTCCGCTACGCACGGGGAGAGGTGGGAAAAGCCCCCGCGGCGCCCGATTTGAACACCTCCCCCCCGCCAAAAAAAGGGAAACCCCCCCCATCCCCCCCCCCCCTTCTCGGGCGGGGCGGGCCCGCCCGCGCCCGCCCCCCCCCCCCCCCCGGGGGGGGGGGGCGGGGGGCGGGGTCCCCGGGCCCGCCCCGCCCCCCCCCCCCCCCCCCCCCCCCCCCCCCCCCGGCCCCCCCCCCCCCCCCCCCCCCCCGCCCCCCCCCCCCCCCCCCCCCCCCCCCCCCCCCCCCCCCCCCCCCCCCCCCCCCCCCCCCGCGAAGGCATCATTATGGCCATTTAATTTGGGATGCAGTGACAGGATCAGTGACAAGTGTGCCATCAAAAATGAATGAATAAAGCTCCCCAACATGTCATTTTTGAAAAAAAAAAAAAAAAAGAATGAAAAAATAAGGTCTTCCCTCTGTAAAAAAGGGGTAAATTGCACTCAGCTTAAAAATGGACGTGTTTGCCCTGTTATTTCATTTGCACAATATCTTTGCGTATTGGACCTTGAGTTGGGGTAGATAGCAATTGCATATGTGCAGTTTATGGTGCTATCAGTGGCCGCAATCCATTCTTTGTGAATTTGCCTCTTTGGTTATGCAATGATATGCTTTGAAACAGCAGTCCGTAAAGTTTAATATGTTTCTGCATATTGGACTCTGCACTGTTTGCTTTTTGTATTTTGGTTGCTGAGAACCCCCAAATATGTAAATACCAGTTTAAATAATTTATTATCTATTGCAGCTGAATCATATGACTCTCAGCTGCTGCATCGATCCAGTTTCCCAAGAATTATTTAAGTTTCATGGTCACAGTTGCTTGTTTATACAACCAAACAGATGAAATCTTGTACAGTTTGCAGTATAAGACCATTGTGTGTGTGTGTGTGTGTGTGTGTGTGTGTGTGTGTGTGTGTGTGTGTGTGTGTGTGTGTGTGTGTGTGTGATTTGCATGTGTGTTGTAGGTGAGCAGTTGCTGCAGGCTGGCGAGGTGTTTTCCCTCCATCCTCTGCAGCTTTACTCCGTCTCCCAGCAGCTACGTCTGGCCAAACCAACCTGCTGTAATGGAGATGCCAAGACCGACCTGGGACACATCCTGGACTTCACCTGCAGACTCCGATACCTCAAGGTCACACACTTCTTTACTTTCCCGGTTGTACAGTTAGTGTCGCGTCCTGACTTCCTTTTCAGGAGCAGATGTGGTGAATGTTCTCACTGGTTTTGTCTGTGTTGGTCAGATGTCTGGTACCAGAGGCCCAGTAGGAACCAGTAACATCCAGGAGAGCAATCTCCCCTTCGACCTGTCTGTTTTCAAATCACTGCTGCAGATAGAGGTAACTGTGTGTCTGTCTCTCCAGGAAATACTCTTGTCTGTACACATGTAGACTCATCGGTTAAAGCCATTTATACCAGACTGTGGTTCCCGGTTAGCGCCTGGTCACACCACTTAGTAGCACATCTCATTAGACAGAGCAGGGTTATATAAAATTGGATGGTGCAGTGCAGCTAATATGATCATTTACTCCAATTTGGACTCTGAGGCTCTTTGTCCTGTTAAAGTTCAGCACTGACAAGACAGTTTGTATGTCCACACTGTAAATTAGCGTGCCAAAGTTCACCAATGCTTAACTCATAATGGCTCTGTGTGGATCTCCTTTGCCCCACAAATAAATCTGCTCCTCTGATTTGTCTTTGTCATAAATGCTGGTGTGAGCAGTGTTCACAGTCTCAGCTCTGCAGCTGTTTCACATCACTGGTGTGGCTGAAAGCAGGGGGGCAGGAAATAGCACAGGTAGAGTTGTGGACATAAATTGCAGGAGCTAGCAGGCTACCAGTCTGAAGGTCAACGGTTACAGTGTTATCGCCCTCGTCTCTAACCACATAGTAAAAACAGAGGAAGCAAACCCCCAGTTTTCAGAAACAGACAGCAGTACCAGCATGGGAGGAAAGCAATGTACTGCTGAAGATGGGGATGACAGCAAAACTATTTTAGCCACCTAAAAGAAAGGTTCACCTAAAAAGAATCAATATCCATTTAAGTGTAGGCTATATTTAGATTATTTTCACCTCTTTATCTTGCTGTCGGGCTGCCCTTTCCGACAGAGCTGAACTGAAACTGAAACTTATTTATACCCTCTTCAAAGCCACCAGACTTAAATTAAAAAAAAAAAAAAACAGTCTAGATAAGTTTTACTTTAAGGCCAGTTCACTGTTGGAAAATACTCTAAATAAAGAGTGCAGTACAGCCTTTCTTTTAAAAACAGATTTTGCTGCTGTCCCCATCCCTTCATTTGCTCCTGTGCTGGTACTCCTGTGTCTCCAAACTGGGGGCGTGCATGCTGCCATCTACTGTAGGCAGTACCGATAAGTACAACATACAACGCCACTTCACTGAAACTATCCCTTTAAGGTGATCAGCAGCAACGAGATGCCATGACATATCTGAGGTATTGGTGCTCTGTTAAGTGTGTGATCATGCCATGTTCTCTTCCTATAACAATACTGATGGGAACAAAGATTTTATTTTGACTTTTCTGAAATTCACTGACAAGATTTAGATAATAACTTCTCTCTCTGTCTGCAGATCAGCGAATGCAGCTCTCAGCAGATTCAAGGTCTGTCGTCTTTGAGGTCGAGTCTGGCAACTCTGAGTATCCACAACTCCACGGACACTATGATGGTACACTGCCACTAATAAATACTTCTCTGTAGTGGTTATGCTGTGTCGTGTATGTCGTTTACTGATGCATGTGTCATTTCTGGGGTCCTCTAGTCGATCCTGGTCCCGGAGGCGAGCGAGTTCTCACAGTGGGAGGCTGAGGGGGCCGAGTCTGGCTGTCCCGTCACCGCTGTAATCCCCGTGTGGAGAAACCTGACCACGCTGGACATGAGCCACAACGGCATCAGCACCATCGACAGCTCGGTGGTGAGACACGCCGTGCAAACTTAAACAGTGTGAACTTCAATATTTTATTACATTTCCTCACAGTGATGTCAGGGTATGAAATACTGACTGACCCTGGTCCATTTCATACGATACCTCACCTCAAGGTGTCTTAATATTCAAAAAATGCAATATTGATATCATGTTAATAATACACATATGATAAAATCGTTTAAATAATCCAGCAATCTTAAATCATTTTATACTGTACAGTTATGGTTACAGACTCTTTACACTCATCTTTTCAGTGCATTTAATTTGCCAAAAAAGAGGCAAAACACACAAATAGCAGAGTTATTATACATTTCATTTTCTATAGCTATTGCCATAATAATGTTTTTTTTTGGATCATGATAATTGTGTAGTGCTAATCTGATATCATGACAACCCTTGCCAGTGACTACACACTATTGATTTCTTAAAAAGAAATACATATGTGTTTTGAATTTTGACTGCGTTTCATACAACAACATAACAAGAAAAAGAAATCCTGTTCCATCCCACCGCCTGCAAAAAATAAAAAATACCAAGACGAGGCAAAGGGAGGAAAAGACTTCTTAGAATGATTTCTGTTAAGTTCCCATGGTCATAAAAATCCTGGAAACGCTGCATGAAAATACGTTTTTCAGGCCTGGAAAAGCTTTTTAAAAATATATAGAAGTAATAAATAAATAAAGATGCTAAATCCACCACATTTGTAAAACTGGCACTTAAATAGCTAAAACCCCATAACAGTAATACGATCTTAATTTCTATTCTGTGACATACAAAGCCATTGTGTCAGATGATTGTATTTGCTGTTGAGTGTCTTGAGATCCAGATGATTTTACAACATTTGTTTGTGATTGTTCAATAAAAATACTCGATTCAACGTGCTGGCTCAGCTCGCTGTTGTATCAGGAGGTCAGGTCCTCCCTGTCGTCACACGGGGCTGTAAAAGCTGGGTTTGTGAACAAAGGAACATCTCGGTTTCATTCATCGGTCTCTATGTGCTGACTCTCAGTTTTTCTCTGCTCTAGAAACTGATTCCCAAGGTGGAGTTTCTGGACTTGAGCCACAACCAGCTGTCCACAGTGGAAAACCTCCAGGTATGTGACAGTGTGAGGAAGAATACATGAGCTCTGTACATGAGTAAATCCTCACAGTGGAGATGCTGGAACAAGATGTTTGACGTTTCTGCTTGATATTTTTTTTTTTTTTCTGTCGATTGGTGTCAAACTGACGCCCAGCTGCAGCAACAGGCAGCTGGTCCTGACCCCCCTACAGATGTGTAGTTTGTCAGTAACAGTAGCACTGAAGTAAGTGTCCTGTGTTGGCAGCACCTGTACAATCTGGTCCACGTGGATCTGTCCTATAACAGCCTGCGGGTCCTGGAAGCTGCTCACACTCGCCTGGGCAACATCAAAACCTTGAACCTGGCCGGCAATCAGCTGGACCAACTGACCGGCCTCACCAAGCTCTACTCCCTGGTCAACCTGGACCTCAGCCACAACCAGCTGGCCCAGGTAGTCACACTGTGGACATCCTGCTGGTCCAGATATCAAATTCACTTTGATACATACAGGAAATCTTTCTTTTTATACTGTAAGGGTGCAACAGACACATTTCCTACATATTTTTACCCTGAAAGTTTGGAAACATTAAATATACCACTACCATAAAAGAAGGAAATAAATGGATACTACATGACCACGCTGGAGGTGTTAAAGGTCTTTGAATGCCAAGTCCGTTTTGTTTGTATGTGTTTTTTTAATCCGTCATCAGATTGAAAAAACGCACAGAAACCTTGCACACTGAATCTGATGCATTTTATTATTCTCTTTGTTGTGAAAACTGAATTAATTACATCGGTGCGATGGACAGCACTAGTCCCGAACGGGGCTAATGAATGGTTGACATTAGCAAGAAGCTATCGTTTAGCTGCTGAGAGCACAATCACCGCTGTCTGATTTTTGACTTGTGTTTGTTTGTTTCCAGTTGGAGGAGATCAGGAACATCGGCGCTCTGCCATGTCTGGAGAAACTCAACCTGTCCAGTAACCCCATGTGCATCATCCCAGACTACAGAACCAAAGTCCTGGCCCAGTTTGGAGACCGCGCAGCAGAGGTACACTACACTGTTAATGTTACTGCAGTACTAGTACTACTACTACTACTACTACTACTACTACATACTACTACTACTACTACTACAGCAGAGGTACACCACCAAAACCACACTGTTAATGTTACTACTGTACTACTACTACTACTACTACTACTACTACTACTACTACTACAGCAGAGGTACACCACCAAAACCACACTGTTAATGTTACTACTGTACTAGTACTACTACAGCAGAGGTAAACCACCAAAACCACACTGTTAATGCTACTACTACTACTACTACTACTACTACTACTACAGCAGAGGTACACCACCAAAACCACACTGTTAATGTTACTACTGTACTTCTACTACTACTGCTACTACTACTACTACTGCTACTACTACTACTACTAGAGCAGAGGTACACCACCAAAACCACATTGTTAATGTTCCTACTGTACTAGTACTACTACTAGTACTAGAGCAGAGGTAAACCACCAAAACCACCACTCTGCTTCTGTTTATGTTGCAACTGCTGCTAATGTTAATACTGCCGTCACTACAAGTACCACTGCTGCTACTAATGTAGAATCTGCTCATACTTCTACTGGTAGTACTAGTAGTCAGTCAATTACTGCTGCCACTGCTACTTCAGCTACTCCTGTTAATACTATTGAGTATTGTTTGTATTGTTGACACACTTCGTTTGTCTGTGCATCCTCAGGTGTGTCTGGACGGTAAAGTGACGACAGAGAAGGAGCTGGACACGGTGGAAGTGTTGAAAGCCATTCAGAAAGCCAAAGAAGTCAAAGACAGGATGAGCAGCAGCGACAAGAAGGTACGTTGTGTCGCGCTGAATCAACCAGCGGGAGGCAGCGTCAGCCCAGGTTGCATGGTTACACTGACCTACAGTTTGACCTTTGAAGAATATGAAGTAGTTTACAAATGTTAAGTTAAAAATAATGAATGTGTCATTCGTACATACAATGTAAATATGTAATTTATGAATCTCTTTTAGGACCGTGAGAAAACTGTTTTCTGTTACGTACATCACATAAGAAGATATTACACTACACACAGGAAATGAACTTATGCTCTGCATCGATTTGACTCCTGCGACTTTGACCTTTGAACTCCAGTGAGCTAATCTTGAACTCAGACACTGTTGAATGCTACGTCCTGGTACTCCATAATCGTATTTTCCAAATGAATTAACCCTGAAAGGTCCTGTAGTGGTTTTATAATTCTAACCTGATTTATAGACAGTCGGAGATCACCACAGTTAGATGTGACTAATGATGAAGTTAATTACTAACTGATCTCTGAAGCCTGAATATTGTGCACATCAGCAGCAGATTTAAGATGTAATATAAATATAGCCAATAAATCAGAGAGGCGTGATTACAGTGAGTGTTGGGTTGTAATGTTATTTGGAAACTGGCAACAAAAATACACAAAATTAAACAGATGTGTGAAGTTTGTGAGCTAAATCTGTGTTTAAGCAACTGTGTCAGTGTGTCGTTGTGAATTTCACTGTAAATGTGTAGAACATATTTTGTGGACCTTTTTTAAATAAGCTAATAGTATTTTTCCTTTGAGAACATGAGAAAATATTAATGGCCATGGTTTTCTTCTGAACAACTTCTGACAACGCCTGTCCTTTTTCTGTGTATTGATTATTATACATGTGTCCAGAATAACCAGGATTACTTCTTGTTTGGGTGTCCAGCCTCTAGAGAAAAGGACCATTTTAAATTTAAAGAGCAACAACCTGTTTAGTAAGATGATGTCTCCATTGTAAATCCCTCCTACTGATTGGCTGGGTTGTTGTTCCAATAAGGGAAACGGCTGTCAATAGCACAACGCCCGACATATTTGAACATATCCGATTGTGTGTGTTTGGCCATTGGAACCAGGCTACACAGTCGGATCAAAATGTGGTCTAACAATTTTTGTTTGTTTTTTATTTATTAATCATGAAATATGTCCGTACATGCCAGTGGCGTTTTGTTTTTAGATAAATTAGAGGCCTTAGTATTCTTGCTTTTGTAACAAAAAATAGGATCAACAAAAGATCATTACTGTGTCTGATCTATACTAGTCTTTGTACGCATAGTCTAACTACCATGCATAGTACCATACCATGCATAACCTGAATCCAAATATTTAAGCTGCATAACAGACCAAATTTCAAGCAGAATGTTTTAGACTAAAAGTGAATTCATGTTGAAGGCTGGGCGCCCACACGGGAAGTGATTGTCGTCATTCAGTGTACTGATATCCTCTGAACGCAGACCTTAACTGTGTTTTCTGCAGAAGGAAACCGTTGACCATAAATATTGTTAAAAGGGTTCACAAAAGCAAAATATTGATTGCAGCTTGCTCACAGATTTCTACACATTTAGATTTACAGAAAACTAGAAAAGCTGTCATGACGTTGTTTGAATTTTCAGAAAACAGATGTAGCTCTCGAACGTCACCGTTTGTTTGGCTCTTACATGTCTGGTATTTATACAACTAGAGCAGTACTGGACTAGAGCAGTACTTTACTAGTGCTACTGGCTGTTTTTCCATGTGAAAAGAGCTGGACAGTCCCTGTAGAAATGGCTAAAGATCAGTCCGAACTGACTCTTCTCTGCTGCTGATGGAGCTGCTGGTTGCAGGTGTTCTGGATGTGATCTGGTTGGTGATGTAGGTGACTGCTGCTCTCTGAAGGCTTCCTCCTCTCTGTCCTCTCGTCAGATCAGTGAGGAGACCAGGCTGTCTGCTGCTGCACCTCCTCACCTCTCCTCCTCCTATCCCCCCTCCTCTTCCTCCTGCTGCTCCTCTGCTGTTGCTCCTCCTGCTGTCACCTCTTCCTCTTCCTCCTCCTCCTCCTCCTCCACCTCCTCCTCTTCCTGTCCGGCCCAGCAGGCTTCCTGCCCCAGCCAAGGTAATCATGTATGTATCAGGCTGTGCAGGGCTGAGGGAGGGAGGGTTATTTCTTCAGACAGACAAGTATGTTCTGCTGCTCTTTGTTCGGACAAACAGCTGATTTCCAAAAACAGCAGCCGACTGCACTCGCTGGGGCTGCACCTTGTTAATATTTACATCAGTTCATCTTCCAGTTGCTCCAGTTTTCTGGTGAAGCTAACATGCTGCTGTCACTCCTGATACAGAGCATCTTTTTTAATACCAGATCTCCTCAGCTTTATATTTCCTGTTGTAGACGCTTCGCTTTCTGCTCAGAGTGAGAGGAAAACAGCTTTTTTTCCACAATTTATAACTTGTATATAAATTGTGATCAGTTGCTTCAGCTGCTCAGAAGTTCAAACTCCTCCATTATGATCACATAAATATTCTCTAAATTGACATTTCATCAACCTCATTCATTCTTAAATAATACTTATCTGTAATAATATTTACCCCCACAAACTATTAAACTAACCTGGTTCCACACTCAAACTACTCAGCCAATCAGAGCTTTGTAGGTGGGATTAAAAGTTGGGACGTTATCTTCATGCGCCAGAGTCAGAAACATGGTGACAATAAAATCACATACTACATACATACTATTTCAATTATGTTCTTACTTTACTTTTATTTATTTATTATTAGTTCTATATTATAATTATTTATTAAACTTTTGTGTCGGGCCGCTTCCCAGAGGAGCATAAATTGAGTGATGGACATGAAAAATCCAGCACACAGATTTTGAGACAATTTCAAGCTTCATCAGTCTCAGACATCAGTCTCTGATTAGTTAAAACTAAATTATCCCCCCTCCCAAACAGCTAACACCGTCACCATGTCAGTGAGAAGACTTAACAAAATGGAGTTTTAGTCTGATTATCAGACTACAGGTCGGGTCAACTGCTGCTTCACTGAAACCCCACCGACAAACCTGCAAATCCACCATTATTGTAGCATGTATTGAGAATGTCGTCTGACGTATTAACAAGAAATATCAGTACAGAAATATCACTGATGTGTTTGAGGCCAGTTAGAAACCGACAGTGTCTCTATGACAGTTTGTCCATCGGCGAGCACTGACGAGCTTCTTTCTGAGCAGCTTGACTTGATGGATGTACAAACAGGAGAATAACTAACCACTGACCGATATTCACTGATGTTTGGCTGGAGGTTGTGTGGTACCCTGTTAACTCTCACTAAGCTCCTTCTGTGACATTAATACTGGCTGCATGCTGTGTAAATGTCTGAATCTAATCAGTAATAACCAATCGCATGTCTGGATTTTGTTCATGTCATCCACTGAAACAGTGTTTATGATGTATGATTCTCTATGATATTTGAAATTTATATCAGATTCAAACTACATGATAACTTTTGACAACTGAGGACTGTTAGAGCCGAGTATGCATGAAGATGTTTTCAACTGACTTTTTAAGCCTGTTATGTCAGGTTGCACTTGATTAATTTCATAATTGATAAATCAGCTGATTATTTTCTCAAATACTTGACTGAATGTTTGATCTGTAAAACTGAAAATGCATATCACAAATTTGGAGGCCCAAAACTCAAAGATATTTAATTAACTGAAGTTAAGACAAGGAAAAGCCTCCAATATTCATATTCAAGAAGCTGCATCCATTAAATCACTGCAGCAGCATTCTGAACACAATACGGTTTAATTTATCTTAAACTTTTCAAACACTGAAAATTCTGTCATATATTTGTATTTAAAGACGTCACGCTGTCAGTCTATCCATCAGTCAGAGGTTGTAGGGCGTCCTCATCACCTCACAGCGTCACTGATCTGTTTGGTTTCCTGTTTCAGAAGTGACGAGCAGAGAAGACGACACAGTTCCCGCCAGTGTTCGCCCTCCTGTGGACGCTGCACCTCCCCCTGTAAGCTTTAACACCAATCTCCTGTCTGCTGACCCCGCCCAGGTGAGACACACACCTGAGACACCAGAGGAGGGAGAGGACTGTTGCCATGACAACCAATACAGTATCACTTAGGGCGAGAGAGGCTGTTTGACGGTCAGATCTCTAAAGGAAGAATTATGTGAGAACAGAATAAACACTAAATCATGTAGATCAGGAGTGTAACCGTTTATTATTGAACAATAAGTCTTGATACAAAATATGTGAAAATATTCATCGTGAGGAATGTTTAGATATTAGTGTTTGTTTCTGTTGGGCTCTAATGTTGCTTCATGTGTTTGTCTGCAGGTGCAACAACCTGCTGTCTGTCTGTCTGAACACACACTCTGTGGAGCTCCTACAAGTGTTACAACTACTACCACTACTACCACTACTACTACTAATACTACTACAAATACTGTCTGGTCAGTATCAGATACCATTATTTAGCATATTATAAGTTAACAACTGTGAATAAAATTATTGTTGCTGATAGTTTACAGCATTGGCGTCACTGTCACAAAGACATCCGGATCGCTTTCCTTTTTTCTCAGAGCCCAGCATCTACCGACAACACTGGACCAGTGTTGCCAACTTGGTGACTTTCTCGCTAAATTCGGCAGCTTTTCTGACCCTCTTTGTGACTTTATTTCTAAAAATCAGCTAGTGACAAATTTGTCTGCCAACACCATTGGGTCTCACCATCTCCTCTCGCGCTGTGCTCAGGCCGTCACTTCCTCGCTGCAACCGATACAGCCACGAAGCTTTATGCAACTGTGTGATGTCGGCAATATGAAAATGAACATATGACACTATCTGACATTGTGCAATCAAAAAATAACTTCATAATAAGTTGCAGCAAATAACCATTATTGCTGTTTTAAAGATTTTTTTATTGCCTCGTTAGTGTCCCATCAGTGAAACTCAATTTTTGAACCACGCTTTTAATGTGAAAGATGTTTGCAGGAAGTGTAGAGTTTCATTATGCTGAGTGTTCAATAATTTAGTTAAAAATTGGCAAAGTAATTGCGAGAAAGTATTGGTGGTAAAAAGAAAGTGAGAGCGGCAGAATTTGTCGCGACGCAAGTCTCCCACTAACTGAGCGACGAAGTTACAGGATTGGTCAGCCGAGTCTTGGAGTTTCCCCATTGGTCACTGCTCTTTCAAGGGGGCTGTTTCAGTGGGTTAGTCAAAATCAGGCCGAAATAACAACATCATAATATTGAATTGTAAAAAGACTGAATTCATGCTTTGTCAGGTCTGTCCACAAGACGACAATCAAACAACTTTTAAAATCCTTGTTTTCTGAATGGAGTTTGGATCAGTCGGTGCCAGGCTATGCAGCTGCTCTGTCAACACTCCATTTAGGCACAAAGCAGCGATGTTGAGACAGTCTGTGGTTTATACACATACATTTATACACAGAGTTTCATTTGGTCTCTACAAACAATGCACTGAGTATTAGGATAAATATGATGTGGTGCGTTGGTTAAATAGTGTGGGGTGTTTATGAAAGTTAAATGAGCTGATAGGACACCTGAAGTGAGAGCATGTTTCTTCTGTGTTCATCCATCGCTATCTATCCTCCTCTCCTCCAGTTGTGTCTGCTGCTCTTCGTCCTCCAGACCAGCTGAAACCACTTGCTTCTCCTGCAGTGCCGCCTGGTGTCCTCTCCTTCCTTCTCACCTGCACTCCCTCTCCTCCTTCAACAAAGACTTCATTAGCCAGCTCTCCCAGCGTCTCAGCTCCACCCTGAAGGAGCAGAAGAGGGAGAAGGTGGAGGAAGAGAAGGAAGAGGAGAGAGGGGAAGAAGAGAAGTCTGAGTCCAGAGAGTTTGAGTCCCATGTGGAGGACACCAAGGTGGGAAGTCCCAGGTAATTTAACCAGCAACCATCACTGGTTTCTGGGAGTCCCAGTTGTTCCTGAGATCTCCTAAAATGCAGACTGGTTTTTGAGATCCCCTAAAGGTCGCTCTGGTTTCTGGCATTTTCATAAGTCTAATGATTTCCGGTTTTCTGTAAATGGCCCACTGCCTTCTGTGTTTCTAAGATCCCCAAAAATTCACACAGATTTTGGGGATTTTCAGCAGTTTCAGAGATGATGATATATCCAATAATAATGTCAATGCTAAAATGTATAAAAACTTAACTGACTAAAAAAACCTACAAATGATGATTCTTGATTCATCCACTGTTTTATGCTCATTATTTCAGTCCAGGCTCCAGGGACGGATATTTTGAGATGAGTCTGGATGACTCTGTTGAGGAGTCGGTCTGCTCTTCCTCCATGTTGCTCGTTGTTCCTCCTGCAGAGGAGCCCAGTGGCCATCAGGGGGAGCCGTGTGCCAAAGAGGAGGAAGTGCAGGTCAGCAGAGTTCTGTGGTGCTGCTGTCTTCAGGTGAAGGAGGAGGTGGAGCAGAAGGAGGCGTGTCTGGTGCTGACAGACCGCTTGTTGGGTCTTTTGTACCTGTCAGATGATTTCACATGGACCAATCAGGATGCAGGTAAGCACACAATCAGCTTCAGTTGTTTGTGTACCTGATACAAACAAATTTGGAAACTGTGGTTTCCACTGTGGTGATGGTAAACTGAACATATTTGGCTTTTATGCTGTTGGTCGGGAAAAACTAGCAATGCGAAGATGGCCGTGGACATTTTGTACACCAACAATTAATTCATTAACATAGAAAATAATAATGAATTACATTTTTGCAGCCCTACTATACAATAAATTACATGATGTGTGGTAGATGTGTTGTGCAGAAATGATTTTTAAAATTTTATGAGCAATCTGTTCTCAGACCAGGAGCAGAGTCCCCCTGTGGAGGAGGTGCTGTCCAGCCTGCAAGTGGACCTCCTGCTTCCATACTCCCAGCTCCTGCTCTCCTCCCGATCCGAGCTCCCCGACTCCTGCATTGCCTTCGGCCTCCAAGCTGGTCCGACCCGCTGGTACATCTTCTCCGAGGCAGAGGAGCTCCGGCAGACGAGGAGCGAGCTGACGGTGCTGATCCAGGTCAGAGAGCAGCACATGAGCCATTTAGAGTCCCTAAATTTAAAGGACAGCATCGCTGTAGATTGTCTGTCAGTTCTAATCACATTAGTAGGTATTTCCTTTCTCTTAGGTGTTAAAATTAGGGCAGTCAGTCATTTAAAATATTTAATTGCAATTAATCGCGTGATTGTCTATAGTTAATCATGAGATCTAACTTACTGAACAAGTCATTTGACACAGTTCAGTCTGTAATTGGGTCGAGCAGAGATTTAATTTCTGCTGTATATGTAGAACCTTGTAAAAAGGTGATAGGTATAATGGTGAAGCATGAATCAGGCTGAAGTCTTTGTCAGCACCTTGAAAACAAAAACCCTCTCTCTTGTTTGTCCAGGCTGCAGGGTCTCAGACTGACCCAGAACCCCCCAACACTCCTCAGCTCTTCCTTCGCTCGCTCATCAACTCCTGGGAGCTGGAGGAGAGTCAGGGAGCTCAGGGAGGCTATCCTGCCCTCCTCCTTCCCTCCACCTCCTCTTCCTCCTGCTCCTCCGCCCTGGACACCCACCCTCTCCTGTCAGATATCTTCTCCAAGCGAGACGACCCCAGCCTCCCCTCTCTTCTCTTTCTCACCCACCGACACCTCTGGGTGCTGAAGATGGACTTCAGAGAGCTGGCAGAAAGAGAGAGGAGGAGCGCTGACCTCCATCACTCCTCCTCCTCCTCTTCCTCCTCCTGGTGCAGGCTGGTCCGCGTGCCCCTCGGCTCTTTGGTGCTTCACCCCAGAGAAAGAGCTTCTCAGGTCGGGGACAGAACCAGCAACACCTCCTGTCCCGACCCAAAACACCACCACAGGTACAGAGGCTATGACTGTATGAAAGGATCCTCTACCTCTGTAACTCTAACTCTAACTGTAGCTTTTTTGTTTTTGCATTATTTTACCAAATTGACGATTATGGACGCACACTGTTTCATACTTTACAAGGACTAAAAAACCTATGAGCATGTGTCTTGGTTTGACGGCTTTTCAGCAAGCTAAGTGAATGGTGTTTGTATATTTAGTGATTTTACACATTTTACTTATTTGATTTTAGATTTAGTTACCATATTTTTCGCACTATAAGGTGCACTTAAAATCCTTTAATTTTCTCAAAAATCGACAGTAATCCGGTGCGCCTTGTGTATCAATTCTGGTTGTGCTTACTGACCTCCTCGAACCAATTTTATGTGGTACAGGGCGCTCAAAAATCTGTCAAAATGTTTTATTACGAGTTTGGTAAGCTGCGAAGCCGCACCGCTGGATGGATTGTCGGAGATTTATGTTAAGAGACCGGATGGCTTTTTCCACAAATCTCCGTATTGATCTGCGACTCCATGTGTGCCCATCTCACCGACACTGTCAAAATCCAAGTGAAGAAAACTAATTCGGAGCTTGCCGTAGTTCCGGGTGGATTAACTAAAGAACTCCAACCACTACATATTGGTGTCAACGGGTCGTTCAAAGTTAAATTGCGAGCTGTGTGGGAGCGTTGGATGACAGAAGGCAAACACACATTCACCAAGACAGGGAGGCAACGCCGGGCGAGTTACTCCACTATCACGAGACGAGAGCGCCTTATGTATGAAAATAGACCGTTTATTGATAGTGCGCCTTATAATCCAGTGCGCCTTATGGTGCGAAAAATACGGTAATTAATGTTTTACCCTGACAGAAAACACCGGTGTTGCTTTCTTGTGGAATAAGGAGAAATTGGAGTAAAAATATTGATATTTATCTAATTTAAGTAAATTATCAGTAATCAAACTGAATCGAAATTATAATTAAGTGAATGGGGAATCGTAGTCTATTTCACAATTCATTTGTCTCCTGCTAAAACATTTACAGTCTCCATGCGGTGTTGACGTTACTGTGAATTTATTAGTGTATGTTTAACATGCACTTTTACAGTATATAATTAGTGCCTGACTGTTGTTTACTTTATATTTAATTGATTAGGTTTATTAGTGATGCAATTAAACACAGTAATAGTCTATAATTATTCCAGTGGCACACATAAGTCTCATGTCTTTGTAAAAACTAACTGCTAAAATTGTTTCCTTGTTCTTCAAGGGAAAATTTACCATCTTTTTATGTGGATGTCCAATCTATGTTGATGATAAATGTTGATTGACACATTAAATTTCTCACTGCGTGCTATATTGACCCAGAAAGCTGAGTTTGCAGCTGTTAAATTGTGGCATAGTTGGATGGAGGGAAGAGCTACAGGCTGCTGTTTCAGCTTGGATTTCTCCAGGTAGCCAGGGAGCGCCGTGCTCGAGATGAAGCTCTTTGCCCGTATTGCAAACTAGCTACATTTCCAAATGTGAAAATTGCATCCCATAATATGAGTGCAGAGGATCTTAAGGCTGAGGATACGTTTTAATGGTGTTTTTGCTGATTGGATATTCAGACATATTTGAGTTCGAGTATACGGCCAAAGAAATGCAGCGTAGAGAGGCTGCAGCTGCATTAGCCCTGCAAGAGTATATAGCTGGCAAGGACCCTGTGGAGATCAGAAGTCCAGAAATGTATCCTGGCACATGTAGGCTCAGCTGCCATTGTTCCACAAGCAGGAGAACTCAGCTTTTCTGGTGATTAACCACATAACCATTAACACTCACTGGACATCTACATAAAAGGTGTAGAATTTTCCCTTTAAGTGCGCTCATTATCTGTATTTTAACCATCATGTTGTGTCCAGGAGGAGTCACTCTGTGGAGCTGCTGCTGAGCGGTCAGAGGCTGCTGCTGCTCTTCCCTCTGGCCCAGAACAGGAGCTCCTTCCTGGCAGAGCTGAGCCAGCGGAGAGCCTCTCTGGAGGGGCTGAGGGTGGTGGCTCTGCCCCAGCCCTGCCGGCCCTGTCCACAGCAAGGCCAACACACACAAGGTGAAGACCACCTACCTGTTCATACTCTCCAACCAAGAGGAGAACTTTTCTCCGGCCTTACCTTATTTCAGCCGATGGTTTGTTTGCTTGCTTGTTTGTTTGACGTGTCACCTCCTTGTTGTTGTGTTGTCAGGCCGTCGCAGATCCAGAGACCAGTGCTGTTGTACCAGTACGAGGAAATCAAACAGCACCAGCAGGTAGATCACTTTCTCTCTGTGTAATTCTTCTGGTGCCTGCGTTCAGAGCTGCAAGCAAATATCACCTTATACTTAGATTAAGGCGACAGAGTGTCACAGTTTTATTCTGTACTAATACTGTATACTCAGTGTACTAATCTTACTTTGATGACATTTATCATTTATCAGTGAGTTCATCCAACATTTAATTATCTAAAACAGACCATGATACAGTGTCAGTCCTGATTGACGTCATTTGTTTTACCGATTCATTGGCATTGATATTATATATTATGTTGTCATTATCGGTTGATTTTATCTTAGCACAGATATATCACTATCAGCTGTGTGTTTGGTGAAACTCTATTGATACTGTATGTTTGAGGAAATACAGAAACATTATCACATTACATCATTTTCCTCCCAGACAGTGCTGACAAGTTCATTTCTTAGTGTAAATATTCCAGTCTGTAAAATGTTTGTGGAAGTCATATGTTAAAGGTGCTCAATATGAAATTCAGAGCACCTACGATTGAGGGATTCCCTCCACACGGCTCTGAACATGCAACGGCTGAGCCGGCGCCTAGCGCAAGCGTTGCTAACAGCACAGTGCAAAAAAAAAGGCAACAGTGCTAACAGTGTTAACCTGAGGGTGAGATTTTTGTAATTTTATTCCAGCTGGGATCTGCTCCTCTGTTTCCATCTGTATCACAGTATCAAATAATCATAGTAGCTGGGACACTGTGTGACTGATAAATTTGTTGCCTTGATTGTAAAATCTGACATTTAATGTAATGGAAGAGGCGCCACTTTCTCTCAAGGGTAAAGGGATTGTGCAGATACAGTTACACTCTGTGTATGCAGTTTATCCTCAAAGGTCTTAACGGGTCAGTTCAGTTCTGATTAAATGAGATGTGACCCAGAGCTTGAGTCAGGCCAGGTCCAAATGATCTTCAGACTAATCAGGTCTGGTTAGGGTCTCATGTAGCTGCAGGTCTCAGGTCTGTGTTTCATTATGTCTAATACAGAGCAGATCTAAGTGAACTTCTATCAGCTCTGATCATCTTAGGTCATTATCGTCTGGTCTGTGGCTGCTCATTAACTGGAGATGCATCAGGCTGTTCCCATTGCAGTTAGAGTTGAGTATTGCTATCATAAGTACCCTTAAGGAAAGGTCTCTTATGTTTAGAAAAAAATACATATATTTATTTATATGTAGTTTGGGTCGGTTTTTAAAAGGTGTGTTTTGGCTTAGGTCCAAACTTTTGGGCCTGTGAAGACCTCTGATCTGTACTACTAGAAATGACGTTAACTCCAGACTCGGCTGACATCTGTAACTGGCAGCGTATGACACTGTCCTGTGTCTCAGCAGTTTTACTGCACTGAACAGGGTCATCCCAGCTCCTGATCCTGGATTTCTTCTGTCTGGGTGTTATGTCACACCTGACATTTCAGCTCGTCAGCCTTCCATTGCAGGAATAAGTAATTGAGTAGACCTCAAGCTTCTGAAAAAAAGACGGCACATTAAAAACAAAATCGTAGACTTGGCTGCTGATCAGATTTTAGTGAAATATGAGGACATGATTCATTTTCTCATAATTGTGCCTCAGTTTTATCAATCAATAAACATCAGGGAGCGCAGTGTGACATCTGTTTTCCCACAGCAGCTCTGTAGTGATCAGGAGAGATGACTTATTGCTGTTGTTGATATGTTTATCTATTTATCTATTCCCTCACTTTTCCTCTCTTCTCGTCATCCTCAGCTGGGACTCCTCCCACCTCCAGGTGGAGGAGAACCAGCCGTCCCCCCACCTCACCCCAGGTCTCTCCCCAGGACTGAAGCTGCTGGCTGGGCTCGGAGGACAGCAGCTGCTGACCTACTTCCACAGATATATAGCAGTGGTAAGGCACGCACGCACGCACGCACGCGCGCACGCACGCACGCACGCACGCACGCGCGCACGCACGCACGCACGCGCGCACGCACGCACGCACGCACGCACGCGCGCACGCACGCGCGCACGCACGCACACACGCCTTTTTTTTAAAACTGCCTTTTGTCTTGGATCCATCAGATTTCTGTTTTAGAGCAATGTCACCTTACTGACGACCGTTTTCCAAATTGAACTATTGATTGAACTATTAATTATTTTCTGATTACTGAGGGGCTGAGGCTCAGGAAGCAGAGTGGGTCGTCCACTTATCGCTGGGTCGGCGGTTTGATCCCCAGCTCCTCCTGCCAGCATGTCGATGTGTCCCAATAGTTGTCCAGCACCTTAAATGGCAGCCTGCTGTCATCGGGGTGTGAATGGTTTAATGACAACCAACAACTGTTAAGTGCTTGATAAAAGATAAAAGCACTATATAAATACAGTCCATCACCAGTGTTTTCTTGATTAATCACAAAGTTCCCAAGACCTCAAGGTGACGTAAAATGTCAGTCAGTGCAAAACCCAGAGTCGGTTTATTAGTTATTTAAATTTATGTGTGTTATTATTATGATTATTATAGAGACAAAAAAGGCAAATGAATTTGGCAAGTGAATTTTTTTGCTTGAAAATGTACTTAATGCTTGTCTAGGCAGCATATTTTAGTATCATTGGCTAAAAATCCCATGATAACCTTTCGGCATATTGTAAGTCAAGTGTTATGAAAGAAGACTAGTGTTCTGCTGCTCCTCGTGGCTCTGTTGGTTCTTTATGGTTCTGTTTCTGTCCCAGTTCTTAATGCAGCGTTCATGTTCAGAGAGACATTTTGTGCCGTCTTATTCCAACCCGGCTTTTTTTTGTGTGTCAGTCTGAGGCGGAGGAGGTGAGACAGGTGTTATGGCTGTCTGTGGTTCTCTACAAGTCTCCAGAGTCTGAGCTCACCTGCTGTCTGCTGCTCTCCACCGATACGATCTACTTCCTGTTGGAGGACTCCGCCTCCACACTCAGTCATCACTCAGGTAGGATGAACGGACGTGATCGGTTCAGTCAGAGTGAGGGAACAGTCCATTTAAAACCACATAATGTAATGGGAGTCTGTGCTATTTTAATGCTCCTGCTGCCTTTGCTGCATTCGAGGGCAACATTAACATTATCTAACACTCATACGACTAATCAAGTAGTTGATTTAATCTACAGATCTGTGAAACTGAGTTTCTCCACAAAGAATCACACAAAAGCACCACTTTAAATCTTGTGAGAGATGTTCTCCTAAGTTTCTTGGAAATAAGTCATTCAGCATGAAAAAAGCATAACTCGACTAAAGAAATCTTAGTCGACTAAGACAAAAGTCACTCATTATTCAACAAATCGTCTAAGACGGGGCGGCCCCACTACATTCATAATACCACAACTGTTAAGTCTTTTGAACTAAGTCAAGTTTCGACAGCTCTGCCTAATATAAGTTTATTTGCTCAAGTTCTACACTTAAGTACAATTACACTATTTCAGAGGGACATATTGCATTGTTTTAATCCCACTTTAGAGAAATAAACTGTACTGCAATTACTGTACTGTGCTACTGCCCCTAGTATTACTGTCTCTACATGTACTACTACTGTCTCTTGTGTATTTACTGCTACTTGTACCACTACTCCACCTGCTCCTGCTACTTTTACTGCTAATGTCTTATTATTACTACTACTGCTTCCAGCCCTGTACAGTTACTATTATACCTGCTCCTGAAACAACTGCTACTACTGTTTTTGCTAATTCTGTTAAGTATAGTACTTTTTTTTCATTCTTTTTTGGTCACTTAACTTACTGCCAGTACTACATGTACTACCATGTACTAAAACTCTCAGTTGTATAAATCTTGACCCCACAGCTGTTATTGCCATATTTTTGCATGTTTTCTAATAATATTTTATCTAACCATTTCAGATTTAGGTCACAAATGCATTTATATATATATATATATATATATATATATATATATATATATATATATATATATATATATATATATATATATATATATGTATATATATATATATATATATATGTATATATATATATATATATATATATATATATATATATATATATATGTGATATAATAAATATATATATATATATATATATATATATATATATACACATGTATGTATGTATATATATATATATATATATACACGATACATACATGTATATATATATATATATATATATATATATATATACATATATATATATATATATATATATATATATATATATATATATATATATATATATATATATATATATATATATATATGTATATATATATATATATATATATACACATATATATATATATATATATATATATATATACATATATATATATAGTCTGTGTGTTTGTAATATTATTTTTATGTGCTTTGATTTACATAATAACATTCAAATAGTTTTAACTACTTTTCTCCATGGACCCCATGAAGAGTAATGCTAAGCTAATGAGGATCCAAAAAAAGATAAGTTATAAACAAACATTTACATTTTTTTTTTTTTACCTCTTTCACAGTGCAGATTGAAGAACAGCAGCACTTTCACTTTATCTTTCAGTCATTCAACAGTCTTTTTTCTGGTGTGTAATTAACATTACAGTTGCCTCTTTCACACCAATGACCAGGGTCAAACCAGGGCTATCTGACCCATGTTGAACCATTCTTTTGTCAGTTCAAGCTAAACCAGGTCAATCGCAAAAATGTAAAATGTCTCAGAATGGTGCATGTTTTAGGGATAATATAGTGTGATATAGCACATACAGCATTTTTACCTTTGTAAACTGTTGAACTATGTTATATGTTACGTGGAGCTGCTGTAATGTAGCCTATGCAAAACATACAGATGACATACAGATTTGTAATATCTATCAATCATCGCTCATGAACCTTTGCAGCCTTCGCACCCTTTGTTTGACCTACAAGGACCTGTCACAGTTGCGTCATGACTGTGTAGCATCATTTGCAACCAGACAGATTTGTCCCGGTTGTTATCGATCTGTTCACATTGAAATCAGATCTCTTGTATCTCTGTCCGTCTCTCTATCTCTGTCTGTCTGTCAGTGTTGGATATAATGGACTCTGGAGATCCGGACGTCTGTCTGTGCTGCTGTTTGTCCATCAGACTGTCTGACCTGCTGTCTGTCAACGTGGGACTGTTTGACCAGTACTTCAGAGTCGTAGGTCAGTGGATGTCCACGCACCTTGTCTCCTGTGTTTGCAGAGCTCATACACAGTTATACCAAACTGCTGCTTAATGCTGATTTTACCCTGTCACCCTCTTACCAACCACACATCCTCTCTCTCTCCCGCTGTGTTTGCAGGTCGCTCGGCCGATCACATTGTGTGCTGTCTCAGCAGGGACAGTTATGGGACGGGCGTCTTCCTTCAGGAGCTCATGTCAGCTCTCAGTCTGCAGCAGCAGCTTCCTCCTCCAGAGCCCTCAGATCAGGACTTCTACTCCCAGTTCACCAACACAAACACAGGTAACCATGCTGGGACACTCAGAGCGAATTTAATATCTGTTTTGACTTCAAATCCAACCTGAGCAACCTGATTGCTTCTCAATCATCCATTCAGTGTTCCTCAACCTTCACGTTCTCTTACAACGTTTTCTGTAAATAGGATTTTTTAAAAATAAGAAACAATCTGAATAAAACATGATATATCGCATTAAACATTGTTCACATCTAATGTAGAATAATTAGAAACCGGGCTGCATGGTGGTTAGCACTGTCACCTCACAGCAAGAGGGTCGGAGGTTCGAATCTACCTTGGGGCCCTTCTGCATGTTTGCATGTTCTCCCCACGTAAGCGTGGGTTTTCTCCGGGTTCTCCGGCTTCCTCCCACAGTCGAAAGACATGCAGATTAACTGATGACTCTAAATGGTTGTCTGTCTCTATGTGCCCTGCAATGGACTGGTGACCTGTCCAGGGCGAACCCCGCATTCGCCCAATGCCAGTCCCCCCTCCTGTGACCCCTAACAGGAAAAGCGGTTGAAAATGGATGGATGGATAATCTGCAACCAGTTAAAACAAAATAATATACAACTTTAGTCAAATACTGTCACCTTTAAGTGGTAGTTACTTTTTTATTTCAGAGAGAAACTAACCAATAGATGCAGCTGTTCTTTAAAGTATAATCTGGGTATTCAACCAGGACCAAATTGGTTCAGCATTGAGGATGAACGCTGCAGACGCAAATGCTAAAAACAGACGGCTATGTAATCGCTCGGAGCAACTCCTGATTATACTCTTTATTATAAGTGTCTGACAGCATTATGGAAAAGATCCTTCAGAGAAATAAAACATTTTTCTTTGTCTTTTGCGTTTTGCTTTATTGTGGGTCTTGCTCAGAGAAGTCTCGTGCTGAAAATTTGCTTTGAATCCACACTGTCAAAAAGCTAAATATTCAGTCGTGAGATTGAAATTCTTTTAGATATCACAAAGCTAAACAACACAACAAACTGACAACGTCGGTGTCCGGAGGTACTCCTCTCTACACTCACTCACGTTTCCACCCGTTCTCTCCTGGCAACAAGTGACACAATAACAAACAGACCAGAGTGAGAGAAAGGTAAGAAAAGGGCTTTATTTCTCTGGGTTCTGTAGACTGGTGTTGTCAGACACATCTTATAACAATCTGAGCCTTTCAGTGGCAAAAACGAGCCCTTTTAGTGGAAGAGTTGCCCCGAGCAACTGCTGGCTACAGCTCTTTTACTCATCAGTCATTAGTCACTTAGCCACAAAAACATGGGACAATATATTTATATTGAAAAATACCAAAGTTAACCTTTAATAACCGCTAATAATAGATTGATCCTGTTTGGGACATTTTTTCCAAGAACGAGGTATTCATCATCCTTGAAGCTCTTTTCTGTTGTAAAGGTGAAACATGAAACACTATTATAGCATAAATCCCACATTTTTGTACAAGCTGTTAATCAGTCATGTACTGTACTCACACTCTCTCTGTTCAGGCTCTTAAAGGGGGCCAGAATTAATTCCTCTCTTAATATTTCTCATATTTCATCTCTTTAAGCTTCTCATTATGACATTATGTTTGCAAAAAAGACACCAGGAGACGCTTTTCACAGATCACTGTTGTTATTGGTCAACTGAACCAGACTTTTCTGACTTTTCAGCTCCGTTGTAACTGGCTTTGTTTGAGGGTCTACTAAACTAGCCACAGTAACTCCCTTTGGTGTGGACTTACAGACCTTTTACATGCACAAAAAAACGACTTATCTAACACACTAAAGGAAAGGCAAAATGCACAACAGCCTGACGGGTTCCCTTTAATGTAACAGGCTCACTCAGTAACAGAGGGGCCATTGAGAGAAAAGAGGGAATCTAGTCCTCAAATATTAATAATACGACCCCACCTTTTTAAAATAATACCCAGAAAAAAAAAGTAGTCTTCTATGGCATTTAAATATTATAGTTACCCCCCTTCGGTACAAATAAAACTACACAATGTGGACAACCTTGTTTTTTTGAAGATTTATGGGTTTTAATACGTGTACTGTCTTCATTCAAATAATAGAAATATTGATATTTTGATATATGTATTTTTGAAAATTAGAAATACTATCTCTAATCATACCTGTACAAAACTAGAGCAAATTGTTTATTTTATTGGCGTGAGGAAGAGTAATGTAAACTGCTGACCTGGTCTTAAGCTGACGATGGTGACAGATGTTATTTTGTCTCCCCCTGCAGGTAAGATGCAGAACTACGAGCTGGTCCACAGCAGCAGGGTGAAGTTTATTTATCCCAGTGAGGAGGAGATGGGAGACCTGACCTTCATCGTGGCAGAGAGGAAGACTCCGGCCAGCGCAGCGCCCTCGTCCTCACGCTCCTTCAACATCCTGCTGTACCTGCTGGTCTTCCAGGTAACACATTCTTCCTTTTGTAGTTTGTGCAATAGTAATAATTAACATGCCTGAGCAACAGCGCTGCTGTGCATTGTCTCCAGCTTCAGCGCTGGTTTCCAGATACGATCGATGATTGACAGGTTTTGGTGAAGACCTCAGTGTCTGCACCCAGCTGTTGTCACCCTGGAAACACAAACTGTGTTTTTATTTTATTTTTTTAGATTTCTCATTGTGTGCACATTAAAGAAACAAGATGAGACTTAGTGAGCTTTAGAGGCATTCGTAGGTTTATTTTTTTATATTTTAACAGAGCCTATCAGCATATTATTTTGAAGCCTCTATAATTGATATTTTAATATTGGCAATGGATAATGACTATCATCTGACTCTACATTTCTCCTCAGTCCTGTGGGGCTTCACAGTGTCTGCAACTTGACTGTTGCGTCCCTTATAAAATAATTATTATTTTCTCCTCCAGGTCCAGATCCCAAACAGTCTGCCCAGCCAAGGCCTCTCCTCCTCGTCTGTTTCTGGCTCTGGCCCGTCTCCTGTTCTCCAGCCTAGGACTTTGATCCTGACCAGCACCGATGTGTTCCTACTGGATGAGGACTACGTCAGCTATCCTCTGCCTGACTTCGCCAAAGAGCCTCCCTCCAGGTGAGCACACAGGAAGCCCTGCCCTCCTGCACCACAACATTTCAAAACCATCTTTATCTAGGGGAGGCACTTAAGAGTAGAATTAGTTACAGTGACGGTTTTAGGTCCGGGAGGATGGGCCGACAAACAAACGATGAAATCAGTGAAACGTCGTCTCCACTGAACACTGCAGAGTTGTAATTTGGCAGCAAGCTAAAAAAAAACACAGTTCCCTTGTGTTTGTACTCGTCTGCTGCAAGAAAAGAGGAAGAAGAGGAGACACTGACTGAAATACTGTGTGATGTGTAGACAGTTCAGTCACAGGGAACTTGGGGGAAATTAGGAAAAAAAACAAACAAGCGGAAGTCAATATTCACTGAAGCCTAAAAACAGAAAGGGGGAGGATTGAATCAGTCACTGTGAGGAGGATCAGACGTCTGCGACTGAGCAAGAAATGAAAAAATACTTGTTTTTACTCTGATAATCACATCTAACTGGCGTTTCATTTCACTTCATTATTCAGACTGACGTCGTGTTCATATTCGCTGTTTTCTGTTTGGAAAGGAGATTATTTAGCTCTAACCGGTCTGACTGACGACGTACAGTATCTGTGCCATTGATGACATGTTCATTTGTTTGGAACGTATCTGTAGTTGGTCCTATATTGTTCCTATAGTGTGTGGTAAGCAATGATTTGGCCAAAACAGCACACCACACACTAACAGATTCATTAATGAACAACAAGAGTCTGGACTAAAAGAAACGGAAATCTTGCAACGTCACAATCAAACATGACTTTACTGTAAACAAACATGGCGGACGACCAGCAGGAAGAGTTAGAGATGTTAGTTTTTACGCTACTTTGTACTGAAAGGTCACAAAGAAAAAAAAATAATCTATATATTGTTGCCATTGTTGCAACTAATCAACAAGTTGGTCCCACATGTCTGAAGTCCATCTTACTGCTACTTAATGCTTAGTGTTTTGCATTAGCCCATGCATTAGCTGCTATTGCTGCGGTTGCTGTCCTTCCTGCTTCAGTGAGTTTGGTTTCCAATTGGCCCAAACTTTTCCCGCATCACTGCGTCATCGGCTGTCCTCGAGATTCCCCACACACAACAGGCTATCCAATGGTAACATGTTTAATATTTGCTATTTGTAATCTGTGTGTTCAGGATGGACTTTTAATAACACTAACACAGCTCACACCACAAGAAAATCTGGACAGATAATTTTCAGAACCATCAAAAAATTGTGTTCATTTCTTCCACATTTGTGTGCCCTTTTTCTGGCGCTGACGCAAGAAGATGTGTGCTCTGATTTGCTCAGTACTTCTTCAAACCAAGCAAAAAGCCATTAACAAGTACAAAACCTGTTCAATCATGATCACATGTGGGTGGTTGTATAATATTTGTCATTATGGTTCTATTGCTGTGGGAGAATATGATTCACATTTAAAACATCCCTGTTTTTTGTCACCCCCGTAAACAAAACATTTACAATCCTAAATGCGACACTTCAGGGATCCACCTGAGAGAAATATTGCTGAGACAGAAGCAGCGACAGTTTTATCAGCCTGGAGGCAGAGCAGATCTGCTGCATCACCCTCTCAGTGTGGAGATCATCAACTGAAGTCTGAGTCGAGATAAAGATGATTTGTGATGTTTAGTCTTAAAAGTGTCTATAATCTATATATTTATAAAAACAATGTGAAAAGGGCCACTCGTCTAGCAGCTAAAGAGACAGATATCTCCCTCGGGAGTTGGTAGAGACTAAAAACAGCTAAAAGAGATGTTATTGGACTCATTTGGTGTTGTCAGAAGTGTGCACCTGTAACCACACCCAACAGTGATCCTGAGCACTCCATGGAGTACAGCTGTACAGTATGTCACTGCAGCAAGGTGAGAAGCTGAACGACTGGAAGTCAGCAAAGACGAGGCTCTAAGAGGCTGTTAAAGGAACAGTGTGTAACATTTTGGGGGATCTCTCAGCAGAAATATAATGTAATAACCACGTTTTAGTGTCTTAGTGTATAATCACCTGAAACTAAGCAGCATGTTTTTGTTCTCTTAGAATCGGCCCGTCATATCTACGTAGGGCGTGAGTCCTGTTCAGAGTCCGCCATGTTGCTCCACCATGTTTCTACAGTAGCCCAGAACAGACAAACCAAACGCTGGTTCCAGAGAGAGCATTAAGCGTTTTTACATTACCTGAAGGCCACTGTAGTTCTCTGACACGCTTGTGAAACTGTGGAAATGTGAGCCGTAGAGTTGAAAACTGTGGTGCTGCCAGCCACCATCTGACTTCTGTTGCTCCTAAAGTAGTGTTATTATAGTAAAGATGGCCTCTGAACAGCGTTACTGCAGTTTTGAAATGGAGGAGTGAGCGGAGGGGTATTTAGTTTGTTGCAATCTGCAGCCACACCACTACATGGCAACACATCCTACACACTGTCCCATTAAGTTGCTCCTTAAACACAAACTTTTTGAATCTCTGAAACATATGTAGTCTTACAAAAAATCTGATTTACAAATAATCTTGTTTAAACTTTTTTTTACCTTTAATTTTAAGCACAGATGGATTTATCCCAGGTTTACATTCCGGACACTAGGAAATGAAATCCCACTTGTTGTGAATGTCTTTAAGTGAGAAATATTAGTTTTGGACTTCCATGATAGTCAAGTCAGTTTTATTTATAAAGCCCAATATCACAGATCAAAAAAAATGCCTCTGGGAGCTTTACAGACTGTACAGTTTTACATTTGTACAAAAAACACTTGGAGGAGCAACAGAGGAGGGATCCGACTCCCAGGATGACAGACCTGTAGATGTTGTATGAACAGAGTAACAACATAATGAAAATATGTAAAGAGATGGATCCAGGAGGATGTCAAGCAGCTTCCAGATGTCGCCAAACAGATAGAGGCCGAGCAACACGACCTCCTCCCCAACATGTACGAGGGAGACGAGTGGCTGCACAAACACACAAGAAGCAATCTCAAGCACATCACAGACAGAACAAACAAACAGAGAGGAGAGAGGCACACAGCAGTACTTGTAGGTTATTGACGAGGCAGCGGCATAAAGTTAATATCATTACACTCGTCGGCCGGGCTACTAGGCTTAAATAATACACTGAGACTAAGAGACAGACCCGCCAGCCAAATGAATAAAGAATAAGCAACTTTCAAGCAGTTGAAATCAAAGGTAAAGAGGTAAATGAACTATTAACACGGGGTCACAGGAGTAAAACTGGGAATGTGTATATTTCATTTCACTGGGACTTAAAATCTGTTTAATCAGCCCTTTTTCTCAGCGTAAATTAAGGTTGTTGTGTGTTTGACAGATGTGACATCTTATAGGTTATTGTGATGGTTATTGACAGTATAGCCATCCTCCTCCTCCTCATCTTCCTCATCACGTCCTCCTGCAGGGAGCGGTACCAGCTGCGTGAGGCTCGGAGAATCCGGGACCTGGACCGGGTCCTGCTGGGCTACCAGACGTACCCTCAGGCTCTGACCCTGGTGTTTGACGACCTGCCCGGCCCGGACCTGCTCTGCCACCTCACCATGGACCACTTTGCCGCCACAGGAGAGGAGGCCCCCCCCAGAGGTGGCGGAGCCAGCAGCGGCGCAGAGGGTGAGGTCCAGTGGTGCGTCTTTGTTCCCGGAGCCGACAGCAGAGAGAGGCTGATCTCGCTCCTCGCTCGCCAGTGGGAGGTGCTGTGCAGCCGGGAGCTTCCTGTGGAACTCACCGGCTGATTGGTGGATGACGGACAGACGGACGACTGTTCGGCACCTAGTTGGTCGTTGGGAGCTGATTGGCAGGTGGAGTCATAGTTGTGACACACGGATACAGGGCCTGGTCGGCTGTTAAAAGGCCTCAGTATGCTTCAAACTAAGTAGTTTGTACAAAGTATTGTCCACGTCTAAAGGCAAAGCTTCTCCTAGCTGTTCTGAATGGTTACGCTGAAAGGCAGCCTGTTGTCATAGAGACGCACAAGATGTGATGAATCACGTTCAGTCTCTCTTTGAAGGCATTCATTGTGTGGCAGATATAGTGGTGTGAAGAATGAAAGAAGGGAGCTTGAGAGAGTTTAAATACTTGAACACCTCCACACTCCACGCCAATCACATGCCTGATATTTTAGTGATGTCAGCTTGGCTCTCTTATAACAGATCAGACCTTCCCTTCAACAAGACCAATCCAGAGGCCTCAGTATGCCTCGATGGAACTCGTTCAGACGTAAGTCAAAGCCTCCCACTCCCTCTCCAACAACTTTCGGTGTCTTATGCGTGTCTTTGTAATCTTTAACTCACAAATCAATCAAATGGGTACAACAGCACACACTTCCTGAGAGTGTCTCTTGCAGACATTCACCGTGTTGCACTTGGCTTTTCAAACTGAAATTGTGTTAGCAGTGAAAAAAAAGAGTGTGAGATCCCTGCTTACTTTCACACCTCCACACACCTGGCTAGTGGCCAATCACTGCGTAAAGTGGATGTGATTGTTGGTTTCGGAGCTGGTTTCACATGCTGTTATACGATCTGTCAAGCACTTAGTTTAAGGCGCACTGGGGCTTTTAGTTGTATTTCAATTGAAAGGGATGCGGCTTTGCCCGCACACCGTTTGGTATCCACCACAGAAAAAATAAACTGAGTGTTAGTCCGACTCTACGGACACCAGACTGCCACCACAGACCTCAAACTGAGCCGAAATGATGGGAATTTCTGGTACAAATTAACTTTTTTGCAAAGTGTCTCACATGGAGCAGATTTACAGATTGGTTTGATGACTTAACTGACAGACAGACAGACAGCAGGGGGCGCTGCAGACAGTCCACAGGAGTTATTCTAGTTTTTATAATCAGCGTTTACCTTAAAGGAACAGTTTGTCATCTCTGGTACATCCTCTTGTTCTCTGCCCTCTCGAGAGTCCTATCAGAAGATTTCTCATCTCTGTGTGTCAAGTACAGATAAAAGTCCAGGACATGTTAGCCTAGCTTAGCACAAAGACTGGAAGCGGGGGGAAATGCTAGCTTAGCTTCATCAAAAGAGAAAAAAACATTCCAACAACTCCAAAGCTTTCTGGTTTACTTGTTGTTATGTGTAGTTGCTCTTAAAACCAAAAGTCATTGTTACGTTTGCACAGCTTAACTCTGGGTGAGGTGACAAGAGGATATCCAAAAATGTTGGACTGTTGTTTTAAGTAGCACACACACACACACACACACACACACACACACACACACACACACACACACACACACACACACACACACACACACACCGCTGCTCAGCACAATCTGAACATTTTATTCCTTGCACATTGTAATTGATGAAGCAGTATTATTGGACTGTATATTGAAGCTTTTTATTAATATTATATTAATATAATTTTGCTTTGGGACAGACGGATGTTTTCCATCCTGAAGCAGATTTTGTACTAAAGACGAAGGACCTGATGAAATTTCCAAAAAGAACTCTTACATGTCCTATTTAGTATAATCATTGAGTATTATTTTTTTTATATAGATATTTTCGTTTTATTTTATTATATGTTATGTTTCTTATATGTATGTTGGACAAATGGGAAGCCTGACAGTGTTGGACTCCCCCACCCTTCACCAGTGTTGTTTGCGTTACATGTTGTTGTCTTGTTAAAGGGGAATGCCACTGATTAAAGTGAAAATGAAAACTCCACATGTAACAGTATGTCCTGTTTGCTGTTGTAACAGCAGTTTGATTCTTAGAAAATCAGCAGGATCTAAACCGCAGTCTGAACACTGTTAAGCTGATGCTGCAGTCTGACCATTGAGCCGACGGGATGCCAGCAACGAGTGTAGAAGCAAAGAGATCAAACTCTGGTGCCAGTCAGACGGTTGGCGGTTTGATCCCTGACTCCTCCAGGCCACATGATGATGTGTCCTTGGGCAAGATACTGAACTCCAGACTGCTCCTGAAGGCTGTGCCATCAGTGTTTGAATGGGTATTTAGATTTGGCAGATTGGCACCTTTCATGCAGCCTCTGCCATCAATATATGAATGTGTGCGTATGAATGCTGACATGTAGTGTAAAGCGCTTTGAGTGGTCGGCATAAAAATGCAAGTCGGTTTCCCATAAAGAGACGTCTGTAAATCAGAGGCAAGCTTTTTCTGCCTCGCTCCTCGTCTTTGTACATTCAGCTTCGCCTGTCACACCTGGTGCTTCTTCACACTTGTCTTTAGCCAGAAATTTGGTTATTGTCTCTCTGATCCATCATTTTCTAGTTCTCTTTGTACACAACGTTTATTTTTGAGCCCCTGATCAGGGCTTTTCACAAGCATATGGAGTATCGAGCCAGTAGCCATCTAAACCTGAACCTATATGGCAAAAAGGACTCTGAAATAACAAAACGTCAGTCATGTGAATCAGCTGAACTTCTGTCATCTTCGTCTATATATTTATGATTTGGGACATCTGAATCAGTGTTTGAGTCCGGTCCTCTTGACGTAACGTCATCTCTGATTGATCAGCTGGAGGGACACCGATCAGGCTCCAGTGTTTACTGTTAATTGTGCCAGCCACAGTTTCATAATGAGCACTTCTCACTGGGAGGGGCCGTGGCCTACAAATACTTCTGTCATCCTCGAATGCAGATATTTGCAAAAAGGATTTCACAACAGGGGCAGAGTAGACTTGATGAAAATGAAAAATGTGGAGAAAAGTGACCAACCTGAGAGTCAAGGACTTTAGAAGGACAAAGAAATGATCAAATGCACAGTAGGAAAGGTGAAATGCACCGTTGTGAAGCTTTCTTTCATTTCTTGCTCCAAAAATCCCAACTACAGAACTTAATCCAACAGTAAATATAACATTGTTTTTTTTTTTAAGTCATTTGTAACAGGGAAAATACAAAGAGTTGATTTGGGTTTGGGGTTTTTTTTTGGACAATTTTAATGATTTCCAAACACTTTTATCTGCAGGTAGTGTGGTTTTAGAGCATTTACAGGGGTAATATCATCTGGTAAGTAAACAGGCTTTACAGTATCCAAAACACCACATCCTGGAGGGGTTTCTACTAGTCACTTTCAGTCTCGCATGTGCTGCCTCACTGTTTTCACATATGCTCGCTCACGTTCAGACGCTGACGTAACGGCCACAAGTGTCACTGTTAACAAGCAATTAGTGATCCTTACACTGAGTCCCTGCTTATGAAGGAGAATCCTTTGTGTCCTGCTGGGCCATAGATACCAGTGAGGACACCAAGGTCATGTTTTTTTATTATTATTATGCGTTTTTCTTCTAATATGCACATAGAAATACGTAGATACAGCGTTATTTATTTTTACAATTTTAGTCAACACAAGGGCCCCTCTCCCCACCACCCCACCTCCCAGCCCTCACCGTTCCCTCCATCCAGCCCCCCCAGGATAAAATTAAGATCGAATACATAATAATTAAGTTATAAATATATATATAGCATATATACATATATGTACCCATTTATACTATACTATACTATATAAAAGTATTTACGTCAAGGCAGAGTGACATACTATGTTCATATATTGTCATGACTACATACCTACCTACCCATACACAGCCATATATGTATATATATACACACACACACACGTACAGTACCTTCTTATTCAAAGAGTTTTCTTTATTTTCATGACTATTGACATTGTAGATTCACACTGAAGGCATCAAAACTCTGAATTAACACATGTGGAATTATATACTTAAAAAAGTGTGAAACAACTGAAAATATGTCTTATATTGTAGTTTCTTCAAAGTCGCCACCTTTTGCTCTGATTACTGCTTCACACACTCTGCATTCTCTTGATGAGCTTCAAGAGGTCGTCACCTGAAATGGTCTCCAACAGTCTTGAAGGAGTTCCCAGAGATGCTTAGCACTTGTTGGCACTTTTGCCTTCACTCTGCGGTCCAGCTCACCCCAAACTATCTGGATTGGGTTCAGGTCCGGTGACTGTGGAGGCCAGGTCATCTGGCGCAGCACCCCATCACTCTCCTTCTTGGTCAAATAGCCCTCACACAGCCAGTTTGGGGTCATTGTCCTGTTGAAAAATAAATGATGGTCCAACTAAATGCAAACCGGATGGAATAGCATGCCGCTGCAAGATGCTGTGGTAGCCATGCTGGTTCAGTATGCCTTCAATTTTGAATAAATCCCCTACAGTGTCACCAGCAAAGCAGCCCCACACCATCACACCTCCTCCTCCATGCTTCACGGTGGGAACCAGGCATGTAGAGTCCATCCGTTCACCTTTTCTGCGTCGCACAAAGACACGATCTCAAACTTGGACTCATCAGACCAAAGCCCAGATTTCCACTGATCTAATGTCCATTCCTTGTGTTCTTTAGCCCAAACAAGTCTCTTCTGCTTGTTGCCTGTCCTTAGCAGTGGTTTCCTAGCAGCTATTCTACCATGAAGGCCTGATTCACACAGTCTCCTCTCAACAGTTGTTCTAGAGATGTGTCTGCTGCTAGAACTCTGTGTGGCATTGACCTGGTCTCTAATCTGAGCTGCTGTTAACCTGCCATTTCTGAGGCCGGTGACTCGGATGAACTTATCCTCCGCAGCAGAGGTGACTCTTGGTCTTCCTTTCCTGGGGCGGTCCTCATGTGAGCCACTTTCTTTGTAGTGCTTGATGGTTTTTGCGACTGCACTACACTTTCAAAATTTTCCCAATTTTTCGGACTGACTGACCTTCATTTCTTAAAGTAATGATGGCCACTCGTTTTTCTTTACTTAGCTGCTTTTTTCTTGCCATAATCCAAATTCTAACAGTCTATTCAGTTGGACTATCAGCTGTGTATCCACCTGACTTCTGCACAACACAACTGATGGTCCCAACCCCATTTATAAGGCAAGAAATCCCACTTATTAAACCTGACAGTGCTCACCTGTGAAGTGAAGACCATTTCAGGTGACGACCTCTTGAAGCTCATCAAGAGAATGCAGAGTGTGTGAAGCAGTAATCAGAGCAAAAGGTGGCTACTTTGAAGAAACTACGGTATAAGACATATTTTCAGTTGTTTCACACTTTTTTGTTAAGTACATATTTCCACATGTGTTAATTCATAGTTTTGATGCCTTCAGTGTGAATCTACAATTTTCATAGTCATGAAAATAAAGAAAACTCTTTGAATAAGAAGGTGTGTCCAAACTTTTGGTCTGTACTGTATATATCACAAATATGCATATGCACCATCCACATCAATTCATCTACATACTATATACCCCTATATACGTACACACACATACCTGCACATACAAATTAAGTAAAAAGTAAGTAATATTCTAACATTGGATCAGAGCAGCTATGAAAGAAAATGAGAGGAGAAAAAGAGGTTAAAAAAAGTGGGTTTTACAACTTTGAGGGATTTTACCTTCAGTAAAACCTTCAATACTTACAGAGTCGGGACTAGACCTGCTTTATATGAAAAGTGTCTTGAAATAATTTATTTTATGATTTGATGCTATATAAAAATAAATTGAACTGAACTGAACCTTTTAGCCTGATATCAGTATTTAAGACTTTATCCTTTTATTAAACTAAATTTTTAAATGTTAAACACTTTTATGGGTTTGCAGTTTCCTAATAATTTAATAGTAAGTTTCCTGAAAGACCTACTGTTTGTAATTTGGCATTAATTATATAGAAGTGTTAGTTTGTTAGAAATAGGGGATGGTTGGGGAGGACTTTGACTCATAGTCTCAGTATTTTTAAACTCCTGGCTGTTGAAAACCATTTGTTTTCCAAAGAAAAAAAAAACATGAAAAGAAAGAAACGAGCGAAGTTCCCGTCAGCAGTTCATCCCCCTCAATGCTCAGTGAGGTTTTGATGACTCGGCGGTTCAGCAGCACAAAACGCACCGCCACCTTTCAACTCATTCAACTTCCTCTATTTCCTGTCTGCTGGAGCTGCCCGTAATGAAATTCGGCTGATTTCCTTTTTCGGGACACCTAAACAGACAGAGGGCAGAGATACTGTACGAGGAAGTGTGATCAGCAGAACTGGGGACCTGACCTCAGATCGGCATCTGTGGGTGCCAGCAGGACAGACGACCAATGGGAAAGAATTTCAGTTTCAGGCTGTGTTTTCATTAAAAAACTGTACTGAAGAAACTAATTCAGTTATCTGAAACTTTATTTATCACTTGGAGATTTCTGTTTGGAAAAAAAGTGTCGGTCAGTGTCAACATGACATGGTTAGGGTTAACAGTCAGGCTTATCGCAGCCGTTAGCCATGAAACACTTTCCATTTTAATGCTGATAGCAGGAATTTGTCTTCAAATTGCAAGTTGCACATTTTTACTAATTTTCTCATGAAGTAGCCTACTGCACTCACTTGAATGTAAGTAAACAGCTCATGTGCTACATGAACGTCGATGCCTATTCTGATATTTACAGTTTATCTTATTAAAATAATTAATTTAGAGGACTGCTCAGATGGTATAGCCCCGTTTCACAGCAGACATTTTGACTTGCCAGTGCAGGAAAATCACAACTTTAATGACAACTGCTTTCCATTTAGGCGAGCCATTTCCAGGCCTCTGGTATTGTTCATGCTCACTCACTATCATGGCTGCTAGGACACATCAGTAATTTAATTATTTACACCTGTGCTTTCATGCTTTGAGAAGCCAAAATGTCTGCTGTGAAAAGGGTCTACTGAAATGACGTTATTAGTCTAGAGGTCTTCGTAGCCAACCTGAAAATGAGCTGAGTAACCTGTTTGGTTCAGGTTAGCTAATGGTTTCAGTTTAGCAGCTAAAACTTTGGCTCAGGTTATCTAACAGTTCAGTTAAGCAGCTAATTGTTTTGTTCAGTTTAGTTAACTATTCACTTTAACAGCAAATCTTTAAATTAAGTTGACAAATTGTTCAGTTTAGCCACTTAAAACCATTAGTTCAGAATAGTTAATAGTTTAGTTTAACAGTTAACGGTTTGGTACAGGTGAACTAATAGTCCAATTTAACGGCTATAACAATTTCGTACAGGTTAGCTAATGGTCCAATTTAACGGCTGTAGCGGTTTGGTTTTTTTTTTTTTTTACTGCAGGTTAGCTAATGGTCCAATTTAACGGCTACAGCGGTTTGGTGCAGGTTAGGTAATGGTCCAATTTAACGGCTATAGCGGTTTGGTGCAGGTTAGCTAATGGTCCAATTTAACGGCTATAGCGGTTTGGTGCAGGTTAGCTAATGGTCCAATTTAACGGCTATAGCGGTTTGGTGCAGGTTAGCTAATGGTCCAATTTAACGGCTATAACGGTTTGGTGCAGGTTAGCTAATGGTCCAATTTAACAGCTATAGCGGTTTGGTGCAGGTTAGCTAATGGTCCAATTTAACAGCTATAGCGGTTTGGTGCAGGTTAGCTATTTGGTCCAATTTAACAGCTATAGCGGTTTGGTGCAGGTTAGCTAATGGTTCAGTTTAACGGCTAAAACAGTTTGCTACAGCTGCTAATGGTCCAATTTAATGGTCTATATTAACAGCTGTTCTGCATTTAATGCAATATTTAGTTGGAGGACAACATGCAGACACTAGTGTACGAAGTGAATGAAGGTTTTACATGTGGTTTGAAGAATTAGTAAAAGAGAGACAAAAATCCAAATAGTGAGTGTGAAAGCACTGTTGTTTGTTCTTCCCAGATGAAACAGATTAGTTAATTCGGTTTAAACACGTCTGTTAAGCGGGTGTAGTAAGCATTAAAGTATTCGTGGTACTGTGAGGTGTTGTGTATAGTCTGTTGAATCCAGCTGAACTAGGATTAACAGCAGGAGTAGAGATACACCAGGGGACACTAGAAGGATGTGACACTGATAGTAAATCCTTTCTCACTTCCTCTTATCGTCCATGTTTTTTTTCTTGTCTGTTCGACCGTTTTCCGGCTCAGAGTGCTGATCTGAGGCGTTTGTCGAGGTTGGGACGGTCACCAGGACATGGGCGAGAGACATCCACGACCTCTGGCTCTGGCCCCTCTCTCTCTTTGCTCCTTGATTCATGTTTTTCTCACTTTTTACAGGAGTCAGCAGTGAGTGACGGTGTGTGTTTTTGTTGGTAGCGTTATGCAACACTCAGAGATAGCGTATCATGGCGTCCTTCGCACAATGCTTTGTTTCACTTGTCTTGTATTTAATCAGGCAGTCTCAAGGCATCACAGATGTGAGACCACATCACAGAAGTCTAAACAAAATACATTTAGCTTTATCAGCCAGTCGGCAGCACGCGGGGACAGACATTATCTCAAACTACTGACAAAATACAAACATATAAGATATCATTTTGTAAGGACGAAACTGCTTTACAGTCTTGTTCTGTAATGTGTGTGGTTATATGTTTCTGATTGAAATATCTCAACAACTACTGGATGGACAGACATTCATATCCCCCTAAAATTAATTAAAACAACTTTTGGGGTCCCTCAACTTTTCCTCTAGCACCATTATCAGGACAAAACTTTAATTTGGCCAATACCTGAAAATCTACCATACCCAGTAACATCCCCTCTACATGCATGAGGGTTGTTTAGATACATTCGCATGACTGTTTCTGTGCACGTTGTCTCCTCCTGTGACATACGGTAGTTACCCATAACACCCCTCTCTGTGTAGGGTCGCAGAAATGTTTACGTTTCTTTGGAGAATAGTAATTCAAGCTTAAGTCTCGTTGCGGTTGACAAAATTCCTGTCAAATTTCTGTTTGTATAGCACATTGTTGATAAATTTCCACACTTATTTAAAATTGAAAAAATAATGTTCTAATGAAAAATAAATTCAATCTTGCCACGTGGGGTCGGTATCATCATATGACATTTATAATTTAATGACATTTTATGCCTTTTCAGTTTTCACGGCCATAACTTAGAGAACCGGATTAATTTAGATTTTATCATGGTATGAAATTTGCCAGTGGACCATGTTAATCTGACTATAATTTATCTAAAACTGATTCAAATAGGGGCTGCAAAGCCGCAGTGGTTAGCGCCGTCGCCTCACAGCAAGAGGGTCACAGGTTCGAATCCGGCTTGGGGCTCTTCTGTGTGGAGTTTGCATGTTCTCCTCATGTTAGCGTGGTTTTCTCTGGGTGCTCCGGCTTCCTCCCACAGTCCAAACACATGGAGGTTAATTGATGACTGTAAATTGCCCGTAGGTGTGAATGTGAGCGGGAATATTATGTGTGCCCTGGCGACCTGTCCAGGTGAACCCCGCCTTCGCCCAATGCCAGCTGGGATCGGCTCCAGCCCCCCTGCGACCCCTAACGGGATAAGCGGATACAGATAGATGGATGGATGATTCAAATAGCAATATTTTTCCTAAAGGTGTGTTCAGATGGCATGTTTGAATAGAGTCACTGCAGAAGGAGTACTGTAGAAGCAGAGTTCCCCGGGTAGCACCAATTGTGGCAAAATGTTGACCGTCTAATCTGAGAGAAATATGCTGACAACAACAGAATTTTACATCTTGGTGATCAGTGCATACGTTGCGAGCTAGCTATAGTTAATATCTGTCAAGTTGGTACAAATCGGCAGTCTGGGACAAGTAAACACAGACTGCAAAAACACTTTCAAATTTGCTCAAAGAACAGTGCTTTGCTTTTAAAATGTGCACAAGCTTGATGATGATGATTATGTTGATGGTACTGTTTAACAGCAGTTAAACAGGATGGTCGCCATCTCTGAAAGATTTGGCAAAAAGTGACAGGAGATTGTAGCTGGAAGGTTGCTGGGTAAAATCTCCGTGCCAATGAGCAGGGCAGTAAACCCCGGCGTACTGCAGCACTTTATTGTCTGCCTGCTTCCTGCTATTGTTCTGTCTGCTTGCAGTTTGACCTTTGACTCCCCTCGCTGCGTCTGTCATCTGTCTGTAAAAGTCAAACTAAATTAAAACAGGAAAAAAAACCTCTGCTTTCGCATTTGTTCCTTTACATTCAGAGAAGCAGTTGTGTCAGCTGACGAGGAAATCCGTCCAAATTGCACCGCTCCACTGGGACGACCAGGAGGGGAAATCCGCCCAAAACTTCCTGTCAGGAAGAGAGGATTTCTCACAATCTCTCTCTCTCTCCGACAGACCTCAGAGTTAGAGACCACGATATTGTAATAGTGCCTGATATTACAATTATGTAGCAGATATTTCTGTCAATATATACACTTTAATCAAATCACCCAGTATCACTTCCAGTGTCTCAAAGGGTTAAAAACAGCAACAGTTCCTGTTCCCAGACAACCTGGTGTTCAGCAGGAGACCTCGGAGGGAAAAGACAAACCGCAAAACATTTATTAAAAATCCAACATGCAATAATCCAGCAATTATACCTTCAGTCCAGGGTTATAATGAATCCAAAGATATGTAATAAATCCAATTTTTTTTTATCTTAGAAAAATATACCAGTCTTTTCTTTACATAGTAGTTTCCAAATCTGTTTTAAATTGATAAAGCAGCATTGATTAAAGCCAAAGATAGGTGTGCTCTCCTGCTAATTCATACTTCAAGCTGCACTTTCTGCAATGTGATTTTTGTGTCCTTTAGTTTTTGTGATAAACTTTATTTTGTAGCACTGTTATAAAATTCTACAAAGTAAAGTACTGTAACTACTGCGGCAAAGGTGGGAGTTAACTGAGTGTTTCTCCTCACGTGTTGTAGCCTACTTAGATTCAGTTCTGAGGTTATGAAAACTTTTAATTTACTCAAAAGCAGCAAATCATGTAGGGCTGTCAAAGTTAAAGTGATAACACATTAATGTAAATTCGTTTTAATGCCACTGATTTCTTTAATACATTAATGCAATTTTCATGTTGTAAAGCTAGAATGAAGGTCCTGGTATCATATGAAAGTAGAAATCCTAAGAGATCCATTACAACCAACCAACAGGTCATACTGGCTTGTCAGGAAGGAGGTTAAATAACACAAAGAAAAAACTTACATGGCCATTTTTAAAGGGGCCCCTTGACCTCTGACCTCTATATATGTGAACGTAAATGGGTTCTGTGGGTCCCCACCAGTCTCCCCTTTACAGACATGACCACTTTATGATAATCACATGCAGTTTGGATCAAGTCATAGTCAAGTCAGCACACTGACACACTGACAGCTGTTGTTGCCTGTTGGGCTGCAGTTTGTCATGTTATGATTTTTGAACATATGTTTCTATACTAAATAAAGTATCTGTGAGGGTTTCTGGACAATATTTGTCACTGTTGCATAAAGCAGCATATTTGTCCACTCCCATATTGATAAGAGTATTAAATACTTCACAAATCTCCCTTTGAGGTACATTTTGAACAGATAAAAATGTGTGATTAATTTGCTATTCATAACAATTAATTATAGACAATCATACGATTAAATATTTGCATTGACTGACAGCCCTAATTTTAACCCCTAAGAGAAAAGAAATACCTACTAATGTAATCAGACCAGTAATCTACATCTTGAGTTTGCCATGTTATGGTATGACCATGTTGTTTATGCTAAATGCAATAAAGTTTCTTGACAATTTTTTGTTATTAATTGATTTACAATTGGACAATAATGTGGTTAATTGCAATTAAATATACTAATTGATTGACAGCCCTAAAATGACCATAATTCGAGATATGGAACAGTGACAATATGACACATGTTAGTGTTTTTATGTGTTTTTATTATCAGACTGGAATACAAAACTGCCCTTCATAATTTAAAACTGAAACAAGCCATTCTTCACAATGACATACTGTATGATGATATATGATGATTTAGTATCAAAAACATTGAAAATGAGTGAAATGTTTACACTGTGTAATACTATTACTTTTAAATGATTTAATACTCCCACTAGTGTATAACTGTTGTAGACATTTCTCACAGCATTTGACATTTTCACTTGTTTAAAAAACAAGCAACTAATAACTTTAATGATTACTAACATTAGCCGCGTCCCTGGTGTTGTGTGTGTTGGCTTTCTGGCATGGCTAACAGGAACACCTACAGCCAACAACCACCCGGTGAGTAAAATACAATTTTTCAATTATTAATTTCAGTGTTTCATGTTTATTATTTGATATTATAATAATAATTATTATTATTTTTCCAGAGTGTAATGTAGCTTATTAGCTTAGCAGAGGTGCCAGTAAGGCTAAAGGAACCGTAGAATGCTCTTGTTGGATGTATGATACTTTCAACCTGCATGTTCATTCGTTCTAATACAACAGTCCTGCAATAAATCAGACTTTCATGAAGGTTGTAATGTCCAGTTTTTGTTAAAACTCTTTTAGAGAGGCGTTGATTCAACTTGCACCATACGAGCTCTGGAGGCTGGAGAGGGAAAGAAGAGACTGTAGTGTGGCTGCTACAGTATACTGCTGTTACTATTGTGACTAAAACAAGTCCTACTGTTACTGCTGCTACCGCTGGTACTAATACTTCTACTACTAATAGTGCTGCTGTTACTGCAAGGGGAGTAGTATGAGGAGATGACCTCTGCTGGGAGGTTCCTACTTTGCCAGTTTCTGTTGTAGTGCCTTTTTTTTTTCTCTTCCTAGATCAGAGAGGAAAAGACGTGACGCCAGCAGTCGCTCTCTGCCTCTCCGGACACTGGGCTGAGAGTTCATTCGTTAGTTGTAATTTCTTTGTTAGTTCCTAAATTACAGTGATTGTCGCCTTCAGGCTGACAATGAACAAAGAATACTGCTGATAATCCCAGCACTGTCTGGATCCACCCCATAGTTTTTATTTTTATATTCCGGGTACTTTTATTTTTACAGAGTTTTTGTGTCTGTTAACAGCAGGTTGCTTTCAGTTTTCTCACATCTGTTACTGTTGGAATAGAAGTCTATTGTTTTCTAATAGTTTTGTTTTTCCTGCACAGAGGATGTTGTTATCTGTGTGTTTTCCTGTAGCTAGTTGAGCAGGTTGTGTTTGAGGTTCAGACTAGATATTAGAGGAGACAACCTGATGTGAAGATCCAACGCTGCCTGAAAACACTCTCTACGTTTTCTACTGACCGAGGAGGACGCTGGGTTGGTGGATTTACCCCCCCTCCCTGGATGTGACACTTTGAGCCATGCTGCTGCTGTTTCTGCTGCTGTTCTGCCTGCAAACTTCACTGCAAGATCAGGTAGGACGCCTCCAACTCTGTTACACTGAGATACTCTATCACCTATTTGTTGGCTTTAAATCTCTAAGTTGTAAGTGGATTGCTTAACTCTCAGGTAAATACACTTGTACTACTCATTGTTTTTGCTCCAGAGCCCCACAGAAGGTTTTTGCTCACTTGTACAGAATCTAATGACATTTTTGGTCATTGAATGAATGAAAAGTTGTGGATTGTGTGGACTCCAGCCACAGCTGAGTACAACCTTAAAAGAGCAATTCATTGTTGTTCTTACGGAAAGTTGGGGGACTAACAAGAGACAAAGCATCAGAAATCCACATAAACTTCAGCACAAGTAAACGTATACAATCATGCTAGTGACTGTGAAGCTGCTAACATGCTAAGTATCTGGTTCATCATTGTAGTTTAGTTTGTTAGACTGAACACTTTCTAAATAGCACAAAGTAGTGAAGTTGATGGGAATGTCATTAGTTTCACAGGTATTTGGTCATAAAACATATTTTTGTGCAAATTTAAATGTGTAGGTGATTTTAGCGCCACATGAAAAGTTAGAAAATTACCACAGAATTTAAAATGCATCCTGTTGAATGTCCATACCAAATTTCAGGGCAGTGTGTCCAACAGTTGTCAAATATTTCGCTCAAAGCCAGAAATGTCAATCTGCCGGTGATGCTTGATGAAGAGTCAGGGCATCACCAAAGTCGGTAGGATTCATCATCTGGGAACCACAAACATCTGTAGAAAACCTTGTGCCAATCTATCACATAGATGTCAAACATGAATAAGTGAAAACTTTGACCTGCTGGTGGCACTGGAGGAAAATTCAGGGGATCACCGGATTCAGAGGACTTCATCCTCTTGTGACCGTGAACGTATGTAAAAAAATGTCACGGCAATCCACCCAGTAGTTGTTGAAGTTTCATCTCTTCTATCTCTGTGCATCAGATCCAACCTGTCTGGTGAAGCACCCGACTGGACTGTTATCAGGTCATTAAATAGTCATTATCAGTCGCTATAAGCACCATAGATGTGGGTCATTACTACACCTGAAAGTGAAAGTGAAACTGAATGAATGTTATGTTTTGAACACAAACAAAAACAGTTCTTTAGGTTTAGGCAACAAAACTACAACATAACCTAACCCTGGTCACCCCGACTGCCTCAGCTTATGGACTTTCACACTGTCTATACTACAGCACCTGACTTTGCTTCTGCTGCTATCATAATTGCTACGCTCATTAGAAATTGCTTCATACCTTCTTTCGTTGATCTACCATGTGAATGGATGATAAAACCTACTAGTGGGTGTAGTAGGCCCCCACTGACCAACATCTATGGGCTTTATAGCGAATAATAACACCTATTTAATAGCCTGACAGTGGTCTAATTGGCTGGGTGAACAGCTACATCTACCACACTTCCAGTCTGTGTTTTAAATGTGTATGGATGGATGACATCACTGTGACGTCATCAGGGTTATTTCCCTACCCTTCACAGCTGCTCCAGACCCACATGACTTTCAATGATTTAACCTACCTCAGTATCAGCTGCAGTCTCTCTTCCAGAGTGAACACCATTAGCAACCATTATTCAGTCTTGTAGAAAGTGAAGTGAAGTCTGATGCAGCAGCTGCATGGTCTGTTTCTTGCTACAGAAATAGATTTCAGAGGGCAGTTAAGTAGAAAATTGACAACATCTCCACAAGACAACCCATGTTTTTCGAACTTGAAACCAGTGCCAACACAGTGTAGAGAGTAGAGAGGGATCATATTGCTGTGTAAGTAAAGGAGAAAGCTGTCAATCAGCTGTTGTTTAGCCTTAATGAAATGGCATCTGTCTTCAGCTACGAATCTTTATATTTGCACTCTTCCCACTTTGTATTGCGACTGCTGCACAGTAAGTTTCATCTTATCTCAGCTGATTCACCACAGACCACAAAGATCAGAGAGAAAACTTTGGGGCTTTACTGCATCATGTTGTCGCCCAGTCGGTTGGATCAGATGCATCCTCACCACAGTTCACCACCTTGAGTGGATCTGAGTCAGTTTTCCCTCATTCATGTCTGCACATTGATTTTATACGGCAATAATGTTTCATTGTATTCGTAAAGCACATGCAAATCCGACTCAGAGTATCCTCAACAACCACAATAAAGCCTAATTTACATTGTGGTGTTCAGTTCTACTTGATTCCAGGTAGAAACTGTGTCTCATATCTCATCATCTCATCAGAGCATCGAGATTCAAACTGATAACACCATCAGGTGACACTTTAGATCTGGTCTGCTGATGCTGAGATATCTTTTTTTTTAAATATACATTCAGACGAGAATGAGTTTGATTTGAGATGTAAATCTTTCAGATGTGAATCAGAAATGTGTCCATGTCAATGGAAAACCAGCATGGCTCCGGTAGAATCCCAGTCTGTCCAGAGTTGACCAAAACCTGACTAAAACCTTTCCTTAAATATTTGTCACTTGTTGTCACACAGCCAAACCTTGCTTTGACCATTACTCTCTACTTTGGTCAACTTGTGTTGTTTTTAAACATGATGCAGTGTGCAGTGATGAAAAATAATACATATACTCAACTACTGTACTTGTGTACAGTTTTGAGGTACTTGTACTTCCATTTTTATACAAGGCCTATACTTCTACTCCACTACATTTGAAAGGGAACTATTCATGTGCTAAATATGTTTAGTTAATTTCACTTTAGTTACTAGTTACTTTGCAAGTTAAAATTTGATTTGCAAAATATTTCATCAACAAATTAAATATCATATATTTTATAAAATAAGGTACCTAACAGTATACAAAATAGATCAAATTAGCTCCTCCTCAACCAGCATATTTAAATACTGTTGAGGCGTGAATGCATTCATAACAATCCAGATATTCTGATATACAGTATATGAAAATAAAAACACTCTGAACTGTTTATCAATATCTTATCAACAAAGTGACTTTTCTATTATCACTACTGCTTGTCTTAGTCTTAGATTTAAGCCTTTCCTGAAAATGTCCTCCAGTCTGTTCAACTATCTTGTAAGCTCATGACACTGTAATAACAATGTTCATTCATTCAGTAATACTGCTACTGCTCCATTACCACCTCCGGTGTTGCCACTACTGCTAGTAACGGTGGTGCCGACAGGGCTGTACTGATACCTACAGTACCATCTGGAGTCAGGGCAACAGGTGTTGAGAGAAAGTGGTATCAGATCGTAAAAGACAGATCTCCTCTGCTCCCTCAGACTGCTCCTCCTGGTAGGTGTGATATCTCACAGAGGGTGGATGTGTACACCTCCTGCACTTCCTGTGCTGCCGCCTCCACCAGCAGCTGCCCTCACGGCTTCAGCAACGTGGGCACGACCAACTGCAGGTACGTACCAGGTGGTTACCTACCACAGCAGTGCAGTATACAATACAGACAAACCTTAGCTTCATAAATGTGTCACGAATGTAGCTAACTGTGGCTTTGTAGTAGTACTAATAGGAGTAGGAGTATATGGTGTGAATGAAGCAGTTTCTTCACCTCATGTCTACTGTGTGCTGCAGTTACGTGGTGATGATTGGCGGCAGAGAGATGGCGCTGGATGGATGTCAGCACCTCTGTGTGAAGGGGTTCATGCAGCCACAATGCTGCCCTCAGCACTGGGGACCACTTTGTCTCCGTAAGACACACACATACAAAGAGTACATCCACGTTAAACCTGCAGTACGCAGAATATTTTTCGTATAATTGGTGCAAAAATTTCCTAATAACCTTTCAGCATGTTGTAATTCAAGTGTTCTGGGAGAAAACTAGACTTCTGCACCTCCTCATGGCTGTTCTAGCCCATGACGGGAGACTTTGACCAATCACAGGTCATATGAATATATGAATCAATATCCTGTTACTGTAATTCCTTTTTCTCACCTCAGATGTTTTCAGAAATATCTTGTAGTTACTGTGTAGCTGTAAATTGAGAAAGGTTGCTTCGGCTAGTGGGAGGTGCTTGGTATTTCCTCAGCTGATCTAAACATGGCTGCCGGGACACAAACTTTCTCATTAACTAAATAACAGGCATACATATCATTTACACACAGGAGACGGGGTATCTAAAAAGCTGTGGTGAGGGAAGAGCAAACTGCAAAGCCCACAGCCGGGTCTGATTGGTTGAGACACCTGTCTGTCAACCAAGCATGCTCCTATGAATAGTGTCCTTTAATAATTAAGGTTTAATAATGTCATATATGGAGGCAAATAAGAGCTGTAATAATATGAGGCTTTATGTTGCCTTCAAATGGAAGCTGTGAACATGACTTCCCATCTCGTGAACACAACATGCGTTGCATTCAAGTGGTTACGTCATGAAGGACACCGCTGCTAAGCAACGTTACTGTCCGAGTCTAGAAGAGGCTAACAATTTAGGAAGCTTGCTAGTGGGTAACGTAACGCAGGAAATGCAAAGGCACAATGACAGAGGAGGAAGATGAGGTTGGTGGGAACATCAACATTTTCCTCACATATTATAAAATTACTAAGAAAAAGAATATATGACTAAAATTACTGAGAGCTGAACATTTTATAGAGAAATTATTGACTTAGTATTGCTAGACTTTGGGGTTTTCCCATTCCATTCAGTGCAGTTTTGAGTGTTTTTGAAGCAAACTGAGGCTGCAGACAGGAGCAGTGCTAGTCTGTGCTGTGATTTTTACTGCAGTGGCTGAACATGGAAATGTTAGTTAAAGACCATATTTTCACAATGTGAACGCTGCTAAACTAGCAAATTCTCTGTTGGACGATATTGTAAGCACCATTTTTCAGTCTTGTTTAAACAAAACACACTACTGACTGTAGGTCCAAAGCTTGATTTGTTTTGCTACATTTTCCACAGTTAGATCACCTCGCACACGTTATGACATGTCATAGCACAGATAACACCAGAGACAGGATTTGTTGTCACGTCAAGGTGAATTAATTACAGCCAAGGCTGACAGCTACACCAGCTACTAACAGGCCACATTATACACTGAGTGCCTACCGTCGCCTTCGACTGGATGGTGGGCGCAGGGCCTGAATCGCCTCTGGTCTTTCATCAACCCATGCAGCATCAATCACGCGTCATTGAGGTTAGCATGCAGGCTAAATGCCTACAGAAAATAAACCCAAATACTTACAGAATAAAGGTTATAATTTATTGCCTCAACAAACAAGCTCCTTGTTGTATCTGCAGCACTTTCATGCGGTTGTGTTTCCTTCCTCCTCCCTCTCTTCCTCTGTGTCTGCCCTCTAATCAATAGGACAAATGATCATCATGTGATTGTGACACATGAACCTTAAAGCACAAGCAAAATGGAATCCTATTAACAAATGATGTATAGTGATCATTTCTAATCGCCTGCCTCTCCGTCTGACTGTTCACCTGTCTGTGTGTAGCCTGTCCCAGCTGGTCAGGGAAGACCTGTAACTTCCATGGAACCTGTCTGGATGGAGACCTCGGCAACGGGACCTGCATCTGTGATGTCGGTATCCTGTCTGTCTGTGATTATTCTACCTGTTTGTCGAATATTTCAAAGATCATTATTGTTTATGTATTTATAGGGAACAATGGCTGTAACTGAGGGGTCAAGGCTCTGTCTTAAGCTGATGGACATTAATTAGCTCCCTCAACTCAACCACATGCCAGCTCCTGAGCCTAAGTTTCCTTTGTTGCTTAAAGATATCAGTGAAGTCAGGCAGCAGGGGGCGTATATGGACTTTCACTATATACCTATAGAGGAGTGGGAATTAGGCAATACAGCTGTTATACAACTAATAAACAGTATGAACTTCCATAATTAATTTCTGAACTTTTCATTATCATCAATATCATTACAGTCCAAAGCTTTGTAACAGTGCCCTTAACTAACCAGTGACAATACTGACCACTGTTCAGGTCTCTCAGTGCCAGCTTACGTCTCTTGATGGGAGTTTTGGATGTTGTGTTGTTGTGTTTGTGACACTGGCGAAGTTGTGAATTTGGAAACAGTGTTTTTTTATTTATTTTTTAAAGATTGTTGATATATTGGTTGGTTATATTGCAAAATGATAATTCAGGACTCATTTCTGTCTGTAGGACGGCTTCTCTGGGTTTGCCTGTCAGGAGTGTAAGAATGAAAACTTCTTTGGAGAAAAGTGTGATAAAGGTAGGATCTCCCCCTTCTGACCTCTTAAAAAATGTGGAAAAGTATGAAAGTCTCAAGTCGATGAGAAAAAATACTGAAGCTAAAAATTCACCTTCAAATTGTTGCGTGAACAGCTGCAACAACGTCCAACAAGTTGTTTGAGAAACCGTCTGTGTCTGTGTGTCTGTCTGGACAGAGTGTGACTGTGTGCATGGAGTGTGTAGTAAAGGTCCAGAAGGCGATGGACAGTGTTTGTGTCAGCCGCCGTACACTGGGAAGCGCTGTAACCAAGGTAAGACCATGGCACGCCGTTTTATACAATATTAGGTTATATAAACCATATTGATTTATATCAGACCATATTATTGCATGTTATTAGGATAAAAAAGATGATATAATTCAGAATCACTCAGTCAGACCGTGTGTCCTAACTGTATATTAAATAAAATATTCATTTTAAGAAAGAAATTTAAAAAAAAAACTGAAACAGTTTGAATGCTTTTTGCTGCATGTATATCATCAATCACATTTGGTTTACATAACAATTTTATATGGTAGATAACGTTATGTTTGTATCTTTACTAAAACGAGCACTGTCCTATACTGTCATATCCCTGATTGACATTCAGTTGTTATTTAAACCTCCTAAACTTGATTTTGACAGATAGGGACACAAACAAAGGTTTTTGAAAGGTGAGGTTGACGCAAAGGAAATAGGTTTTTCATTGAACAAAGGAAGCCAAAGTTTTGTTGTCAAAGCATGAGCAATGTTTATCTGGATAAAGATTGAAACGTCAGGAAGAGCAACAGAGGAGGGATCCCTCCTCCAGAATGGATCGACATGCAATAGATGTCAAGTGTACAGGACAACAACTCAATGAAAATACAACATAGACAATCCATATGACAAAAATCAATAGATATAATGTGAATATATTCAGCTTATCCTTTGGCTGAACTGGGTTGCTTCCACATTGCTTTATGTTGTGTTCTGTCTTCTGTTTAGAGTGGAAGTGCCTTTATTTTGCTCAGTGTCGCCAGTGTCAATATATCCATGATTATCATCTGTTGCTCACCAAAAAAAAACGCTTCTTAAGCCTTAAAAGGTTTTAATGTTTTTTCCTGCCAGAAAGTTGTCATTTAGGTTTCCAATATGTGATTAGTTTAGACAAATAAATTTGGAAATTTGTGTGATTTCTATTTTGTAAATTTTGTGTGCTGACCAGCCGGTGTACTGATGTGCTACGGGACTTTTTTAGCTCCTCATAGCGGAGCCATCTAAACCATGAGACGCTACAAATACACTCACATGTGATTTAAGTTTATTATCGGATGTTGTCCTCCCCCACATGGATGTGGTATTGTAAAACCGTCTCTGTTAAATCCATCTGAAGGCGAAAACATCCGACTACTGAAGTGTAGCTGCTAAATCAGATGCTTAATAGCACTGCTGGTGCTAAACTGGAAGAACTAACGCAACTGCGTTTGACCCAGAAGTGAAAAAATGAGCAGGGCAGCGAGAGGTTAAAATGAAGAGATGGATCCAGGAGATGTCAAGCAGCTTCCAGGCGTCACCAGACAAATGGAGCCTGAGTGACACGACCTCTTCCCCACCATGTGCCCTAGAGGTTTTTGTTTTTTAGTAAGCAGTTGCTTTGGAAATGTAAATGCATGTTTCCCATGCCAGTAAGCCCCTTTGGACTGAATTGAACTGATAGAGGCTAAACTTGTGCTCCAGTTTGTATTGACTGTTTGTATGTTGTGTAATTGTTGCCGCTGTGTTTTGTGTTGCTGGCAGTGAGCACCAGGTGCAGTAACTGCAGCCCGTACTCGTACTGTAAAGGAGAGGGAGATGCCGCCGACTGTGAGTGTTTGCCTGGATACAAGAGGACGTCATTGGGCAAATGCGCAAGTAAACACACAGCTCAACAGTCATGTCAGATGTCTCCATGTTATTGGACCCCATTAAGTGGTGTCATTATTTCATTCAGTCGGTCAATCGGTTCAATTTGTGTGAGCATGCTAATATTAACATGACAAAGTTCTTCTTTGTCTGAAAGTTAAGATAAGTCTGGGAGTATAGAGCTGATATTAGCAAGCTGAGTCTGAGATGTCCTAAAGTGGCCACCGTAAACCGGGTAAACTCTTTTGCTATAGATAGCAACATGACCTTTCCTCTGACGCCACCTTCAAGTCAAACTTTACATTTTTTCTCCCAAGCGGAGAGGATCTAATGGTGTGTTCACACCAAGAGCAAAACAAACGTTTGGCATGGCGCAGCTACAGTACATACATCCTGACAGTATGTAGTTATACTTCTGATCCGTTTACAACAACGTTGCTACTGTATTAATGCCTAGATGACGTTATGTTGAGTGTTGATGGAGCAGGTACAATGTTAGCATAGCTTGGCACTGACTGATTCAAACTCCATTCAGAAAACAAGCATGTTAAAAGTTGTTTGTCTCTATATTTTTGTATAATCCAGAACTAGAATCTGGATTAGAACTAGGACCAGGACCAAAACAAGAACCAGGCCTTTGCTAGTTAGAACAAAGTCAGGACAAAAACTAGAAACTTGTCCAAAATATGATTACAGCTAGACCAGACTCAGAAATAGACCCAGATTGTGTCTCATCTCTAGGGCTAGAAGACATTGACCCAGAAGAAAAACCCCTTTGTCTCGCTTTCTTGTTTCTGACACACTAGAACTAGACTAGAAGCAGGACTAGCATGAGTACTTTTATTTATGTTTTATTTGAATGAACAAGAATGTTTGTATTTGTCTTGAGGATAAAAATCCTAGAGTGCCATCAGGACTGAGCTGGATCTTTGTTTCCCTGTTCAGGTATTTGCTCAGGGAGGGACTGTGACGTCAACGCCCAGTGCTCCTCACAAGGGTCAAGGGTCAGCTGTGCCTGTAAGCCAGACTACCAGGGCGACGGCAAGATCTGCATACCCAGAAACCCCTGCTCCGAGAACAATGGAGGGTGTCCCATCAACTCCACCATCTGTGTCTTCAAAGGACCCAACAAGGTTAGGATGCCCCCAGAGCGAAGAACAGAACCAGGTCTAGAACAAGACATGTCTTTGACTAGAGACAGAACTACATAACTGTCAGTACCAGGACCAACAACACAGAGAGTTGATATCAGAACAAACAAGAGCTTAATCCTGAAACTGTGTTTAACCTCACTCTGATTTATCTGTCTGTCTTTCTGTCTGTCTGTCTGTCTGTCTGTCTGTCTGTCTCTCTGTCTGTCTGTCTGTCTGTCTCTCAGTCCAGCTGCGAGTGTATGTTTGGCATGTCCCCTGTAGGTGGAAATGCTGAGTCTGGTTGTCAGCTGGTTTCTGCCTGCTCAGCAAACACCTGTGACCCCACAGCTATCTGTCAAACTGGACTGGATGGACAACCCAGGTCAGACATACAAACACTTTTTGTCTTTTTCTCTCTAGAACTAGAACTAAATCCAGTTCTAGACACAAGACCAGAACTAGACAAGTACGAGAACTAGAAGTGGACCAGTTCCACTGTCTTTCTTTGTCTGTCTCTCTTGCTCTCCAGCACTAGAACCATCTGTAGAACCACTAGAACAATCTTTTTCTCTGTTGCTCTCTAGAACTAGACCCAGACCTAGAACCAGAACTAGCATTGGGACAAGAACGAGAACAAGATCTTTACTCCCAAGAACTAGATCTATAACTATTTATTCCTGGCTCTCTTTTAGCTTTCCAGATCTAGAACTAAGAAGAAGAAGAAGAAGAAGATAGTCCTTTATTAGTCCCGCTAGGGGAAATTCAATTTTTTCACTCTGTAACAAACACCCTCCAACAGCCAACGCACAAGGGCAAGGGGGCGCCCTACACCCCCCCCCCCCTTTGGGGTTTGGGGCCCCCCCCCGGGGGCCCCCCCCCGGCCCCCAGGGGGAACCCGGCCCCCCCCCCCCCACCAGTTCACACTCAGTTTTTGGTCCATGTCGGGACTTGCCGGTGCCCTCCGGTCCCAAGCCAACTCCCACACAGCACTCCCCCCCAAGACCAGGACTAGAAGTAGAATTAGACCTAAAATAAGTTTTGAACTACTGGGATACACAAATGAGAAATATTTATTTAGACTCCATAAGTAGAACCACAGGTCGTCTCAGACCACCTGCTTTGCCTCATTAGTTTATTTTTTATCTCAGACTTTCTTATTCTCTAGAAATACAGTAGGTCTACATCCAGAACCAGGACTAGAACCCAGAACTACAACTAGAACAGTGTTTCTCTATTCCTCTAACTGTCTTAGGGTGCTTTCACAAGCCATGGTCCGTTCGGCGAGTCCGAATCAGAGTGAAATTGATCGTTTTGGTTTGTTTGCTATTTAGTCTGATTTGATTTCAAAGTGCACAAATCAAAGCAGACCAAATAAAAAATCATTTGTTTAGGGGTGTGTAGGATACGAAGGATACCCACAAAGGCAGCCTGCATTTTGGTTCATTTGGAAATGATTCAAGACCACCTCTCACATGTGGTCTTGGAAGTGGGCAAGAATCAATCTACCGTATTTTTCGCACTACAAGGCGCACCAGATTATAAGGCGCACTATCAATGCACATGTCTACTTTCATACATAAGGCGCTGATACTAAGGCGTGATAGTGGAGTAACTCGCCCGGCGTTGCCTCCCTGTCTTGGTGAATGTGTGTTCGCCTTCTGTCATCCAACGCTCCCACGCAGCTCGCAGTTTAACTTTGAACGACCCGTTGACACCAATATCTAGTGGTTGGAGTTCTTTAGTTAATCCACCCAGAATGATGGCAAGCTCAGAATTAGTTTTCTTCACTTTCGTTTTGACAGTGTCGGTGAGTGCCGTAATGCCCCGACAATCCATCCAGCGGTGCGGCTTCATAGCTTAGCAAAGTCGTAATAAAACATTTTGACAGATTTTTGAGCGCATACCACATAAAATTGGTTCGAGGTCAGTAAGCACAACCAGAATTGATACATCAGGTGCACTGTCAATTTTTGAGAAAATTAAAGGATTTTAAGTGTGCCTTATCGTGCGAAAAATATGGTATATGTGTTTCTGTCTATTTCTAAAGATATGGGTGTATAATAAGAGGTAGACCCAAAAAAAATCTTCTGTCTTTGCCTCTTTGTTTCTTGCCGTGAAGAACCAGATTGCAACCAGGCCTAATACTAAAGCGAGAGTCAGGTCTAGAACCAGGACAAGTGCTAAAGTGAGCGTCAGGTCTAGAACCAGGACAAGTGCTAAAGGAGCGTCAGGTCTAGAACCAGGACAAGTGCTAAAGGAGCGTCAGGTCTAGAACCAGGACAAGTGCTAAAGTGAGCGTCAGTTCTAGAACCAGGACAAGTGCTAAAGTGAGCGTCAGGTCCAGAACCAGGACAAGTGCTAAAGCGAGCGTCAGTTCTAGAACCAGGACTAGTAGAAAAACAGCTGATGTCAGACACTGTTACTCTGTCTTTAGCTCTTCGGTCCTGTTCAGATCTGGCATTAACATGGTCCTTGGGTGATCCCATCATGTGGGCAGCTCTAAGTACAGGTGTGAACGAACTCACCGTACTCTGGTTGATATGCATTTTAAGCTTGAAGATCCAATTATCACTAACTCGTATGTCATGCGAGAGAGCCAAAGATGGAGTGGTCAGAGCTGTCATATTGATATTTAAGGTGGGATTCACAATGTCAACTCGTATATTGAATAAAATGCAAGAAAACATTACACATAAAATTTGCCAGTAGCTGCTGGTAGCCTTCGAGTGGCCCTGTGAATTAAATCATTTTTCTCAGTTTATAGCTAGCTAACTGCTTCATTTGCTCGGCACGTAAATTAAATCATTCAAAACACAAATGGAAATGAGGTATAGTCACGTGTTTATTTGCATATAGAGCTGATATCAGATCCCAAGTGGTCACTCAAGACATTAGTGGAAACACTTTCTAATGCCAGGTGTGAACTGGTGTACTTGCACGTTAATACCAGGCCATTGTCAGTTTGTGTGAATGTGTGTGTATTGCAGCGTCATTACTAACCTCCATCCACCCCCACCATCCCTCAGGTGTGTGTGTGAGGCGGGTCAGATTGGTGACGGACACCGTTGCTACGGTAACCTGATGGAGCGGCTGATGGAGCTGGACAGGAGTGGAAGCCAGAGAGAGAATCTGACCGGAGCCGTCGCTATGTTCGGTAAAAGAACCACAAAACCACTATAAGTGCTTGTTATACTGTACTGAGCTGTATTACTTCAGTGGTGTGAATCGCTGCCTCAACAGAAATACTATTCAGATGGTGATGTGATTCAAGACCAGTTATTATTTCTCAAACAATAACGTGAGACCACATAAATCATTTTTTTTGACATTGTTTGTAAAAGAGAGATGTACTTTTTCTACTTGTTGTTGCTATGTTTTATCTTTTCTGTGACCTTTGACCTTTGCCATGTGTGTTTGTGTTTCAGAGAAAGGCTGTTTTCTGCTGCTGAGTCACAATGGACCCTTCACAGCTTTCATCCCCCTGCTGAAAACACCTCTGACTGTAGGTCGCCTGTCTGTCTGTCGGTAGATAACCACCTGACTGCCAAGTCTATACATTTATGAAGTATTTCCTTTGTTTCTGAGAAATCAGCATTTTGGTGAATGGTGCTAAAGAGGTGTGAATCAGAGCTGTTTGGGAACAAAAACATCACAAAAGTTGCCTAAAAATAGCTTCTCACACTGCATTACTTGATTGTTTTTTTCTGAGGTGTTGCTCCTCTCTGTCGTTGGACCGTTTCCCAACTTTTCTCAGCATCATCAAGCTGCTTTGCAACTCTTTAAGCTTTTCTATTGACGTTTTTAGCCAAGCAGTCAAACCATGCCGCGCTGATTTACATATTTAGTGGGCCTAGCTGCACCCAGTTGCGCCACGCTTGAAATGGACCTAATGGGGGAGTAGTGAACAATACAGGAAAGGAAAGGTATTTAACCACTGTGTTGCAGCTGCTCCTTTTGCCATGGTACATCCTGAAGTGGATAGCCCTGTTATGATACAGTAGACATGCAAATCATCTGTTTCTTTAACAATGGTTACACACACCCTCAAGCGGGTAGCTCTGTTGTAATGGAGATGCAAATCCCTACCATGCCGAGCTGACGAGCCAAGTCGAACCAAGTTGAGCCAAGTCAGCACATGTATGGAAAAACTCTATCTGATTCCTCCTGGTTTCCTCTGAAAGTGACTGACCTCCTGCGGCATCTGTTTGTGATTGCATGTCATGTGACACGTCATTTCCTCCAATATGACTGGCCGATATGTTACAAATAGATATGCCATGTTTTCCAGAGATGCGCCCAAAATCTGTTTAAACATTTTCATTGGTCACCCAGATGCACCTGACATTTAGCAGGCCTCTCTGTGTGTGTACTGTATGTGTGAGGCCACTTCCTGTACTCCTGGACAAGCGACGTCACAACCATAAAATGTGAATCAAGAAAACTGAAAATCATGTCCAAAAAAAAATTAAATAAATAAATTAAAAAATGCTGCGCCGCCCTTTGCAGCTGTCACTGAAAGACCCAGCCCAGACCCAGGTAACTGCTCCACCACATATCTGTCCGGTCCCTGGTAAGATGGCTAAACCTGAAACATTATGCGTCACATTTATTCCACAGCATGGCTGGGAACAGTGTTTCTGCTGTCAGAGCATTGACTTTCCAAACTGAAACGCTAAAAAAAAGCATGATGTGTCCAAGAAACATGTCCTGTGCCGTGACAGATGGGTGGCCGATTTTGAAAAGCATTGTATTTTGTCCAGATCTGCCAGTGGGCCATCACAATAAGAGTGGCCGTTATAATATGTTAACCCCACTACAGGAGAGACCTGATGTTTTCTGCAATTAGGTGGAAAACATATTTGCATATATCGGCGTCAGCAATTGGCCAAAATGAGTTGGATTCTGGCATATCGACAAAAATTCAAAATCGTGCATCCCAATTACACACGTCTCGTGACGCCTTGTCCGGTCCCGATCCGATCACACACACACACACACACATACACACACACACACACACACACACACACACACACTTTCAGCTCGGCCTGAAAACAGAGTGGCAGATGGTCAGCACAAACTAGAACAAATCAGAGTGTGAGGCCTCCGGGCACACACACACACACACACACACACACACACACACACACACACACACCCTGGCTGTGAAATCTAAGGTAACCATAGAAACCTGAAAATTTTAATTTTAGATATTTAAAGCAAGAATTCACAACACTGAAAGCGACCTGCGGGCTATAAAGGGTAAATGTTGACATCAGGGTTAAAAGGTGTCCATCTCAACTTGCTGAAGCACAGAATCTCGCCGCTCTGCCAAAACATCTAAATACTGAAGAAAACAATGTCAATTCTCATCACTTGAAGATCTCTCCAAGCAGAGCAGAAGCTCAGCCGCTCAGAGACAGAGCAGACATTACTATGACTCAAGGCTTCCACCAGTGTACTGCAAGCCTGCTCGCCCTAAGGTGACTCCCTGCCCAGCCTAACCATCGGGCAATTAATTGCTTTTAAGAAAGTCAAGGGGGGGCACATGTGACGGTGAGTGTGCAGTGTGTGTACAGTTTAGACTGTCGGTGAATAAATGCTACAACTCTAACAACTTTGGCACAGGCTCACTTAAGTTAGGCTGACCTTTATGGTGGACCAGCTATTCTCATTTTAGTGACTTGCCGCTCCTCCGAGTCATGGACAGACACTTGGTTGATGCTAACACCTTAAAGCTTAAATGACTGTCATTTGATGGCAGTGGTCATAAGTCAATAATTTGGTCAAACGCCTGCTACTGGAAAGAAAAAAAGTAAATCAAAGATGAAACCAACTGATGTGAAAAAGATATTCATGCAGTGAATGTGACAAAAACAGAAAATGAGACTCACCGAAGGCTGCCGAGAGAGATGAAGATTTTTGACCCACTCACCTACACTGTGTCTCCACAGGGTGTTAATGAGGAGCTGGTGTGTAAAAACCACCTGATCCTGGGTCAGCGCCTCTACAAGGACCTGGAGGGACGAGACTTCAACCTGTACGGAGGAGCCACGATGAGGAGCAAAGACAACAAGGTAACATTTCCTCTCTCCGAACTACCGTAGGTGTTAATGACATAAAACAAAGCTGCATGTCTCTTCCTCTCACTCTCAAGAATAATGTAAAGATTTACAATAATTTGAAGGTTGCCATTCATGATGCAGAGTTTAGTTCGGATGTACTGATGTGGCTGGAAGAGCGTCTTAAAATATTAAAACAGTGGTATGAATGTTAAGCAGTCAAAGCAGCCAGACTGTAGACCACCATCATCACTGCTATACATATACAAATCATTGTGTTCAAAATTAGCATTATCAACCATTTGATCATCATCCACCCTCCAGCAACACCTCTGTCAGCTTCATCATGTCACGATGTTCGTCAGCATCGTCAGGCTCAGCTCTGTGGAGCCCCAGCAGCGTCACTTACTTTTGACTAGGACTTTGTATCGAATATCAATAATTTATTGATGCGACGTGTCCGTCAAAATTTGACTGGTCAGATCCATAATCTTCTTCAGGTCAAGTCGGTGATCTTTATGTAGCCCAAAATCACAAACCCCATTAACCCCTTAGTTTTCAAATCTTAGACAGTATTTGTTGAAAGGTTTGTGGGGCAGCATGGTGGTGCAGTGGTTGGCACTGTACCCTCACAGCAAGAGGGTCGTGGGTTTTCTCCGGGTTCTCCGGTTTCCTCCCACAGTCCAAAGACATGCAGGTTAATTGATGACTGTGAATGTGAGTGTGAATGGTTGTCTGTCTCTATGTGCCCTGCGATGGACTGGCACTGGAAAAGCGGTTAAAGATGGATGGATGAAAAGGTAATGGTAATGTAATGTTAAGGTACCAAAAAAGCCACATTATTTTGATATTGGTACAAACTCAGGCATTATAGCGGCACTGGTATTGAATGAGCTTAAACAAAACTCATCACTGCTACTGACCATCTGAATTCATAAGTAAATATGAATATATGAATAAATGATTGTGAGTTAAATTATTTAAACAGGTTCCATGAATATAACATTCACATTTCCATTCTAATATATTTACCATTTGCATTATTTATTTATTAAGCATCATCTGTAATGATTATATTCTGGGGGTGTGGGTTAGGTATAAAATCACAGTATGCAGTATTTCATTTTAGGAAATAGATAGATACACTCAGTGGCCACTTTCGTAGGTACGCCTGTACAATTACAGCAGCTCTGCCATACTTTATACCTTTACAAAGTTTATAATGTTTTTGTTGACATTGTCGGCAATGTGTAAAGTCAATTATGTTAACAAGCCACTATCGTTCCCTATTTGCTACATCTAGGCGTTTGGTCGAGGAGCCCTTGGCGTCACTTTTTAACGCACTGGGTAGCCCTGCACGTCAAACTATGATGCTCCACTACGTCACAGTTTTAAACACGCGGTTAATGTTGTCGGTTCAAACAAAACTACTTGGTTATGTTTAGGAAAACTTCATGGTTTGGATTTAAAATAAGCACATTTGTTACATCATTTAAGTCAACGTAAATAAGTCAGTGTTGAGTTTTGCTTTCACACACACACAAACAGTGGTCTCCTGGGTGAAAGTCATGTGTTTGACCCATCCATCCAGCCCGTCCTACTCCCTACGCTGATTTCACCACTCTGTACACTCCGTCATCTGACTTCTGTAGCAGTTGCTCTGAGTGTCTGATATTGCCGGAGATGGGTTTACGCTTGCAGCACTTGAAAGCCTGGTGCATCTCATGCAGACGTTAAAGTGTGCCCTGTGTGTCGGTATTAGATGTTGAGGGTCGTGACAAAGCGTCGGTTTTTACGACCTGGGAATGAGAACATGCTGCTCTTTGTTATTGAGGTTACAGTTAATTGCATTGCATTGAGAGGTGCGTCTAATAGCCTGCCCTCCACATGTAGGAAGGATAAAAATTAGAAACACCTCTGAATATAATTTAATCCAGTAAAACACCACTTTTAACCTCATTGCTGAAACATACAGTCAAATAAACATATATCATAAAAGTAGACTTTCTGGCAGAACAGTTGTTCTGGATTACATTATATTATTAGGCGTTTCTTATAAAATGGCTGCTGGGTGTATAGTGATTATATCTGAAACTCACGCAAGAAACTAAAGATGCAACTTTTGAATTTCTGAAAAAAAAGGCATGAAAGGGTGTCCTTGGTTACAGACGCATTAGCTCCCCCTAATGTGTGAGGTGTAAGCCTGATTTACAGTTGTATGTGAAGGTGTAGCTGTAGCCGACCTCATCAAAAATGTAACTACACTCTGAGGCTGCGGCGATAATGGATATAACCAGAGGTCGACAGATTTCTTTGGGGGATATATGATGCTGATTTTTTTTTTTTTGACGATGCCTTTGGCTGGTTTTCTTTTTTCCACCATCTGATGAAAAATAACACCTTCACAATGACAAATCATACACAAAATGACTTAAGTTAAGTAAACATTTATTGACCAACACTTATGGTCTGTCTCTCTAATCTGCATTTTGTGTCTGCACAGTTTCTCCCAGTTAGGACGTTGTTCTTCTCACACTCGTCTGTAAAGGTTAACCCACTGTACGAATCCACTGAGGTCTGCTGGTAGAACGGCAGTTTGATTAACACAAGGGGGGCGGAGTCACACATGCTTTACTGCGGCAACACTGGGCACGTGCCTGCTTGCTAATTGGCTTAATATGCTCAGGCATCGGCTGATGCTGATTATGAAAAAATGTAGAAAAATCGTCCTGATTACTTGATCGACCTCTAGATATAACCACATGGAGACTACAAGAAGTGATATTGATCAACTCAAGCTGCTTGTGTTTTCTCCTACAAGTTTGTGATGCTGGTGGAGATTAGTCACAGTGAAAACAATGTTAAGAAAGTAGAGGAAAGACTGTTATCCATCATCTGTTTTAGTAATGCACATCTAACAAAGAGATCTCTGATGGAAAGTAACTGGAGTAACTCACTGTCACTGTACTGTATACTACAATGTGTACATATCCATTAGAAGAAGAAGAAGAAGAAGATCAACCTTTATTAGTCCCACAATGGGGAAATTCAATTTACACTCTGTTAAACTCATACATGGTACATGCAGACCTGAAACACACATACATGCATTAATGGAGAGATGTCAGAGTGAGGGGGCTGCTCCAGACAAGCGCCCCGAGCAGTTGGGGGTTTGGTGCCTTGCTCAGGGGCACCTCGGCAGTGCCCAATAGGTAAACTGGCACCTCTCCAGCTACCAGTTCACACTCAGTTTTTGGTCCATGTCAGGACTTGAACCAGTGACCCTCCGGTTCCCAAGCCAACTCCCTACAGACTGAGCTACTGCCGCCCCCATTACTATGCATCTTGGTAGCTGGTGTGATCATGCCTTGTAAAGATTTTTTGCAATAAGAAAAGTTAATCTTTGTGATTTTTAACAAAAATATTTGCCACATTGCTACCAAAAGTCACAGCACACCATTCCCAATATATCTTGCCATCCTAGCATTTTTTCAGCTTTGTAATATGTGCCTTGAGGAACAAGCAGACATAATAATTTGTGAAAATAAAATCATAGTGCATTATCATCACATTCATCCTGTAAATCCAGTATTGCTATAACATGCAGCATTGCAACCAGTGTCCTAATATAATAAGAGATATTTATAAAACATGCCTTGGTAAATTGTCGTTGTCACATAGCCCAACCCCACTTTAATAATCTCTAACTGTGCTTTTCCACCATCACAGAGACTTTCACTGGTAAAATCTTCAGTGGGAGGTGATTCTCAGTGTAAATGTACGGAAACACGGTGTCAGTGAAGGTGTGTGTGAAGGTGTAAATGTGTGTGTTAGTATCGAGGTCAGAGAATGAGAGCTGTCCTTTGTCAAAGTCCAGATGAACTCTGATCCTCCGGAGCTTCTTCTTCATTGGCAGATGTTTTTCTTGATCGGCTGTGGAGAATGCTGTGAATTTACCGTCAGCGAACATAATTCTCCACAATCCAGACTGCAGGCGTCTGTTCATCTGGATGTACTCTCCTAACACGCCCAATTCCCAGTCCTTGTTGTCTCCAACCTCTATGTCCCAGCTGTGAGTCCCTGAGTCAAAGCCTTCAGAGCCCAGGACGGAGCAGGAAAATTTGGTCCTCTCCAGGTTTTTTGGAAGCGGTTTTCTCTCTCCAGATATCACACTGGTCAGATCTTCAGACACGACAAGTTCTGGGTCGGCAGTGTTTGGATCAAGAATCATGGGCGTGTAGGAGACCACATTCTTCATCTTGTTCCAGATGTTGAAGGTCAGGTTGCCCAGATGTTTGGCCACATCTATCAGAGCTCCTGAGAGCAGCTGTGGATCCTCCAGCAGGGGGCGCTGCTGGACTCTTTCCACTGCAGCCTTGTAGTTGTGCAGAAACGAGACATCTTCAGCTCTCAGCTCCTCCTCTGTGGCTCGGACTGTTTCTGAAAGAGCTGCTATCTCTCTGCTCAGAGCCTCAACCTTCTCCTTCATCATCTGACTCTTCTGCTCCTCTTCGTCCCTCAGAGCAGAGATCCTGGCCTCCTCTTCCTCTTGTAGAAACTGATGAAGCTTCTGAAACTGCTCCTTAATCTGCCTCTCAGTGTGTCGGGCCTGGACCTTAATGTGCTCTGCTGTTTGATCACAGTTTACTTTGACTTGTTCAAAGAGCTCCAGCTTCTCCTGAATGGGCTTCAGGGCTTTCTGGAGCTCCTGTTTGTGATCCTGAGCTGCTTCATCGATGGGTCTGAATCTGTGGTCAGTATGTTTCCTTGAATCTCTGCAGACGACACACACTGGCTGCTGATGATCCAGACAGAAGAGTCTGAGTTTCTCAGAGTGCAGACTGCAGAGAGTCTCTGCTGAACCTCTCTGATCTCTCTCCAGTAAGAAGGCCTCACACAGGTTCTTTAAAGCCAGGTTACGAGGTGGATCACTCTTTGACGATCTTCTCTTACAACATGGACACTCGCGTGTCTTTTTCCCTCTCCACCATGACTTCAGACAGTCTGTACAGAAGCTGTGGCTGCATGACAGGACAACAGGATTTTTGAAGATTTCATGGCAGACAGGACAGCACAGATCCTCCTCCGACATGGAAAACATTGTTTTTGAGTGAAGCTGAAAACACAGCCAGCAGAAGGGAAAGCTAGTCAGACTAGAAAGTTACTTTCACTTTGACTCGTGCCTCACCCAGTTCATTTATGTGTAATCAGCAGCAGGTTGAAATGCAAGTATTCAGTATTTCAGTAATTCCTGTGCTTCCCAGTCTTCCCTCCTTCAGCTGTCCTCTTCATGGATGTTGTAGCTTTGGTGTTAAGACTAATTTTACGGTCTGCCTCTCAGTGTGTCTCTGCTCTCAGAAACAAGGAAGGATGAGCTGTTTCCTGTTTGTCTGTGGTGAGTCAGAGCGGGTGGAGCCAAGAGTCAAGACGTTTCTCCCGATTATGTTTCTTGTTTATTACAGCAGGTGTATGTTACAAGCCATTTGACCTAAAACCTCTAGTTTCTTGTCTTTGTTATCACAAAAGATCTTTATGTCTTTCCACACGGTTACTTCACGGTCACCACATAGTTATTTCATGTTAAAGGATAGGTTCAAGTTAAAACTTCCAATGTTCAGCAGTCTAATTTAGACACATCAAGTGGGGAAGTCTTTTTAGTACAAAAATCTTATCCTTTCACGGGTTAAGATCTTTTGTCTTACTTCGGAGCACATCTCCACCTGTTAGACCAGTTAGATTAACTCTCCATAGACCGGAGCTATCTTAGCTAACCAGTCACGTCGCTGGGTGCTAGCTGACGTGGATATGCTTTGACTTTCTGGTCTTCACCATAGACTGGAGCGTTTTTCCAAAAGTTTTTTCATGATAAGGTTTCTTATTTTAGAAATTTGAACACCAGCAAATACACCTTCCCTCACAGTGAGCACTCAAACAAACAATAAGCGGTGGACCTAAACCTCTCTCATACCATACCTATGATGCAAAGGAATATCCTCGTAATACACCTGGTCGACATGGGTTATGTGTATTGAACAACAAATAGAGTGTGTTGTCTCAAGTAGAGAGTATAATATCACTGGGGTTATCTCTGGACTCTTTACTGTCCACCTGTCAGCTTAGAGGGCGAAAACCCTCAGATCCAGCTGTGCAAATCTGTTCATTTCAGATTATGTCTTTTGATTTCTGGGGTTCATGGCAGCCATCCTGGTGGTCTGACTCGGATGCATATACATGAGGGATTTCCAGCATTGGCTGGCCTCCTCAGACTGGCCCCTGTGTGTCATGGTGCATGGAGGGTAGCGATCACTGTGGGATACGTAATGGTGCTGTGACACTGGCTACATCCAGCTCTCCTGGGTGCACATAGGCGGTGTCCTTCCCAGAAAATGATCACTACAGACGCAAGTTTGTTGATCTGTGAGGGGTCTCTGGAGGGGAAGTCTTCAGCGGTGTCACATAAATTATCTGGGTGATTATGTTTCTCACCCTGAAATGCTTTTATTCCTTTTCTGAGTGGGCATTGTGTTCTGGTGAGAACGAACAACATGACGACGGTAGCTAATATCATCAGGGGTTTTGCGGTCCCATCAGTTACAAACACTGGCATGAAAACTGATATGTGGAGTAGCAAGTGTAAACTGGTGTCAGCAAATTGGGGGCAGATCTGCTTTCCAGGACTGGACTCTGCATCCAGCTATTGTGAGACAGTTGTGGTTTCACTATGGCTCAGCCAAGGTAGATCTGTTTGTGTGGAGATATTTTGCACTGTCCACTGTTTTTCTCAGTGCTCAACGTAGACATGCTTGCGCACCTTTGGCCACCTGTCCTTCTGTACGCATTTAGTGAGGGGTATAATTTAAGTACAGTGGGGCTTCTTCAGAATGTAATCAATGCTATTCAGATCCCCTCCACAAGGTTCCCTTATAACTGTAGGGCGTTTGAGGAGTGGTGTCACAAGGGGGGATTTTTTTCAATGTCTGGTCGATGTGATTTTGTCATTCCTGCAAGATTTGATTGATAAACAAATTTGATTGATAAGCCTTTCTCCACAGTTAAAGTGTACCTAGCTGTTATTGTTGCATGTCATGGGGAGTTTAAAGGTTAAATGGCTAGCCAACACCCTTTGGTCTGTCGTTTTATGAAAAGGATGCGTGTTTCTAGGCAGCTGGCACCCCCATGGGAGTTGGCAGTGGTTTTGGATGGGCTCTCAGGTCCTCCATTTGAACCACTGGAGGAAGCTGACTTGAAATCCTGTCTCTGAAGACAGTGTTGTTACTGGCTTTGGCCTCTGCTAAGCTAGTATGTGATATTCATACGCTCTTGGTGCATCCTTCCTACATTCAGTTTGTCCCAGGGCATGTCAGAGTGTCATTGAAGCCTAACCCTGCCTTTGTGCACACGGTGGTTGGCTCATGGTCCCCCATTGACCTCATGCCGTTCTCTTCACCGCTTCTTCACCGGGACAAGAGAAGGAGGTTTCAGAGTGACCAGCTCTTTGTTTCCTGGGCTAATCCCCATATGGGCAAACCTATTACAAGGCAGTGGCTCTCCCACTGGATTGTGGGTGATTGCTCTAGCCCATATGAGTCAGGGTTTGCAGGCATCTGCAGGCCTGTGGGCTCTTTCTACTCGTGGCCTAGCTGAGTGCTACCTGTTGAGTGGTGTGGTAGCTCGAGATAAGCTTGTCTTGCTATATGGGAATCCCTGTATCCCACAGTGAGACTTTGTGCTATGAACTTTTGTTTACTTGTGTAACCCCAGTTGTCAGAGTAACATGAGTGAGATGCCTCACCAGGCAGTCCTTTTTGCTGGGGCGAAGTAAGAAGAGGTGCTTATTTTGAATGGTACTGCGTAATTGTGCAAGCTATTAAGGTTGTTAGTGCTGCCTGACGTTGATGTCACAGTTACCAGCCAATTGGCGTAATGAGAATAAATGCTGCTGAGGATTATGCAGGGAGGCACATCCTACAGTGAAACACCTCGCTCAGGTTACTCTGAGAACTGGGGTTACGCAGGTAACCTAAAGTTCTGTAGTGTAGTTGCAGTGTGCCAGGTGTCCGAAACAATCTGGCACATTTTTATACCTCCTGTCGGTGAGAGCCATGGCTGGAGGCTTTATGTTTTCGGGTTTTCCATACGTCCACCCCATTCTCATGAAAGCGATATCTCAGGAACGCCTTCAGCAAATGTCTTCAAATTTGGCACAAATACCCACTTGGACTCAAGGATGAACTGATTAAAATTTGATGGTTAAAGTTCAAGGTGACGGGATGTAAACTAAAACTTGACTGGTTGACGGAGGCAATTTAATGCTAGTAATTATTTAAGTTTATTCTAGTTATTTTAATTTATTTCATCCATCTTACTAAGTATTTTGTGTTACTGTGGAGTGATGGATATGGATTTTGTTTGTTTTGTATCAGATTGTTTAGATGTTAAGTTCTGGATGTTAATTACTTTTATCATGCTTTTATTGTAAAACACTTTGTAACTTTGTTTTTTAAAGGTGCTACATGAATAAATGTATTATTATTATTACTATTTATTGTATACAGTAATTCAGAGATCATGTTTGCATGCAGCTGATCACTAATATTTCTCTCTTTACTACTGATAAATGACACTGTTCCCTTTTCTTTCTTTTTTTGTTAGAGTATTTGGACCAACTGTACATTGAAAGCACTGTGTCTGAATTTTACAATCTGTTCCTGTCATAGCACAGTACACACGGTACTACACAGTAACGATGTTTCATTACTTCCTGCCACACTATCACAGTGATACGTTCCTTGTTTGAAGTTTCTGTCATGCGTATTTTATGGAATCACCCCCCCGCTAGAAATCATGTTATGTCTACATGTCAGAGAAATCAGCCCAAAACTGGATTCTTTAATGTTTAAGAAATCAGATGCAGAAAGTCTCAATAACCAGGTTACTGAAGTGCACATAAACACACTGATTACAGCTGCAGCCACTCACAAGTTTCCATCCCAATCGAAGGCCTTTTGGCTTCCCAGCAACCACTGGGAGTCCCTCCCCCTCCTCCTGTTTCCTGACATGACGAAGGCGTGTCTAGATTCCACTGTAAACCTGCCCGTTCTTTCAATTGCACGGTGTCACCATGAGATGGCGCATCCTTCACAGAAACGCATAAACCAACTTGTGACGGCTAAGCGTATAGTGAGGATTTAGTGTTTCCTTGTTTAGGCCATGGCTACGCAGTATATTTTGCAGAATTGCAGCTGTTGCTGGAACTTCACTAATGTTTTCTGCCTCTCAGTTGTCAAAAGTTATTATTCACAGCAAGACTGTATCTCTGTCTGGTTGATGTAGAGGTTCATCCTGATGGACAACCCCAGCAGACTGTACACCATCATCCAGCAAGACCTGCCAGCAGCCAATGGGATCATCCACATCATCGACCGGCCAATCACAAACACACTTTCTGACAGGCCTGCTCGTGATGAACAGGTGAGTTAAAGGGTCATTTCACCAAAAACACCAAAAAATACTGTATCTACACTGAGGTTAACCAAACATTTGAATGAAACAAAGAACAGAAACACTGTCTTCAACATGTACTGGTTGAGCATTTCAGGGGAAATGTGTTATGTACGTTTAAGCTATGTATATTTTTGTTCATCTGTTTTAATTCATTAACATGTTATTTTAATGTTGTTACATCTACACTAGATGATTTTCTGCATTTAAACAGTGCAGTCTTCATAGCGGTCTATGAAAAGTGAATGTCAGTCAATCAATCATCATCTTCTTGTGTCCAGTTCGCTGATAAGACAATCGGAGAGATTCTGACTAAGGACGAAAAATACAACCGCTTCCTGTCTCTGGTTGACGTGAGTATTTTATTCTGGCCAGTAACATCACACAGATATTTTGGGTTTTGTCATCATGTGAGGAAAAATCTGTGAAAATGTCTTGGTCAGTAAGACGAAGCAGCTGTAATTGTCCTTTTGGAGATCGGTGATTGCCCGATCATCAGTAGCAACCATAACTAGGCTCAGCAGGTCTGTCAGTCTTTGGACCTCTCTTCACTTTGAAGCATTGTGCATGGAGGTTTGTGTCTTATGTTTTAACTTCTCAAAAACCAGAAACGTAACATTAACATGGCTGACAGTAGTAATGTTTGCTAGCCATCATGTGCATATTGATGATTTACAAGATTCTGCTCTGTCTTAAATTAAATCAAATACTAATTGTTTAAAAAAAAATTTTTCAAAATGTTTCAATCTGCCACTGTTATTGTAAATTGCATAACAACAAGGTTTCAGAACAAGGTTGATTCTCTGAGCTTTCGTACCGTGAATAAAGGCATCGACCAATCACGCTGTGCCGAACAGGTTGAGTTGCACCTATACTGTATATATGAAACAACAACACGGAGGCTTCGTAGTTTGACCCAAGACAGCTAATTGTATCGCACCTTTCAACCTCAACAAAGGCACCGCATACCAGATCCACTCCTCCCATTCTTTTCTTTCACAATAAAAGCCCTAGACGTATAATATTTGGTCACACCCCATTCATGTAAAGGTCTTTATGCTAAAATTGTATTATTTGCTGTAATCACTGCCAGAGTTGCTTCATCCAAGTACTGAGTTAAGGATCTGAATAATTACTGTGCGTCAGTGTCATTTTTTTGGACATGGTTATTGAACTTTTCACATAACATAAAACCATACAGTTGACATTGCACATAAAAGGTGCACTAAAAATGGCAAACCTAAACACAACACATAAAGGCAGCTTGAGTATAATGTAAGTAAGACACATTGTGCTTGTTGTAGTTGCTGACAATACAACAATCCACCAAGCCGATTTTGTTTGCTTGGTCTATTCATTGATAATGGACTAGCTTCAAGTAATAGCTTTTTTCTTTTTTAATGAATTAACAAAATTATGTTTTTGCTTTGTCATTATGGGGTATTGAGTGTAGATTGATGAGAAAATGAATCAAAATGGCTGCAGTAAGGCTGAAACGTAAGAAAATACAGTCAACACGTCAGAACCTGTTCTAAATGGGATTCGATGCTAACTCTCCGGCTCTAAGGCTCTAATCAGATACTCTGGGTTTGTGTGTTTGTAGAACTGCGGGTCACCACCCCCCTTGCGTGGCCCAGGACCCCTGACTGTGTTCGTCCCCACCAACCAGGCTGTGGACAAATCCAGAGACGGCAGCATCTTGTACATGTTGCACAGTGTAGGTGTAATCAGTACTCTAGTTTTCGCTTGCAGATAACATACGAAGTTTATAGTCTGCACTTTTTTTAATCAACAAATCCTATGAAAAGAAAACCAACAGTAGCTGCATTTACATGGACAAAAAAAATCAGAATAAAAGCCCAATCAGATTAACAATGCTTCATGTAAACACGTCAATCGGAAGATTCTGATCTGATACGACCCAATCGGAAAGAAATTTCATTCCAAATGAGAGAGGTGGTTTATGCTGATAGTTGTTCACACCCATTCGGATCATGTCTTCCTGGTTGGGGTAAAATTATCTCCACTGTGCATGTGCGCTACGTCAGCGTCACGCGACACAGACAACATGGCGTTTGTTTACAACACCAGCAGAAGTACAGCTTCTTCTGCTACTATTTCTGGAAAATTAGATGACTCTGCGCATGCCCAAAGGATTTATTGTGATTAAATGCTCGGTGCATGTATACGCACGTCATGATCGGATCATTTTATTTAGTGTCCATGTAAACAGTGGATTTGTAATTTCCGATCAACCAAGGTTCAGATCGGATCGGAGAAATTTGGCGCATGTAAATGTGGCTACTGTGTTGGTCTGAATCTGAGTCTGAATCCCCATATAATACCTAATATCTTCCCGACCTTGTCTGTGGCTCTCAGCCCCAACACCACTGGTTCCTATGGAGTCTTAAAAATGGCTCACCAATATTTATTCTATTTTGGAAAATAAAAACAAACAAAACAAGTGATAAATAAATAATGTCAACGATCACCCCAGCAACCAGTTCGTTAGCTCTTATCATTATGAGTATTACCAGGATTTTGTAATGATACTCTGCTCTTTTTCAAGGCCAGACATAAACTTCAGGAACTCCTGAGACACCATGTTTTCTCCCAGGCTATGGTAAGATGACCCCTCATCCCACATTAATCTGTCCATCAGTTTTCACTTCCTGCTTCTTTTTTCCTTTTCGTCTTTTGTCTTTTCTGGTTTGCTTGCAAAGAAGGTCTAGAAAGAAAAGCCTTTCTGTTAGGCTTAGGCCAAATTATGGTTATGGTATACTAGGGTATTTAGAAATCCTGTGGTTTTTAATTGTAGGTAATGCAGGACGAACAACCGCTCCACCTGTCTAAATCTTAGCTAAGGTGCTGGAAACATATATGAGTCCAAAAGATTTCTGCACACCTAGATCCACGCAGCATTTCACTAGATGTCTAGGTGTCATCTAGTGAGTATGATTTTCATTACCATCATAAATACAGAGGCTGTACTTTCTATGATTGTGTATTGATGTAATGTAATGTAGTGCACAGCACGTGGTCTGTATGTTGTACCAGGTAGCTGAGCTCAGAAGGATGCTGACAGTGTTTTGGGTTTAGTCTTCTTTAAACTAAAAAAGCAGTTTACCACATGATTTCATTCAACTGCTAGTCTACCACCATCATCTGAATATCACCTCCGTTCAGCCCACTGTTGGCACCGTCGGTAATAACGGTTTCAGTTAACGTTTCAGTTTGGGTTTTTACTGCAGTTTGCGACACACAGCCTCACAGCCTCTTGGCTTTTTTTGGCAACACAAACCAACGAGCCGGCACTTTACCAAGATGCATGCCCAAAAGAAAAGCTCACATTTCTGGTCAGAAGGAGAAGCACACCTACTTTTAAACAAAATGAAAGACTTGGATATCAGCAGGTTTTTGGATATGTGGAAATATCATGACGCCGACGTTTTCAAGAAGATGGTTGAAGGAATGAAAGAGAGAGGCTGTGTTCACACGGTCGAACAACTCCACCACCTGTTACGTTAATTAGAGTATGCAAGGCTGCATGTGAATGAGAATATTAGTGGAATATCCCTTTTCATCAGCCATGTAAACAGCTTGATAGGAATATTGTCTTTTTGAGTATCAGGGCAAAAAAACTGAATATTTTGTTTTTTGTAAACATTCGTTTTTAGCTCCACTGCTGTTAAGGAAGAATAGCTAAGTTGTCAGTGTTGTTGTTTGTTCTCTTCAACATGATGTTTTGAAAAATACAAAAGTTTTTGTTGATGATTAATTTTTTTGTGTAGCTTACAGTCGACGAGTTAGCTGGTCTCCCTCAGATTCAGACAACGGCCAATCAGATTGTCACCATCACTGTGTCCAGTAATGTAAGTGTCTCTGATTGGTTCTTTTCAGTGTCTCTCATAATGTGACATGATGTGACTTGTTTCCTGACTAATTTACAGTAAACGTCAGCAGTTTCCATTAACACTCGTTGCCCCCCCCCAGGGTGAGATCTTACTGGGTGAGAAGGGTGTTCGACTGACGACCACCAACATTGTGGCGTCCAATGGGATCATCCATATGATTGATGGACTTTTGTACCCGCCCTCCATCCTTCCCATCCTGCCTCACCGCTGCGATGTCGTCGAGAGCAAGATCACCGTGGTGAGTAGAGGGAGGGCCGTTGCATAGTGGCGACCATGAATCACAAAATCTCTCGTTCCAGTCTGACTGGGGACCTTTGTTGCTTGTCACCCTGACTCATTTCCTGTTGGCTCTTTAATAAAGACAGAAAATGGCCAAAAGACATATTCATTAAATTTAATTTAGTCATAGCTTTGTGGTTCAACCTTGTAAAAGCATCTATTCATAAAGTGAAGATTTTATCTGTTTAATGTGATAAAAAATTAATGGAAATAATTTTTTGTCATTGCATTGTGTCCACCTAAACATATACAAATAAAACAGAATGCCAGACACTGCTTAGGAATAAACACTTTATTTTTCTTCTTGTTCAGCCACACAACGTTACAAGGAGGCTTTGAGGGGCTGAACTTCCCAGCACCATATGGTTAATCATAATGTTATCGGCTATATTGAGCCTGATCTGATCCTTCGTTTTACGTCAGCTGTCACGCAGGTGTCTTTACTCCTGAAGCGTTCATGCACAACGATGCAACGAGAGCAGCCGGCATCAACTCTCCAGCTCTCCGCTGTCCATCTCGAGTCCCGACCCGCAGCAAAACACCACGTACCATAATTGTGAATTTCTCCACTGTGGGACTAATAAAGGAATATCTTATCTTATCTTATCTTAATTTATTTAACATGTTAATGTTATTTACCTAATTTATGTGCATTCACTTCATGTTAGCACACTGTGAAAGTGTCTTGCTTTCTGCCGTCATCTGTGGTGCATGGTGTTTCACTACAACAAAAAGTGCAACAAAAGCAGCAAGAGCAAAATGCCATTAACAGTAATTTATTAATGTAATCTGTACAAAGATGTTCAGGCGGTGAAAATAAACACAGTTCACTCAAATAACTCAGGCAAATGCTGCTTTTAAAGGGAGAAATTCCTCTGAGACAGTGACACGGTCAAAAATATTTGTTATTTTATACTTTATTTTGTGAAAAAAATGTAAACAAAGCATTAAAGGTTCTCTATATGTTATCTAGAACATTAATATCGCAGCAAACAACTATTTTTGCTATGTAATGACATAGAAGAGTAATGTCTACTCTCTGTGTTGTGATCAGAGCTTTTCTGTGCTTTGTTGACATAGCCGGGCCGGCCGCTTTAATGCATGTTTGTGCATGTGAGTGTGCCCCACTGGCTAGCTCACAGCTGCCACTCTGCACTGCTCTTGTACAGCCGTTACAGCTGATAACGCCTTCCTGACAGACTACATCACCACAGAAGCGTAACACCCATCCTCCATATCCCCTCCAGGCTAACGCTGTTAGCCCTGGCAGTACTTTTGCCCTGGTTTCCGCTGTTAGCACCGTTAGCTGTGAGGTGCCGTGCAGCAATAGAAATGCTCCCGATCTCGCACCTTGTCAGAAATGTAAGGAAGCAATTTTTTCAGTAATGCAATGCAGAGCTATTCAGTTGTCGATCACATTTTAATAACTTTAATGTCTACTTGAAGTGTGCGCTGTGCAAACCTGTATTATCTTTGAAAATAGCAGTATCGGATCAGGACTTGATATCGGAAGATACTCGATATTAAATGACTCGGGGCCAGAAAAATCAGGACGCCCCCATGTCACATTGAACACATCTTGAAGTGTTGACTGGAGGCAGTCATTTGCATCCAACAGCCTTTGTGTTATTTATTTTAAAGAAATAGCAGACAAGTATGTTGGATGGACCAAAAATACATTGTATAAACCAAATAAAAATGGACTTCTTAAAAGTGTGCACACCTGTTACGGATTGTCACTGTAATCTACCTACCAGTTACGTATCTAACTGACAACCACATGCCAGCAGTGAGAGTAATTGTCATCATGGACAAAACGACTTTAGCCAGCGTCACCAGATTTCTAATCTTCACACCGATAGAAGCTTACAGCTAACAGTGAAAGCTACACTATGAATGTTTTCCCTTCCTGTGTTTTTGTGTTTTCAGAGTCCATGTGTTCACTGCAGTTACCTCTATGAGACCGAATGTCCAGATGGCACCACTGAAATGGTAAAAACCGATCAGTATTTCTGCAGCATTTCTATTCTATTCTACAGAGCATACATACGGCAGAAAATCAAACTATTGATGTGAAAGTCCCTGCAAACAGAGAAATAAATCATATGGGCAGTTTGACAATCCATAAGCAGAGATTAATTAATTGTAAGGTGAAAAATAAATGGAGGAACTCCAGTAAAGTAAATAAAATTGTGTTAATTTAAACAGAAAAACTTGTGATGTGACGTTTGACAGAATAAAAGGTGTATGATTTAGAAAGTGTTATGGTGATGTAACTTGTTATTTACAGTATATCCGCTTATTGAAAGCACAGGTTATAATTGGTGTCAGAAAAGTATAGTAGGATAGTATAAAACCTGCCGGACAGAATGGAGGAGATCAGAAAGCCAACAAATGGGTGATTGTGTCTCCAGGACAGTCATCAGATCGGCTGTGATTACGTCACGTCTCCCCTCAGACCAACACTCAGTAAGGGCTGCGCCAAATACTGCAACGCCACCAGAACAGTGAGTTTTATTTTCTAGCTTCATTCATTTGCATCTGCGTCTTTACTCATTATGGTACATTACATGTGAAGCTGTTCACTGTGTTTACTGTGTTAATATACACACTATGAACCAACCATTGTGATTTCTTCCTCCTGCTGTGGAGCAAGTTACAGAGATCACCGGTTTTGACATTCAGTTCCATTAAATTTATTTTATATATCGTCAAATAATCACTGAAGATATCTCTTGACAGTTTTAATCTAGAGCAGGTCTAGACCATACTCTATACCTTACAAAAACCCAACGTTCCCCCATGAGGAAGCACTTGGCTGACACAATAGGACTAATAATGATATCCATCGTAGTGGTGGATTTACTTGAATTGTAAGTATACTAGTTGTATTAGCAGTAATAAAAACAGAAATAATAATAGAAATATGAATAATAATAATAGTAGCAGTGGGTTTCAAGCAGGGCAACAGCAGCAGGTACAACCCAGATCCATGGAAACCTGGGAGACGAGAAAGCACAAAGGGAAGCTAAGTCGGTAATATGCATCAGTATGACATGAATGCATACAGTTTTTAGGTTAAAGTCTTATCCTGTGATATATGGACATGACCAGGGCCGGCATTCACTGGCGACCATGCTGCTGTGTAGTTTTTAGACCCCAGAGTCTTTCGTTAAGATTCTGACTTCATATTGGGAAACATTAAGTGTAACGCTGCGCACATAACCAGTGGTGAGTTCGGTTTCGGGCCAGGTATGGACTGCTGGTATCGGAGCAACTGAGCTGATATCACAGAGTGACAACAGGCAGCGACAATGCTTATACTACACTAACTCACCCTGGTCAGCCTTGAGTTGCTACATAAGATCCCCCTGCAGACCGCTAGATATCGGGATTATGACTTGAGATTAGTTTTTTATAATCACCTGTAATGAAATGGGTACATCAGACATAACTGGTTTTTTTTTTTTCATGGACGACCAAGGTCTGTTTTGGTCGACACTCCCCTCAGAGTTCAGGTTACGTCAGCCCTCTTGACGGCTTTTTCTTTGGCATTTCCTGAACTGACATAATATAAAACTGGAGACTTGGATTTTTGGTCTGTTATTAGTATCACACAGCAGCTCTTTGTATGTCGGGGCGGTAAACATTAGTTTTGCATAGTTTGTGTATTGCTGGTTGCTAGCTAATGTTAACGATTAGCCCTCAGTCAGAAACATAATGCCAAAAGTCAATACGATATTGCAGATATACTGTAGCTTCTCCAATGATGGCATAATCACACACAACCGTTTGGAGCTGTAATCAAGTCTTGCATCACTTTTAAGTTTAAATAATCACTAAATCTAATTAATAATTTAATTAATAATTATTTTCTTAGAGTGTGTGTGGGGGGGGGCTGCAGGGGGGCTGCAGTAGTTCCTGCTGGGAAAATATGTTGTTTTTGAGTTGGCAGATTAAGTGCTGATACATCAGTGAAACATAGAGGGAGAACATGGTGTGACCACAACCAGCAGGTCAGATAAAGAGCAACACACTAAAAGTCTATATTCCCAATACTTGCGCATCTTTGAAAAGAAAACAGCAGGAAATGTAAAGGCAAAACTGTTTTTGAGCGTCAGGCATGTTGTGGTTGGTTTGCCTGCATTGTCCACCCATAGACGTAATCACTGGTATCCTTATTTATAGGCCAATTCTTAACTTTCTTCCTTCGTATATATGTAAATTAATTCATCTGAAAAATGCTGTAGACTACCGTCCCTACTCTGTGACAAAGACTTATTCTTGCTATCTTTCACCAGTATCTTGAAATGGGGGAAAAATGGCTTTTATTTATGCTGCTCCTGCATTTACTCCAGATTGATTTGGGTCTCGCTGGTGTCTTCTAGTGTTCTCATAAAAAGATTGAAGGTTAGATAGGTGGAGACTGAGGAAGGTACATCAGGCTGTAGATGCTTTGACTGAACCGATTGATCCAGGATATGATAAGTCTTATTTTGGTGTACTCGTGCTATTATCTGAAATTGTACTGTTGTCTGTTATGTGTTGTATGTCTGACAATATTTAATGTGCTGCTACCTGTCTTTGATGATTTTTAATCACAGTGAGGCTTTTTTTTTCCTTTAAAAATGAAAATAAAACACCTTGAATTCCCATGTCAATAACCTAAACTGATAATGGTAATTTGGCATCACATTGTGATGGTGGTATGAAGTAAAACAAGGACCCGCATTATGTGTGTTCATAGTCAAGACCCTACTGACAGAGTCGATGGTTTGACTGTTCAGGTCCCAGTGGTCAATGGTGGCGTCGTCCTTCGTCTGAAACATTCAGTATCATTCTGTTTTAATGTGTGTGTGTGTGTGTTAAACAGATAGCAGAGTGCTGTAAAGGCTTCTATGGTCCAGACTGTAAACCTTGTATTGGAGGATTCCAGCATCCCTGCTATGACAAAGGAACGGTGAGCAACAAGCAGTCGCAGCAGCATTTGTCTGCTGATGTGTTTTATTTATGTATTTATCTTATTTTTTTTTACAACATGCAGTGTTTTGACGGTATCCATGGCAACGGCTCGTGCAGCTGTCATTCAGGCCTCAAGGGCGTCGCCTGCCACATCTGTGCAGATCCGTCCAAGCATGGAGAAAACTGTGACGAAGGTAAGGGCTCCTCCTCACCTGGAGAGCAACTTTGAGCAACGTTTGGTCGTATTGGTCCTGACAGTAGTACGTGAGACAGATATTCTGTGGAAAAATCAGGTTGCTTTGCCTCCTTTTAGTGCTCCTAACAGCATTTGCAAAGATTTCACTGTGCTCAAAGAAGCTGATCAAATAAATCAATACTCTGTGACTGTATCACATATTTCACGCCTCAAGTGTTTTCAGAATCATCTTGTAGCGTACAGTTTAAAATGAGACGCGGCCACCATGTTGAAAACAGTCACAGGATAAATGTACACGCTCAGAATTGGGGCACTCAAATAAAATGAGGGACAGTAAATATACTGTAGTTCACCATATATTAAATAGGCCGTGATTTCAGGCTCAGACTAACAGTCTACAGCCACACTAGTGACTCCTTGAGTCTGTATTTATGGACAGCAGCGCTTTCAGTTAAATGCTAACATCGGCATGCTGAGATGCTCATAATGACGATGCCAACATGCTGATAAACCATAGACTAGATGTAGAGAGACAAAGTCCCTCCCCTTCCAGTGGACCACCATGGGACCTTGATTTGAAAAAAAAAAAAACTATGAGCAGTAGTCAACGGACAGAGACAAATATTTTTTGCTGCTGTTAATATTTTTTTAAGGTTCACGGGAGGGGGAGGGACTTCACTTCTCCATAAAGATGGACGACATGACAGCTTCCCAAAAGTGAAGCCAAACATGTCTATCGCCCCCTGGTGGCTGGTTGCAGCATAGGTCATAAATCCCCCCCTTCATGTTAGTGGATGGGACATGGACCAAACTAAAAAGTCAAAGCACACGTCAAATAACTTTTTCTCCAAAGGTGGTTTCTGTCATTTTAGGTCGTTCTTGTCATGTTGATGTTCGTTTTTCTGATAAGTTTGGGTTTAATGAGTTAATTGATGCTATAAAAATGTCATGATTGACAGCTGAAGGAGTCTGATTGTATAGAAGTCTATGAGAAAATGAGTCTACTTCTTACTTTATTTATTAGCTCAGTAAACATTGTAAACGTGAGTTTATGGTCTCAATCACTAGTCTTCTTTAAATACAGCATGATGTTCATTTAGTGAATTATGGTCCCATTTAGAGTCAGATAGACCATAAAGCAGAGGATGCTTTAGGGCGTGGCGTCCTTGTGATTGACAGGTTGCAACCACAGCGTTGTCCGGTCTGGAAGTTGTCCATGTTTTCGTCTTACAACTTTAACCCTTTCACAGTGTGTTTTCAGTCCATGAACGTTAATTATAACGTTTTGGTCACCTATTAATGTCTTACTCACCGTTTGGTTGTACTCCACCCTCTCGTGTCACTTCTGGTTGCAAAAATCCAAGATGGCGACGACTAAAATGCCAAACTCGAGACTTCAAAATGGTGGTCCGCAAACCAATGGGTGACTTCATGGTGACTACGTCCACTTCTTATATATAGTGTGTGATTGGCACTGAATACAAAGTGTAGCAGAGGCTGATAGTTAAGTTTTGCAGATATTTGGACAGTATTGGACAAAGTAAAATGTTGACCTGATGATTGAGCTGGAAAAAAATTATCATCATCATTATTTAAATTCATGTTGTGTGTGTTTGTCTTCAGAGTGTCGCTGTGTCCACGGCGTGTGTGATAACCGTCCAGGCAGCGGCGGTGTGTGTCGGAGAGGATCCTGTATGGAGGGATACTCTGGAGAAAACTGTGACAAGACGGCCACGCCCTGCAACTCTGATGGCCTGCAGGAACACTGTCACATCTACGCGTACTGTACACAAACAGGACTGCATACTACGTAAGATACTACTTTTACATTTTGGCACCTGATTTTGATTTATTTATAATCTTTTGAGGTGGTATAGTGGTTAGCGCTGTCGCCTCACAGCAAGAGGGTCGCAGGTTCGATTCCAGCTTGCGGCTCTTCTGTGTGGAGTTTGCATGTTCTCCCCGTGTAAGCGTGGGTTTTCTCCGGGTACTCCGGCTTCCTCCCACCGTCCAAAGACATGCTGTTTAGGTTAATTGATGACTCTAAATTGCCCGTAGGTGTGGATGTGAGTGTGAATGGTTGTCTGTCTCTATGTTGTCTGTCTCTATGTGCCCTAATGTGCCCTCTATGTGCCCTAATTCCTAATTTTTTTTTACCCAGGTAAAATTAATTGAGTTAAAATCTATTTCATGATGGCTACCTGGCCAAGAAGGCAGTGAAGTTGAATCCCGTTTCCCGGTGATAAACCCTAGTGTGGAGACAATAGAAATGCTCCCAATCTTACATTTAGCACCTTTAACACATTTTTGTGTTTACTTTTCACCTGTGACTTTTTGGTCCAGATGAGGGATTGCCATGACATTTTATACAGACATTAATTGCTTCCAGAGGATGAATCCTATTGACTTTGGTGATCCCCTGACTTTTCCTGCTGTGCCAATCCAATATGAGGTTGACACAACATCTCGACCTTTGTGTGCCCCAGACAATGATTAGTAAAAGCCCTGATCATCCGACCTTTTATCTAGTGCCATCAGCAGTTCAAAAAATATCTCTTTATCCAGTCCTTTGGTTTATGACCAAATACGCAAAACTCAGTTATATTATGTTTTGTGTTTAGTGTCAGTTTACACATTTAGCATGCTAACACCCTAAATAAGATGGTAAACACTAAACCCGTGACAATCAGTCAGGTTTTTTGCCAAGTTTTCTCATACAAGGAATTTGCCATGGTGTTTTGGTGCATAACAATGAACTTATTAAGAGAGTAAATGAAAATAAAAGAAAGTACTAGAAGAGTTAAGAAGCATAAATATAGAATAGAAAAAATGCAATCAAAAGTACCATTCAAAAGATGTACAATATGTCTGTTTAAAGTGAAAGGACATCACCATGCTAGCATTATTGTGAGTTGTGTTGGCATTTTGCTCATTGTGCTTTAGTTTAGCCCCACCGAGCCGCTAACGTGGCTGTAGAGTCTTGTTTCCATACAAGAAGTAACATCACAGGGAGAGACCTCGTTGTCTGGAAGCACCTTTAGGTGGAGGCTTCACTTCCTCTTGGCAGATATCTCGGAGTGGATGTCAAGTCATTACCGAAAGTCTGAGACCTGTCCATCACCATGATAACACTGTTGGATAGTTTGGACAGCGAGAAACCTGAGGGGTGACCTGTTATTCTCACCAAACCTGGCAGCAGTAACTTCTGTAGATTCCTCCTGCGCAGCATCGTCCTCACTAGGGAGGCATCTGAACCGCTGCAGCTCTTTCCTCTCTGACATCAGCACCGGTCACTCTCCTCTTACTTCAAGTTTGAGTTTGCTCATCAAAACTCTGTGTTTGTGTGTTGCACCAGGTGTTTGTGTAGGGATGGATATGAAGGTGACGGCCACTCCTGTTCTCCCATCAACCCCTGCCTGAAGAGCAACCGAGGAGGCTGCAACACCAACGTAAGACGAGTGTGCTTGCATGTGAGAAGAATAACAATTTAAACCTCCTTTTCCAGTTGGAAATAATCTGCAACAGTCCCAGTTTTTCAAAATAACGAAACAATATTGATCTGGTACAAATCATTTCACCATTAATCAATAATGGCAAAACATTAAGAATGCAAACAATCTTCTTAATGGTGCAACTATTTTCGCAGTAACCACCAATTAGCACATTAGAGGTGAAATTAGCAACAGAGAAAAAACAGATACTGTGTATATACTGACTGTATGTAAGAAGTTGAAGCAGCCACCATGACTTTACCCACTGGTTTGTAGACTGCTGTTTTGAAGCCTTGAGTTCGGCTTTTTGGCCGTCGCCATCTTGAGTTTTTGCAACCAGAAGTGACACAAGCTAAGTACACCTGAATGCTGAATAAGACATAATAATAAGACATTTGTAGGCGACTGAAAAGGTTATTATCAACTTTCATTAACTGAAAACACACTGTGAATGGGTTAAAGCTGTAAGATGAAAACATGGACAAACTCCCAGACCAGACAACAACATGGTGGCGACCTGTCAATCACAAGGTAGCCACACCCCAAAAACATCCCCTACTTTATGGTTTATATGACTCTAAATGTGACCATAATTTACTAAATCAACATCATGCTGCCTTAAAGAAGACTTGAAACTAGTGATTGAAACCATAAACTCATGTTTACAATGTTTACTGAGGTAATAAATCAAGTGAGAAGTAGGCTCATTTTCTCATAGACTTCTATTCAATCAGACTTCTTATTGCAGTCGCCTCCTGCTGGCTGTTAGAGATAATGCAAGTTTAAGGCACTTCAGCATTTAGCTCCCTGTGTAGATCTAAACGGCCCATTCTAAGGTACAAAAACATTATTATACAATAAAGAAAACATACTTATTTACATCCATTTCTGCCAGTATATCCCCCTAACTGTGGCACAGTGGTCCTTTTAAGGACTGAAATAAAAGCTGAGGCAGTGCCAGCAGATGGTATACTACCTGGAAGTTCAAAAGGCGAGGCACCAGAACGGCCAAAGTCGTATCTTCTTGACCTTAACCTGGACTCTGTAGCAGCTACAGCTGCTTAAAGCAGGTAAACAAAGTCTTACAATAGTCCAGGTGACATTTTTTTGGTTTCACTGAAAGACAGCAGTAATCTAATCTAAGCTATTTAATGTTTTTCTTTTTTCACAATAAATCTCACAGGGCAAAAAATGCAAATATTAGGGAAGAAAAAAATGAAAAGGCCCTGCCCTGCTCTTGAAAACAGTCAATCTAGATCCCCTTTAGCCAAAACAAAAATGACCTCAGCGTCTCTGAACAGAACCACAAATCTCACAAGAGTGAGGCAAAGAGCTCTTAACATCTGGACGGAGCATAAACAGGCGCGTGTCAGTGTGTCCTGGATCAGCTCTGTTCATATTCATCTACCAGCAGATATCAAATAATAATGATAAACCGAAACAGAAACTAAACTTGGATCGTTATAAGACATCCTCTCCCTCTCTTTCTACAGGCAGAGTGTGTGTATGTGGGTCCAGGTAACGTGTCATGTGTGTGTATGGAGGGTTGGACAGGTGACGGCAGGGTGTGTGTGGAGATCAACAACTGTCAGCTGGAGAGTCGAGGGGGTTGCAGCCCCAACGCCGACTGTAACCACATCGGGCCCGGACAGGTCAGTTACTAACAATTAATGATGGATAATGAGCATTAGTTTGTCGACTGTTAGCATTTAGTCTTCTCATTCCCTTTTTTGCCCTCTCCCTGTTTGGGATGCCCAGTCCCTGCTGCCCCAGCTGTCCTTGTCTTTGTAAAGGTCAACTCAATCTGTCAGTGTTTTCTGAAGCATTTGTTGAAGTTTTCACGCTTCGATCTCACGCTTGTATTTTAGCGATCCACATCAACTCAGACAGATACTGCATGTGTCACTACTTTATCCCCCCATTCAACTCTGCTCTCTTTTATTCTGATCATCTCCTATTGATCATCTCCTATTGTCCACGTGGTTTATAATGAGCTGCCTGTTAATAACGGTTTGTTTATGTGTATGTCTGTTATTTTGTGTCTGCAGAGTGGGTGTGTTTGTAAAACGGGTTATATGGGGAACGGTGTCGTGTGTGACCTCATAAACCCCTGCTCGAAGAAGAATGGAGGCTGCCATGACCTGGTAAACACACACACACACACACACACACACACAGTATTTGTGTCAGATATCATGTCAGCCATGCAGAAAGATGGGTTTTATTCACTCAGGTTTTAAAGGATGGGTTTCTGACTGTGGCTCATGCTGCTCATCGCTCCTGTTGTGGAGATTTGTGAAACAAACAAACCTGCGCAAACCAATTAAGCTTCAGTTTTTACATACATCACTTAAAGTGATTGTCTTTGAGTTCAAACAAAATCAAACACATAAAGTAAGATCTCTGCTGCTGATACTTCTGCCTTCAGTGGTTTGTGGTGCTTAATAAAATAAAACTTGCTGAAACAATGCCCTTTTTGGTCAGTAGTAAGAAACCTGCGGTGCCGGGGGCGATCCAGACTCTTTCAAGTTCAGTTTTAGAGCTAGAGTGAAGCTACAGATATCATATGAAACTAGAAAACCAGTTTACACAACAGAAGTGCTCACAATCCAATCATCGAAAAATGCAGTTCCTGCAGAAATCTCAAAATTTCAAATGTTTTTGATACCAAATCATGACAATATGGTCTTATTCAAGGTCTTGGTGTCTTAATGTGGTGTTTCTGAGGGATTATTGATCATTTTTATCAGTTCTCAATAGGTAAAAAATGGTTGAATTTAGCAACAAATCTGTGTAACAAATGGTATCAACCCAAAAATCGAGTATGGAGATTGACATCATGTGTTTCGATCATAATGTTCTAAACACCCTTATACACTTTTGCCATTCATTTTAAAATGATTTATTAATTGATTTGTGTTTATTTCTGATTTATGACTAGAACAACTTGACTCAGTGCTGAGCAGCTTTCAGATGATGTTCACCACTTCTGTGTGACATCTACTGCTGACCTGCTATTATCTCCCCTTAAACACCCCCTGTACCCCACTAAAAAGGATTAACATGGCTCTATTGTGGGTCTCAGAGAGTTAATGTCTGTGGCGTAACCAGAGCATTGTTTCTGGGAAATACATGTTGCTTCTTAGTTATTTTAAACTATCATTTCCAGACTTCTAGAGATTAAAGTTCAGATTCTTCTTCATCTGAAGAATTAATTGTGAGTGAAAGCTCATTTATAAAGTCATGAGAACAGAGAAGTGGTCATTGTTGTGTAATTGCTGTGGTCTTAGTAGGTTAGATACATTTCCCATGATCCCTTTCTGCTGCACACTCTGTCAGGCAAAGTGTGAGCTCTCTAAGGAGGGCGGAGCTCACACCTGTACCTGTCCAGACGGCTACGCTGGAGATGGCACCATCTGCTACGGAACGTTACTGGAGGCAAGTATTCAGACCAGCATGATATGGGGGCGCTGGTATCACTGGCCCTGGGCTTGACACGAGTCCTTTAAAGCTGCAATACGCAGAATATTTTTGGCATCATTGGGCAAAAATCCCATAATAACCTTTCAGCATATTGTAATTCAAGTGTTCATTCAATGGAGGCAGCTGTCAATCAATCACAAACTCCCATCAAAAGATCAAACTAGGCAGCGCTGATCAAATATGAATTAATATCCTGTTACTGTTTCTCGCCTGAAATCCCTCAGATTCAAACAGAATATTGATTCATATTTGATCAGCGCCGCCTAGTTTGATCGGAGTTCACGAGTGATTGACGACTGCTCATAAATTTCGATGACAAGGCTCCAGCTCAGCTCTGATTGGTTGTTATTCTCCATTAGGAGCACCGGTGGACACAGAGGAACATGATCTTTTTCAGATTACCTGTCTCATATACTACTGTCAGGATAGTGATATGATATACTTTTATAAATATATTTTTTAATCATATTTGTGCCAATTCTCCCCACTGCAACTTTATAATGATTGATGGTATTGTTTTTTTAAAACTGCCCCAAGTGTGATCCTTTACTGATATATTTACATAGCAGCAGAAGATATAAAACGTTGGTTAAATATGTATCTGACACATTGAAATAACAGCTGTAGCTTGCTGACTTTGGCACATCTTATTTTGCACGTTATTTAACCCAAATACTGGAGGTCATGGTTCAAAACTGTGAGACTGATCTGCTTAATTATTGACACGATATGAATGAAAGTTAAACTGTGAGAATGCAACTCCTGAAAGTCATGTTGAGAGATCTGTTAGCGAGAAGACGTCTCACTCTGTTGGAGTTGTTGGAACTACAAAAATACTCTGTTTACACTACGAGCGACACAGCAACAGGCTACAAGTCATTTTCAATGGAAGCCGGTGACACGAAGCTTAAAGCCGACACTTGACGCTGCGTGACGCGTGGTGAAGCATCAAACAATCAAGTTGTTGTTTCACCCTGTTCTGTTAAACAAAATGCCATTAGCCAGTTCCCAGTGCTATTTAACAACATAACTAAGTCAACGAGCGCTTGAGCAGCGGTGACTTTCACTTTGTACCCGGCCATGCTGGCTGTTTTGTTGCTTTTGTGGATGAACATAGCTTGAGGGTCTTTCCTCTCAAATGACCTTTGGCAGCGCACACACTCTGGTTTGCAGATAACATAACCCAGCAACAGCAGCCATGTTTAGTCCTTTATCACAGAATTAACATTGATTAGGAGCAGTTGATATAACCTGCAGCTGGCAGCATTTGTTATTTTAATATGGCGTAATAACTATGTGTGTGTTTGTGTGCGTGCATACATGCATACATGTACATGTGTTTGTAGGAGCTGGATATGAACCCAAAGCTGTACAGTTTCTACCGACTGACCCAGGTGAGTAAGAATCAGACTCACTGCTGTATACTGTAGTTACTCACCGATTCAAGTTTTAAAACTAACTTGTGTGGTGCATCACCACTAACCAGTCATATTATTAAAGTGTACTAAAAACACTAAAGACAGTTTAAGTGATAAATACGTTGTAATTGTGTGTGTTGTCAGAAGTACAGTCTCCTCTCTGAGGACCTGAGTGGGAACCTCACATTGCTGGTTCCATCCAGAGAGGCTATGAGGAACATGACTGCAGCTCAGGACTCATTCTGGACCAGCCGACACCACCAGCCTCACTTCCTGCGGTCAGTCACCTCACACACTGACCAGACGTGTAACACACCCACCCATGCACGAATGCACACACTCAAACATTGTTTACTATGCTCAGGAACGTAGCAGTACTTTGTTTTATAGTTTGTATGTAAATATTTTTCTATTTTTTTTTCTATTTCTTATTTATTTATTCACAAATTAATCAGACATTTTGTAGTAGTTCAGATTGTATCTGAAACGTAGATTTGTCAAGTATTTAATTAACAACATGAGAGTTATTATATGTTTATATTATGCTCAAATCATAACATGGCAAACTGCAGCCCAATAGGCAACAACAGCTGTCAGTGTGTCAGTGTGCTGACTTGACTATGACTTGATCCAAACTGCATGTGATTATCATAAAGTGATCATGTCTGTTAAGGGGAGACTCGTGGGTACCCAGAGAACCCACTTACATTCACAGATCTTGAGGTCAGATCTATGAATCTGTTTTGGTCTGTCATGCTGTAAATACCTTATGAGACTGTTCACCTCTAGAACATTCAACTTGATGAAATACAGATCTTTCGGTCTTGAGGTCATAACCATTTCTTTTTTGCTCTTCCTGGTTGCAGGGCCCACTTCCTGCAGGGAATATACTCTGTTGAAGACCTGGATAGGCTGGTGGGCAGCAGGCTGCCCACACTGAACCCTCCCACCTTCTGGGACATCAGCAACATCAGCGGGGTAAGAAGGGGTTAATAATTACAGACTGACTGACTACAAATTTAGGTGGATTTACCAACGGCTGTTTGCCACTTTAGGTCCGTTGGTCTAGTTTTTGCAGTGTGTCCCACACCGATGGCTCTAGTTTGCCCACGTCTGAGGTTTTTTTGGCCAATCCATCAAGTTGAATCAGCGGTGGGGCTCGTCGGTAAGAGAAGAAAAAGAAGAAGAAGAAGAAGAAGATAGTCCTTTATTAGTCCCGCTAGGGGAAATTAAATTTTTTTTCACTCTGTTGTTAACTTATACACACACATGCACAAACAGGATCATATACATGCAACAACTGGAGAGATGTCAGAGTGAGGGGGCTGCTCCTGACAAGTGCCCAGAGCAGTTGGGGGTTTGGTGCCTTGCTCAGGAGCACCTCGGCAGTGCCCAAGAGGTAAACTGGCACCTCTCCAGCTACCAGTTCACACTCAGTTCTTGGTCCATGTCGGGACTTGAACCGGTGACCCTCCGGTTCCCAAGCCAACTCCCTACAGACTGAGCTACTGCCGCTACTCTGATTGGTCATTCAGCTTAAGAAGAAGAAGAAGAAGATAGTCCTTTATTAGTCCCACGAGGGGAAATTCAATTTTTTCACTCTGTTGTTAACTTATACACGGTACATGCAGACCCGAGCAGACACATGCACAAACATGCAACAATGGAGAGATGTCAGAGTGAGGGGGCTGCTCCTGACAAGCGCCCCGAGCCGTCTGGGGTTTGGTGCCTTGCTCGGGGGCACCTCGGCAGTGCCCAAGAGGTAAACTGGCACCTCTCCAGCTACCAGTTCACACTCAGTTCTTGGTCCATGGCGAGTCAGTGTATGAGAAGAGAAACGGAAGTGAGGAAATTAAGCCAATGAGTAAAGTCAAGACGACACACAGAAGGCTCCTCTCATTTTCATCTTCATTTCCTCTGATCATTCCAATATGCAGATATTTTCACAATGACATGAACATCTGGTATGAAGCTAAGTGGTGAGTGAGAGTGGTGTGAAAATGGTCGACCAGCGCTGCTTTATTTCATGTACGTACCATAGCAACGACTTGTACGTACAGTATATCTTCAGTCCTTGGTCTTCCGGTTTCCCTTTTTGAATGACGAATACAGACGACCATCACCTGCTGGTGTGGAGAGTTAGTTCAACTCATGCAGGTGGTATGTGGTAGCTGGCCGTCGGCTGTAGTCTTTGCAGTGCGTTTAAGTGCAACTTGTCATCAAAGACAGAGGTGACATGAGGCGACGCAACAGTTGGCCTTCGTCACCGCGAGCTCTTTGATATCAGTTTGGTGTGTCCGGGCCTCAATGCTCATGCAATTTGCGTGGATCGGTTTTGCAAAATTTTCTACCTCTGTAGAGCAGACACAAATACAAAATAAATGTTTTTAAGGTGCAGGAAATCCATACCTGCAGATTCCTTTGTGCAGTGCTGATTGTTTGGTGCTGTTTAAATAAAAATAAACCTGTGCTCACCACAGTGTCTTTTGAAATGTGGGCTACAGATTCTTGACAGTGTATCATGGAAAAGCGTGCAGCCAGCAGTTGCAGGTTGGGACCGTTGGGACCGTTTCATGGCAAACAACAGCGTAGCCATCCACCCAGCCCCTCTGTGCAGCTAGAGACGGCCGCTGATCACAAGTTACAGCTTTCTTCAGAGGATTTCTTAATTATAATTTTTGTGAGAAACCTGGTTTCCTCAGCTGGAGGAGAATGCTGACTTATTTTTTTTTTCCACATACACATGTAACTGGTTTCCTAATTCACTTTTTATTGGTATGCATGTGCAGGACAAGGACCCCAGGCAGGGAAAGCAACAGAGCGGCCAGATGACAGGAGAGGTTATTACAGCTACTGATGCATCTTCTTATAGAAAATAATTACATTCAAAACAACCCTTCCTTTTCCATTACTGAACATTTGAATACTTATTAATATTAAACTAGGGTAGGTAATGCATTTTATAAACATTTTTTGTTGTATTTGTTGAATTTCTCTTTACATCCTGACAGCATAAATCCATAAATCAGCTGCTGACAAAAATAAAGGAATCTCTGCATCTGTGGCTGTCGCAGGACTGTAATGAACCCGTCCAGTCATTTAATTCGTCTGCCTCAGTAAATGCTTTAAAATCTTGTTACTTCGTTATTGAATATGTCTATGCAGCATCACATTCTAATTATTTTCTGACCTCGGTGATCTCTGTGATGATGATCCATGTCTCCTCTGAGCTCAGCTTCACTCACAGGGACCGGAGGGCTCAGTCCCAGGTGTAGACGGCCTAATGAACTACCGCCGAAGCAGATCAGACATTAATTACACATTTGAGTGTAATTTGAGAGTGACTCTGCAAATATCAATCCTGACGTATTTTCATATTTTAGTTCAGCATTAGATAGACACACTGACACACGCAGCGTGGACTGTATTTAACGGTTGTTGTGTTCCAGGTGCTCCACATTGGAAACGCCTCCATCGTCACCCACAACCTGCCTGCAATCAATGGCTACATCCACATCATAGACCAGGTAGGAGTCTTAACATCCAGGAGGCCAAAGAAGTTGTGCAAACAACATATTGGTTTATTCTTAGAGCTTTATCAGTTTAAAAGGAACTAGTTTGTCCTGATGCTGACGCTGGAGGAAACATCACAGGGTTGTTGAAAGGATTCATCCTCTGGAGTTCATAAACATCCACAGCAACTTTCATGGCAAACTGGTATGTTAAACTGCCAGGCAACATTTAAACACCTTTGGTTTTCCTCACCTCTGAGTGGGAAGGAATTTTTCATTTGGTATCATGGAGTCTCTGCAGAATAGAGTGATGTGGAGCAGAGACCGTTAACCTCCACACAGCTCCTTTACCTGGGTCGTTAGATCAGGAGGCGGAGGACGAGGAAAGTAAATTAGACCTCAAACATAATATTAATAGAAAGTTTAAAGAGTCTTTTGTGGGTAAATTAGAGTCCTCTTGGTTCCTGCAGAAACATTTAATGAAACCCTGTTTGTTTGTTTATTCGTTTGGGTCATGATCAGATTCTGGCCCCATCCCGCAAGGACCTCCCCCCGAGCCCCCCACCCTGATGGCCTTCCTGAACTCCTCTTCCACCTTCACTCTGTTCAGACAGCACGCTCTGGTAAGACATCTGTCTGTCTGTCTGTTTATCCCTCTGAACTCAACCTCATTACATTTCTTCAGCGTGGTTTACTGTGTGTTTTTTCACAGATGTACAATCTGTCAGGAGATCTGCGAGCGTCAGATTTCACCCTCCTGCTGCCAACAGATGATGCCATCAGGCAGCACCTCAGCAGGACTAACACCTCCCTCCTGGTAGGTCCAGATAATGTGAGGCAGTGCTGACCTGCAAACCCTCCACTATGATCTCCTTTTAGACAAAAAAAAAAATCAAAAAACAAAACAGAGTAATTAATATTTTTTTGGTTTTACGATGGTGTACACTGTTTTTGCATCAGTTTGTCTGAATATTGTTAGTTACCCATCTACGTCGATGGAGAGCTTGTTTCCATATAGCCAATCAAATTGCTTAATTGGGACCATATTTGTATATAGCATCAACATCAGTGATCACAGGCAGAGCAGATGGTCACACTGAGCCAGACACAAGAGCCACTTATTAGCTTCCCTGCTAATGTCTTATCAGATTTACCAACATGAATACATTCACGGCTGCAGTAACTGTTTACTGGGAGTTTTACTTCAAAACACTATTTCCATATAGCCATGTTACAGATAACATAAGTCTCCCACAAAACATTGAAATAGTAATAAACACAATGAATATTGATTAATATTCATATGTGACTCAAGAGCTCCATGCTATACAGGCAGATTAATGGAGAATGCATGGGTACTTGAGGTATCCTCAGTTTTGTCTCAGTCAGAGCAATAGAAAGGTGTGAGACCTGGAAACGGGTCCATCAGGCTTAAAAGGTTAATGTGTAACATGTCAATGATGGCAATATGTTGATTTATTTCTGTAAAGTTGACCTACAGCGAACTGTTCAGCTGCAATCATGTCATCCACACTCTGGCACATGAAGACGACGTCCTTGTTCCACCTAATACGTTCTGTCTGTCAGTTGTTTTTCCAACTGTGGAAACAGCAGCCATTCGGCACAACAACAGACATCAGAGATGTTGGTGGTGATTATCGAAACAACAGAATCATTCTTTAACTCACGTCCTCCTGTCTGACTGTTTGTCCAGGACTCTGATGTGTTCAAGTACCATGTGATTGTCAATGAGCTGCTCTTCCCCGACCACCTGTCTGACGGCACGTTGAAAAGCACACTGCTGGGCAACGACTACCAGGTCCAGTTCCACTTAAACGACAACAACCAGGTAACAATAGCCCCCCAGTCATGTGAACACCAGAACGTTGAAGACTTGTCTGTTCAATGAAGGGAAACACTGCTGCTTTTGCATTCCTGTCAAGTTTTAGATTGATTTCCTCCCCGGCAGCCAGAAGTTTCAGTTAATTTTCATTAAAATCAAAATGCAGAGAAATAATCCATCACAGTCAAGATGCAGACACATTTATTTTTGGTCAAAGTTACATGAGGCCTGTGATACAGCTGCACAACACCAAAATCATCAACCATTGTTTATTCAGGGGAAATTGACTGAGCTCTTTTACAGCAAAGCCATGAAATCACATCCATATGGGCTAGAAAAGTCTATGTAAATTTCCCCACTGTGGGACTAATAAAGGAATATCTTATCTTTAGGAATATCTTACACAGTATTTAAGAAGGAATGGTATACACCAACTACAATAAAATCAATACAATGTATAATGAAAACAATAAATAACAACCATGTCTGCGAATTAACCACTGCAGGAACAACTATATCATCTAGCATACACCAAAACTGATCTACCAACACATACCTGTCTGATTTCACTACCTGTTGTGATTTTTTCTATTTATTTGGTGCAAAAAAACTAAAAGCTAATTTACCAAGCTCAGTATTGATCTGAAGAGTTTCAAGGGATAAAAATTTCTGTGAGCGTGTGTGATGCCAAGTGCTTTTGAGTTTTAAAAGAGAAGTGACGGAGAAGGGTGACTTGCTCAGCAATACCTTATGAACAAACAGGGGGCAGTGTCTCTCTCTTCTATCGCTGAGAGAAAACCATCCCATGGTCTGGTATAGTTCAGAGCAGTGAGCTCTAAAACCTAACCTGACCCTGTGACCCTGAGAAGCTGCCATTGGAAACTGTTTGGGAAGGGCAGGCTCTTTCAAAAAGTATTTGGCAGGTGATTGGATGAACCATCTGTCAATCAGACTAACAAAAGCAAAACTAACTGAAGGCGAAAACGTCGCCTTTAATGAAGAAATACAGTTCTGATATAACTGTTGCTAATGCAGCATCTACATTAACCTCCAACCACCATCGCTGTTTACCAGCCTCGCTGTGAGGTCTCACACGCCAAAGCCATGCGTTTAGCAGCCAGTAACTCCTCACAGGACGCTGATAGACCTGTTGTCTGGCAGGCTGGACACAAACATCACTTGATGCCTTACAAGATGGATTTTCATGTGACATTTCGTGATATTGCGAGAATCCAGCTGCCATACAAGGTTGCTCTAAAATCCCAGATATAAAACATAGATAACTAGACTAGACTATCTAGAGATTTCAGCGTTGGTGGGGCTGCATGCATATACAGATTATTGCAGTAATCTAAGACTGATGTTATAGTTGCTTGAACAACTGTCATTTTGTTTTCTAAAGAGAAGTAAGATTTAATTCTGTACAGTGCACCCAGTTTAATTTTCACCTTCTTTGTGAGCTTAAGCACATGTTTTAAATGAAAGCTCCTCATCAAGCCAAACACCCAGATATTTGTAATCTTTTACACACTCAATGTGGCTCCATTCAGGGAACGAACGCTGACCCTATTGCCTTGACCTTGGAAATAGCATAAATTTGGTCTGAGACTTACAGCTTAATGTATGCTGTAACTGACCGGTAAAAGCAAACAGCTTGGAAACAATGGAATCTTGTGTTAATCTGTGTGTTGATAAGATAAGATAAGATGAACCTTTATTAATCCCCAGAGGGAAAAATGCATTATGCCCTGTACCCTGTGCTAATGGAAAAAAACCAACATAAAACAAACCTAACACGTAATGTTGTCTCTGGTAGCCAAGAGATGTAAAGAAAATAGGATAGCATAGCTGTAAACCCAGAGAGGCGGCGCTTCAGCTTCTACTCATATCGAATTTTGAACTTTGTCTTCTTTGAGAAAGCGTGTTTTAATTGGAAATTATTCAATAATATTAATAATAATTATTGTTTGTCGAGTCCCAGGGAAGGTTTCCTCCAACAGACTCATTTAGAACTGAATCTGATGTTTTTCAAGGATTCAAAATGAAAACAAGACACAAGTAAATTACTATTAGCCTTTTTACAAGGCCCACATTTTGTTTTATGAGTTTAATTTTATGACAACAGTGATTGTTAATAAGTGGTTTTCAGGAGCAGACTCTTAGTTGTATGACAAACGCTCCACCGAGCAGAGTTCCTGCTCACTGCTGCATTTTCAGATGATGATACCAAAAACATCGACAGCAAATTAAAGCTCCCTAGACTGTGATGGGCTTTCTATGCAAGTCTCTGCAAGTTAATTTTCATAGAAATATATGGAGACCAATGGATATCTGGAAAGAAGGACATCAATCTAAAAACTGAATGGATGATCTGACAGATGACAAACATGTTTTGTGAAATATAAAAAATTCATAATTTATGTGCTAAAACATGCCAACACATGAGTATGGTCCTCTGATGTGTAATTTGTCACCAGTCAGGCGGAGTGAGGAGTCTGATTTGTTTCTCGTCCTCCAGACGGTTGTGAACAACGTTCCGCTTGACGACGGTTTCACTGAGACGCAGAGGGGTGTCATCATAGTCCTCCCTCAGGTCCTCAAAATCCAACGCAACAGATGCAGCAAACAAGTCAACCTGCTGTTCAATGTAAGGCTACAGAGAATGATGGATGGATGAATGGATGGAAAGGTGGATGAACGAATTAATGAAAGGAAAGGAGAATTGATGGATTAATGGATCAGTGGCTGAGAGTGATAGACAGCTGAGTGAAGGTGAAAACAATGCTGCTGTCATCGCTGTGAAACAACTGAGCCAATCAGTGAAATATGACGACAAGGCTCAAGTGCTCCAGGAATAACATCGCCATGGTTCCCTCCACAAAAATCCAGTGGCATTTTTCCATTGAGTTTTGGATTATTACAGAAAATAAGTTCTGTGGCAAATAAACATTTATAATATTTACATGTTACACAGCAAGATAATCTTCACAAATGAACACCACTTTTATGATTTTTGGAGACTGAATGCATTCAGCAGAAATAAAAAACAAACATTAAACCAACTAACCACATGAAACTTTTTGAGGCAGATTTGAATGCATTTACTGGCTCAGGAGTGTCTTCTTTAAACTGTTTATTTACATCTGAAGCATTATTTCAGTGCATTTGCTCCAAGTATTTATTTAGTTATTTTGGTCAAAATCATTATATTGGCGATGGGGAGACTTTGCAGCAGATGCAGACGTTTACTGTCCCTCGGTTCTCTCTGTACTTGTCTCCAGGGAAGGTGTTCAGACTGTGAAGGACCACCTCGATGCCTGTTCAGCTACAAACCAGTAAGAAAACTGCTTATACTCGCGTGAAGCACCGTGGTACGGGGCGCCAAAGATGGCGTGCGAGCTACGAGCACACACAAAGGTGTTAATGCTCAGTGCGTTGGTTGTTGCAGTATTCTCCAAAACGTCAGAGGGCAAAACAAAAGATTCTGTGAAGAAGCAAGACGTCAACAAGTGTTGCAGGCAAAACTTGTTGGGTCGGCTGTGGTTCAGAGAGTAGAGCGGGTTATCCACCAATCGGAAGGCTGGTGGAGCTGCTCCGGTCGCATATCGATGTGTCCTTGAGCAAGACACTTAACCCCAAATTGCTCCTGAAGGCTGAGCCATCAGTGTGTGAATGAGATGGATGAGTATTTAGATTGGTTTCTGATGGGCAAATGTGGCACCTTAGCAGCCTCCTGCCATCAGTGTATGATTGTGTGAATCGGTGAATGCTGACATGTAGCGTAAAGAGCTTTGAGTGGTCAGAAGACTAGAAAAGCACTACAGTTGCAAGAAAAAGTATTTGAACCCTTTGGGATTACTTGAATTTCTGCATAAATTGGTCATTAAATGTGTTTTGATCTTCATCTAAGTCACAATAGACAAACATAGTCTGCTTAAACTAATACCATACAAAAAATAGATGTTTTCATGTTTTATTGAACACAACATGTAAACATTCAGTGCAGGGTGGAAAAAGTATGTGAGCCCCGAGGCTAATGACTTCTCCAAGAGCTGACTGGAGCCAGGAGTCGGCCAACCTGGAGTCCAATCACTGTGATGAGATTGGAGGTGTTGGTTAAAGCTACCCTGTCCTATAAAAAACACACACAGTTTGGCGTTAGCTGCTCTGACGAAGCATTGCCTGATGTGAACCATGCCTCGCACAAAAGAGCTCTCAGAAGACCTACGATCAATAATTGTTGACTTATTTAAAGCTGGAAAGGTTTACAAAAGTCTCTCTGAAAGCCTTGATGTTCATGTGTCCACGGTAAGACAGATTGTCTACAAATGGAGAAAGTTCAGCACTGTTGCTACTCTCCCTCGGCGTGGTCGTCCTGTAAAGATGATCACTAGAGCAGAACGCTCAATGAGGTGAAGACGAGTCCTAGAGGGTCAGCTAAAGACTGACAGAAATCTCTGGCACATGCTAACAGTTTAGTTGACAAATCTACAATAAGGAAAACATTAAAGAAGAATGGAGTTGATGGGAGGACACCACGGAGGAAACCACTACTGTCTAAAAAAACACTGCTGCATGTTTGAAGTTTGCCAAAGAGGACCTGGATGTTCAACAGCACTACTGGCTAAATACTCTGTGGACAGATGAAACCAAAACTGAGTTGTTTGGAGGGAACACACAACACTGTGTGGAGAAAAAAGGCTCAGCACACCAACATCAAAACCTCATCTCAACTGTGAAATATGGTGGAGGGGCATCATGGTTTGGGGCTGCTGTGCTGCCTCAGGGCCTGGATGGATAGTTGTCATCGACGGAAAAATGAATTCCCAATTTTATCAAAGCATTTTGCAGGAAAACTTAAGACCATCTGTTCGTCAACTGAAGCTTAACAGTGGATGGGTGATACAACAGGACAACGACCCAAAGCACAGAAGTAAATCAACAACAGAACGGCTTCAGCAGAAGAAAATAGGCCTTCTGGAGCGGTCCAGTCAGAGTCCTGATCTCAACCCCACTGAGATGCTGAGGCAGGACCTCAAGAGAGAGATTCACACCAGACATCCCAGAATATTGTTGAACTGAAACAGTTTTGTAAAGATGAATCGTCCAAAATTCCTCCTGATCGTTGAGCAGGTCTGATCTGCAGCTACAGGAAACGTCTGGTTGAGGTTATTGCTGCCAAAGGAGGGTCAACAGTTATTAAATCCAAAGGTTCACATACTTTTTCCACCCTGCACTGTGAATGTTTCCATGTTGTGTTCAATGAAAACATGAAAACATCTATTTTTTTGTGCGGTATCACAGGTTTAACCAGACTGTTTGTCTATTGTTGTGACTTAGATGAAGATCAGAACACATTTTATGACCAATTTATGCAGAAATCCAAGTAAAGGGTTCACATACTTTTTCTTATAGAACTAACTGTATAGAAAGTCCATTTACAAACACAATAAATCAAACTCAGCAGTGCAGAGGAGGAATTGTAATAAACTGTAAACTCATATCTCATATTCATGGACATATTTTCATTTTATATTATGTTCATGAATATTCCTGTGAAGAAAGTAGCTAATTTATTAAATGTATTATAATGAAATGAAGGTTGAAAGATTAAGTATCCTGTGAACAATTAATGGCAAAATATTCCTAGATCTCCTGTTTTTAAAGCATTTCAAAACAAAATGGCCGTCTTCCTGATTCATTATTTTACTTCTTAATTGAAGTGACTTGCTTTTATCTGTCAGTCATGTCTGCAATGTTTCGTGCACACAGCAGAAAGCCTGGTTTCAACAAGACCGTGTACGGTCAGTCTGTGAATTTGTGACGTAATTGTTACACACATAGTCCGTGGTCATATCTATAACGTTAAATCCAGAGGTACATGTACACCAGGTCCGGCGAGGCCACGAGGGGAGGCGCTGCTTCATTTAAATGGCCGATCAAACAGTGACGTACGCGACGGTGGAATGCATGCGATTGGTCCCTGGTTTTCTGCTTGCCGTTTCAAACAGGAAACAACATGGCGGCCTGCTCACGAACTTTCTGTTATTCGTGAGCTGGACGCGTCACGCTGGACAGCCTCCATTGCATAAAGGACTGTTCCCCACCTTTTTATTTTGAAAGAGCGATGGCCAATGAGGATACTCCAACATGATGTAATTTTTGGCTCTCGCTGCCTCACAGCTGGGTCACTGTGGCGAGCATAAACACATTCACAGATCACAGAGGGTGGACACAATAACAAGAACGCCTGTGCAGCTTTATACACAGACACAATATATGGCTCCAAAAGTAACTACAGAGTTAAATCAACCACCAAATTTTAACATTCACAAAGTTGAGAGGACTAGATGAGCTTCAACCATGCTGTGCTCTACAGGTGTTGCTGTTATTATTTGCACCACACTCTCTTTCTATATGTCACATGTTTACATTTTTAGTAGGTTGTAATTGCCAAATAAAGTCAGATTTATTGTGTATGTGCATTTTTTCAGCCATCGGTGTTACTGTCATCTCTGTGGGTGCCTGTAGGTGGTCTGCAACAGCTCTCAGTTTGGTTTCTGCTGTGTCTCTAATGTCTTCTACTGCAGATCAAAGAGAGTTTTCCGGCCAACATGCGGCCCAACTGTAAATACAGGAAGCGAGTCGGATCCAGGAGGAAGTCAGTGCCAGGCTGCATCATCAAATGTCTTGGGTTAACCACGGTCTGCCTACACTACCGCTAGCACCACAGTCCTACCACCAAAACTACCAGTTTTCACTCGGTCTCAACCCTGTTTTTTATTCTTGTCTTAACTTTCATCTCAAGTCCAGTTGGCCTTAAATATTCTTGACTACTGTTTGGCTATTTATACTTACACTACTAGTAGTAATATTGCTATAATGACAGCAAATGCTACTAGTAAATTAATATGTGCAACTAGTGTTGGAAATTAACTTTTTTTGTCCACCTGCCACTGTGACTGGTATCAAATCTAATCTGCCAGCCACTTATAGATCACCATTGTTTTTTTGGCTTGTGATTGAAGCAAATCTAGCAGCCACTTGCACATTTCCCCAGCATTTGACTGGTGCTTATTTCCAATCCTGCATGCAACAGTTAGTTGGTGTTAGAGTTACTAGCTAATACTAGCAGCTACTACAGTTGTTACCACTCAAACTGCTGCTGATACTTCAACCCAAAGATGAATATTATAGTGATGTGCAATGCTTTTCTGATTATAAACTATTGTCAGTGTGATTTCTTTTTGATTTTTTAAAAACGTTTTCAATGAGAATACTTATACTCAGGTACATATAGGGCAATACTAATACAACCCTTAATAGAAACTGAAATTTATATAATTGTTTTATTACCTTAATTTTGATTTTATCTTAAAAAATTCATATTTAAGATTTTAATTTCTGAGTGTTACACATGGCTCTTGTCCATATAAAGAGCCGTGTAACTAAAAATATCTAGTGGTCTTTTACTGTAAATGGACATCACTACTGTTTATTATTTTCAGGGAGGGACCATTTAAAGGTTAATTAACCTTAAAGGGCAGAATAAGTTTTAAAATGTATCAGTAATGCAGCCTGTGAGAGAACTGTAAAAACTCTTCTTCGTTGGTGTCATTATTCTCCCGCTGTGGACCAGATGACATATATCACATAACATTATGGCTCTTTCCAATATGGTCTATGAACTCGTCAGTGTTACGGGTTCCAGTCCTGAAAAGGGCTTAATAGTAGTAATAATACTGATGTCTGTCCTGCAGGATCACTCCTGTTGCCCCGGTTACTACGGCCACGAGTGCTTCAAATGCCCTGGAGATGTTGGCAGCTGGTGCTCCAATCATGGGGAGTGTCAGGACGGTAACCACGGCAACGGGGAGTGCCGTTGCTTTGAGGGTTTCCACGGCACCGCGTGTGAGGACTGTGAGCCAGGACGATATGGAGTCAACTGCTCCTCCAGTGAGCAACACACACTCACACTCATCCTGACAGAAACACTCCTGAACACACACAAAGACGCTGAGGGGCGAATTCACAAAATTTCGCAGCTTTTGCGGCCGCTAAACCTGCACGACAGCATGAAACTGTAATTCTCAAAGCACCCGCTAAGGGTGAAATGCTCCACCAACTACACTGCCGAGCAGATAGTGTCTATGTGCTCCTGTGCTATTTGCACATATTTAAATTGGGTAATTCACAGACATTTGATGCAAAATTGTCCCCTGTCTACGCAAATGAGCCTCACTGCAAAAATCTGTGTTACAGTGAAATTATTAGTGTCTTCAGAGTTGGTGCCAACTGAAGTGTAAAGGAGTGTTTGCTCAAACTCATTGATTTTGGGATGCAGGGAGAGGATGCAATGACAATTGAGTCATGAAAAATAAATAAAGCTCACCTACGTGTCATTTTTATACAATAAGAGAATAATGAGAAAAAAAAACAAGAAAAAAAGTGAATGAAAAATAAGGTTATTATTAGGGCTGTCAAAGTTAATGCGATAACACATTGAATCAAATTGCACTAATTTCTTTAACACATTAATGCAACTTGTGATTTTTAGGTTGAAGAGAGCTCAGTGTTAAAGCTGGAGAGAAGATGCTGGCATCAGACGATAACTAGCTTGTGATGAAGGAGGTTAAATTAGGCTCCACACTTCTGCTAAATTTTGGCAAAGAAAAACTGTCATGGCCATTTTCAAAGGGGTCTCTTGACCTCTGACCTCCAGATATGTGAATGTAAATGGGTCCTATGGGTACCCACCAGTCTCCCCTTTACAGACATGCCCACTTTATGATAATCACATGCAGTTTGGATCAAGTCAAAGTCGAATCAGCACACTGACAGCTGTTGTTACCTGTTGGGCTGCAGTTTGTCATGTTATGATTTCAGTAGATTTTTTATGCTAAATGCAGAACCTGTGAGGTTTTCTGGACAATATTTGTCATTGTGCATCATACTGTTAATTGATTTCCAATAATAAATATATTTGCATAAAGCAGCACACTTGCCCACTCCCATGTTAAGAGTATTAAATACTTGAAAAATGTCACTTTAAGGTATTTTTTAATTTTGAACAGTTAACAAATGTACGATTCATTTGCAATTAATCACAATTAACTATGGTCACGTGATTAATCGTGATAAAACATTTGAATCGATTGACAGCCCTTGTTCAATAAATGAATTATAAATAAATATAATGATAAAAATAAATAATAAATGAAATAAATGAGTGAACAGCTGATTTCTTCCCTCTCCCTCCTCTCCCTAATCCTGGGCTTACAACTTTGCCTTTCCTCTCTCTTAATTGCGTTGGTGAGGTTTGGATAGAAGTGGCGCTCTGACAGGACGTCTGGCTCAGGCTGACTCTCACCCCTCACAGCTGACACGTTGGCCTCAACTGCATTTATACTTTGCCAAATGGATAATTGCAGTTAGACACAAAAAAATCCACTCAGCTGCAAAACATTACGGGTGTGTTTGTGCTGTGATATTATTAGCGCAATACCGAATCAGACGGAGCAGATAGTGGTTGCAAGTGATGCTGTCAGCAATCTATTCTTTGTGAATTTGCGCATCTGATTGTTGACAGCTTGAAGTTTTTGTCTTCCATAATGTTTATCTACGCCGAAGGGGCTGTGCTTGATTAGACTGACCAAAAAATGATCTAATGTTTGGGCTAACAATCCAGTGAGGCTAGCAAAACAGTGATGCTAACACACCAGCAAACAAACCTGCAAAACTTGTGACGCTTACAAACCTACAACTTATACAATCCAGCAACGCTGATGACCATTGATCATCATCATCAAACATCAGTGATGCTAATAAAACCCAGGAGGAGATTAGTCACTTTTTTAACATGAGGGATTAAACAACAGAGAAACACTGGCCCCGGCAGATTATTATGCTAATGACTACTTTCCTATTGATTCATCTATACAATATTTTACTGATTAATCGATTAAGCGATTAATTTTCCTTAAAAAAAATCTAATTGATTTCATTTAAGTTTATTTTATGTTGACAAACTGTATGTGACTGTATACTGCAGCAGAAGACAATCAGAGGTTTGCATATTAAAGTGCAAGACTGTATGTGCTACTTGGAGTTCTGCACATGCCATGAATATGCTCCTCATATTCTTCTCATATTAAAAAAGATTATTCTGTAGAGGGAGCATTTTTGATAAGGGATGTTGGTCTGTTGAAATACGCTAATTATAGAGTTTCAAAATATGCTCCTCATATTCTTACCATACGCTCACCCTGTTTGTAAATTTAATAGATTCTGCTATCGATTAGCTCTACGGTAGAAAGGCAGGATAAATGGTCAGAACACCGGCGGTGCAGAGGCTTGTGGGTATGTTCTGGGCGGGAGGAGGATTGGTGGGTTTAGCGGGGAGGAGCTCCTGGCCGCGGCGGCATGGAGGGAGAACGGGTGCCATTCACTGTAATTTCTAGGGTGGCAGGCAAACGACGTTATCGCTTTATGAGTGTATTTAGCAGCTATGACCACAAAAGATTTAAAAAAGCATGCATCAGTTTAACATATGATTCCACTAAAGTGATGTTGAAGCATTTTCAGTGTCGCCATCGATTATGCTGACTGATCAGCTGCTGACAGCCCTACACTGTTAACCTGTGTGTGTGTGTGTGTGTGTGTGTGTGTGTGTGTGTGTGTGTGTGTGTGTGTGTGTGTGTGTGTGTGTGTGTGTGTGTGTGCAGAGTGTGTATGTGACCACGGGAAATGTCAGGACGGTCTGGCAGGAAGTGGCAGGTGTGTGTGTTATAAAGGTTGGAAAGGATCTTCCTGCTCTGTAGGTAAGACTTACACACACACACACACACACACACACACACACACACACACACACACACACACACAATTCAGGTGATAGCAGGTTAGAGAAAATACTGTGTGGTTACATTTTCACTCTGTGTGTCTCAGAGATCAAGGACGATGCCTGTGGAGGTGTGTGTGACGAGAACGCCAAGTAAGTCTGTTGATGTGTCTACAGCTGGTTTACGTTTGTGTGTGTGTGTGTGTGTGTGTGTGTGTGTGTGTGTGATCTGGATCATGAACCACTGGCTTTGGAGAAGCTGTGAATTTAGCCAGAATACACCTGGCTGTTTCACTGTATTTACTATTCACCATGGCATGTTCAGTATTTTGTAATGTCGTCCAAATGTCTAGTGAGAATTAGTTAAACCCTTAAGGACTCACATCATCCCACAATAACAAAGCAATGTTAAAACAAGTAGTTACTGTTACAACAATGACTGCCAGTCTGGTTTTCTGGTGTGTCTAGGGCAAGTTCATTCCCTAACATACAGCGTGCTATCGAAAGCGAAGGTTGGCTGTCAGCGAGTTGTGAGGGTTTACCTCCTGTCAGCAACAGCAGCTAGCTCCAACCAAGAGCTCCACATGGGCGGCCGGTCCGGACTGCCTCCATAGACGGTTCTTATTCAGGTTTTTGTTGTCGGTGGTGCTTGGTCAAAACAAAACAAAGCTGGAGATAACAGACATTCAGCTCAGCCATGAATCTACTTGACGCTGACAGAGGTGAATTTTACTGTGTTTATTATTGAGGGTTAGTCGCAGTAGTTGGTGGTTCTGTACTGGATTATATTGAGAGGTGTTTCTGATATTTCGGGCAAAATATTAGAAACATGGAAGGTAGCTAAAGCCCTGCTCATTATTACTTAAATTTGAATTTGTATAACATCACTGCCCAATCATTAACATAAGCTTGAAAAAAAAATCCAAACTACTAACTGACTCAAATAATCATTGTGCTGCTATCATGATTCAGACAGCTTTATCTCATCTTTACTGTAAATATCTAAATGCACCTGGAATTCATATTTTATTTGAAGGCTGTTGAGGATTAACTCTTACATAAGAAAAAAATACAGCCAAGTTAACCAGTCAAACTAAAGATTTAAAAATGAACGCAAATGAACTCCTGGGTCAAATCATTAAGGACGCAGGTATGCACATTCACAGCTCATTCATTAGCTGCTGTGTGATTGAATAACCTCAGTCGACTTTCTTCAAGAGAGAGTAGCTGATGCCGGCCCAGAAAGCCACTAGATTTGTTGCTGATGAGGCCTTAAAAGCCGCTCAATCGAGCGAGTTAGTTGGGAAATTGGCAGCACTTTCTGAGAAGTGTCCAAATTTTTTTAGCATTCAACAGTGGCACTCAGCAACAAGCCCACTGGTTCCCACTAAAATCTTTAAAATCAGCTACAAATATACAGTAGTATATTGTGTTTATAATGTTAGTCAAACCACCAGAGCATTTGCTGGGGACTATTTTCAACGGCGGATTAATCTTCACCTCCAATGAGTATTTGTGGTAGCAGGACTGTTTGTGGGACTGAGTCACAATAAACTACAGTGTGGTAATGAAGGAAAATGTCCACCGGTGCAACAGTGTGGCTCATTTATGTGTTTTTAATAGTTTTTGGGCAACATTCGGGTTCTATGGCCCAGCGGAACAATAAACATTTTAAATATGTCAATGTAATTATTGAACAGTTTGTCCTCTGCTGCAGCTGTATAACAGGACCAAAGGGTTCAGCTGCTGCCTGTGTGTGTGTGGCTGGATATGAAGGCAATGGAACTTACTGCAAAGGTAAAAACACACACACACACACACACACACACACACACACACACACACACACACACACACACACACACACACACACACACACACACACACACAGACAGACACCCATCCGGTAACAATAGAAAATCCTTTTTTCTCTATGTGTCTCTCAGAGCTGGATTTATGCAGCAGGTCTAATGGTGGATGTTCAGAGTTTGCTGTTTGCACGAAGGTCTCAGCCGGAGAGAGGACCTGTACCTGTACAGAGGGGTACACTGGAGACGGGGTCATCTGCCTGGGTCTGTAGTCCTGACCCCCTGACCTCACACCCTGAACCTGAACCTCCTGACACCTGACTGGAAGAGTCTTGAAATTTTGTTAATTCAAGGCCTTAAATGTTACTAAATGTGGAGTTTTGGATTTATCTCGGTATATTTTCTATACATGTTTTATATGTCAGAAAAATTAAATTCCAATCTATTGTGTGTTCACAGAGATAGACGGCTGCTTGGTCAACAATGGAGGCTGCCACAACTCAGCAGAGTGCACCAGAACAGGCCCCAACATTGTAAGATAACACTGTACTGCAGTAAAATGTCAGATTTCCATGGTACATAATGTTAGATGCATAATGATGCTACACTAAGCTGTCACTGTACCTGACACTGTTCAGCTCAGTGCAAGTCAGGTTTCAGGAGAGCCTCATTATAGTGAAATAGCACCTGGGGCATCTTTAAAGAAAACAATCTTGGTATTATTTGTATACTTCAGGGCCACCATTCATTTTTTATGAAGTTTGATTTACCAAGTCAGAATACATTCACACTAAGCCTAACTTATATTTTTCTTCCTTTTCTGTTTTATATTATTTTATTGAGAACACCTATATTGTAAATTTGGCTGCATTAAAACACAGTGTAAGTGACCACAGAGAGCAGGACAGTAAACAGAGGTTGAACAGTCGGTCACTGGGCTAATCTGCCAGTCCACTGTGTGGCAGGTAGGTTAAGACGACGACTCTTACTTTGTCTTGGACACAAATGTGATGATAGAGTATATATATATATATTAGTGCTGTCAGGCGATTAAAATTTATCTAATTAATTACAGGATTTGTAATTAATTAATCTAATTAATCGCATTTTAATCTCATACCTGCTAAAGGCCCCCAAATAAAGAATTTGAATTCTAGGACATTACAAAATTGTAGTGCATGACTAATCAATAGAATACACCACAAGAAGAGAAGATTTGAAATCCACATTTTTATTGGTTAAGTGTGCTTTATAAATGAAATTCAAAAGAAAAAAGGTCAAGCACATCAGCAAACCAATTAGGCCAGATGCATTTCTCAAAAATGCAATACAAATACAGTTAAATAAAATAAATAAAATTCAGAAATAAAATAAGGCTGAGTCTCAAACAGGCACATAAGCAGACTCTCAATCAAAATGAATACTAAAGCTGACTCAATACAGCAATTCAAAATGAATAGTATAACATGCCTCTAAATAAGGCAACATCAATAGCAAGATGCCAGCAGGCATTTCCTTTAAAAGGGTAAGCTAACGTTACAGGAACTGACAACAGACAACTCTATGTGTCCTTGAGCCAGTTGCTCAGACAAACAAGCTTGTTTACATTGTCTGAGTGTGAGGCTGCCCTCTTCTTTTCAATGATGTTACCTGCAGTGAAAAGAGTCTCTCACATGGCCCAGACGTGGCAGCGGTAGCCAGGTAGGAGGAGAGGACAGCTGTTCATCAGCTCCTGAGTGAGCTGCCACCACTCCAGTGGACACTCATGCATTCAATGCACGGCTCAGCTTTGTAGCGGGCTAGAGGCCCCTGCTCCTCCTTGTCCGAGTCCGAGTCCGAGTGAAAGGTCCGAGTGGGCTTGCCTCGCTCTCCTGTGTCGCGTCCATCCCTGTTGTCAGTCATCCTGCTTTTGACTAGTGGCGCAGGTACGAAGTGACGCCACTGCAGCCTACGGGTCACTCAATGGGCCAAATTTAAAATGTCTGACTTGCCACTCACGATTAATTGCGTTAATTTTTATAGCATGTTAATTTGCAGCGTAATTAATTAATCTAATTAACGCGTTAAACTGACAGCCCTAATATATATATATATATATATATATATATATATATATATATATATATATATCATTAACTTCCTCTAGAAACATTACTGTGTTTACAGCTCAAAAAATGATTTAGAATTAAGGATAAATTATTATTGGATTGCACAGTGTGAGGGAGGAAACGGATCGATACCTCAGACCGGCACATACGGGTACTTCACTAAAAGTCAAGGCATCGCCCCCCAAAGATCCCATAGACTTCAATGCAATTTGACGCATGTTAGGATTGTAATTTTGCCCAAACGTTTGTTATACACATGTATAATAATTATTCTGTGACCTTGCCTGAACATGAGTGTTCGCAGTACACTAATAAATTAAGGCTGGTTGCCGTTATGTCCCTTCAGTCTTCACAATCAGAGATCAGGGAACAAATCAGAGATCAGCATTTTTTGTTTAAAGTAGAAATTTGGAGACGTATTTCAGCTTCTTCTGTTTAGTCTCTTACCCCCAAAAGGGAGCGGGGTCATGCAAGCCTGCTCTGGATGACATATTGCTAGTCTGATGTATGTTGTGATTGACTCCTGTACTGCTCTGTTGTCGTCTCCAGACGGCCTGCAGGTGTAGGATGGGCTTTCAAGGATCTGGGAGGTTCTGCTACCCTGTCAACCCCTGCAGAAATGTAGGTCTATGTGTCATTTTGCTGATTCTCACGCAGTCACCTGCTTCAGGCTGATTGATGACTCAACAAATCAGAAGCATCATCTATGATTTCATCAAAAATAGAGATGCTTTCCTGTCCTGTATCAGTAATTTGTGTCTGTGTGCACGTAGGACAATGGCGGCTGCAGTAAGCATGCTCATTGTGAGTATTTTGGTAAAGGTCAGAGGAACTGCACTTGCTTCAGAGGCCACGTGGGCGATGGCTTCGAGTGCCGGGGAAACACCAACAACGTGAGTCACGTGAACTTTGACTTCCGCCTGACCTCTGACCCCCCTCTGCCTCACAGGAAGTTGTGTTGTCTGTTTGTCTTACAGGAGCTGTTCCGACAGTCCGAGAACAACTTCTTCCGTCAAATGTTATCCGTGAGTCAGACTGAAAAAAACTTTGCTTGATGCTGCTCAGATAGTTGGTTTGTAATATACATGACTGCAAGCTGCATCAGCTGAGCCGCCTGTGCTCTGTAGGTTGGACTTCATTTAGGCCCTGTCTACACACTGTTTTACATTTTGTTAGCACTGCTCAGACTAATTACTCCTTTACATTTAAAAAATGTTCCAGTCACAGGAGGCCAAAGCAGGGAACACTTAAAACATGTTGAGGCCGAATGGTTATTGAATGTGCCTTTTAGCGATTGAAGGCATTGTTTGGAGCTCTCAGAAAGGCGATGGACATAAACCTGAATGACTTCCCTTAAGTCATTTACTGTATGTAAGTAAAGAGACAGTTGATGACAGCAAAGTGATGACAGTCATGCAGTTCGACCAGGAATCCCAGTTCCCCCACCAACACCCTTAATTTGTGATCTCAGTTGGGTTGACATGTAAATATTACAGTGAGTGTTTGGAGTCATTTTTGCTTTCGAGTGTGGACGGAGATACTGTCCTCACAACTAAGGTTGTGAGGACAGATTTTTTTTTGAAACAGAAAGGAAGATATCAGTTTTTAAAAATATCTCTATACGTGTAGACGGTGCCTTAATTTCTAGGTGGTACACTGCTTACACAAGATTCAATTAATTAGTTCACACAACGGTAACTCTGATGGTAAAGTCCACCTGAAATTTTTGCCAAGAAATCTGTATTTATCTCCTTGGAGTTTCTTTTCACTTGTGTCTTCATTTGGCAAACTGTCATTTTTAAAAATTAATTAACTCTTGTGAATTGACATTATGCCCTATATGAACTTGTTTCATAATACAGGCCCCTGATGCATCATCATGAGTTCAATTTGGTTTTTTTTTGTGTGTGTTTCTCAGCAATCAGGCGTTGGTATTTTTGGTGATGGACCATTTACTGTCTTTGTCCCTCAAGAAGAAACCAACCAGGAGTCCTCTGTGTGTATAACATCTGCTGTTTTATATTATCTGTGTAACAATAATAATACTACCAATCTTATCTTTAGGTTGTGTTTATCTTTAAAATCTAGTGTCTTATGTAGAAAAACTATACGATCATTTACAAGCTGAATCACAATATCAGTCATTTAATGATTGGTAATAATGATAATGATTGGTCCATTTGTGTATGTGACCTGTATGTCTGGAATATTTGCTAGTGCATGATACAGTATGTACTTCATTGACTGGTGCTTGTGTGTAGTTTCAGGAATGGAAGCAGTTTGGTCGTCTCGCTGACCTGGTTCGTTACCACATCGTTTCCTGTGAGACTTTGACCTTGAGTGACCTCAAAACCACCAAGCTCGCTGTCTCAACGTCGGGATACCCACTGCACTTCAGCCTGCAGCAGGTAACACACACACACACACACACACACAGTCTGGCAACATTATGTAAAAGATCTCCACAGACATAGATATTTTTGATCAAGAGCACAATCCATTGTGTTTAACCAGAAACAGCAGCTGTATCGACCTCTTCAAATACATCAAACTCCATTGACAATAATTTTACTGTGTTGTAAAACACACTTCATTCAAAGCTGACACAAACAGACTAAAAGTCATCAAACCGGTCTTGTTTGGTCTTTGTACTGTTCCAACAGTCACCGACTCTGGTTTGGTCAAACTAAACCCTTAATTCCCTGCGTTAGATGTGTAACAATGAGCCTGTCAGCGGCAGGAACAAGGACTCTTAGTGGATGTAAATGGACAGTGAAGAGTTGCCTTTGAATTTCTAAAATTAGTCATATTAGTCAATAGGGTCCGGGTTGAAAAATACTGAAATTTCCCTTTAAATCTTTCACTATATTCAAACTAAGCTACATTTGAGCCAGTATACAGGTGTATCTGCTGCAACAGGCAGTTCTCTTAAAACATTCATGATTCACATTCACTGAACCCGGTCATGTTTTTGGTGAATGGTGAACTGAACGCATCCAACACGAGTTCATCCCACCTCCAGATTCTAAGATGTCAACTTGACGAGCAAGTGTTGAGCAGTTGCGAGTCATTGGGAAGGTCACGTTTGTGCTCGTCGCAGCCCTGTGACTTGTAGGACTGACTTCATGCTCATGGAGCAGATTCGCTCCCTCGTGAAGATGCCTTTCTGCTTGCAGATACTGTTCTGAAAACACATGCATGCACCTGGTTTTAATGTGCGCATGTTTTGAGACTATAGCGTAGCATCCGACAAGTTAAAAGCAATAAAAAACAGAAGAAATGATCCTGAGCTAGTTAATTTTTGGGACTTTGGACTTTGGACTCTCTCTCTCTCTCTCCTGCAGGGTTCAGTCTGGGTCAACAACAGATCGCGGATCGTGAAGAGTGATTACACCACATATAACGGGATCATTCACCACATTGACACTATGTTGACACCCTACAGGCTGCAGGACAAACCAAGCTTCCAGCCTAGCACGGTACATTGAGTTCACTTCAAATTAATCAATTATTGATTGTCAGTCAGAGTTGATAAGACAGGCAGTGTGACCTCTCTCTCTCTCTGTTTAGATGAACTTTACATCAGCAGCTGCATTTTATGGCTACAGCCGCTTCTACAAGCTCATAGAGGTAAAAACCTCCTTCAGTGACTCCTCCATCACTTACACATCTACACAGTCTCTTCCTCTTCCTACAGCTACTTCCCTGAAGCCAACTCCTCCTACCACATTTCTCACCCCTATTTTTCTTATTTCTACTCTTTGTGCAGGATTCAGGGTTGCTCCCTGTGCTCCAGATGTCCATCCATCAGCCCTTCACCTTGTTCTGGCCCACAGACAAGGCCCTCAGCTCCCTGCCGGCTGAACGACAGCACTGGCTTTCCAACCCAGATCACCGAGACCAAGTGGCTGGCTTGGTGAAGGCTCACATCGTACGCAACTCCAAGGTAGGAAGAGGAGGAAGAAGGCAGTAGGAGGATGGCCTACCAAACGTATTTATTAGTTTGGCCCCTCAAGGATGAAAAGTTCATTACAGTCCAGAAAAAAAATAATGATTTAAAAAAAAATCCCCCTTATAATGCTGTAACTAACAATTATTTTAACTATAAATTAATCTGTCTTATTTTCTGCATGAACCGGTTTGTTTATAAAATGTCAAAAAATAGTCAAATCAGTTTCCCAAAACCCAAGACGAAGAAGTCTTCAAATGTCTTCTTTCTTCCAAACAAACCATTTACATTGTGTCTTTATGATATAAGACAAAGAAAAGCAGTGAATGTTTGATTGAAACATGACTCAAATGATTGATCACATATCAAAATAGTTGAAAAAACTGTGGAGGTGTAGGATGAGGAGCAGGAGGACGGATGGCCGGTTGTAGCTCTAGAAACAAATCAATGTGATTTTCTTTTGTGTGCGTAAATGTTTGTTTGTGTGTGTGTGTCTAGGTGATGGGTGTCAGTCAGCCGGATCAATACTCGTCGTTCCGCTCCATGCACGGATCCACCATCAAGTACAGCTGTGACAAGGCCCTGGTGGTGAGAAACACACACTCATACATACAAGTCAAACAGGGTAGCCATGTTGGGGTCGGCACCTGCCATCTGGCTACTGCTATAGTAAGTGGTGTTTTCCCATGTTACCATGGTGATGCTGAAGTGAAGACTGTTTCATACTGACGGCATCGACATCCTGGATCCTGAGCGTGACAATCAATAGTTGCTATCAGTGAACAATCAGTCATGTCAGTAAACCAAGAGCTGTAATGAAGTGATTTGGACTGACAGGAAACTCATTGATTGGTGATGTCATCCAGCTTCATCAGCACTACATGGACCACACTGCACTCTACTGTGTTGCTGCTAGGTTCCCCACATTACACAGCACACTAGTGTTGGACGATACTGAAATTCTCCTACTGATGATATTGCTTTTAGAAAAACAACATTATCGTCCAAGTAAAAGCTGAACAGAGAGACATACATATGGAGTATCTATGGACTGGAGATTCATATGTCACAATGCCCATAAATGGCCAAGATGTACAGACAGTAAGCACTACATGTATTTTATATGTAATTGTAGAGCTGTACCGAAAATTTTAATTCAAAGCCTCTATTGAGGTTTTTGAAAGAACCTTTGAATATCTGTCGTAATATTTTATGTCATCATCATGTCATCAATAATGTGATTTTTGTGATATTGTGGTTATATAAATGTAATTTACGTTGCTGTTGGATTGCTGCTCAGCCGCCCTGTTAATACGTGCCTCCTTTTGTGTGCGCTAAGTGGGAGAGCAATCAGTTGTTTGACCAAGCGTTATTTCTTCAAGCCTAAATGCCAACATATATGGATTGAAGCAGAATATTTTGTTAGATAAACACACGTTTTGGATTGAGGAGGAAGGCAATTACAGTTATGTTTGGCTTAAAACCCATACTTCTTCTTATTATATTTTTTTTACTTTCCTATTTATCTGTACTTATTTCTGTCTTTGTGCTGCTGCAACGCCTGAATTTCACCACTGGGGATCAATAATGACTTAACTTATCTCATCGTATGTTATCTTAGTTCATTTGAATTGACACCAGAGTCTGATGCTTTCATACCAGCGTAAACGAATGCTTTAGGTGTGAAAGCACTCCATATGTATTCATTTTATTGTGTTCTGGCTCTGTGGCTGTGGTGGACTGTCATAAAAAGTTATTTATTTTGTGGGTGTCTGTGTTTTCAGGGGGCTGTATTGATTAATGAGAACGCAGCCAGGGTAGTGGAGCGCTACCTGAACTTCAAAGAGGGCATGGCCTATGGCATCGACCAGTTACTGGAGCCACCTGACCTGGGAGCGTACTGCGACAGCCTGGAGAATAAAACCACTACCGTTAGTACTGCTAATGCTATTACCTTGAACACTGCTGCTAGAGTGGCTACAAACTGGTGATACTACTTATAGTATTAGATGTGCACACGTACTGCTCATTGTAACTCCAAAGGCCTGGTCATATCAGCATTTAATACTCAGAAATGGGATGAAATCAATTCAATGGAATCGCTGCAATCAGTGGATTTGTTCACAGGGATGACGTAGACCTACATAAACCTCTATAAATCTTTGAATTTGTGCTCCAAGAGCATGCTGTCTTGACAGCGCTGACCTTTGGAGGAACAAAGAGCCAGAGTCTAAAATGGAGGAAGCTATCGTCCCTGTTTAGCCTTTATTTCACATCCTCTGTCATAGTATACACTATAGTGATCTACTAAAGAGGATTGTTTTACAGACAGGTATGTGACAGTGGCATAAATGTGTTCTCTATATAAACTGTCAAGTTAGTGTCATGTCAGCGACCGGGCTAACAAGCTTGTTAAATGACAGAGAGCTTTTCTCCCTCTTAAGTTGAATGAAATTATGTACACTCCTGACAGCTATTGTTCCCTTTAGATCAGAGGTACACAGTTATTTTTCCTGGGGGGCCACATGAGAAACCCAGATTGTTGCCGGGGGCCAAACAAATACTGTCAGACGTAACCTCTATTTAATCACTTTAGAAAACATACTGGGCCCTTATTTTTCAGCATTTATTATATTGAAAATCACTCCAAACAGCATATTTTTAAGAAAATGACATTATATACAGGAGTCTTTGAACCGTACAGGACTGACTGTTTAGGGTAATAATGTTTCCATCAACAAAACTTAACATTTAACTTAACATTAACACTTACATTCAACATTTAACTCAACATTAACACTTATATTTCCTTCTTCTGTTGCATGCAGCTTTGTAAAAAGTCCTTGCTGCTGTAGTATCTTAGCTAGCAGCCCCTCGGCTGTCCTCTCCTTCTCACCTCCGGACATGTTTCTGGATTTTTCTGCATGTTTTGTCTCAAAGTGACGGTTCAAGCTGTTTGACAGTCACGTTTGTTGCAAACTAAGCACACAGCTTTACCGCCAACCTCTGCGAAAAAATACTTAGCAGTCCATGAAATCATTATAGACGTGCGGCCTCAGCAGGTGACGCTACATTAATGGTACAACACCACGCACATTAATGTACATCAGTGTCCAGTGTGACAGGAAGAAGAACACTAACAATACACAAGCATTTCAAAACAAAAGCTTTTCTCTTTACCGTTTTTTTTAGATTCGTAAGTAAAATTGTGTGGTTTGTGTGAGACCTCCCGGGCCGGGGAGAACCATCATGAAGGTTCAGGCCCGCAGTTCATATAATGCCCAGGTCTGGTCTAGCGTTAGCGTTAGCAGTTAGCTCACCAGCGAAGGTAATTCACCAACTAAGCTCTATAAACAGATTGTGCATTAGTAAACTGGCTACTTGTGAAACAGTCTGGTTGTACACGTCATCTCTCAACCATGGAAGCCAAACGGCTCAACTGCTGAGTGATAACCCGTATTTTCCGGCGATCTTCTGCATCCATTGGAGAGCCAGCACACTAGTGTTTCCTTTAACTCCGCCTCCCAGCCCTCGATCCAGCCTCGGTCTGGGTCTCATTCACATGAATGGAGGAAGGGAAATAACTCTTTGGCTATTCGAGCTTTTTACAATTTTTAGGACTTCATGATTTAAATAAGGGCCATTCAAGTGTTCGTACCGGGTAGTTGATTTCCCTCAAAAGAAAATGATCCGCTGATTTACAGATGTCTTTTACCCAATGTAAGTCTATGGGGAAAAGTCTTTTTGGGTCCAACGGCATTATGTGAACGATACAGAAGTTGTAATTCCACCGTTTGACCACTTTGTGAAATTTGCCTTGTGCTCTTTCTGGGTCTTGCTCTCAGCTCCAACTCTGAATCCCAAGTTGGTCATTGTACTGTGAACAGTGAGCAATGCACAGAAAAGGAAGTCTTGGCCCGGATATCTGCCGGCTACTGGAAACACAGATCTAGTCCTTTGCCCCCAGAGGCTGATCCGTTGTAAGACCCATAGGCCCATAGACCCAGTAGGTTCTGAGATTCTTCACCAACTAACCCTGTGAGTTGTCTCTACGCCACAAAGCTGCTAAAATGAAATTTTTCATGAAGACACATGGGTGTGACCGGACCTCAGTACAGCTACAACCATAACTATTGTTACTACTGCCACTGTTTGAAGTATGACTCCGCTACTCCAAATACTGATACCACACTGCTGTGATTACTGATGTCAGCCGTCGTCCTTGTCTTGAAAGCTGGACTGAAGCTTTCTGTCTTAAACTGTCTCAGGGGCGCTGTGGACGCTGCCCTTCGCCTCCATCCTGTCACTACAGACACAAAGACACGGTAAGATCGGTTAAAAAGTCGTAACATTCACAACTCACACAACACATATGTAGAGATAAATGTCAGTCCGGCCTTCTTCCAGGGAAACACGGAGCCTTGTGTTAACTTCAGATCTTCCGGTTTTGGGCGCCGATACCCACATTGGTACGACCTGGACGATCCTTTCAGCCGGAGGGGCTGTAAGAGAGTTTGTCAGTTTTCTTCTTGGGTCCAAAAGTGCTGCAAAAACCACTATGGCCGAGACTGTCAAGGTAAGAAAGGCACATGTGGTCAAAAATTCATCTCACCCAGCCCACAAGGGTCTGGAGAAAATCTTGTGTTCATTCTTAGAGCCTCCCTTAATTTTATTAAGCAGTATAATTTAATTTACAGTATATCCAATACACAGATAAGAAACAGGATTAGAACATGTTTCCCCTTAACTTAACCTTATTAAAAATACATTTAAAGACGGAACCATGAAATTTTCATGAAAAATTAGGATTATCAAAATATATATTAAGTAATTGTTTCAGCTGTACCAAAAACTGTTGGCTAGTTTAATTTATAAAAAAACACTATTTATAAGCTCTTATTGTTTTGTGTGCATAAATCTGAATTTGTAAACTAGTGAAGTATAATGTGGCATGAAAAGAAAGGCTCAAGTGCTTTGAATTTAAGTACAGTATTTGAGTAAATATATTTAGAAAATTACATTCCACCTCTGGTTGCTCTTTTATTTGGTAAATGAAAATATCCGCCATGAGAAAAAGCAGCTGGTTTGAGGCACAGTGCGTCTCTTTTGTTTGTCCTCATTGTGTTTTTTGATGACCCTTCGCTGTGTGTTTCAGTTTGTCCGGGTGGCCTGGAGGCGCCTTGTGGTGACCACGGTGACTGCGACGATGGTATGCGCGGTTCAGGAAGATGCAGGTGCCACGAAGGTTTCATAGGAAAAGCCTGCGAGCTGTGTGCTGGCGGCCACTACGGCCCCAACTGCACAGGTAAACCAAAAACAGGGACGTGTTTTGATTTTAGCCCAAAATTAAATGGGAGATTGTGTTTGTGAGATCGTCCTCTGTGTGGACTGTTTTCACAGCAAAATAATAATAAGGTATGAATATATTTTCATTTTTAGCATGTGTAAGCTTTTAAAAGGTTGACAAATGTCCTGATTCTCTAAGATCCACATCTTTTATTTCTCTCTTTTCATTAACAAAGACAAATGATCAAAATATTCACATACTGACTTCTCAGTTTTAGGCTGACAGTTACTATCACCTACAGTTTCACTGATCGATCGGCGACCAATCAAAACTGGCTGGTTGTCAGCTGATTGGCCACCGATGACAGATCGCCAATCAGTCTCATATATCCACATTTTTACACACAGATCACCCATATGATGGTTTTACATCACACAAACTGCTATACAGATATTAACGTCACAGCTACACACACACACACACACACACACACACACACACACACACACACGACATGCATGTTGCACACAGTACAGCAACACACACATTATGTCGCATGTATGGGAGTTCTTCAGCATGAGTGAAGAGGGCATAAAACTTTGTAACATGTCAAAATATGCCATCGAGGAACAACCTTAAAAACATTTGGACAACTAGCTATTTTATTATTGTAGTGTTATGAGTCTGAGTGGCGTTCACAGCGAATAGGTTTGAAGCCAATATTGCTTTTCTGGATTTTTGCAAGAACAGGAGCAGATTTCCTTTCTTTGACTTGTTTCATGTTTTATTGATTATCAGAAGCACAAAGCAGGCCGAACTGATCAATCACAGTTCTTGTCTCCACGTAGTTCCTCAGTTTCTGTCATAGCCTCGATGTGTAGTTTGATTTTTGAGGAGGCAAGGGTTAGCTGTCACAGCTTAACACACACTTGACTGATCCTAAGTCCCGCAGTTACTGTTGCAAGGTCGGACGAGCTAGACAAAAAGAAACCTGGAGATGCTGGTTTCGTTTAGCCGGGTGGATCAATAGTTTCTGGGCGACAGCAAGGACTTCAGTATGCAATGGAAGGATATATTCACGATGATAACTTTACTAACAGATGAAATTATGCAGGTTCACCAGAAACCCCTTAAGATCAGACTCCAGCGGAGCCTTCGGCAGCAACCTGCAGTTGGAGCTCCGGCAGGAGGTGCAAAGCTCCAGAGCTTCATCTCGCTGCTCCGCCGTTCCCCGCTGGGATCCAACACTGACATCATGCTGGTGGAGGCCCAGGCTGTATTGCTAGGCCCACTGGAGGGAAGGGAGGCACAGGAAAACCAGAACCAGGATGGAGCGTAGCAGGCTGTCAGACCACGCTGCAGTAAAATGAAAGGTTTTCTAAATGGGGACTGGTGCTTGGAAACACTAGCGCCGATACTGGGACTATTTACAGTGTAATGTGTGAAGATCGTGACACCAATTTACATAGTAGTGTTACCTTTGAACAGTTAGCATATCTAAGAATAACAGGAAAGGGAAAGCTAACCGAAGTTCTGCCGGGTTCCAAGCTTGCTCGACGTTATGGGAGCTCAGAGTGAAGAGAGGCGGGATTTGGGAAGGGTCAATTATGAATACAGCTATAGGCAGTATGCAATATGTGGGGGGATGTTGTTACCAAAATGACCAAAAAGCATGCCCCTTGTTGACCTGCCATCCCCCCTCTCCATCTCCTAGTAGGAGAGAGGGTGCAGGGACAGAGGGATTGTTTAATTGAATAGTTAGTCTAGTCCACCTGACTCATTGATCCTTAATCTGACTGAGTTCTACAGCCCTGACCGTGGCTCTGAAATATCAATCAGCAAACTGCTGTGCATTGATAAATCCATCATGTAGATCTGGCCTTCTGTCAGCTTCGTCAAAACTATATAGCCACCATATAGCTCCATCTATAGATTAACAAATTGCCTACCAGCTATCGGACCACAGTGGACTTTATAACTTTTCTTTATCCTCGATCAATATTTTTTTACTCTCTCACAGCAACCCACCTCCACCCAATCATCAACCCCCCCCCCCCCCAAAAAAACAGACAGTCTCACCCCCAGCAGCTTTCCTGCAGTCTGTCGCCATAGCAACGCTCCACACTCACATCACACAGCTGGGTGTGCTTCCAGCTCAGGACAAACCTGCCAGCTGTCTTCAGTCAGAGTCGCCCAGCAGAACAGCTGCTGATCGTCTCCTGTTTAGGCCTCACAGTTTTTTTCTTTTAACGATCAATTTCAGCGTTGATCAACAGAAGAGAGGAGGCCGGTCAGAGGTGTGAATCGGAGCTTTGGCGAAATCAAATCGCTTCGTTGTTGCAGTGAGGAACAAACCCCGTCGTCATGGTTACTGAATTAATCCCAAACTGATCCAGAAAGAGAAAGTGAACTGATTTAAACTGCTGAATGTTTCATCAGGAATCAGCTCATCGTTAGCTGAGAGCAAGCAGCAGAATTTGATCCGTGATCGGAGGTGCTGTTCCCTCCTGTTTTATGTCCACGGACGAACTTTTCCCACACAGTTGTTCATCTTTTGTACTGTTGATTCAACCAAGAAAGTTTCATGTCAATCACAGCATCAGGCAAGAGCTCCCCCTGTCCATGACCTAACATTGTCTGTGGAGAAAATTAACCGTTACTGCGTCTCCATCTTCACAACTCTGATGTGAGATTGTTTTAAATGATCGGCGTCAGAGAGGTTGAGGCATGTTTTCCTCTCCAGTCTGCAGCTGTGGGCAGCAGGGAAGGTGTGATGAAGGCATTGAAGGTTCTGGACAGTGTGTCTGTAATCCGGGCTGGAAGGGTGATCGCTGCCAGATCGATATTGGTGAGTTTCCTTCCTGAATGCAGGTTCCTTGAATGCAATTATTTAAAGTGAGTCCAGGATGTTTAAAGTATAAGACTGGTGTTATTCTATGTTTTTCTTACTGTCGACAAATCCCATGAAAAGACCAAGTCTTCTCTCAATCTGACCTCCCTACTTTATCTGTGGCTCTCCGCTTTACTGCCAATTACCACGAAAACATACTTATCAGTCTACGACTTCTTACAGACATGCAGCCTCAGCAGGTGACGCTACTTTCCTATCATACCCCCACCTTCAACATACCGTATTTTTCCCACTATAAGGCACACCGGATTATAAGGCGCACTATCAATGAACGGTCTATTTTCATACATAAGGCGCTCTCGTCTCGTGATAGTGGAGTAACTCGCCCGGCGTTGCCTCCCTGTCTTGGTGAATGTGTGTTCGCCTTCTGTCATCCAACGCTCCCACGCAGCTCGCAGTTTAACTTTGAACAACCTGTTGACGCCAATATCTAGCGGTTGAAATTCTTTAGTTACAGTTCTTTGGCGCCTTATAGTGCGAAAAATACGGTAATACCCTCATAGAGTAAGTAAGTAAATAAGTAAGAGTAGTGTCTTAATAGGAAACTAAGGATGAGGCTTGTTTTTCAAAAAAAAAAAAAAGCCCCCAACTCTCACTGTATGTTATCAGGAAACAATGGCTTGATCTAGTTTTTCAATATAAAAGCCACAGAAAGTGAACAGGGAACTTGGGAAAGGCTTTTTTTTCAAAATAACGGCCCCATAGAGTAACTACTTTATATTCTAACAGGAAACTCAGGGTGAGGCTCGTACTACTTTCTGTCTAACGACTTATGAAGGTTCAATCCGCCCAAAAACAGCTTTTAGTTTTAAAGGCTTATTCTACCAAAATACTATTTTCTGTCCGAGTACTTATTGTTTTTAAGGTTTATTCCACTCATATACATTTTCTGTCAAAGTACTTATATTGCACGTTGTAGCTGTTATTAGTCATACAGACATGTTGCATGTCTGTATGACTAATTTACTCTGATGAATCATCCTTGTGTCCGTCCAGGCTCGATCCCAGAGGAGTGCCGGCAGTGCGACGCTCAGGCCGACTGTGTGCCAGGTGTTGGTTGTCAGTGTAAATCTGGGTTTGAGGGGAACGGCACCTTCTGCAGTCCAGAGCCACGTGAGTGTACTGCAGCCCAGGACGACGATTTGCCAGCCAAACATATTGAATTTCTGTAGCCTTTTGTCAGTATGATGACAGTGATTCTTGTGGCAGCATAATAAGATATATCAAACTAACAGAGCGTGATGATGGCGTTATATAACAATAATAATAAGTTAACTTTTTAAAAACAGTTTGCAGCCACAAAAGAAAGAGAAACTGAAAACAGTTTGCAAGACTCTGACCTCGATAACAATGAAAACTCCAACTCTTGGCTTAAGACCTGCTGCAGGATGTGCAGGATCACCCTGACCCTGCTGTGGCTAAAATAAATAACTTGGGACTTTTTCTCTCATTCAAACACACAAAAAAACTGTTATTATAGAGTTGCAGTGTTGACTTTCAGCTTTAATTTGAGGGAGAGTACATCCACCTTGGATCAACAGCGTAGGAGCTGTAGATTTTATTATACACAGTCAATTTTAGGGGACAAAGCTAACCTGACAAGTTGACATAAGCTTAAATAAAGTCATCAGACTGATGGTGTCGTCCCTGTGATGCTCTGTCAGGTCTGGAGGGCAGCCAGCTTGACTTCCTACTTGTTTTTGGGGATTTGCCTTCAGTCTGGTCTGTAGCAGTGAAACACATGATCAGGTAGTTTAAGATAATGTGACTGACTTACTTTAGGTGTAGTTTTGTTGCTGCGCATCAAACACTGGTCACCCAGAATAGATATAAAACCCTTTCTAGTTGAAAGTCAGCAAACATATATTTTCCCTCATCCTTTTTATTTATGTAAAACTTTGTCTTAGCAATACACAAAATTTAAAGATGCTAAATGCAAGATTTCAAGCATCATTACTGCGCATGGCTCTCAACATGGCGACGGCTGAGCCTGCGGCTTGCAGCTAACGGTGCCAACAGTGTCAACAGTGTACAGTAACAGGAACCTGGGGTAACCTGAGGGCGGGTGCTAGCTTGGTCGGTTCAACATTATCAGCTGTAACCACCGTTAGAGAGCGGTGCAGGGTGGCGACCATGAGCTAGCCAATTGTGCACACTCACATGCACTAAAACGCACTTGCAGCGGCCCTGCATTGTCAATAAAGCATTGACTGATTACAACACACACAGAGGGAGAGAGACTTCATTGTCTACTCAGGTAGACATTACGCCTCTATCTTTACATATTTACTTATATCTATCTATTATTATTATTATTATTATATTAATGCTCTGGTTAGTATATAGTATAGAGCACCTTTATAGAAGTGATTGCCAAAAAAAAATAAATAAGAAGAAAGAAAAAATATAAGACTTTTTCATGAATCCATCTTATGAGCGGATCAGATGACATTTTTATTTAACACTGCAGCTCCAGACCTCTGCTCCGAGTACAACGGTGGCTGTCACCAGAACGCAGACTGTAACCAGACGGGGCTCCTCGTCAACTGCACCTGTCACAGCGATTACCAAGGAGATGGCTACTCCTGCGAACCCATCAACAGGTGGACGTGGCCTGTCATTTTCTGTCATTTTCTCCTGAATTAAATACCTTTTTTGGGTCTCTGGTTTTCTCCTCTTCTGTATGAAAGGAGATTTTATACGAATGTAAGCTTTTACTGTATTTTTTTCTGTCTGTTTGTATTCCAGGTGTATTGAAGAGCAGAATGGTGGCTGTAGTGACTTTGCCTCCTGCAAGTTCACTGGTCCAGTGAGTAAAAACCTAAAAAACCTCCTTTAAAACTAGTGCATTACTCATTCAAAACATGCCTCTTCAGAACGGGGTCAGTTCTTGGCCTGTGGTGTTGCTGCTGAACTGCTCATCCAAACAACTTCATACTTAACACTGCACGTCACGGGGTCCTGAGCAATACCTGCCATAACATAACATGACACACCCAAGTCGCAGCTACTCGCAGTCTGAAACAGTGAAATTCACTCTGATTCATGTGGAAAAAACACCAGGGGCAGACTTTACCACAATCTGGGGACCCCAACTAAAAGGGCCCCAAACAGCTTTAGCTATATTATGATGTTTATATAAATATAAAAATATTGAATGTAACTATTATAACTCATTGAACCGATAATAAACTCAGAAAAGGCCCCCAAAGCACTTAAAAATATGCAACACATCTGTATACGACTTACTCTATACTTCCACATTGTAGTACTACATTTACCTGACAGAGAAACTTACTAGATTACACTGCAGATTCACATTGGATTCACAAAATATAACTAGAAAAGCACTCGGAGAGCGCAGACCTCCGCCAAGCACCATAGTTTCCCCCCATATTGTAATTCACTCCAAAATAAAAATCCAAAAATCCAAAAACAAGACACAACATAAAACTCACAATACAGTAGGCCAAAATGTAAGAGTACCCCCATTTTTTATATAAATTGCTATAAAATCCGCCATCTGGATCAGATCTGGATCAGCCTTTGGGATTTGATAGAAGTACACATTGTAAATCCCTGAGTCAAATTTCATGAGCTTTGGGCTACAATTACCAGAGCTATTGAGAAACAATTTTTTGGGTCCCATTTACCCCAATGTTAACGAAAATTTCAAAGTGATCCAGAATCCAGGATTTCTTCCGGATCACTCCCAAAAATAAATCCGTTCTTCCTTTTCACATTTTCGACACACCCTGAAAATTTCATCAAAATCTGTCCATAAGTTTTTGAGTTATCTTGAACACAGACAAACAACAGACAGATAAACGCCGGCAAAAACATAACCTCCTTGGCGGAGGTAACAATTAAAATAAGATGCAATATTATTCATTACACTATCCAGCATCATATTAGATTTGAAAGCTTCATGTTAAGTACATTTAAGTGTGTTGTGCTGACACTATCTCTGTTTCACTGTTCACTTGAAGCAAACATTTGAATGCAGGATTTTTATGTGTGGTTTTAATAGTTTTACTATTAATAGTTAATAGGTTTGCGTATGCTTACGTCTCCCACTGTCAACATCAGCATTCCCAGTTAGAGAAGGTGAAAGTAAAGCAAGATGGTGTTTGCCTGTGGCCCTTAAATCACTAAATCTGCCCCTGAAAACACACAGTGTTTAAGTGTTACCATTTGGTGCTCATGGTGAAAAAAAAACAATGTCAAACAAGTAGGTAGTGGCCCAAATAGATAATAAAAAGGGGCAATGATAGTGTATCATACAACAGTGGTGATATGTCCTCAAGATATTGTTGTCATAGAAACAGAAATCATCTCTATCAAACACTGGGATGAAACACCCTGCAGCTGCATATGCACACAGACCCTGACTCGCTTCCTGTGACATAACCACTGTGGTTATAAAGTACAGCATGAATTCAATTTGCAGAGGTATTTTGCTGGCAGTAGTGTTAGAATGGCAAAAAGTTACACAATTCGAGTTGCAATGACAGAGTTTTGCTGTTCCTGTTGGCTATCTGTTCATGCTCAGTGACTCCGAGGATGTGAAGAAAAGTTCAGCTGTATCGTTATCCAGCTTCCACGTAGCGTTAACAGGCTATATCCAAAAAGTGAATCGCAGAGCCACGGTCCGCCGGCTGCAGACGACATGCTCGAAGCTCCGCCCCCACTGCTACACAGAGCGGTGTGCTTGTTTATTCGACGTTTATTAATATTGAACATGACAAAGCAGCAGCTGTACACCTGCCTAGTGTGAAGTAGATTGGATGAGCGGTTCTCGAGATCTACCAATAACACACAGCCAGACAGAGATCCCTGACTTTATCGTTAGGTCTTTGCTTGTTATCAGGATTAACAATTCATTTGTATTTTTTTGGGATCCATTTTTTGTTTGATAAGATCCAGGACAGAGGAAGTGTCAGTGTGACAAGCGGCAGTGCCACAAGCTGTACAAACAAAAATATTGATCTTCCGACCCAAACGTGACACAAGTTGATCAACTAAATGGGCCTAAACCGTTTCATATATACGCAGATGTAGTCAATAACCAAATCCAAGTATCACAATATTAAAATAATTTAATTACTTTCCCATTACTTTTGGATTACCTCAATACCAAATGTGCAAATAGAAACAATAATTAAGAAATATAAATATGATTATTTATTAATTTAACTTAATACACACTTGTATATATAAGACAACAGAACAATGTCACCTTTGAAATAAAATGGGAAACCAAGATTTTAATATGAGAAATGTGACCTCTGCTTGGTGTACTTTTAAAGAAAAACATACTTTTCATGAAGCAGATTCAGGCACTGGTCGGTCCTACCTGGAAATGTTTCTTTAAATTAGATGTGGAGTCCTGGAATGGCAGCATTTTCACGTCTGGAAAGCATCGATGATGCTCCGCTTTTCTGCTTTACATACAGGATAATGTAGAGCATTTTTTTGACTTTAAAGAGCATTGTGTCGTGAAGTGTTGTAATATGTGTACATGTGCATGGCAGTATAGCGTTCTTTAGTTTAAAATGTGTTTTAAAATTGTAATCTGATTATAGTCCACATTTTTACTAAATATATCAGTAATCTGATTACGTCTTTTTCTGTATCGGAATACAGTTACCTTTTCATGTATCTTAATTACACACTGCCGTTCAATGTACAGCCTGCTTATGACTTAATATCTTAAATACAAATAAAATTAGATAACCACTCAGGTTCAGATAACTAGCTGGACAGAGGAGAGAAACACAGTCACTGACAAACACATATCAGTATAACCTGATTTAACCTGATATTCACTCTGTAATGTGGTTCCTCCAGAACGAGCGTCAGTGCGAGTGCCTGCCGGGGTACTTGGGTAATGGAGTCCAGTGTCTGGAGAAGGTGGTGCCCCCTGTTGACCGTTGCCTGGAAGACAATGGAGGATGTGACCCTGTGGCCATCTGCAAGGACCTGCATTACCATAGTAACACATCTTTACTGACTTTTACTTCTGTTGTTGTTACCATGGTAACACATCATGTTGCCTCTCCTGAGCAAGAGCCATGTTGACCACAGTCCCAGTCCACTGCAGTTGACCCCATTAAGGCTTGTTAAACATGGAACTCGTTAAAGGGATAGTTCACATGTTGGGAAGTGGGGTTGTATGAGGTATTCAGTGTATTACCGACAATAGATGGTGGTCGGCACGCCCCCAGTTTGGAGAAGCAGACAGTAGTACCAGCATGAAAGATACGTATTCGTACTGCATGGACAGGGACAGCAGCAGAACGTTTTTTAGCCACCTAAAAGAAAGGCCCACCCACAAAAAATCAATATCAGTGTAGCAGGATAACGAGGATGATGAATTCAATCAAAGTTCACATTCTTGAAACCTCCTCCAGACACTATTCACACGACCTCCAGGCCACTAATGGAAGTTATTGTAAGTGACATGCCCACAGTTTATAACCAGTCTGGACAAACTCACAAGCAGAAACTGAGATATCAATACTAAGCTACATACTGGAGGTTTATGACCCCCATCCCCCTGTTTACAGCCTACCTTGCATTCCTCTGGCCATGCAGCCCTCAAAATCACACACAGACACACGCACATCCTATTGTGTGACTTTGGTGAATCCAGCCTCACCCTTTAAAACATCAAAATCACATAATAACACAAACTAATCGATGCGAGGCAGCGGTAGACCAGGAACTCTTGTGTTCTGTGAGGTAAAATTACTGATTTTGTCAAAGGAGTCTGGTAGCGGGACAAAGCCTGTTAATGTCACGTAACCGAACACTTCCTCACTTCCCTGGAGTCATACGAGAGGATCGCCAACTGTGAGCAGAATTGCACAAGAGTTCATTTGAGACTTGTGTGTGTTTTCATCCATGCTTTACTTTACAACCACAGTGGTTATGTGAAAGCAAGCAACTAATACACCTATTTGGAAATGACCTCAGCTAAGTGTGTGACGTTTGGATGAGCTGTTCTTGAGAAAGCTGCAAGCCTCAACACCAAAGGCCAAGTACTCGGCCCGTTCTAAACCGGCATGTTTACAACGGTCACTACGAGTGTTTGTAGTACAACGGAGGAAACAAACTGACAGCCAATCAGAGACCAGGATTTTCTTTAGCTGTGGTTTAATCAATTTTAATCAGTTACAAGTTATCATTTCAGTACATTTTTTTTTGCCTTAAATCAGTTCTTTGCCTTTTGTATTCACCCGTAGAGATGACCTTGTTACAGTGAGCTGTACAGGACTGCAGTAATCTGAGGGTAAGGTAAAGATAACATGGTTATTATGGTTCAGCCAACACAGCCGGAGTGTTCCACCTGCGCTCTCCAGACGGGAGGTACAAGATGAACTTCAGTCAGGCCGACGCCGCCTGCCAGGCCGAGGGCGCCACACTGGCCAGTTTTAAACAGCTGGGAGACGCACAGCAGGTAAACCCACCCACTGATGAGGTTTCCATAGAGACTGTAGACAGATCAATACACCACAGTCGTATACGCCTACAGTGTATTCATCACAAAAAAAGCTGAAGTTGATTGTTTTAGTAGAGTCCAGCTACGCTCTCCTAAGCTGCTGTGTGAGAGCAGCGTGCATCGCCTTGATTCTTAAACTCCCCGTTTGAGTAACGTTTGCTAAAAACCACAATGTTCAGCTGTTTTAGGAAATTACTGAGCCTTTTTTTAAATGTCCTGTTGAACAACACTTTATTGAACAATTAATCATTAATGCATGAGCATTACGCTCGAAAAGAAAACAAAAAAAAAAAATATATATTGCCTCAAATGTTGAACCATGATCTGTGGTCGAGACAAGAAGTGCATGCTGTAGATATCTATGGCATCTGATTTTACCCGTTGATCAAATAGATGTATCCAACACATTATGACAACCTCTTCTAGCTAATGGAGAAGTATTACTTTCACCAGTCCATGCTGGTAATTGCGATGAATCATTTATCCTGCTGCCATCCTTCTTCTCTGGTCCTGACAGCTGGGGATGCATCTGTGCGTGGCCGGCTGGATGGAGGGGGGAAGGTGGGATACCCGATCCGTTTCCCCTCGGTCAAGTGTGGAGACAACCACGTGGGCCTAGTTATCTACAAAGAACCTGTGGACCAGAGCAGCAAATATGACGCCTACTGCTACAGGCTCAAAGGTACTATGACAGTACAGCCTCTGTGTTCAGACAGACTGGAGGTTTCAGTTCCTGAATAGTAGGTTGTTTTAACTTGTTGTTGTTTAGCCTGCTGCAGCATCACTGCTCTCTGTGGATTCAGTGACGATGACAGTGTTTTTAATTATGGGTACCCTCCTGGATGAGAAAACGGGCGGGATTTACAGAAATCCTTCAGAGATGGTTCTGCCTGAAGCACATGCCAGTGCTGAGTGTCTCTTTAATTTGTAGAGTGTAATGATTGTATTCAGTAGAAAAACAGGCCCGGTTTAAATTTCTTGTCTTTTGCGCATTAGATAAGAGATCAGAGCGAGAGGTGGTGTTTATACGCTGCATGGCTTTCTGGGTAGAGTTGGAGGCATAACCTCTTTCGTTGAATGGATTTGTCATGGTGGTTGTTTTGGAGTGAGTCATCAGGATTTGAGCAATTGCATTTTAGTCTCAAAAACTGACCAGCTGTACCCCAAAGTCATCGTTTTGTCCTTCAGTCAACTTAAGTCCTGTGATCATGACATTTAACAATCAAGCTGAAAACGATTTGGAGAGGATTGGTTGTCCTAAACACTGAGTAATACCACCAAAAATGCTTTACCATTTGAATAGCCTCACTTACAGGAAAGAGAGAGATCCTGTAAATTAATTTAAACCTGAAATTGAGATTTTACTAAAAGTTGCATTTGAATCACACAAAAAATGAGTATGCCTATCTGACTAACCAGCATCTAGTTATCCTCATATCTTATTATCATATTATATGTATAGCCGTCCCAAAATCCACAAACATTCTACAGAGTAGTCTACAGTCTCAGGAAGAGGATCTGTCACTGAACCAGTATCTTAATATGTGGAAGATTTTGTTAAAGATCTACTCTCTTATCTTGGAGACACGAAACATGTACTGAACTGTCTGAGTGATTGCACTCTGAATCAGAGCACAACACTGGTTTCCCTTGATGTGGGAAATTTATATGGCTTTATTCCTCATGAAGATGCTTTAAACTCTCTCTCTCAACTCTCTCACTCTGCTGCCTATTACCTATCCATTCAAGAAACAACACAAAGTCCCCCCAGTGCATTCCTATTCCTATAGAGCTGCCACACCTTGTTCTGAGTCACAACCACTGTATGTACAATATGAATCCAGCTGGTACCTCCAACAGGCTGGGACTGCAGTGGGAAAAGCAATAGCGCCTTCTTTGGCGGGACTGGTCGTGGGGAAATGGGAAGAGACCTGTTATAAATGATCCTAATAACAACCCATCTTCTTCATCTTCATCTTGCTTATCCGGGGTCGGGTCGCGGGGGCAACAGCTCCAGCAGGGGACCCCAAACTTCCCTTTCCCGGGCCACATTAACCAGCTCTGACTGGGGGATCCCGATGCGTTCCCAGGCCAGTGTGGAGATATAATCTCTCCATCTAGTCCTGGGTCGTCCCCGGGGTCTCCTCCCAGCTGGTGTGAATATCCTGTTCGTGATATTCATGGACAGGATATCGAGGCGTAGTCGGGGGGAGGAGGGTTTGCAGATTGGTGTGCTGAGGATCTCATCGCTGCTTTTTGCAGAGGATGTGGTTCTGCTGGCATCATCAGTCTGTGACCTCCAGCGCTCACTGGATCGGTTCGCAGCCGATTGTGAAGCAGCTGGGATGAGGATCAGCACCTCAAAATCGGAGGCCATGGTTCTCAGCAGGAAACCGATGGATTGTCTACTCCAGGTAGGGAATGAGTCTTTACCCCAAGTGAAGGAGTTCAAGTACATCGGGGTCTTGTTCACGAGTGAGGGAACAATGGAACGTGAGATTAGCCGGAGAATCGGAGCAGCGGGGGCGGTATTGCAGTCGCTGTACTGCACCATTGTGATGAAGAGAGAGTTGAGCCGGAAGGCAAAGCTCTCTATCTACCAGTCAATCTTCGTGCCTACTCTCACCTATGGTCATGAGGGCTGGGTCATGACCGTAAGAACTAGATCGCGAGTACAAGCGGCCGAAATGGGTTTTCTCAGGAGGGTGGCTGGCCTCTCCCTTAGAGATAAGGTGAGAAGCTCAGTCATCCGTGAGGGACTCGGAGTAGAGCCGCTGCTCCTTTGCGTTGAAAGGAGCCAGTTGAGGTGGTTCGGGCATCTGGTAAGGATGCCTCCTGGGCGCCTCCCTAGGGAGGTGTTCCAGGCACGGCCAGCTGGGAGGATAACAACCCATGATAGTCAAAAATAAAACTATACAAACGGTACACTAATGACATTGTGCTGTTTTTAGAGGGGACGCAAGGGGAACTGATGGGCTTTGTGTAATATCTTAATCACAGACAAAATCAGTTACTTGGACTTAACCATACACAAAGTTGAAACTGGAGCTATTCATACCGCTACATACAGAAAAGACAGAACACAATTCAGTACTGCATGCTGCAAGCAATCATGCCAAACAACAAAAAAGAGGTTATGCCTCCAACTCTACCCAGAAAGCCATGCAGCGTATAAACACCACCTCTCGCTCTGATCTCTTATCTAATTCGCAAAAGAGATTCAAACCGGGCCTGTTTTTCTACTGAATACAATCATTGCACTCTACAAATTAAAGAGACACTCATGAAGCACTGGCATGTCCTTCAGGCAGAACCATCTCTGAAGGATTTCTGTAAATCCCGCCCCTTGTCTCATTCAGGAGGGTACCCACAACTAAAAACACTGTCATGTACAAAAATATCACTCCAAAAAGACCAAATGGTTGACGTATCAGTGTAGTAACTGTGCCTGCAGGAACCATACAACCAATGCAAACAAAATCAATCGTTCAATCATCACCACACCAGGAGGAAAGTTCCCATCCGGGAATTCATAAACTGTAAATGAACACGTGATTTACATGTGACTATGTCCCTGCGGTCTAGTGTATTTTTGACAAACCAAACCACCCCTTATACCTTGTATCTGAGCACAACACTGCGATCTGCATGCTTTTTAGGTTAGGACTATTTGTAGTCTTTTGCAACCTACAGACTATGAAGGTGACCACTGACCCCTCAACGATACAGGATCATCTGTAAGACTAGCCTTCGATTAAAAATATTCACGTGTCCTCCCATTACCATCTAGTATATGGTCCTAATAGGGAACCAATGATGGCAGGAACAGCTCAGTGTTGTATGTCGTTGTTGTATGTTATTGTTCATGTTGATGGAGACAAACATTCAGTTTAATGTTAAGAGATATAAAAAATGTGAAAATCCTCACATTTCAGAAGCTGGAACCACAGCATGTTTGGTGTTTTGACTTCACAAATGACTGTTGTTGACTAAGTTTCTGTTCATTGGGAAATTGATAAGTTGACAAATTATTTCAGGACCAATTTAATAATTCCTTTTATTATGATTATGAAATTATTGACATCCGATGGCTCCGTCTGAAAAGGCTGAGAGGAAGTCTGCATGTAGCACAGGCTTGCAGCTGAGCGCTGCTGGAGAGGCCGTCTGTACTGCGCAGATAGATCAGCCTCACACACACACACACACACACACACACACACACACACACACACACACACACACACACACACTATTTGCTGTTGATTACAACCAAACCTCTGGAGCCCATTGTAATCAGGACAGCCCTACAGCTGTAGTATATGCGTTTTGGGTGCATTTACCCCTGAACACACATTTTAATGCTGGGTGTAAAGGTGTGAAATATCAATCACAGTTTATTCCTCTGTAAGAGGCTGATGGTGAGAGTTGAGAGCTGATCTCTGATCAAAACATCCAGATGACAAATCACAGGGCTGAGTTGAGACTTGAGGCGACAGACCTAAAGACGTTGTGTGTGTGTGCACAGATGTTTCCTGTGTGTGTCCTGCTGGTTACACTGGAAACGGAGACTTCTGTAACGGTGTCCTGACCAGCGTCCTCGCCACGTACAGCAACTTCTCCATCTTTTACAAGGTGAGTGTGACAGTTGGACTGTACTTCTCGTTTATTATTGCTTGGATCAGTATTTCCAGTTTTGGTTTTCATTCCTATCAGTAATGATAATAATATACAGCATGTTCATAACTGGAGTTTAGTGTTGTATCTGAATTAGCTGATTCAGTTGTTTGATTCATATTTCACCATCAGTGGCTCGTTCGCCAGCTGTGTGGTCACCAGCTGACTAATAACATCCGTTCATATTAATGTAGGTGTCTTTTTATGATATTACTATTGTGAGGCACCAGACAGTGAGGCACACAGTGGCATCGCATTGTTAATTATCTAATTATCTAATTAGCTAATTTATCCTCAGATGAAAATTAGAAATGTGTCCGGAGCCATCAGTCATTATGTTCTGCAACTTATTTTTATTTATTTATTTCCTTATTTTTGGTATAAAGAGCTTTCCGGGTCTGATGCAGGTGTGTTTCATCATGGAGTCATTTCCTCAGAGACGTACAGTTTGTCTCCTCAAACTTGATCAGAATCCAGTTTAGTCTTGTTCAGCACAACAGTGACAATGCAAACCGAGTACCAGCAGCTGTTTTTAGTATAACAACTAGGTGATAGTAGATATCAACAAATGTACTGTACAAAGATGACAACTATTTTATACGTAAACTAGAAAAGCACTTGGAGAGCGCAGACCTCCGCCAAGCACCATAGTTTCCCCCCTGGCGGTTTCTTCTGGATCTGTCTCCTCAAGTATTAAAACTAGATCAAATTCGTTGACATACTTCAGATGCAGAATTGTCTCAGCTACACGATGCTGCTTGTTAGAAATCTCTACCTCTAATATTAAATGCACAGTAGGCCAAAATGTAAGAGTACCCCCATTTTTTTATATAAATTGCTATAAAATCCACCATCTGGATCAGATCTGGATCAGCCTTTGGGATTTGATAGAAGTACACATTGTAAATCCCTGAGTCAAATTTCATGAGCTTTGGGCAACAATTACCAGAGATATTGAGAAACTATTTTTTGGGTCCCATTGACCCCAATGTTAACGAAAATTTCAAAGTGATCCAGAATCCAGGATTTCTTCCGGATCACCCCCAAAATTTAATCAGTTCTTCCTTTTCACATTTTCAACACATCCTGAAAATTTCATCAAAATCCGTCCATAAGTTTTTGAGTTATCTTGAACACAGACAAACAAACAGACAGATAAACGCCGGCAAAAACATAACCTCCTTGGTGGAGGTAATTAGTAAAATACTTCTCGAGACTCTTACATTGTTAATCAAACCTTTGAGACAACACAGAGGTCACGTTCTGAAGATATCTGCTCTGGAAGACGTCCAGTTAACGGGGCAATGAAAAGAAAAGGCAGCTGCTTTCAGCTGATACTGTAGATAGGGAGGCTCAGCTCTGACTGAACTACCCCCACAAAAATGAAGCTGTAGGAGGCTTCATTTTCAGTTCAAGGTCTGGCTTCAACCGTGGAGCTCCAAAATACAAAACTATGAAATAGAACCTATCTTTACTACAAATGAGTTCAGGGATTGTAGTTATGTAGTTGTCAAACCAGCAGAGTTAGTCTTTTGGCTCTTACTGCATGTACACATTGACCTTATATTGTATATTTCAGCAACAAGGAAGTACTCTGACTCTGTTGTTTTGTCTTTTGATTCCCTGTCTGCACTGAAAGAGGTTGTGTGTCGGGTTGTGTACATTAACATCTGCTGCTTGTGATCAACCCAAGGCTACATTTTAACAAATATCTGACCAGTTTTATAATATAACGTACACCATGCAGTGGATTAGATTATGGGACTCTCGTCAGCCATTATTTACATGGCAGCTAGGTTTGAGCGATATGACGAGATTATGATGGGCTGCTAACTTCGCTGTCCTCTTTCTCCCTCTCTTTCTCTGTCTCTTTAGCTGTTGTTGGACTATAGTGGTCAGTCCTCAGAGGGCAAACAGCTCGTTGACTTTATGTCTCACAGGAAGTCTGAGGTCACGCTGTTTGTTCCTCATAATGCTGGCTTCGCCCCAAACCAGGTGATGTACCCTTCAATAATTACCTACTAATTACTAGATCTACGAGAAAAAAACAACACTAATTGCCCTTTTTGTTTGCGTGATCTCAAGGTAACTGACTTTAATGTTTTTTTTAATATATATAAAACTAATAACTTAAACAAGTCAGAAGTATTTTATGCTACTGTTTTACTTACCAGTCTGTGTATCACTTAATGGTAAACACTTAGAAATAAATAATTTACAACAGCAGGATAAAAAAATATTTAACTTAAAAAGATTGAAGCACAAAAAAAGAAAGAAATTGAAGAGGCTGACTAATGAAACATCTAAAGGTAAATAAGAGGTCTGAGTTATGAGCCCTGAGGAACTCCAACCATGTTGGCTCAGTCAGGTATGTCATTAACAACAACAGAAACTACTTTTTTATTTAATTAAAAGAAGTGAATACATAAGTATAACAAATACAGTATACAGCAGGTGACAATAATTAAAGGGATATTCACATGAAACATAAATAACTATTTAACGGCAAAATAAGAAATGACATTTAAAAGCTAAATAGATATACAGACATCAGGATATCGAGAGTGTATGTAGAATAAATAATATACTGTATGTATATTTTTAGTTTTATAGGTCCAGTAGGAAGTACAACATATAGAAAATAAACAGGAAGGATCTAATTTTAAAAGGTCCTCTAAAAGTTTTTTGTGTCTGAAACTAATTGTTGCATTAGTATATTAAGTTTTAAGAAAATAATTAATTCATTATATAGTATATAGTATATTTCACATTTCTATATACATACATATACATATATTAGCCTTTAAGAAATAGTTACAGTATGTACAGTCGGTGTGTAAATTTTAGATGAACTGTTAGTATTACAATTATCACAATTAATTAATTAATTGTGTGTTTGTGTGCGTGTGTGTGTGTGCGTGTTTAGACTCTTTCTGGTAGAGATCTGGAGTATCACATCTCAACCAATCACAGCAGACGACCATTCAAGGATCTGAGACACCAGGAGGTCATCGTATCCAGGCTTGGGTTCAACCTGACTGTTACCCATGGCAACAACGAGGTCAGAAACACACACATACACACCTTTCAGGCAGAGGTCACGTTAACTAGATATTTTACATAACTGGCAGAATTTTATTAATGGCGGAAAAGTCACAGTTTTTGAAGGACGAGAGCCCTTTGAGAATGTCTGTGACCACTATGTGCCGGTGCAGAAGGAGTGCAAGCTGCAGGATTTCCTCCCGGTGAAACAAGTGCTTGCAGGAACTTGAAATCCCATGTCTGGAGAGTCTGGTAATTCCAGTCTCCAGTGTAGCAGCAGGTAGCAGGTTAGCTGTCAGAACAAATATGTAAAAACTATTGACAATCGTCCCTGCAGCAGTCTTCCTTGGTACATTTGATCGCGCACAAGCCTGTACACAGTTTAAGTCCATGTGAACCAGGAGGAAGGTTTGACTTCAGGTTAGGCTACATCAGGTTTGTTCATGTTTTAACTGTAATTGTCTAATTTTGTAAAATTGCATTGTTCATATTTGCCTGTTTATGCACCATGACTGAAGTGTTTTTAGTGGCCTCCACTGTCACTGCGGAAAAAAAATAATTTATCTGCTTTGTGTGTGTTGAAAGAAAGATAGATAAGAAATATTTGGTTTTAATACTTATTTGTTGGCGTTTAGCCTTCAGGGTTTTTCCTGGCTCAGATTGGGCCTATGTACGTCAGTAAGCATGATTGGTCCACATGCAGTAAAGGCATTGGGTCTGTGTAACAGAACCTGACCAAACTGTCAGAAACAGACTCCATGATGGTGGCATGAGGGCCTGACGTCCTCTAGTGGGACCTGTGCTCAAAGCCCAGCACCGGCTTGATTGGCATTCGCCAGAGAACACCAGAACTGGCAGGTCCGCCATTGGCGCCCCGTTCTCTTCACAGATAAGAGCAGGTTCACTCTGAGAACCTGACAGGCCTGAAAGAGTCTGGAGACGGCGTGGCGAACGTTATGTTGCCTGTAAGATCATCCAGCATGACCAGTTTGACAGTGGGTCAGTGATGGTCTGGGAAGGCATATCCTTGGAGGGTCACACAGACCTCCATGTTATAGCCAACGGTACCCTGACTGCTGTTAGGTACCGGGATGAAATCCTCAGAGTGATTCTCAGACTTTAAGCTGGTGCAGTGGGTCCTGGGTTCCTCCTGGTGCAGGACGATGCCCGGCTTCATGTGGTCAGAGTGTAGGCAGCTCCTGGATGACAAAGGCATTGATGCCTCATGTTCCCCTGACCTAAATCCAGTTGAGCACCTATGGGACGTTATGTATCGGTGCATCCGACACTGCCAAGAACCGCCACAGACTGTCCAGGAGCTCACTGATGCCCTGATCCAGGTCTGGGAGGAGATTCCCCAGGACACCATCTGCAGACTCATCAGGAGCCCAGACGTTGTTGGGAGTCCATGCAGGCACACGGGGGTCAAACACAATACTGAGCCACATTATGAGTTGATGAAATTCATACAAGTTAGATCAGCCTTCAATTTTTTACTTTGATGTTCGGTGTAATTTTAAATCCAGCCCTCAGTGGGTTGATGATTCTGGTTTCCTTTGACCGTTAACATAATTTTGTTGTCAACAAATTATACAGTGTACATCAGTAAATATTTTTAACTTGAATAATTTGTTCATCAAGATCTGATGTGTGATTTAAGAGTTTTCTTTATTTTTTTAGCAGTGTTGTGTACTATACATGTAAATCAAAGTATTTCTGAACAAGAGATTCTAAGCAACTGCTGCTTTCAGGTCCATGAACCCAAACAAAGAGGTAAAAGTAAACAATCAGAGATGTTTATTACCTTACTTTATTATGTATCTTTGTTATCTATTTTAATGATCTCCCCTCAGAGCTATAAGATGGTGAACCGGCGGCTACTGTTGGATTGGGACATTCCTGCTGTGAACGGGATCATCCACGTCATCGAGGCCCCGCTGACAGCCCCCCCTGCACCGGTGAGTGGAGTTGGTTTAACCTATAGTAGGCCTGCGTGGTATGAGGAAAATCTGTGATGTGCGATAACGTTGTTCAATATTACGATGACTAAATTACATGATAAATAAACATTCCTGACATGAAAATAGCAGGTGAAGTTTATAAAGACTGAAACACTGACATTAGTCAGCATGTCATTCCTCCGTCCTCCATCCTCCGTCCTCCGTCCTCCTGTCCTCTGTCCTCCGTCCTCCTGTCCTCCTGTTCTCTGTCCTCCATCCTCTGTCCTCCGTCCTCCTGTCTTCTGTCCTCCATCCTCCGTCCTCCGTCCTCCTGTCCTCTGTCCTCCGTCCTCCTGTCCTCTGTCCTCCGTCCTCCTGTCCTCTGTCCTCCTGTCCTCCGTCCTCCGTCCTCTGTCCTCCGTCCTCCTGTCCTCTGTCCTCCTGTCCTCCGTCCTCCGTCCTCTGTCCTCCTGTCCTCCGTCCTCCGTCCTCTGTCCTCTGTCCTCCGTCCTCCGTCCTCCGTCCTCCCTCTGCTGAGGTGATTCACTGCTGCAGGTAACGTTAGCGCTGGTAGAGGAGGAGCTGCTTTGTCTCAGCCATCTGATGAGGTTACATATACGATCCATGACAAACTGACCTTAACAGTTAGACTACATTACTTACTGCCAGCTGTATTTTTAGCTTGTGTAGTCGAGGGTTACATTGCTCCTATAGATCCTACACATTATGAAGATAATAAATCAATAACACAGAGGCTCCGTAGTCTGCACCCTTGTCAATAACAGTACATCATCGCTTCACGTTTTCCGTTCCATCCTTCACAATAAACTCCCCGGACACAAACACTAATGCACTGTGCTTGTTTAAACATAGCTGCGGTGGATGAGAGACTGCAGGCATAGTAGAGTAAAACGTCACTTTCCCATGTTAAACCTTTTCATCATGTTTATGCTTGTTGAACGGGTGTAATGATCATGTATCTTGGCTATACACTTGCAAAGTTTTATTGCACTTTCAAACAGTAACAAGCATAGTCTTAGGCATAGGCTTCTCTGATCAGCTGTTTTCTGACTTCACTGTGTGAGACAGAGCAGAGGGGAGAGGCTGCAGCATGTAAATACTACGGTCTTAAGCCACGTTTAATAACGGGGTTCGGTAACAACCCATAAATATAATGATTTTTCTTATTCCTTGTCTCCTTGTATTCCTTCTGACCTTCAGGCCTTTTGCAATGTGTTCATTGCATATGTTCATATCACAGTGATGATGAAAATAGGATTAATTGACCAGCCCTAACCCAGAGCTGCTGACTATTAAGGCTCAAGTCTGCTGTGTTTTGGGCCAAAAAGTTGCACTCTAACACACCGAAAAGACCACAGACACTGGCGACTACAATGTACATCGTGTGGAAATAACTCTCCACACCAGCAGGCGGCAGTCATCTGTAGTCTACAAACTGTTTGGATACGTACAATAAGTCTAAGTCAGTGTCTCGTGACCATTTTCACACCACTCTCACTTACCACTTAGCTTCATTCCAGATGGCCGTGTCAAAAGAGGGCATGGTGAGGAGTGTCCTGCTCTGGATGATGTATTGTTGGTCTGAAGCGTGTACCATAAAACTGCAATTATAAGCCTTTTATTTGCTTCCATCACTGAACTCAACCGGCATATATTTTGGACAGGTGTCTAAATGGGACGGGCCTTTTTGTTTGCATAAAACTCATGCTCAACAAATAAATACTATTAATATGAAATACTATCAAATTGATTAGGCTTATTTAAACCAGTATGAATATTACTTGTGTAAAAACTAGGCTATCAAATAACATCGAGCTCTGTAACGATACTCAGCTTACGACATACCTCTCGTTATCCAGCTGACAGCTACCAGCTGGCCTGCTGAAAAGGAAAAGGGATGAAAACTAAAGAGAACAAGGTGGGGACACCTTTATTTTGTAGTGGACTTCACATATTAATAGATTATTTTGAATGAAAAAACGTTTTGATTCTTTTGTTAGTGAATCTTTTATGGACAAAAGGAATATAAATAATGAAGGAATGGACGCATTCAGACTTCATGACAGCTTCAAATATAAGGAGTGGCCACTTTTTATTTGTCTCTCTTGTTTAGTGCTGTACCGAATGTTTTGAAAGTTAATAACATTGACATTTCTAATCCACTGCTCGTTTGAGTCGTTACTGCAAACCCGCACCTCAGTGAGTCTGCGACTTGCCGTAAATTAGTTTAGTTTTATACAATGCTTATTATGACAACGTTACACATAAAAATGGCCGCCGCTCTGACCATGTTGCTACGTCGATTCGAACGTCCTTTCTGCTCCTGTGTTTCTGTATCGTGAACGGCTGCAGTTGTGAGCGCAGCCACCAGGAGGCGCCATGGCGACCTTTCCGTCTCCGCTCTGCAGCGCTTTCTAATTAAAATGTGCTGTCTGTTGTTGCTAGGCGACAGCTACAGCTGTGGGCAGGGAGCAGATGGCTGTTTCTTGGCACAGCTTTCAGGAAATGAAGATTCAATCAGATGAGTCTGAGATAATGAAGAAAATGATGACTAGCTCACAACAGATTAATCTGAAACCTTTAGCTAAATAATAATTTATTTTATTCCCCCAAATGACTTAATGTTCAGTGTTCACCTTATTTCTATTCGTTCTCACCCCCTCCCTCATACTGATGTGAATGTTCTTCAGATTTCAGTTTAAACAGTATTGATCCAGTCTGTAATTAATTCAGCTACATAAATAGTTTTGTCTGGACAGACCTTTACGGTCCTGTTTCAGGATCTCTAGTGTTTGGATCAAGTCACTGGTGAAAACTGGGAATCACAGCATTCGTCTGAACATGTCATTTTTTTGGAAATGTTTGCCCTGTAAAATCATACTACATACTGTAAAATCATTATTCACAAATAAAACAAGGCAGAGGTGAGCATGGCTCACATACCCTCGCTCACCCCACTCCCACAACAACCATCATACCAACTCTGAAGTTCCTAAGTTAAAACGTTTTTTGAGCTCTGCTCCAGAAACGTAATAGAAGTTGAAGAGAAACCACCCAGGAATTGTAACCTCAGAAAGGCACAACTAGACCACATTGTGCAGCTGAAATATTTTGCCCCAGGAACAAAACTGAAATTGGAAAAAATCACTTTTTCATTTTCAGTTCATTTTGGGCCCTCTGGACTTCTAACCTTCAAACATCATACCAAATTTGAAGCTCCTCAGTTAAAAATGTTTTGTCGTGCTCCAGAAACAAAATTGAAATGGGAAAAAAAACAGCTTTTGATTTTCATTTCAGTTCGTTTTGGCCCCCTGGACTTCTAACCCCTAAGAAGGCACAACTAGACCACACTCTCAACCACAACACCAAATTTGAAGTTTCTAAATCAAATCGTTTATGAGTTCTTCGACTATGTTGTCGCAGGGTATAAAAGGTTGGGACGAACAGTTCACTAATTACTATACAAAAAGGAGCTTGCTAATGATAATAACAATAATAGCTGCCTCGACCCTGGGTTTTGTCTTTAAGCTTTTTGGGCATTATCTGTAGTAATAATAAAGGTACAAAATTAAGCATAGTGTTAAGACAACAACCTTCAGATTTTCTTGTGGGAAGTATAGTATGCTGGAAAGAGTGACAGAGTGACATCATAAATAAGTCATCACTGATATGCCTAAACAAATTTATTTTAAAATCCTCCTAATCTAGATCCTTGTAAACGTTGCTGCTGGCTGAAGCGTCCTCTCTACCTACCGTAGATTACCTGGATCATATCAGCTGAGGGACGAGGACAGAGGACAGGATGAAGGACTGATGTCTGTGTGTTTCATTCATGATCAACTACAGGAATATTATTTATTTTATTGACATAGATTTGTTTCCTGTGAGATATTATCAAGTTAAAATATAAACAAATCCTGATCTTGTTCTGAATTGATTCTTTTTTTAAAATCATTTTTAAAAAATATATTGAATAGCAGTTATTTAGTACTGACAAAGAACCAATAAGAGTATCAATAAAGAACCGAACCAGGCGCTAGCGAGCCACAAATGGAGTAAGACATTTTTTTGGTGCTCCTGCAGAATCCTGACTAATTTCATATTTAAATGACAATTTTACACCCAAAAGCCAGTGAAACTCCCAGAATCCATCTTCACCAAACCAAGGCATTATTAAGGATTACCAAAATAAACGTGAATCTAAAACGTCTAAACTCCATAAATACAAGTACGAGGGATCTTCGAGCACTAAGCCCACTACGTCCTCGACGAAGAGTCCAGACATAACCGACCAAGACCCACACCTGTTCGCGGACTCATTGACCATGGACTCTAACTCAATGAAAACAGGTATCCTCTCCTCTGTAAGAAAGGACTTAACCGCTGTGACAGGAGCTGAAGGAGCTGAACGTTTAAAACATGGAGACAGGTCTGTCAACATGGTCGAAGACGAAGTGGACGAAGTGGTCGCGGTGCAAACGGATGTAACAGACCTCAAGAAGCAAGTGGAGGAATTAAAAGTAAAGAGTGAGGACATGGAGGGAAGGATGAGAAGAGGAAATATTCATATCACCGGAGTCGCTGAACAACCTGGGTCAAGCTCGCCTTTGGCGGTTGCTAAACGGCTAAAAGAGGCGCTCCAGATGGATAAAGAGGTGCAGGCGGAGCGCTGCCAAAACCATGGACTATGTGAGGAAAAAGTCATCCCTGCATCCGAGTTGTAGAACTAGCTGGAGGTATCCTTATTCTGTTTATAAAGAGACGTGTAGCCAGAGATAACTTAGTTATTGTTAGGTTAAACAGATCATAAAAATCCTATAGGGCTGCATGCACTTGTTTGGATGCCAGTGAAGGTATATACATGATGATGTACACGTGTATGTGCACGCAGATGCGCGACGTATTGAAGTGGTATTTGATTGAAACATACATGTTATGTGTAGTTTAGCTCTAAGTCTTATCATATGTTTTAGACACATAATTACACTGGAAACTGATATAGCCAGACTGAGTTGTCGTTATCCTTTTAATTCGTTATCCTTTCTTCTCCAAACTGCAGCGTTTGCGTTATCCTCTCTATTCTGTTTGGTTTTATACCCAAGCAAAGGCGAGCACCCTCTAAGGCCGCTCGCATTGCTGCTGTCCCGACTAGCCGGAGACCTTGTCCCAAAAGACTGAATGGACTCTGCATCGGCTTAGTTCAAGGCTTATTTAACCCCACGTTCAGCTCAGTTTGAGTAGATCCCAACGTTCCCCTGGGATCTTACTGTTAGTTCAAAATCAACTGGGAAATTAATTTTATCTCCTATTCCAATACATTGACTCATGTTAATGCTTAAATATTACCGAGACTGTGTTTCTGCATTTAGAATTACAGCATTCAGTACTGGTTTAATTCCTTCTATTTATGGCTGTATTTTACTTTTGTATACTCCTTTTATTTTTATTTTTCCCTTCCCTCTTACCCTCGTATGTACCTCACCACACCATTTATGCCTATTCACTGCAGATACCTGTATTCATATACCCACCAACATCTTCGTAGCCATACATCCAGATGTTGTATATTACGCTCCTTCAACAGTACTCTCCACGACACCAGCCCTCCTTATTCACCACTCTATGCCAGAGCAAATTATCGTCTTTCCTAAATCTCCTAATTCCAAACTATGGGATTAATAAAGGTTATAAGCTACAATGTCAAAGGCCTAAATAGTCCCATAAAGAGTTAAAAAAAAATGCTTAATCAGCTAAGGAGAGCTAACTGTCACACTGACACACCTATCGGACTACAACTACTCAGACTACTTTTACTCATCACACAGCTCAGGCAGAAAGAGGGGCGTCTCTATTATGATACATAGACAAATTAATTTCATACCAACTAAAGTCAGTAAGGACTCTGAGGGCAGATATATGGCTCTATCGCCGGAATACAAATATCCCTCATAAACATAGATGTCCTAAACAAAGACGAGCCCCATTTCATGACTACAATCAGTAACGCTATACTACATTACAGCTCTGGGATTCTACTACTAGGTGGAGATTTTAACTGTGTTATGTCTCAGCTTATGGATAAACAACCCGCTCAAAACCCCCAGCTTTTCAAATGAATAAAAGGCTCAAACTCTTAACAACAGAGTTAGGTCTAGCAGATCACACTTCTCACATAGATACTCAGCAGAGTTACACAGGATTGCAGACATGAAGATCTTACCAGTTACAATATCTGATCACTCCCCTCTCGTGCTGTGCTGTTATAAAGGACACATACAAGTGGTTAAACAATGGAGACTAAATGCATCACTCTTAGACAACCAGGTATTCATTACATTTGTCAAAACCGAAATAAGTACTTATCTAGATATAAACACTTCTCCCGAAACATCACCTCTCATTCTCTGGGGTTGTTTCAAAGCATATATTAGAGGGCGTATTATATCATTCGCAAGTGTAAAAAAAAAGGGTAGGGAAACAACACAGCATTAACTAGAAGACAAAATAAGACGGCTTGAACAACGCCGTAAAGGATCACCATCCCCCAGCATACTCGTTGCTCTCAAACAAGCACGGAGAGATCTAAACACCAGACTCACAGGAAAGACTGAGGGCAATTTAAGGTTCACAAATCAAAAATACTATGAAAATGGTAACAGTAAATAGGCTGTTAGCACTAAGACTGAAGAAACAACAATCATCCAATGTAGTGCAGAAGTTGAGGTCCGACAATGTAACACTTACAAACCGGATGAAATCTCACAGTCGTTTGCTGAACTCTATAAATCCCTGTACAAAAATACGGACATTTCTTAAAGGATCGAATCCTACGGCTAAAGAGCTAGATGAACCAATTAAAGAATCGGAAATAGAGCAGGTAATCTCTACATTGAAAAACAATAGAAGTCTGGGACTGGACGGATATATAAATGAATTTAATAAAACATTTAAAGAGGTAGTGTCACCATTATTACTAAAAGCATAGTTTAGTATGCCATTAAAAAGTCATATTGTGTATGCCATAAAAATGCATTAAAAAAAATCACAGCATAATATGCCAAAAAATGTCATAAAGACGTCATAGTATAGTAGCCACAAAAAGTTATGGTGTATTATGTCATAAATAAGGACATAAAAAAGTCACAGTATAGTATGCCATAAAAATGTAATAAAAAAGTCTTCACTATAGTCTGCCTTACGAAAATTAGAAAAAGTATGCCATAAAACGTCGTACAAAGAAACCAAACAAACCATAAAGTCAGGCTTTGATGACGTTCGTTGACACGTGAAGTGCTGCTTTCCATCTGTCTGTCCTCCACATGCTGCACATGAACAAGGTGAAAGAGGAGATGTCACATCGTCATCGCGTCATATCTTTCAGGAATAACTCATACGCAGTAAAATCTGGCCTGCGCTCACCGAAACTGAGCCAATAGCAACGCAGCTCCAGTTACACTGCTCATGGGTCATTGCTCGTAGCTCAAGACCTTGTCCCGGCCTCTATCGTTCAGCCTTCAGAGTTCTTCCTGTGATGAAAAACAAAATGGCTGCCAGAGTCACTTATCAGGGGGATCAATCCTGTTTGTTGTTTAATATTAATTATTCATTTAAATTGGCTGAATTTTCATCTTCCTCTGAGGAAATACAGCTGAGTCAGTCTCCATGGCGACAGAAGAAAGTCATATGGCATGCCATAAAAATGTCATAGTACAGTATGTCATAAAAAATGTCATAAAAACCTGGCACAGAGGGTCACGTCTCCATGGCGCCAGAGCACCAAAGTGTAGCTGTTGCCATGGTAATTAGAACTGGACAGATAGAGTGCGTGTGTGTGTGTGTGTGTGTGTGTGTGTGTGTGTGTGTGTGTGTGTGTGTGTGTGTGTGTGGTGTGTGTAAGAAATTCAGTGGTGTGGATCAAAAGGTTTATTGTCATGTCCTCACAGATGATGTAATTCTTGCGCGTGTGTTTGTTGAACCTGTCATCTGCAGATTCCCCATCATTCCCGAAGCCACGCCCACTCAAGCGGCACAGTGTCAGCCATCTTGGTGTCGGTGTTGCTGGCGTGTGTGTTGGCTGCACTCGGCTACTACGTCTTCAAACACAAGACGGACGCCTTCCGCTTCCACTACTTCAGAGTGAGACACACACACACACACACACACACACCCCCTTTGTATTAGTTTTACCTTGTAAAACTCCTGACGGCGGGCCGAGCTGCTACTCTGTCTCTCAGAGGTTGTTGTGAGCTGACTTTTATTTAGATATGTGAATGAAAATGGGCTCTGTGGGTACCAACGAGTCTGTCCTTTACAGCCACTTCATGATAATCACATGCAGTTTGGGGCAAAAAACATGCAGTTTTTTAAATATAAGTATAAATGTGTTATTTTCACCTATTCTTACATGGTAGTGTTTGAATATTTCTGCATACTGGGATCCATAAACAGTCTTGGAATTACATAAACTGGGGATCACTGTAAAGCTGAGACTCTGTGGATCCAATGAGCCCAGCTGTGTTCATGTGATGATGTTAGTCCCCATAGTAGCCACTTCATAGTAGTCAAACCATTTTTCCTTAACCTCACTGTATAAAATGACCTGTGGTGACCTCTAGGTAATCGCAGCTTCATGAAACTTTACAGCCACAAACTAGAGACTTGGAGCATCCAGAGGTTGGATGGCTTTCCTCAGTAGACTGACCATAAGGGGGTTTCTGAGCAGTTTACACAACAGAGGTGCTCACCATCCAATCACAGAAAAACTCAATTCTTGCAGAAATCTCAAAATTTCAAAAGTTTTTGATACCAAATCACAGCATGGCTTTTACTGTGGTGTTCCTTAATGTCTTGGTGTCCTATTGTGGTATTTTGGAGGGTTTATTGATTGTTCTTGAGTAAAAAATGGTTAAAATTAGCACCAAATCTCCGTAACAAACGGTATCAACCCTCAAAATGCTACAACAATTTATGAGACGGAGCATGAGGACGACCGTAGTTATACCATCATGTTCTATGCTGTTACCCACATTTACAGTTTCTTTTAATTGATTAATTTATTAATTAACATTCACTTCTTATTAATAACTAGAACAACTTGACACACATTGCTGAGCTGCATCTCAGATTAACCTGAAGGTTCCCAGCTTTCAGATGATGTACACCACTTCTGTGTTTACTTTTTAATTTTTCTCTACGCCTGAACATCCCCCACTCCTAAAAAAACAGGGCAGGATGGTAAAAGGTTAATGCTTTGTGTAATTACCTCTCCTTACTTCCATGTACTTCCATGTACATGTGTACTTATAAAGAGCAGATTAAGGCGCTGTTTACATTGTGTATGTGAACATAATCAAGAACTAGGCCTTTTCCATTAGAAATCCAGAACGGGGCTCTGGACCATCACTTTACGTTGGTTGAACTGGTGCCCTTAACTTTTTCACTTTGGTGCACCTGAACATAATTTAGGTGCATCCAAAAAATTTGTAAACAGGAATAAATGTTTTTGATCAGTCTCTCTCTCTCTCTCTCTCTCTCTCTCTCTCTCTCTCTCACACACACACACACACACACACACACACACACACACACACACACAAAGAAAACGACGTGTAAAATGCAATGCCAAGCTTTGATGCTTGCAGTACTCCTGTGTGAACGTGGCCAAGGCCGGGTTTTAGTGCAGTCCACATCTCGACATATTATGCTGAGATAAGAGCAGCGCGATGTGTGCGTTGTGAGTTTTGTGGTCGAGTGACAGAGAGAGAGAGAGAGAGAGACAGATGCCCTCAGAGCAGATCAGTTGTTTGTTTGGTGATTAATCGGCGCAGAGAAGAAATTAAGATAAGATAAGATATAAGATAAGATATTCCTTTATTAGTCCCACAGTGGGGAAATTTACCATTACCATACAATGAGTGGTAAATTTGACATTTTAGAGGAAAAACTGATCAATAGTTCTCATCATTTTGAATTACCAGTATGTTTGATGGTTTTGATGTGGCTTGTGTAGGAGTACAGACACACACACACACACACACACACACACCAATGAAACCAATGAAAATGTTTAGACTTTTATGGTTGATCTCTGGAGTTATTACTGACATCTTTCACATATCAGAGCCTTAATCACTGCGTTCAGTGAGTTTACATCACAGATATCGATCAGATATCTCTTGTTAACATTCGTCTGTGTCCTCTGTGGCAGAATGAGGATGAAGATGGTGCGGCGGGCGGCAGGACGAAGCCCACGTTGGTCTCCATCCCCAACCCTCTGTACAGCGGCTCTAGAGCCTTCAGCGAGCCGTTTGGGGTGAGTGAAGCAGTCACACACTGACTGAACAGTTTCACCAGCAGGACGGCCGAGCTGCTCGCCGTTTCTTAAACTGAACCACTGGTGATCCAGCCTCAGCAGGACTCATGTTAAACCAACAGAATGGGCTGCTGCTGAGAACTTAAATGCGATTCAGAATGCATCTCCACATCGAGGCAGCAAAAGAGGCGTAACGTTAAACAGAAAAGTCCCACTGTACATGACTTTATTATTTTTTCAACAAACTATGCTTTTGTTGACGTGGTATACCAGAGGTGTCAAACAAATTTCATCCCGGGCCACATCAGCATCATGGTTGCCCTCAAAGGGCCGGTTGTAATTGTGAGATTATATAAATATATCTACTCTTGATCATATTACAAATTACTATTATTAGTAGTAGTTTTATTAATAATTTATTTAATTACTAGCTCCGAAAGCAAAAGTCTAGGAAAATAATTGCAAGTAGAAATATTGTGCAATTCATTAAAAAAAACACACATGCTTGTGTATCAATATATATGCATGCACATAGACACCAAAATACTGCATGTGGGCACACACACACTCACATTGCTATGTGTTATTATAACATAAATCCCATGAATTTATGAGATTAAGAAACCCTCATCATTACTCATGTGCAGAGCTGATCTGCTGAGATCACGTGGTAGATGACATTGGTGTGACAGTGTTTCACCACTGCCTCGCAGCACAGAAGACGTACCGGCTGGTCTCCATTAACCACAAACATGGATTCACTTTCCATCTCTCATTAAATTTCCTTCCTTCTGCATCAGCTTTTCTTTTCTTGGACATTTTGGTACGATTCATAATCCTTTTTTTAAGACTCCATCACTCGGCTAGAGTGCCGCTGCTGGAAACCAGTGATATCGACGCTTCAGTGCACATGTAGCAAAATCAAGATGCATTGTGGGACATGTAGTTTAAGGATACCATACTTCTGTAAAGCGGCATAGAATTGTATGATAAGCATAATGTATTCTTTGCAAGCCCTCGCAGGGCCACATAAAATGAGGTGCCAGGCCTAATTTGACCCACGGGCCTTGAGATTGACTCGTGTACTATACTACTACCCCTGCTTTTGTCAGTTCAAACCAAGCCAGTCAACCCGGGTTAAACCCTGGTCGGGACAATTCAGATACAACCGCGAGCAATGCATACTTATTAGGTATTAAGTATTATACGTAGGTGCTGGGAATAAATGGGTGGAGGTTACACCTCAGACTACAGAGGAGATGATAGCATGATCGATAGATGGTGGCATCATCAATGTGTGCAAAAACATAAAATGTCACAGAATGAAGCATGTTTTTGTGATACAGTATAAATACAGTACACAGCATTTTTAGCTTTACAAAATGTTTAACTATGTTGTGTTTGGAGCTATAATGTCGCAAAAAACATGAACAACAACATACAGTACAGATTTACGGTATCTATTCATCCACATTTTTTTCTGCCTATTTATTTTTTAGACATATATGACTTTTATTTTTTAGACATACTATACTATGACTTTTATTTTTTAGTCTATACTATGACTTTTATTTTTTAGACATACTATACTATGACTTTTATTTTTTAGACATACTATACTATGACTTTTATTTTTTAGACATACTATACTATGACTTATATTTTTTAGACATACTATACTATGACTTTTATTTTTTAGACATACTATACTATGACTTTTATTTTTTAGACATACTATACTATGACTTATATTTTTTAGACATACTATACTATGACTTTTATTTTTTAGACATACTATACTATGACTTTTATTTTTTAGACATACTATACTATGACTTTTTTCATTTTTAGACATACTATACTATGACTTTTTATTTTTTTAGACATACTATACAATGACTTTTTATTTTTTTAGACATAGTATACTATGATTTTTTTTTCGACTATACTTTGGCTTTTTAAATTTTTTTTCTCCAAACTATATTGTCTTTTTTTGACATAGTATACTATGACTTTTGATTTTTTTTTAACATACTATACTATGAATTTTATTGACATATGTGTACTTCACTTGACATCACTTTTTTTCAACATACTATGACTTTCTTCAACAAACTACAATAACTATATTTTTGATATAGTATGACTTTTTTCAACATACTATACAGTTAATTTAAAAAAAATTCAACATGCTATACCATTGCTTTCATTTTTTCAACATACTATACTGTAAGTGTTTTTCACATACTATACTTTGACTTTTTTCAACCCCTAACGCGATAAGCAGTTGAAGATGGATGCATGAATGGATATCTGATATATATATATGACTTTTTATTGCCATACTATATTGTGACTTTTTTATGACTTTTTTAACACACTATAATATGACTACTTTTTACTTCTTCAACATACTATAACATACCATTTTTAGACATATTATACTATTACTTTTTAATTTTTTGACATACATATCATGCTTGTGGGGCTGCACAGAGCTGCAGTGGTTAACACTGTCAAGCAAGCAAGAGGGTCGCAGGTTCGAGCCCTTCTGTGTGGAGTTTGTATGTTCTCCCCATGTGAGCGTGGGTTTTCTCCGGGTTCTCCAGCTTCCTCCCACAGTCCAAAGACATGCAGGTTAATTGATGACTCTAAATTGCCCGTAAGTGTGAATGTGAGTGTGAATGGTTGTCTGTCTCTATGTGTCAGACCTGTGATGGGCTGGCGGCCTGTCCAGGGTGAACCCCGCCTTCGCCCAGTGCCGGCTGGGATCTGCTCCAGCATTATCCATCGTATAAGTGGTTGCAGATGGGCAACCCAGCTGTAGGATACACGGTTGAAGATGGATTGATATCATGCATGTGATTGTTTTAAATGTGGTTGTCTGGCAGCCTTTATCAGGTTACTTCCAAACTTCCAAGCAATCACCGTCTGTGGTTACAAGCCCAGCCTGGCGTCTTGTTTTAAGTTAACACTTCTTAAATTGACTACATTTTCAGCAGAAAGGCCTATATAGGTCAAAGGTGGAGAGAATCACAAAATCCAGACCACTTTCTGCACACCTGACCTTAACTTCAATTTATACCCTGAGGGATTGGCCATAAATATTGAATTTCTGCCAACTTTCCACTTTTTGTGCAGTTGGTTCACTGGTTTGATAATTTTCTCTCCTTCCTGCAGGACGCCGGTCAGGGGCTGGAGCCAGTAGAGCCCGAAGAACCTCCAAAGATTCTGGACCTGGACCAGTAAAACCACACACCACAATAACCTGTTGGCTTCAACATGGTTCATGTTCATTTATAAACAATTAACAAATAAATCTATATCCAAATAAGAAAAGTGATCACTTTACTTAATCTAGAAGCTCTCTTTCTTTTCGCATTAACAATGCATCAATTGATTCTGTGTAAAGTGAAAATATCTGATGAATTGTCACCAACTCTGAAGCTGTTGCATTTTTGCCCCTTTTAGCTCCTAGTTTTACATTTATGGTTTTCAGCAAGTTATCTCTGATGAACCCACGATGCACTACCTGTTCAGCACTTAACAGGAGATAGACGGTTAGAGACTAGCTGGTGAAGAAACTGAATTTAGCAGCTAAAGTTATAATAGTTTGCCTTTAAAATCTCATTAAAAAATCATGAAAAATTCATAATATAGTATGCCATAAAAACACATCACAAAAAAATTAAAGTATAGGATGTCGAAAAAAGTTGTATTCAAAAAGTCAGAAAAAAGCCATAGCATTGTTTATTAAATAGGAGTCATACTATAGTATGTCTGAAAACAAAAGATCAGGAAAAAGCCATAGTATTGTGAAAAAAAAGTCATAAAAGTCTGTATAGTATGTTGAAAAAGTGCATAAAAAGTCATAGTACAGTGTGTCAGAAAAAGACGAAAAAGTCAGTTTAGCATGTAAAAAAAAAAAACCTGTAGTATAGTATGCTGAATGCAAGTCATAGTATTGCATGTCGAAACAAGGCAGAAGTGAGCATGGCTCCCACAACACTGTCAACTATCATACTAACTTTGAAGTCCATCCACCCATCTGCAACCGCTTATCCGATGGATAATGATCCCAGTCGGCACTGGGTGAAGGTGGGGTTCACCCCGGACAGGTCGCCAGCCCATCACAGGTCTGACACATAGAGACAGACAACCATTCACACCCACATTCACACCTATGGGCAATTTAGAGGCATCAGTTAACCTGCATGTCTTTAGACTGTGGGAGGAAGCCAGAGAAAACCTACGCTGGGGAGAAGATTCAAATTCCACACAGACGGGCCCCAAGTCGGATTCAAACCTGCGACCCTCTTTAAAAAAATCATAGTGTAGTATGTTGAAAAAAAATTCCCAGTATGTTGGAAAAAGTCATTGTATTGTATGATGAAAAAAGTCATAAAAAGTCATAGTAAAGTACATAGAAAAAAGTCATGATAGTATATCGAGAAAGTCATAAAAAAAAGTCAGTATAATGTTGAAAAAATGCATAAAGTCATAGTACAGTACGTCTGAAAAAGTAATGATAAAGTCAAAGTGTGCCAAAAAAGTAAAAATAAATAAATCAAGTCATAATATAAAAAAGTATAAAAAAGTATTTTGTATGTCGAAAAAAGTCATTGTATAGTATGTTGAGAAACAAGTCATAGTATAGTACGTTGAAATTTTTGTTTTTAGTTATTAAATTATTGTATAAAAGAATAAATAAGTCATAGCATAGTATTGTCCAAAAAAGTATCCCTAAAAAGTTTTTAAAAAGTCTTAGAATAGAATCTCAAAAATAGTCATAAAAAAGTCATAGAATAGTATGTCAAATAAAATCAAAATATAGTATATCAAAAATAATAATTAAAAAGTCAGAGTATAGAATGTCAGAAAAAGTTATACTGTAGTATGTTATATAAAGTCATAGCATTTTTTGTCAAATAGTCATGGCATGTCAAAAAAGACATATAGTATGTCAGTCATAAAAAGTCATATGTAGTAGTATGTTGAAAAAAGTCAAAAAATCATAGTATAGTATGTCAAATAAAATCATAGTATAGTATGTCGACAAAATCATAAAAAAGTCTTAGAATAGTATGTTAGATAAAGTCATAGCATGTGTATCATGTTTGTTGACAACATCATAAAAATGTCATGGTATGACAAAGGTATGACAATGAAAGGTCATAAAAAGTCATAGTGCTGTATGTCAAATAAAGTAATGGTATAGTATGCAGATAAAGGTCATAATACGCCATAGTATACTATGTCGAAAAAAAGTCATAGTATAGGATGTCAGAATAGGTCATAAAAAGTCATAATACTGTATGTCAAATAAAGTCATAGTATAGTATGTTCAATAAAATCATAGTATAGTATGTTGAAAAAGTCATTAAAATGTCATAGTATAGTATGTGAAATTACGTTGTAGTATAGTATGTTGACAAAATTATAAAATGTCATAGTATAGTATGTGAAATTAAGTCATAGATTTGTATGTTGAAAAAATGATAAAAACGTCATAGTATAGTATGTCAAATTAAGTCAAAGTATAGTATGTTGACAGCATCACAAAAATTTCATAGTATAGTATGTCAAATTAAGTCGTAGTATAGTATGTTGACAAAATCATAAAAACGTCATAGTACAGCATGTCAAATTAAGTCATCGTATAGTATGTTGACAAAAATTATAAAAATTCATAGTATAGTAAGCCAGTATCGCATGTCAAATGACCTCATAGTATTGTATGCTGACAACATCATGAAAACGTCATAGTAAAGTATGTCTAAAAAAGTTATAGTATTGTATTTTGAAAAAAGTCATGGTATAGTTTGTCAAATTAAGTCAAAGTATAGTATGTTGACAAAATCATAAAAAGTCATTGTACTGTATATCAAATAACGTCATTGTATTGTCTGTCAAATAAAGTCATGGTATAGTATTTCAAATAAAATCATAGTATAGTATGTGGACAAAATTATAAAATGTCATAGTATAGTATGTCAAATTAAGTCGTAATATCGTTTGTTGACAAAATTATAAAATGTCATAGTGCTGTATGTCAAATTAAGTCGTAGTAGTGTGTCGAATTTTGTCGTAGTATAGTATGTTGACAAACTCATAAAAACGTCATAGTATAGTATGTCAGATTAAGTCGTAGTATAATATGTTCAATAATAATTATAAAAATTCATAGTATAGTAAGTCAGTATAGCATGTCAAATGATGTCATAGTATTGTATGTTGACAACATCATGAAAACGTTATAGTGAAGTATGTCTAAAAAAGTTACAGTATTGTATTTTGAAAAAGGTCATGGTATAGTTTGTCAAATTAAGTCATAGTATAGTATGTTGACAAAATCATAAAAAAGTCATAGTATAGTATGTCAAATTAAGTCGTATAGTATGTTGACAAAATCATAAAAAAGTCATAGTGTAGTATGTCAAATTAAGTTGTAGTAGTGTCTGTCAAATAAAGTCTTAGTATAGTATGTTCAATAAAATCATAGTATAGTTTGTTGAAAAAAGTCATAAAAATGTCATTGTATAGTATGTCAAATTAAGTCGTAGTATAGTATGTTGAAAAAAATTATAAAAACGTCATAGTATAGTATGTCAAATTAAGTCATAGTATAGTATGTTGACAAAATCATAAAAAGTCATATTATAGTATGTCAAATTAAGTCATAGTATTGTCTGTCAAATAAAGTCATAGTATAGTATGTTGAAAAAGTCATAAAAATGTCATTGTATAGTATGTCAAATTAAGTCGGAGTATAGTATGTTGACAAAATTTTAAAATGTCATAGTATAGAATGTGAAATTAAGTCGTAGTTTTGTATGTTGAAAAAAGTCATTACAATGTCATAGTATAGTATGTCAAATTAAGGCATAGTATAGTATGTTGGCAAAGTTATAAAATGTCATAGTATAGCATGTCAAATTCAGTCGTACTATCGTTTCTTGACAAAATTATAAAATGTCATAGTACTGTATGTCAAAAAAAGTCATAGTATAGTATGTTGACAAAATCATTAAAAATTATAGTATAGTATATCAACTTAAGTCATAGTATAGTATGTTGACAAAATCATAAAAAGTCATAGTATAGTATGTCAAATTAAGTCGTAGTATTGTCTGTCAAATAAAGTCATAGTATAGTATGTTGAAAAAGTCATTAAAATGTCATAGTATAGTATGTGAAATTAAGTCGTAGTATAGTATGTTGACAAAATTATAAAATGTCAGTATAGTATGTGAAATTAAGTCGTAGTTTTGTATGTTGAAAAAAATTATAAAAACGTCATAGTTTTGTATGTTGAAAAAAATTATAAAAACGTCATAGTACAGTATGTCAAATTAAGTCATAGTATAGGATGTCAAATTAAGTCATATAGTATGTTGACAAAATTTTAAAATGTCATAGTATAGAATGTGAAATTAAGTCGTAGTTTTGTATGTTGAAAAAAGTCATTACAATGTCATAGTATAGTATGTCAAATTAAGTCGTAGTTTTGTATGTTGAAAAAAGTCATTACAATGTCATAGTATAGTATGTCAAATTAAGTCGTAGTATTGTCTGTCAAATAAGGTCATAGTATAGTATGTTGAAAAAGTCATTAAAATGTCATAGTATAGTATGTGAAATTAAGTCGTAGTATAGTATGTTGACAAAATTATAAAATGTCAGTATAGTATGTGAAATTAAGTCGTAGTTTTGTATGTTGAAAAAAATTATAAAAACGTCATAGTGTAGTATGTCAAATTAGGTCATAGTATAGGATGTCAAATTAAGTCATAATATAGTATGTTGACAAAATTTTAAAATGTCATAGTATAGAATGTGAAATTAAGTCGTAGTTTTGTATGTTGAAAAAAGTCATTACAATGTCATAGTATAGTATGTCAAATTAAGGCATAGTATAGTATGTTGGCAAAGTTATAAAATGTCATAGTATAGTATGTCAAAAAAAGTCATAATATAGTATGTTGACAAAATCATTAAAAATTATAGTATAGTATATCAACTTAAGTCATAGTATAGTATGTTGACAAAATCATAAAAACGTCATAGAATAGTATGTCAAATTAAGTCATAGTATAGTATGTTGACAAAATCATAAAAAGTCATAGTATAGTATGTCAAATTAAGTCGTAGTATAGTATGTTGAAAAAAATTATAAAAACGTCATAGTATAGTATGTCAAATTAAGTCATAGTATAGTATGTTGACAAAATCATAAAAAGTCATAGTATAGTATGTCAAATTAAGTCATAGTATTGTCTGTCAAATAAAGTCAAGTATAGTATTTTGAAAAAGTCATTAAAATGTCATAGTATAGTATGTGAAATTAAGTCGTAGTTTTGTATGTTGAAAAAAATTATAAAAACGTCATTGTATAGTATGTCAAATTAAGTCATAGTATAGGATGTCAAGTTAAGTCATAATATAGTATGTTGACAAAATTTTAAAATGTCATAGTATAGAATGTGAAATTAAGTCGTAGTTTTGTATGTTGAAAAAAGTCATTACAATGTCATAGTATAGTATGTCAAATTAAGTCGTAGTTTTGTATGTTGAAAAAAGTCATTACAATGTCATAGTATAGTATGTCAAATTAAGTCGTAGTATTGTCTTCAAATAAGGTCATAGTATAGTATGTTGAAAAAGTCATTAAAATGTCAAGTATAGTATGTGAAATTAAGTCGTAGTATAGTATGTTGACAAAATTATAAAATGTCAGTATAGTATGTGAAATTAAGTCGTAGTTTTGTATGTTGAAAAAAATTATAAAAACGTCATAGTGTAGTATGTCAAATTAGGTCATAGTATAGGATGTCAAATTAAGTCATAATATAGTATGTTGACAAAATTTTAAAATGTCATAGTATAGAATGTGAAATTAAGTCGTAGTTTTGTATGTTGAAAAAAGTCATTACAATGTCATAGTATAGTATGTCAAATTAAGGCATAGTATAGTATGTTGGCAAAGTTATAAAATGTCATAGTATAGTATGTCAAAAAAAGTCATAATATAGTATGTTGACAAAATCATTAAAAATTATAGTATAGTATATCAACTTAAGTCATAGTATAGTATGTTGACAAAATCATAAAAACGTCATAGAATAGTATGTCAAATTAAGTCATAGTATAGTATGTTGACAAAATCATAAAAAGTCATAGTATAGTATGTCAAATTAAGTCGTAGTATAGTATGTTGAAAAAAATTATAAAAACGTCATAGTATAGTATGTCAAATTAAGTCATAGTATAGTATGTTGACAAAATCATAAAAAGTCATAGTATAGTATGTCAAATTAAGTCATAGTATTGTCTGTCAAATAAAGTCATAGTATAGTATTTTGAAAAAGTCATTAAAATGTCATAGTATAGTATGTGAAATTAAGTCGTAGTTTTGTATGTTGAAAAAAATTATAAAAACGTCATTGTATAGTATGTCAAATTAAGTCATAGTATAGGATGTCAAGTTAAGTCATAATATAGTATGTTGACAAAATTTTAAAATGTCATAGTATAGAATGTGAAATTAAGTAGTAGTTTTGTATGTTGAAAAAAGTCATTACAATGTCATAGTATAGTATGTCAAATTAAGGCATAGTATAGTATGTTGGCAAAGTTATAAAATGTCATAGTATAGCATGTCAAATTCAGTCGTACTATCGTTTCTTGACAAAATTATAAAATGTCGTAGTACTGTATGTCAAAAAAAGTCATAGTATAGTATGTTGACAAAATCATTAAAAATCATAGTATAGTATATCAACTTAAGTCATAGTATAGTATGTTGACAAAATCACAAAAACGTCATAGAATAGTATGTCAAATTAAGTCATAGTATAGTATGTTGACAAAATCATAAAAAGTCATAGTATAGTATGTCAAATTAAGTCATAGTATTGTCTGTCAAATAAAGTCATAGTATAGTATGTTGAAAAAGTCATTAAAATGTCATAGTATAGTATGTGAAATTAAGTCGTAGTATAGTATGTTGACAAAATTATAAAATGTCAGTATAGTATGTGAAATTAAGTCGTAGTTTTGTATGTTGAAAAAAATTATAAAAACGTCATAGTATAGTATGTCAAATTAAGTCATAGTATAGGATGTCAAATTAAGTCATAATATAGTATGTTGACAAAATTTTAAAATGTCATAGTATAGAATGTGAAATTAAGTCGTAGTTTTGTATGTTGAAAAAAGTCATTACAATGTCATAGTATAGTATGTCAAATTAAGGCATAGTATAGTATGTTGGCAAAATCATAAAAAGTCATAGTATAGTATGTCAAATTAAGTCGTAGTATTGTCTGTCAAATAAAGTCATAGTATAGTATGTTGAAAAAGTCATTAAAATGTCATAGTATAGTATGTGAAATTAAGTCATAGTATAGTATGTTGACAAAATTATAAAATGTCAGTATAGTATGTGAAATTAAGTCGTAGTTTTGTATGTTGAAAAAAATTATAAAAACGTCATAGTATAGTATGTCAAATTAAGTCATAGTATAGGATGTCAAATTAAGTCATAATAGAGTATGTTGACAAAATTTTAAAATGTCATAGTATAGAATGTGAAATTAAGTCTTAGTTTTGTATGTTGAAAAAAGTCATTACAATGTCATAGTATAGTATGTCAAATTAAGGTATAGTATAGTATGTTGGCAAAGTTATAAAATGTCATAGTATAGTATGTCAAAAAAGTCATAATATAGTATGTTGACAAAATCATTAAAAATTATAGTATAGTATATCAACTTAAGTCATAGTATAGTATGTTGACAAAATCATAAAAACATCATAGAATAGTATGTCAAATTAAGTCATAGTATAGTATGTTGACAAAATCACAAAAAGTCATAGTATAGTATGTCAAATTAAGTCGTAGTATTGTCTGTCAAATAAAGTCATAGTATAGTATGTTGAAAAAGTCATTAAAATGTCATAGTATAGTATGTGAAATTAAGTCGTAGTATAGTATGTTGACAACATTTTAAAATGTCATAGTATAGAATGTGAAATTAAGTCGTAGTTTTGTATGTTGAAAAAAGTCATTACAATGTCATAGTATAGTATGTCAAATTAAGGCATAGTATAGTATGTTGGCAAAGTTATAAAATGTCATAGTATAGCATGTCAAATTCAGTCGTACTATCGTTTCTTGACAAAATTATAAAATGTCATAGTACTGTATGTCAAAAAAAGTCATAGTATAGTATGTTGACAAAATCATTAAAAATTATAGTATAGTATATCAACTTAAGTCATAGTATAGTATGTTGACAAAATCATAAAAACGTCATAGAATAGTATGTCAAATTAAGTCATAGTATAGTATGTTGACAAAATCATAAAAAGTCATAGTATAGTATGTCAAATTAAGTCGTAGTATTGTCTGTCAAATAAAGTCATAGTATAGTATGTTGAAAAAGTCATGAAAATGTCATAGTATAGTATGTGAAATTAAGTCGTAGTATAGTATGTTGACAAAATTATAAAATGTCAGTATAGTATGTGAAATTAAGTCGTAGTTTTGTATGTTGAAAAAAATTATAAAAACGTCATAGTATAGTATGTCAAATTAAGTCATAGTATAGGATGTCAAATTAAGTCATAATATAGTATGTTGACAAAATTTTAAAATGTCATAGTATAGAATGTGAAATTAAGTCGTAGTTTTGTATGTTGAAAAAAGTCATTACAATGTCATAGTATAGTATGTCAAATTAAGGCATAGTATAGTATGTTGGCAAAATCATAAAAAGTCATAGTATAGTATGTCAAATTAAGTCGTAGTATTGTCTGTCAAATAAAGTCATAGTATAGTATGTTGAAAAAGTCATTAAAATGTCATAGTATAGTATGTGAAATTAAGTCGTAGTATAGTATGTTGACAAAATTATAAAATGTCAGTATAGTATGTGAAATTAAGTCGTAGTTTTGTATGTTGAAAAAAATTATAAAAACGTCATAGTATAGTATGTCAAATTAAGTCATAGTATAGGATGTCAAATTAAGTCATAATATAGTATGTTGACAAAATTTTAAAATGTCATAGTATAGAATGTGAAATTAAGTCGTAGTTTTGTATGTTGAAAAAAGTCATTACAATGTCATAGTATAGTATGTCAAATTAAGGCATAGTATAGTATGTTGGCAAAGTTATAAAATGTCATAGTATAGCATGTCAAATTCAGTCGTACTATCGTTTCTTGACAAAATTATAAAATGTCGTAGTACTGTATGTCAAAAAAAGTCATAATATAGTATGTTGACAAAATCATTAAAAATTATAGTATAGTATATCAACTTAAGTCATAGTATAGTATGTTGACAAAATCATAAAAACGTCATAGAATAGTATGTCAAATTAAGTCATAGTATAGTATGTTGACAAAATCATAAAAAGTCATAGTATAGTATGTCAAATTAAGTCGTAGTATTGTCTGTCAAATAAAGTCATAGTATAGTATGTTGAAAAAGTCATTAAAATGTCATAGTATAGTATGTGAAATTAAGTCGTAGTATAGTATGTTGACAAAATTATAAAATGTCAGTATAGTATGTGAAATTAAGTCGTAGTTTTGTATGTTGAAAAAAATTATAAAAATGTCATAGTATAGTATGTCAAATTAAGTCATAGTATAGGATGTCAAATTAAGTCATAATATAGTATGTTGACAAAATTTTAAAATGTCATAGTATAGAATGTGAAATTAAGTCTTAGTTTTGTATGTTGAAAAAAGTCATTACAATGTCATAGTATAGTATGTCAAATTAAGGTCGTAGTATAGTATGTTGGCAAAAGTCATAACAATGTCATAGTATAGTATGTCAAAAAGAAAAAGTCATAATATAGTATGTTGACAAAAAGTCATTAAAAATTATAGTATAGTATATCAACTTAAGTCATAGTATAGTATGTTGACAAAATCATAAAAACATCATAGAATAGTATGTCAAATTAAGTCATAGTATAGTATGTTGACAAAATCATAAAAAGTCATAGTATAGTATGTCAAATTAAGTCGTAGTATTGTCTGTCAAATAAAGTCATAGTATAGTATGTTGAAAAAGTCATTAAAATGTCATAGTATAGTATGTGAAATTAAGTCATAGTATAGTATGTTGACAAAATCATAAAATGTCAAGTATAGTATGTGAAATTAAGTCGTAGTTTTGTATGTTGAAAAAAATCATAAAAACGTCATAGTATAGTATGTCAAATTAAGTCATAGTATAGGATGTCAAATAAAGTCATAATATAGTATGTTGACAAAATTTTTAAAATGTCATAGTATAGAATGTGAAATTAAGTCGTAGTTTTGTATGTTGAAAAAAGTCATTACAATGTCATAGTATAGTATGTCAAATTAAGGCATAGTATAGTATGTTGGCAAAATCATAAAAAGTCATAGTATAGTATGTCAAATTAAGTCGTAGTATTGTTTCTGTCAAATTAAAAAGTCGTAGTACTATCAAAAAAGTATAGAAGAGTTGAAAAAGTCATTAAAATGTCATAGTATAGTATGTCAAATTAAGTCGTAGTATAGTATGTTGACAAAATTATAAAATGTCATAGTATAGTATGTGAAATTAAGTCGTAGTTTTGTATGTTGAAAAAAATCATAAAAAGTCATAGTATAGTATGTCAAATTAAGTCATAGTATAGGATGTCAAATAAAGTAATAATATAGTATGTTGACAAAGATTTTAAAATGTCATAGTATAGAATGTGAAATTAAGTCGTAGTTTTGTATGTTGAAAAAAGTCATTACAATGTCATAGTATAGTATGTCAAATTAAGGCATAGTATAGTATGTTGGCAAAATAAAATGTCATAGTATAGCATGTCAAATTCAGTCGTACTATCGTTTCTTGACAAAATTATAAAATGTCGTAGTACTGTATGTCAAAAAAAGTCATAATATAGTATGTTGACAAAATCATTAAAAATTATAGTATAGTATATCAACTTAAGTCATAGTATAGTATGTTGACAAAATCATAAAAACGTCATAGAATAGTATGTCAAATTAAGTCATAGTATAGTATGTTGACAAAATCATAAAAAGTCATAGTATAGTATGTCAAATTAAGTCGTAGTATTGTCTGTCAAATAAAGTCATAGTATAGTATGTTGAAAAAGTCATTAAAATGTCATAGTATAGTATGTGAAATTAAGTCGTAGTATAGTATGTTGACAAAATTATAAAATGTCAGTATAGTATGTGAAATTAAGTCGTAGTTTTGTATGTTGAAAAAAATTATAAAAACGTCATAGTATAGTATGTCAAATTAAGTCATAGTATAGGATGTCAAATTAAGTCATAATATAGTATGTTGACAAAATTTTAAAATGTCATAGTATAGAATGTGAAATTAAGTCTTAGTTTTGTATGTTGAAAAAAGTCATTACAATGTCATAGTATAGTATGTCAAATTAAGGTATAGTATAGTATGTTGGCAAAGTTATAAAATGTCATAGTATAGTATGTCAAAAAAGTCATAATATAGTATGTTGACAAAATCATTAAAAATTATAGTATAGTATATCAACTTAAGTCATAGTATAGTATGTTGACAAAATCATAAAAACATCATAGAATAGTATGTCAAATTAAGTCATAGTATAGTATGTTGACAAAATCACAAAAAGTCATAGTATAGTATGTCAAATTAAGTCGTAGTATTGTCTGTCAAATAAAGTCATAGTATAGTATGTTGAAAAAGTCATTAAAATGTCATAGTATAGTATGTGAAATTAAGTCGTAGTATAGTATGTTGACAACATTTTAAAATGTCATAGTATAGAATGTGAAATTAAGTCGTAGTTTTGTATGTTGAAAAAAGTCATTACAATGTCATAGTATAGTATGTCAAATTAAGGCATAGTATAGTATGTTGGCAAAGTTATAAAATGTCATAGTATAGCATGTCAAATTCAGTCGTACTATCGTTTCTTGACAAAATTATAAAATGTCATAGTACTGTATGTCAAAAAAAGTCATAGTATAGTATGTTGACAAAATCATTAAAAATTATAGTATAGTATATCAACTTAAGTCATAGTATAGTATGTTGACAAAATCATAAAAACGTCATAGAATAGTATGTCAAATTAAGTCATAGTATAGTATGTTGACAAAATCATAAAAAGTCATAGTATAGTATGTCAAATTAAGTCGTAGTATTGTCTGTCAAATAAAGTCATAGTATAGTATGTTGAAAAAGTCATTAAAATGTCATAGTATAGTATGTGAAATTAAGTCGTAGTATAGTATGTTGACAAAATTATAAAATGTCAGTATAGTATGTGAAATTAAGTCGTAGTTTTGTATGTTGAAAAAAATTATAAAAACGTCATAGTATAGTATGTCAAATTAAGTCATAGTATAGGATGTCAAATTAAGTCATAATATAGTATGTTGACAAAATTTTAAAATGTCATAGTATAGAATGTGAAATTAAGTCTTAGTTTTGTATGTTGAAAAAAGTCATTACAATGTCATAGTATAGTATGTCAAATTAAGGTATAGTATAGTATGTTGGCAAAGTTATAAAATGTCATAGTATAGTATGTCAAAAAAGTCATAATATAGTATGTTGACAAAATCATTAAAAATTATAGTATAGTATATCAACTTAAGTCATAGTATAGTATGTTGACAAAATCATAAAAACATCATAGAATAGTATGTCAAATTAAGTCATAGTATAGTATGTTGACAAAATCACAAAAAGTCATAGTATAGTATGTCAAATTAAGTCGTAGTATTGTCTGTCAAATAAAGTCATAGTATAGTATGTTGAAAAAGTCATTAAAATGTCATAGTATAGTATGTGAAATTAAGTCGTAGTTTTGTATGTTGAAAAAAGTCATTACAATGTCATAGTATAGTATGTCAAATTAAGGCATAGTATAGTATGTTGGCAAAGTTATAAAATGTCATATTATAGTATGTCAAATTCAGTCGTACTATCGTTTCTTGACAAAATTATAAAATGTCATAGTACTGTATGTCAAAAAAAGTCATAGTATAGTATGTTGACAAAATCATTAAAAATTATAGTATAGTATATCAACTTAAGTCATAGTATAGTATGTTGACAAAATCATAAAAACGTCATAGAATAGTATGTCAAATTAAGTCATAGTATAGTATGTTGACAAAATCATAAAAAGTCATAGTATAGTATGTCAAATTAAGTCGTAGTATTGTCTGTCAAATAAAGTCATAGTATAGTATGTTGAAAAAGTCATTAAAATGTCATAGTATAGTATGTGAAATTAAGTCGTAGTTTTGTATGTTGAAAAAAATTATAAAATGTCAGTATAGTATGTGAAATTAAGTCGTAGTATAGTATGTTGACAAAATTATAAAATGTCATAGTATAGTATGTCAAATTAAGTCATAGTTTTGTATGTTGAAAAAAATTATAAAAACGTCATAGTATAGTATGTCAAATAAAGTCATAGTATAGGATGTCAAATTAAGTCATAATATAGTATGTTGACAAAATTATAAAATGTCATAGTATAGTATGTCAAATTAAGTTGTAGTATAGTATGTTGACAAACTCATAAAAAATCATAGTATAGTATATAAACTTAAGTCACAGTATAGTATGTTGAAAAAATCATAAAAAAGTCATAGTACTGTATGTCAAATAAAGTCATAGTATTGTCTCCCAAATAAAGTCATGGTATAATTTGTCAAAGAAAATAATAGTATAGTATGTCAAATTCAGTCATAGTACAACATGTCGCAAAAACTCATAAAAAATTATAGTATGCCAAATAAAGTCATAGTATTGTATTTAAAATAAAGCCATAGTATAGTATGTTGAAAAACATCATTAAAATATCATAGTATGTCAAACTAAGTTGTGGTATAGTATGTTGACAAAATCATAAAAGTCATACTATAGTATGCCAAAAACTTCATAAGATAAGATAAGATAAGATAAAATGAACCTTTATTAATCCACGTAGGGAAATTCAGTTTTTACACTCTGTTGTTAATTTCACACAGTACACATACATGCATTAATGGAGAGATGTCAGAGTGAGGGGGCTGCTGCTGACAAGCGCCCCGAGCAGTTGGGGGTTTGGTGCCTTGCTCAGGGGCACCTTGGCAGTGCCCAAGAGGTAAACTGGCACCTCTCCAGCTACCAGTTGGTCTTGGTCCATGTTGGGACTTGAACCGGTGACCCTCCGATTCCTAAACCAAGTCCCTACAGACTGAGCTACTGCCGCCCCCAAAGTATAGTACTGTATGTCATAAATTCATAGTATTGTATGTTGAAAACATCATGAAAATGTCATATTATATTATAGTCTGTGGACAACATCATACTATAGCATGCCAGATAAAGTCATAGAATTGTGTGTCGAGAAAAGTTATAAAAAAGTCATACTATAGTATGTCAAATAAAGTCGTAGTATAGTTTGTAAATAAAGTCACAGTATTTTATGTCAAATAAAGTGATAGTATGGTAGGCTGAGAAAAGTCAAGAAAGTTATAATAAAGTGATAGTATAGTATGTCAAATAAAGTCATAGTACAGTCTGTCAAATAGTTATAGTATTGTATGTTGAGAAAAGTTATAAAAAAAGTCATAGTATAGTCAGTCAGAAACACAAAAAAGTATAGTAAAGTATGTTGAAGAAAGTCATAAGTCCTAATTTAAGATGTCAAAATTTTTAAAAAGTCAGTCTTAGTCAGTCTAAGTCAGATAAAAATAAATAAATACATGATCAATCACAGCATTGCATTTCTAAAACACATCATTATAAAGTACATCAAAAAAAGTTTTTTTTTTTTTTTTAAAACATCGCAGTAGAGTACATTGAGAGAAGTCATGGTATATAATACTACTCACCTTTTTAGATTATCCTTCTCTGGTGCTTCATATGTGCTCATTATGTTGCTGTTTCATTTACTTATTTTTTTGCCTGTCTTGTTTGTAAAGCCTCTTTGGGGGATTTGAAGGTGCTCATTAGGGGCGTCACTATTTCAATTCTAAATTCTAAATCAATCGAAATTAATTTCCGATCTCAACCATTGAAAGCAAAATCAGGATCGACAATTATTTTATTTCACTCTCTCCTGCTTCCCTGTGTGCGTCAGTAGAAAAATACACCTCTACTCAAGAAATACAACAGCCAGCCAACCTCACTCATGGTTAAAACTAGAAACCAGCACACAAAAAATCACAATAAGCACCAAGAGCCACCATGTCCTGAACAGACACGACTGTTGTGTGCCTTCCTCTCGCTCGTCCCTCGCTCTTGTCTTGCAGGTGCTGCCGGGTTGAGGTGACAATGGAGGTGATTGGAGTCCACCTGTGAAGAGTCGTTCAGCGGCCTATTGGCTCGCTCTCCTGCTACCTATCCAATCACTGTTGTGGGCTGCCTCTCTCCCTCTGACTCAGTCTACTGAAGCGTTCGACCACTGCAGTGCTCAGTAGTGAAAGTAGAAGTTAAGGTTTGTGGTGAGGAGTCAGCCTTTTGTATGTTTTGTTTCCAGAGAGGGCAGACTCCATCCACCATATTTTTGTTGACCTTTATTAATCTTCAATAAAACACCTTTATTTTGCACTTTGACTTTGTCAATCATTGGTTATTTGTTCAGTTATTCTTCCACCTAGTGGACGTGACTAGGGATGCTAATAATTAACCGTTTACCCACAACCCCACACTCACCACCGCCACACACAGTCTGTCAGAAACTCTGTAACGTTACGCCGTGCTGATAGACCGTATGTGTGTGTGGTACTTCCTAAATAAAAATGGAAGTCAGTTGTCTTTTTAAAGAAGAATTTGAAAGTGTAAATGCCATCAGTCAGGGCATAAAACCATTGATCTGTTAATATTAATATACAAATCAAGACTTCATAGTCTAACCATGGTATGTTTAAATCAAAAGTCAAATTGAATCATGGATTTGGAGAATTGTGACACCCTGATGTTTATCAATAAAACTTATTATTATTATTCAAGAGAAGTGAGATGAGAGTGGGCACGATCTATGGTTGAATTTGCGACTACAGTGAGACTTAATATTTTACTAAATACTTCAACCTGGTCAAAAAGTTTTCCTCTTATCCCGGGGCTTCATGAATCTGCTTTATCCAGAGACGAAAGGAAAAAGGTGAGACTGGAGGGAAATCACAGAGAGACCCTGAGTTTCTACTGTGTCCAATCAGAGCTCAACACAAACACACAGGCATTATAATTAGCATTAAACACAGCTGATGGGAATGTCATTAGACAAATTAAAATTAAAAATTTACCTCATGCTGGTGATACATGAAAAGGTTACAATTTATACTGAGCAGCACAATGGAAATATATACCATATTTCTAGGTAACCCTTCCAATGGTTGTTGAAACCCTTAATGAAGAAAGGGTCATGACAGCACTAGAGGAAATGTCAGGAGATCACCAAAGTCGTCAGGCTTCCTTCTCAGGACACCGCAGATGTCTCAGATCAATGACAATCCATCCAATAGGTGTTCAGATATTTCAGTCTGGACACATCAACACTGCCATCCCTACAGCCACACTGCTAGCATGGCTAGAGAGAGATAAAGTGATCGTTAAAGTAATCATTAGTTTCAGTCCTGCTGTCAAGACCCTTGGCAGGGTTTGTTGAAGTTCACCACGGGACAGGATGCGCTGACAGGGTTTTCAGGGTTCAGTGTTTTTTGTAATAATACTGAAACATCTACAGCAGATGTTAAAGCCAAAGTCTAATTGTCATCTGTTCCTGCTGTCAATAAAACCAAAACATGAAGTTGTTGGATTCATTCATTTCTTTGCTGCTGATCTTTTACCTGTTGTGTCTACATCAAACCCGGAGATCTGCATCAGTCTTCGCTCTGGTTGTAGTCAATGCGTCATTGGCTTCCACATCTGTTCATTTCACACTTGGGTTTTTCCTCATGGCTGTCGAAACACAACAAATGTTTTTTGTTAACACAACCAGCAGATTTTTTTTCCCTGTGTGAAAGCAACCATGTTGTTTATGATGGAAGGAACCGGTTTGTTTCTTCTCCTTCCTCCTCTGTTCAAATCTCCAGGCAGAAAGACAGACTGTTGTTATTCTGCTGCGTCTACCGCTGGCTCGCACTGAAAAACCCCAAATGCTTCCTCTCTCTGTAGACCTTCACTTTAAATAGCCTTCCTTCTCTGCTGCCGACATTCAAGACACACAAAAACAAGCCTGACCTCCTTCCTCTGTTGTCCATGTGGCTGTCAGACAGTTTATTGGATTGATAGTTCAGCAGAAAGCAGAGCGAACAAAGTACATGAAGCAGTGGGACTACACAGTGAAGCCAGATTGAGCTGAGAATATGTGTGATGAGCTTTTCCAAAATGGAGAGTGAACAGTCATGGAGGTTGCTGTTCCGGCTGTTTCTCTGCCCGCTGAGCTCCCTTCCCCCCAGCACACAAAGAGCTGAGCAGCAGCGCTGCCTGCAGAGCAGAGCAGCTTGGAAATGGTTTTGCCTGAGAAGCGACACTTGGGGGGAGAGAGAGGAGGGGGAGTGAAGATCGTAGACCCTGACCTCTACTGCTGCAGGCTGGCTGGCTGTATGCCGCCACCGCTGACCTCATTCAAAACCGGTGTCGTTGGTTCACGTTCAACATCCTGTTTGATGAAACATCCTGATTGCGTCGGATGTTCGGTCGAGCCAACGAGTTAAAGGGCTGGAAATTGTTTCTGTGGAGAGGAAACCGACGAGTCGGTGTCTTTGGGTAATTATTTTCTAATGTTGTCAGCGCTAGCTCACAACAACCTAGTTTTTTTCTTGAGCATCGTGTATCACGCATTGTTTTTCTTATTTCAGTCTTGGTAGCTCGCTAAAGTTGTATCGTACAGATTAGGAAGCCACTGACTTTTCTACTCTACGTTAAAGAACTTCAAACAAAATGGAGGAAAACAACTCTGTGCTTCAGTTTCACGAGGGAATCAAAATGCTGCCGCCTGACAGGACATTTATATAACACTGAACCTTTTTCAGCTTCTGCCGACGGGTGACTTTTGAGCATTTTAGTAGCCGTGGATGGTGGCAATATGTTTTCAGGGTTCAGTTCAAAATGAATGACGCCCTGTCAACAAAGAGTTCGGAAGCAAAGAGGCGAAACTGGTGCGTTTTTGACAATTGCTGCTAGATGGTACTGCAGGAGCACTGCCGCCATTTTGGACTGGAAACATCAGTGAGTCCATAGCCACGAATAAAGAGATGTCTGTAAACCAGTTGATACATTATATATAAATCAACTTCCCAGTATGAACACTCGTCCTCATTTAAATCATTAAGTCTCAAAAGTTGTAAAATGAACTAACTGCCAGCTACCTGCAAGCTGTATGTGGTTATAATAATGGATATATTGGCTGTAATTCATCACTTTTATTACCTTATAATACACCCATAAGCTGTATGCTGTTAGCGTTCACCGTGGTGAATGCATTAACGTCTCTGTTCCAACAACCGGCTATCGGCCAGTAGCTAGTAGTGCTCGTAGCATCACATCAACAGAATTTCATTTCATGAATGAGAACGGGGTGTCCTTAAAGTATAACGTTAACACTGGAGATGTTACAAAATGCCACGCATTATGAATTCAACATTGAAATAATTATCTTGGGCTCAAAACTCAAAAGGTGCCCAGCAGTGTGACATGTAGAAGTTGAGAAAGGTTCAACTCGACGCAAACGGCTCCAGCAGAAAGCACAAAGCATCAACTCCCCGGAGGCTCACGGTAAGCCTCCGCCTTGGTGGAGCAGCGTCAGATTTCTTTCTCCCTTGGGACTCTACTGAAAATCAACTCCGTCACTAGTTTCACTAGTGAACTCTGATGGACCTACAGTCTGCTCACAGTGGAGACCATCTGGATGGCACTTTTTGAACAAATAGTCCCAGGAACTTGACTTAGGATCTATTACCCTGTTTGGCAGGGGACCAACAACCTTTTGAGGAACTTCACCTACCTTTTGACAGAGGAAGCAGAGACTATATTTAGTTCCTGTGTAGAGATGTTAATAATTATCCGTTTAACTGACATTTAACATTTTAACTGATTAATGCTATTGGTTTAAACAGTTGAAAGAAATATTAACAATTAATTAAAAGGTGCTTAAACTTGTGTACATTTACACAGTAAACAAGCACAGACTGTTGCTACAATCAATATTAAGTCCAGAGAGTTATGCTTAGTTTGCTTCTTGATGAGTCTTAAAGCTGCAGTGGGTATGATCTGAGAAAAATGATCTTAAAAAGTTGTTTTTATAACAGTCACGATATCCTGAGGCATGAGAAAGGTAACCTGAAAAAAGAAATGATGTGCCTGAAAATCAATATCCTGTTACTGTAATGCCTATTTCTTGCATAAAATGTTTTCAGAAACATCTTGTAGTTACTGTTCAGCTGTAAAATGGAAAAGTTTGTGGCCCAGCAGCCATGTTGAGATCTGTTGAGGAAATACGAAGCACCGCCCACCGGCCAGAGTGACGTTTGTCATTTTACAGCTAAACAGTAACTACAAGATGTTTCTGAAAACATCTGAGGTGAGAAATAGTCATTACAGCAACAGAATATTGATTCATATTTGATCAGAGCTGCCTAGTTTGACTGTTGAATCAGAGTTCACGAGTGATTGACAGCTGCCTCTGTTGAATGAACAGCCAATAGGAACGCTCTCTGAAATGACCTGTGTTTGGACAAAGTCTCCTGTCATGGACTAGATTTGTCCATGACAGTCTGAAAACAGCCATGAGGAGGTTCAGAGGTCTAGTTTTCTCTCAGAACACTTGAATTACAATATGCAGAAAGGTTATTATAAAATTTTTGGCCTATGATGCCAACAATATTCAGCCTACTGCAGGTTTAAGACGTTAAGTGAGATAAACAGGAGACAAGGAGACAAGTGTGGAGTTTTTTTTTCCTTTTATTCATTCACTAAATCTAACTCAAATATCTGAGTCCTGTAGCTGTAAATACATGTTGTTGTTTCCTCATGTATAAAAACTGCATTTCAAAAGTCTCCATTATTGAATAAATTTCCAACATTTTGGCATCATCACTGAGCAACTTTCACTGGAATAAACAGGGCCCTGACTCCAACGCTGGATCTAGTACTCTGTATACATCCATGGCCAAGACACATGAAAGGTCTTGAGTTACTTAAAGGGTTCATTGGTTTCTGTAGGAGGAAACGGTCAATGACCTCACATAAACTGCTGGATGGCAAGGTAGCTTTCAGCTCCCACTAACGTTGATACAATACCTTGAAAAATATTGATTTTTGATACCATGGAGCAAAATTGACACAACATTGAGGGCATAAAATTTTCTATTTCTATTAAAAGAATATAGCAATGTGTGTGTCAGCTCACTGTCTGAGACAAGAGAGAGCAGCTGGTACCCATGTACTGTATCTATACTCTAGAAAATGAGTAATGAAACCATTTCAGATCGATGCATCGATACTTTTGACAACACTAGAGACAAGCACCGAAGATTTGCTGCCTTTCAGGGTTCAGCATGAGCTGTGGAGCACTACCAACAAAAGAGTCTTCTCACAAGGGATGCTAATAATTAACCGTTTAACCGTTAACCAACATTAAAAATTATTAATGCTGTTGGTTACACGGTTAAAAGAAATAAAGCCGAAGAAAACTCAGAGGAGCAGCTCTTCACCTTAAGGAGAAAAGCTGGTCCACCTTAACAGCCCACCTTAAGTGAGAATGAGCCAGAGCTGCAAGATACAGGAAGTTGGCTTGGGTCTGCGACAACGGCACCAACAACCCTACACTCACCGCCACCACACACACGGACACTCGCTAACGTTACACCGGACTGACAGCAGCAGTAATATGTGTGTGACAGCAGTGAGCACAAAGCCACCAGCAACACTATATACGTAAACGCAGCACAAACACAGTCAGTCGGACACTCGTTAACGTTACGCCGGGCTGACATCCAGGCAGACACACAGCTGACAACCTCACAGCTGCACTACTAAATAAAGACTTACTGTTACTTAGTGGCTGCATGCTCCCACAACAACCCACACAGCGTCATGGCTGCTACAGTGACTCTCCCGGTCTGGTGAACTGGGGACTCAGCTGTCTGTTTTGCTTATACACTGCAGCTGCAGAACTAAAAATAGCACAGCTGCATGTGACGCACTAATCTTGTCAGTTAACAGTTAATAATCTGTTAACGAGGGTTGCTTATTGATTTGAAAAAAAAAAAACATTAAAACTCCGTAGCATCTGAAGGTTACTCGTCTCTTGTTTCAGACACATGAAGAAAGACCAGACACATACAGTGACCAACCATCCAGGTAGTCCAGGAACCTGAACCACTGTCATCTCGTGAGCCAAGACTGCATCCTTGATCAGGCCTTTGTGTTGGTTTGCACATCCTATAATCGACCTTTCGATAAGTCCCGCCCCTGGAACGCAGACTGGCCAATCATAGTGTGGCATCGAACAGCTCTGACCAGGCTCCATCAACTACACAGCTCTGCTCCATAGACTCTCATGCAATCCTTTCAGATTTTCTTCACGTTTTCAGGCTGGTTTTGTAGATTGTGAGCTAGTCGTGGTTAAATGTAATAGTGATCCTCTTTATCTGGAGAGGTCTGGTCTGGGTCTCATTAAACAGAGGAAGGGAAATGACTCTAGAGCTCAGCCATTAGTGCATTTTACAATAACTCCAATGATAAATAAGGGCTAATGTTCATACTGGGGAGTTGATTCACCTCAAAAACAATCATCCACTGAGTTACAGATGTCTCTTTCCCAGTGTAAGTCTATGGGAAAAAGTCTTTTTGGGCCTAGTGACATCACGTGACGGACACAGAAGTTGTAGTACCACCGTTTGGTCCCTATGAAAATTGCATCAATGACTGGCGCTCTTAAAGGGTCAATTGACCGACTATGAGCAGTCAGGGCTGCCCTATCCTCATTCACTAATTGGCTGAAAAGAATGGAGCTAATTTGTTGGGTCTGCATTTGTAATGTGATTCCCTGATTGACTCCAGGTCCACCTCAGTCCAACAGTTACTTCCTTTATAAACAAAACACCAGACTCAAAACAGACTATTCTCCTGATCAACGGCAGAATTTGCGTAAATAGTGCAATCTGTTTGTCATCCTGGAACCATACAGCCAATTTTGTGTGAACTGACCTGAAGATCATTAATATCTGCAAGATCTGGACAATATGAATATTTTTGACATTGCTGGCCCTGCTGCAGTTTTCCAGAACGCTCTGAGAAACAAGCAGAGGCCCACAGTTTTATTGTCTGCATTGAGACTACAGCTGTTGTGAGAAAAGTCCTCTAATAAACATTCCTGAAGGCTGAAGACACGTGTGACCTGCTCTGAGTCAAACATTACTCAAACAGGTCAATAAACAGCTGACTGTCACACTCTCAGCCTTACAGCAGGTGAATTATTACTGCTGGTTTTATCAGCCAGTAAGCAGAGACAGATGTTGAGGGTTTGGCTTGAATTTCTGCCATTCCAGTCCTGGTTTAACACCAGTGTTAGGGGCTGAATCCAAAACATTGTCCATTTAAATAAGTCATGTGCAAACCAAACTTTTAATCTATGCTGATTCCCAGCAGCCCTGCAGCTACAAGTCATGCAAATATAACTGTTTCCACATACAGGTGAGTTTTCTTTTAGCATCACCAGCTTGTCAAAATGTCTACTCTCACACTTCAGGATACCTAATGAGCAAAGTCACATCTGCCTCATCTGTACTCTGAGATAAATACTTACCATTGGATATTAGCATGAACTCAAAGAAGTACAAAATGGGAAGTTTAAGTTTTTTTTTTTAATCACATAATATATGATAACTATTTAATGTGTTTTTTTCTTTCTAATGACACACAATACTATGACTTTTTAAAGTGACATACTTTACTAGTGATACTCAGCTTCCAGGCCCACAGGGTGCCGTTGACTCGCTAACCATTTTCTAATTACCTCCGCCAAGGAGGTTATGTTTTTGCCGGCGTTTATCTGTCTGTCTGTGTTCAAGATAACTCAAAAACTTATGGACGGATTTTGATTCAATTTTCAGGGTGTGTCGAAAATGTGAAAAGGAAGAACTGATTTAATTTTGGAGGTGATCCGGAAGAAATCCTGGATTCTGGATCACTTTGAAATTTTCATTAACATTGGGGTAAATGGGACCCAAAAAATTGTTTCTCAATATCTCTGGTAATTGCTGCCCAAAGCTCATGAAATTTGACTCACGGATTAACAATGTGTACTTCTATCAAATCCCAAAGGCTGATCCAGATCTGATCCAGATGGCGGATTTTATAGCAATTTATACAAAAAATGGGGGTACTCTTACATTTTGGCTTGGGGGCGGCAGTAGCTCAGTCCATAGGGACTTGGTTTAGGAATCGGAGGGTCACCGGTTCAAGTCCCAACATGGACCAAGACCAACTGGTTGCTGGAGAGGTATCAGCTTACCTCTTGGGCACTGCCGAGGTGTCCCTGAGCAAGGCACCAAACCCCCAACTGCTTGGGGCGCTTGTCAGGAGCAGCCCCCTCACTCTGACATCTCTCCATTAATGCAGGTATGTGTACTGTGTGAAATTAACAACAGAGTGTAAAAACTGAATTTCCCTACGGGGATTAATAAAGATTCATCTTATCTTATCTTATCTACTGTTCCTTTAATATTAGAAGTAGAGATTTCTAACAAGCGGCATCGTGTAGCTGAGACAATTCAGCATCTGAAGTATGTCAACAAATTTGATCTTGCTTTAATACTTGAGGAGATAGATCCAGAAGAAACCGCCAGGGGGGAAACTATGGTGCTTGGCGGAGGTCTGCGCTCTCCGAGTGCTTTTCTAGTTCACAATAAAACTACACTGATTTACAATAGCAATTTCTTTTGTATTTTTCATGTAAATAAGGGGCTAGAGTGCATCAAAATAGACTAATAGAGCTTGTTGCAAAAAAAAAGAAAGTGCCGGAGGAAAATCCCCCAGACACCCCAACAAAGAGAAAGATGGCTTATAAGTGTGATATGAAGAGCATCAGAGGAGGGAGCTCTCTCCTGAGATGTGCAATAGATGTTGTGTGTAGCCTACAGAATACACCAATATTGTAAAATAACAGTATGGACAATCAGGATGACAAAATTATCGATTGTGAACATATATGAAGAATATGTATGCGGGAGGATGTTGAGCAACTTCAGATATCACAAAACAGTAACTAAATACAGCCCTTCAAGTGGAGCCGCGGAGATTTGAGGGGACAGCAGAGTTCCACATGAGCCTGACGGCTGAGACACATGAGCCCGCATGAGTAGCGCGGGACGGCTGCTTCGCTGAACCGCCGCTACTGCTAGCCATTTCTTCTTATATTGAGTTTGCCTTTCATAAAGGCTATTTACTTTCATTATTAATGCCATTTATATATATTTTAGACAGAAAAAGGTTAAGAAGCGTGTGCTCATTTGTAATTGACAGTAATAATCTGCAATTAAATTAAATAATCTGGAAGTCACTGCATTTTCTACAACACTGTCCCGTGAATATTTCAGAATAAAAGCTTTGAAAGGAGGGCTTTGAAACAGAAATTTTGAAACAGAAGCAGGAAGTATTGCTTTATTCATGTCTGTGACATATTCGACAGACACAAACATTGAAAGTGTGGTAATGTTGCTGATATGATGTCAATATACTGTCAAAAGATCACTTTCACTGTCTGTTGCTGCTGTGAATTGCACGTGGCTCGCGGTTAAAATAGGTAAGACCTTGAATCTCTAGAGACGCAGCCGAGGTAGCAGATAAATGAGGCAAAAGTGCAACACAGGATCTGTTTACTGGATATAACAGTGTCGTGGAGAAACTGTGTGTTACATACAGATTAGCATCAGGGAAGCTGACAGACCGTCTCGCTTCGCTCAACGTGCCGCCCTCCTTTCACACTGAAATGTCACATACATAGATAGATGCTACGAAATCTTATCATTTAGATTTCCACAACATGTGTGAGTTTATGTGAGTGCGCAGTTATCTCTTTGACTATATCAAGTGCTAAATATGCACATCTAAATACCATGGATCTAATTCACAGGTTGTATTGTTGGTGCTATCGGAGCTGTCTGTGTTTGTGTTGAAAAGCATACTAGGAATACTACACAGACTACTACACTTAGCACACAATAATATATCCACAGTAGCATTCGCTAATATATACACAGTAGTTATAAAATTGTAGTCATAAGTCGATCCCTGGAGAGGTATGCTGCACCTGATCCACCGGCATATACTGTTTCCTAAAAACAGGTTTTTTCTGTCATTTTTCTGTCTTTATTAACAACATAGCGTTGTAATATAGATAAAGTAATGTGATACTAGCTGATGTACCCTGAAGCTAATAATACAGCCAGTGTAAGCTAACTTGTCTATTGTTAGCCTAGCCACCATAACCTGTCTGATTATTCAATAACAGACATTAATAAAAACTCAACTCGGAGAACATTAACCAGGGATACATGTGGCATATTCTTTATTATTCTGCAAAAAATTATTTAATTATTAATTATTATTATTATTAAATCAAATAAGTCAGTAAAAGTAACAACACCACAGTGTAGAAATACTCTGTTCCAAGTAAAAGACCTGCATTCAAAATATGACTCAAGAACAAAAGAATTAGCATCAAAATATGCTTCAAAAGTATGAAAACTAATAGTACTCATTATGTATTATACTGTATTATATCATTGTTAGTGATGCAGCTGGTAAAGGTCATAATCATAACTAATTTGTTGATATACTGTTGTATTATTAATCTGATTCTGCAAAGTAATTGAAGGTATCAAATGTAGTAAAAAATACAATATTCTGTATCATGCAGAACGGCCCCTTTCAGAGTAATAGTAATAATATTTTATTTAATTGGATTATAATTGTTGCTGCATTGATTTTATTTTTCACTTTAATGTTGCTGAATCTGTAAAGTCTGTACTAAGTAAAGCTGTCAGGTAAACGTAATGGGATGAAAAGTAGTAGTTTTGTCTGAATTGCAGTGGAGAAAATGGAAATACTCAAGTTAAGCACCTTAAAATTGTACTTAAGTCAAGTGCTTGAGTAAGTATTTAGTTACTTTCCTCTACTGTCCACAGGGGTCTACAGCAATAACACTGCATGTAAACATCAGCATGAGAAATACAGGAGCAAGCATAGACAGAGAGGGTGGAAATACTGTGTGACTCACGGTCTGAAGATGGTCTTTCTTCGTTGTCTTCGTGGAGTTAAAGTGGTTGAGATCCGGGCTGTAAACGTGTCCTGGTGCACCTGTTGCTGTGATATTTTACTGAACATCTCCTCCCTGAATCACTGCGGCTAACTAGCTTTCTGCTAACGACAGAGGCTGTTAGTAACCACATTCTTGTTTTTAATTATGTTCATCAGGCTTCTTTTCAGCTTTGGCATAGTGTAAATCAGCTAAGTGGAGCACAATACTTCAGGCACCGGCGTGCGAAATCAACACTGGACCTGATCACTTGTACTCTATGAGAGCGAAGGGGCGAATTAAATATCTCTCAAAATGTCAGGATGAAACTGGTCTGTTTAAGATTACTGAATTATTTAAACAGATCTCGTTCTCAGGCAACAAAACCAAAATGTGACATTAACCTGATGTACAGAAAAGCTGAAAAATAAGTTTAAAAGTCTTAAACTTTAATTTTGACAGGAGAAATTGTAATTGTTGTCAAACAGATTAAGCTGTTATAAAATTGTTTGCAAAAAAAAAAACTTTGTTGAACTTTCAGGACGCGGCTGTGACTGTGGTCAAATGCTTCTTTCTTTCTCTGTGAGCCAACAGCATCTCAGTTTTTATAAGTTATAGAAAAACAGCTGTGAATCAGCAAAGAAACAGGAAGCATTTTACTGCAAATCTATCTAATTTAGCATTGATTCCTTGCCAGCTAAACCATGTTTCAAATAATCATAATAATAATAATGCCTCTAAGCACATTAAAGCTATTCTGATTAAAATCAGGTCTTTGGGAAGAAAAATGTTTTCAATCAATGATTTTATTATTGAGCACAAGCTAGATTTTATGTTTTTAACTGAAACTTGGTTGGACCAAAATAACTGCAGCTGTTCTTAAAGAGTCAGCCTCACTCATATGTGGTTTTATGAGTGAAACTATCGGTGCCTTCAAATGGGGTCGTGTTTACCAGCTGAGCCCAGGTGAACGCCTCCCTCATGACGTATTCACAAACTCGCAAGTGGAAAATTTCTGAAAGCTCAGAGTTCACGACTTGTGTGTTTGTTGATGATGTGAGAAATGGTGGAGCCCATGGAAGTTCATTTATCGGTGCAAAATAAGCTAATATTATACAGTATATTGTAATTTTAGTCATATATTGTTTCTTAATTTTATTCGTCTGAGGAAAATGTTGATATTTTCAACCACCTCATCTTTCTCCTCTGTCATTATGTCTTTGTGTTTCCTGCATCATGTGACCCACTTGCTACCTTGCTAAACGGTTAGCCTCTGTGGCTTCTAGACTCGGACAGTAACGTTAATATAGCTGTTGCTTAGCAGCGGTGTGTTGAACGGTCGCCTTCACAACTTCCCATGTCGTGAACACGAGTTCCATTTGAAGGCACCAATTAATGCATAAGAAAGGAAAAGAAGTTGCCATATTGTTTAATGATTCCCTCCACCTGAAACAGATATCTTATATAAATTTAGCTTCTTTTGAATGTGTAGTCATTGATGGTGATTTTAACTTCCATGCTGACAACCGACAGGACAGACGGATTAAAGAACTGTGTCAGTATGTGACGGAGCTCACACACTATAGCGGACACACTTTGGACTTAATCATATCGAAGGGCCTGAACATTTCCAAGGTTGTAGTGATGGATGTTGCTCTGTCTGATCATTCCTGTCTCTTCTTTGAGATTACTCTTCCTGTGTACAGAAATTATCAGGCCGAGGTCATCACAAAAAGGTATATCACTGAAAATACCAGTGATCTATTTATTCGGGCTTTCTCTACCACACCCACCCTCCCCTGGTCCTCTGTCAGTGAGCTTGTAGATCATTTCAATTCTAAAATTACAAATGTTATTGATTTCACTGTCTCTGGTAAGAAAAAAAATCCCCATGTTAGTAGGAAATGAAAAAAGAGAGACTTTTGCACTGCCCTGTTCGCTACTGTCGACAGGGTAACAAACCTTCCTGAGTCAGTAGCCTCTGAACTTTTATCCACCAGGACCTGCAATGAATTTGCCTCCTTTATCACACACAAAAAAATAAATAAATAAATCACCAAATGTGACAGTCAGTTCCTCCCTATCAGGTACAGGATGTGTGTTGCCCCGCCGTAGACTTACGTCTGCTGCAAATAACATGACACAATTTTATCCAATAAACCAGACGACCCTGGAGGAAGTCATACAACATCTATAATCCTCCTCCTGCTGTCTTGACATTCTGCCAACAGGCTTTTCAGTTTCAGACTGTATGGTCTCTGAGCTTTTACAGATTGTAAATGCATCTCTAGTTTCAGGAGTCTTCCCACAGGCCCCGAAAACTGCTGCCATCAAACCGCTCCTCAAAAAGAACAATCTGGACACATCAGTATTAAATAATTACAGACCGATACCAAATTTTCAATTTTTGGATAAAATAATTGAAAAAAAAACAGCAGTTTTTCAAAACTTAAATAGCTTTCTGGCAACTCTTTTGATGTCTTCCAGTCACATCACAACGCTCAGACGGCTCTTGTTAAGGTCTTCGGGAACATCTGATTGATCAGATCAGATCAGATTTAGTTTTACTGGATCTCAGTGCTGCATTCAACACTGTTGACACAATATCTTACCAGACCGACGGAAAACTGGGTGGGAAATTCCAGCACATCACTCTGCTGGTTTAAATCCTACCTAAAAGACAGGTACTTCTTTGTGTCTATAGGTAATTGCACATCTGAGTTGTGGAGTTGGTGGAGTTCCCCAAGGCTCCATCTTTGAGTCTCATTTGTTTAACATCTACATGCCCCCAATGGCTCAGATTTTGAATAACAACAAAATGAATTACCATAACTATGCAGACAACACACAAATTTACATAACTGTATCACCAGGATATTATAGTCCAGTACAAGTACTGAATGAGTGCAACAGTTGGATGTGCCAGAATTTTCTTCAGCTGGACAAAGAAAAAACTGAGGTTGTAGTTTCTGTAGCCAAAGAGGAAAGATTAAAGGTTAGTGCTTACCCTCAATCTATAATGTTAAAAAGCAGGGTCCAAGCTAGAAATCTTGGTGTAGTCATGGACTCTGACCTGAGTTTGAACAGCCATATTGAGACAATTACAAAGACAGCCTACTATCACCTGAAGATTATGGCAAGAATTAGGACTGATGTCTCAGCAGGGTTTGGAAAACCTCGTCCATGCAGTTTTCTTCAGCTGATGTGACTACTGTAACAGTGTCTTTACTGGTCTTCCTAAAAATCCTGTAGTTGATTCAGAATGCTGCTGATAAGAGTCCTCATTAAGACCTAGACAGAGTGGATCATATCAGTCCAGTTTTAGGTCTCTATACTGGCTCCTTATCTCTCAGAGAAGTGATTTCAAAGTACTCCTGCTGCTTGACAAAGCTCCAAACGCTTTAGGGAAAAAACTACATTTCTGATCTTCTGCTATGTTATGAACCATCCAGACCTCTCAGGTCATCAGGATCAGGTCTGCTCAGTGTCTCCAGTCAAAACTAAATATGCAGAAGCAGTGTTCAGTTTTTAGGCACCAAATATTTGGACCAAGCTCCCAGAAAACTATTACTACTATTACTACTATGCCTACTACGTTGTAAAAGTGAAAGTGAATTAACGTTACCTCTAGCTGCACAGTGAAAAAATAGATGTTTTCATGTTTTCATTGAGCACAACATGGAAACATTCACAGTGCAGGGTGGAAAAAGTATGTGAACCTTTGGATTTAATAACTGTTGACCCTCCTTTGGCAGCAATAACCTCAACCAGACGTTTCCTGTAGCTGCAGATCAGACCTGCTCAACGATCAGGAGGAATTTTGGACGATTCCTCTTTACAAAACTGTTTCAGTTCATCAATATTCATAGGATGTCTGGTGTGAATCGCTCTCTTGAGGTCCTGCCTCAGCATCTCAGTGGGGTTGAGATCAGGACTCTGACTGGACCGCTCCAGAAGGCCTATTTTCTTCTGTTGAAGCCGTTCTGTTGTTGATTTACTTCTATGCTTTGGGTCGTTGTCCTGTTGTATCACCCATCCTCTGTTAAGCTTCAGATGGTGGAAAGATGGTCTTAAGTTTTCCTGCAAATAATAATCAGTAAGATTGGGAATTCATTTTTCTGTCAATGACAACTATCCGTCCAGGCGCTGAGGCAGCAAAGCAGCCCCAAACCATGATGCCCCTCCACCATATTTCACAGTCAGGATTAGGTTTTGATGTTGGTGTGCTGAGCCTTTTTTCTCCACACATAGCGTTGTGTGTTCCCTCCAAACAGCTCAGTTTTGGTTTCATCTGTCCACAGAGTATTTAGCCAGTAGTGCTGTTGAACATCCAGGTCCTCTTTGGCAAACTTCAAAGGTGCAGCCCCCCCCCCCCCCCTTTTTTTTTTTTTTTTAAACAGCAGTGTCTTCCTCCATGGTGTCCTCCCATCAACTCCATTATTCTTTAATGTTTTACTTATTGTAGATTTGTCAACTAAACTGTTAGCATGTGCCAGAGATTTCCGGAAGTCTTTAGCTGACCCTCTAGGACTCGTCTTCACCTCATTGAGCGTTCTGCTCTAGTGATCATCTTTACAGGACGTCCACGCCGAGGGAGAGTAGCAACAGTGCTGAACTTTCTCCATTTGTAGACAATCTGTCTTACCGTGGACACATGAACATCAAGGCTTTCAGAGATACTTTTGTAACCCTTTCAAGCTTCATATAGGTCAACAACTCTTTCTGAGAGCTCTTTTGTGCGAGGCTTGGTTCCCATCAGGCAATGCTTCTGGAGAACAGCTAACTGAAAACTGGTGTGTGTGTTTTTTATAGGGCAGGGCAGCTTTAACCAACACCTCCAATCTCATCACAGTGATTGGACTCCAGGTTGACCGACTCCCGGCTCCAATTAGTCATTAGCCAAGGGGTTCACATACTTTTTCTACCCTGCACTGTGAATGTTTACATGTTGTGTTCAATAAAAACATGAAAACATATTTTTGTGCTGTATTAGTTTAAGCAGACTGTGTTTACTGTTGTTGTGACTTAGATGATGATCAGAACACATTTTATGACCAATTTATGCAGAAATCCAAGTAATCCCAAAGGGTTCACATGATGATTTACAGTTGCAAGAAAAAAACTGTAAATCATCAGTCCTGTGTCTTGTAAAGTGAGGACATTCAAAACCAAATTTCCACAACTGTTTGTGAAGATTGTTTTGTGTTTTTTGTCCATTTTCATAATCATAATGGGAGCGAACTGGAAGCAAATGTTAATTTTCTGCATGTATTACCTCTGACGTCCTCTTTCCTACTTTCCCAAAGTGACCTTCCCACTCCTATACTTGCTAGATCTGATACACAGCAAAGGCTGACAACACGATTCAGGATCCCTGAGAGTCCCACGGGATGGGGGTTTTCACTACTCATCTGGTGGCTGGGTTGGAACAGGAATAAAAATCAATGAATGGAGTTTGTCCTCTCATTTAGTTTGTGTGAAACCGCTCAGTGAACTCGTCTTGCATGATAGCCTATACATCACCAACACTAGCTAGCTAGCTAACTTAACTATGTTCCACACACAAATGTAACGTTATCTTACCTGACGTGTTTTATCCAATGATTTCTGGTATATCTATGAGCAAGGAAGAAAAAGAACAAGCAAGACTCGTTGTTAGTGTGAGCAAATCTAAGTGTGAAACAGAGCAATTGTAGCTTCCGCAAGACGTCATTTATGCAACATCTGGGTGTGTAGTCTTTCTAATTATGCATCTTCAACATTTTTCTAACAAACTGCGACAAACACAATTATCTTTTAATTTGACAAACCGTGGTGCAATTCAAGTGTGCTCAAAAATGATTTGCCTCTCACCATGAACTACCATCCATATTTTTTCCAAATTAAGGGCCCATGGTGGTCCACAGAAGGGGGGGGGGGACTTCACTTCTCTACAGGTCAGTAGAGATGCATGGATTGCTAATCTCACATATAGCCAATTCAGTGCCGGCCAAATTTACATGCATGCGCCGCAAGATGGTTCCACGGCATGTGCAGTGGCAAAGATGGTAACAATAGCCACAGCAGCGCTGCCAAGTCGCAGTGACCGGCTCTTCCACCAACAGTGGGGCTCTTCCACCAACAGTGGGGCTCTCCCTGCCCACTGCACTGTGTGATCAGTAGGTGTGGGGCAGACAGGAAGACGATGCTGCCTGCAGGAGTGGCCGTTAATATAACAACACACAGTCCTACATACTAGTAAACAAATTCTAAATTGTTTTGTATAAATTAATAGATGCATAAACACATAGTTGTAGATAAATAGTTGACAATAATTGGCGTACATATGATGGATTGTTAGGATCATTGTCAGTAAAAAATAATAATGGAGATGGGGGAAATAAATTTACAACTTTAATTTTGGAGATTTTTGCTTGAATATGAATATGACCCCCCTCCTCCGAATTTGTTCCATATTAAAGCTTTGGTTTCTGACTGACTTATTAGTATTGTGAACTCTACTTAATTTGCTTTTAATATAAGACTTTTTCCAGATAGTTTAAATCCCTACATCAGCGAACCAATTTTCAACTTAAATATTGGCTTTATTGTAAAACGAACTTGAAAAAAAGGACTGTCCTTTAAGTAGTGGTCTATAAAATGTCAAAAATAAGAGAAAATACCTGCTTGTTTTGTGCAGCTAACGGTCCAGAACCAAAAGATATTCAGTTTACTGTCACAAGAGAATAAGAAAAGCAGCAAATTGTTCAGCTGAGAAGTTGGAATCAATTACTGTAAAAAAAAAAAAAAAAAAAATACTTAAATGACTCGATTATCAAAAAGTTGACTCTTACATAAAAAATCTGATCTTATGGTAATGAAATTAAACTTTCTCAAAATTAGAGATTGTACTGTTCCTGCTTAAGAGTCACGTTATGAAAAATGTTTTAGTTGGGGGGGAAAAAATTAATGATTCTTTTCAGATCGGTTTTATTGAACAAAAAGAGTTTTCAAAGATCATGTAGGAAATACAATATTATACAAGTGTGGCACAAACAAGACTAACAGATAAATCTAGAAAAGGGAAGTGTCAGTGGGCATGAACATGATGGCGTACAGACAGATCGGGGGTGGAGTGGCAAGAAAACCGAGACTCTTCCAGAACGTAAAATTCACAAGAACAGACGTGGAACTCTGAAACGGTGACCACCAAAAACTGACGTAGCCTCAGTTTAAAGAGCAGGTTGCTAATTCAAGAAGAATGTATGGACTTCAATCTAGAAAGCACAGATTTCCACTTTACATCTAATTAGTTCTTTCCACCACGTGGCCCATAACAGCGTCCACAGCATTTAAACACGAAACAGGAAATTCAATTTTTTTTTCCCTAATATTTTTTGGGTTTTTGAAACAATTGTCCTCATTTATTTTGTTGTGTTTTGCACTGAATTTAAGATCTGGCAGTTGAGGTAGTCAACATTTTTGATACTTTCCTCTTTTTTAGCGAAAGACTAAGATGTAGTTTCACAAAGCAAAAGAAAAGAAAAAAAAAATCTTAAATCAAGGTCTGTTTACTGGCTTTTTTTTCCAGAGGTTTCATTCACTTTTAATGGTCTTGAGATACATGTAAGCTCTGGAGAAAGCTACTAAATAAGTTAAGCTTTTGTTTAAGTACTCTGTCTGAGGTCAAAACTAAACTTGAATCTCGTGGAATGTGGTTTTGTCCAAACATCGCAAACAAATTTTGTAGGGGAATTCACAGGTCTTTCTCACAGATAAGATGAAAATGGATTCAGGCGGCTCCTCACAATAGAAACCTTTTGGAAAGCACACAAGGCGGTTTGACGAAGCCACTGCTCCTAAATGCTCCAATCTGGACTAGAAAAACAGGAACATGACGACATTCTTGTGCCAGTCATTTAATTCAGCACCAGCGTTGCAAAGTTAGCACCTGTAGCGAAAAACCAGCGTGAGCTCAAAGATGGTCAAATCAGTTTTTTGACATTATTTCACATTTTCTACATAACGCAGGAAATATGAATATTAATGACTTTCATGTTCATGAAACAGGTGACAATGAAGCACTGTCACAGTCTCAAAGTGCAATTCTCTCTATTGACTCAACAGAGCATAGATTAGATCTGGTGGGAGATTCAACTTTCAGATGCTGCAGTTTCAAATTTAACTGATCGGGAAACAAAGTCCTGCAGCTCAAGTTAACCAATGTCACCACCAACTGTTACGTGTGTTGTAAATTGGACAAACAAAATGTCTTACAGCATATCAAGATGTCAAATAACAGTTGGGTGCCTATGAAGTACAGATATGTACTGAACAAAGGTAACTCTTGAGCTGCATTAGGCTTGTTTTTGTATCTAGTGAAAAAAAAACTTGACCTTATGGAAGCGGACCAGGGCGACATCGTGGAATGAAGCAATTTTGAGAATAAACTAATAAACTACTCTACTAAACGTAGAGAAAAAACTCTGAAATTATGCTCAGAAATTTGTAAATATAGGATTCAAAGATCAAGTTTTATGAGACAACTTTACAGATTGGATTCTCATGTCACAATTCTCAGTTTTCCCAGAATTAAGATTTAAAGATGAATCTCCGAAGTGAAAATGTTTAACAAGGCCCGAGTCCTCTTCAATACCTGCCGTTTTCTGCAGTTCACTGATTGGTGTTTTGTTTCTGTAAGTCATAATATCACCTCGCAGCTGAAAATACTAATATTTTTTATGTTTCCATGTGTGGATAAACTAAATCAAAGGAACACTTTGTGAAGGACTGTCGTTGCAACAAATCATCCAGGTATCAACGTATCTCTGTATGGGCCACAGGTTTGATTCCCTGCTGTACTCGCTCCCAGAGCCTTCCTGATTTCCAGAGGAAACACAACAAAAATACAAAAAAGGATAAACTAAACACTTTTCTCTTTCCTTTTGTTTAGTTTATTTGTTTTGCTGGGACCAACCAACCACCACACCTGCTCATCTGAAGGCCTTTGGAAACCCGTCCTGCTGATCCACCAGTTTATCTGGGAGTCCGATGGGATCGTCCTGTCTCACCACTAGCTTTATTTTCTCCTTCTTTTCCAGTGGAAAATGGGGCACTGCTGAGTGACAGCATTATTTGTAAGCGCTATAAGTAAAAAATGCTCTTCAACAAAATAGCGCTATACTTCAAATGAGTCATAAATACTCTTAAAACAACTGTGAGCACCCGGTGTCTTGTTGAAGGGCAGAAGATTCACCTTTAACCTAACAGTCACAGTGGATGCTGCGTCCTAAAATACATCAGCAACATCGGCTAGCAGGCAGTCAACTCAAAGCAGAATGATGGTTGGTTGAAGTATTGTATAGTGTAAACTAAAGTAGACCGTGAAAATGTACCAGCATTCGGCCGATAGTAATTTCCCAGCCTGCTGAGAAAAGCATCACCTAACTTCAAATACCTTTCAATCCCGAGTGCCCCCGTCAGGAACCAGAACTTTCACAGACAGACTGACTTCTCTACCTCCAACACTCAGCAGAGATCACAAAAAAACATGTAAGACATCCGCAATGAACACTGGGGCTCAGCCAGATACAGGCTAATGGATGTAAAACACTAACATCTGCTAAAGGAGACAATGGTTGTAGGTTTTGGGGGGAATTGTCACTTATTCTGGTATCTGAAGTCTCTCAGCACATGGTTGAGAGGTTGGATCTGAATCACTGGAGAAAGGTTGACCTGTAGGATCTTCTGCGCTTTTCTACGGGCCTCAGCCACAGAGCGAGAGTCATCCACCTTTATCACTTTCCATCTAAAACTGTGCTTGTCCTTCCAGCTGTTTCTCTGCCGGGTTGGGTTGTTCAGTTCCTTTGGACCCCGACCATTTCGGTGGAGGCCATTGCTCCTCCAGCCATTGCTGGTCAGCTCTGTGTGAGTCTCTGAGAACGCCCGTCCATTTGCGTAGAAGACCGGTGCAGAATCTCCAATGAGGGCGCCGTCTAATCGGATGGGGCAAGACAGGCTCTTCTGGCTGAACAAGGCCACAGCTTTGGTGGGTGCCCCACCACCATTCTGAGAAGGCTGCAAAGGTATTCCTGAAAGCATTAGAGGGTGCTGTTGCTGTGAAAAGGCAACAGAGGGAGCCTCAGAAGATGAGTCCCAGGAAGTGTGGATCTGGAGTCTGGCCGTATGGAAGCCAGAAAGGCCCTCAATGTTGGTCAGTCTGAGGCAAGGCCGCACTTGCAGTGCCTGCGACATCTCTACAGTCCGACTGGGTGTCCTGCTGCAGATGATGGCACGATGGTCCACCAGCAGCTCTGGAGGGCGGACCCCATGAATCTTGGGGTTGCTCTTCTCAGAGGTGTTCCAGGACGGGTGCACATCTCTCTTCCTGGCCAGGGGCTTCCTTCCCCTCCTCTTGGCGGTGGGTCTGACGTTCCTATTGGGTGGCTTCAGCATGTCTTGAGTCAGGGGTTGGTTTGTGCAGGAGCGGTAGCCATACACGTCCTTGCTACGCAGCACGGTGGGCTTGTGGCCCTCCTCGCCCAGCTCCTGCAGGAAGGTGACCAGCTCCTCACTGCTCGAGAGGTCACGGGACATTGGACTGAGGATCTTCAGAGCATCCAGGAGGACACTGTGTCCCGCTGACGAAATGCGGGACCAGGAGTGAACTGCCCGCTCTTCATTGGCAAATGCCAATGGCCGGCCAACCACGGGACCTCGCGCCGCATCAGCCATGTTTCTATTCCTGCCGGAAATAGAGAGAGCATTCAGTTAAACAGAATCACAGAAAGAAACAACAAGAACCTCTTAAGTTATTTTGCAACCTAAAAATTGTTGTGGGCTATTGTGGATCTCCCACTCTGCACTCTCCTAGAGAAGCTGGCAGACAATACAAAGTGTGTGTGTGTGTGTATATATATATATATATATATATATATATATATATATATATATATATATATATATATATAGTTCATTTGATTTTAGTTAATTTAACTAATGTGCCAATGATTCACGTCCTTGGACTGTGAAAGGGAGGACTTTCACTGTACTGTGATGTTCCTCTTTTCTGCTTTACATACACAATAAGTGCAATATTTCAGCATTTTTTGTCTTTGTTTGCATATTTGGTATTGAGGTAATCCAAAAGTAATAGAAACTAATCAGATTACATTACTTATTGAGATACTTAGATTGGGTTACTTGTTCATTTTTTTTAATAATAATAATAATAATAATTATTATTATTATTATTATTATTATGATTATAGTAATTACTGTATCAGATTACATTTTTTAAGTAACCACCCTAACCCTGGAAAGGAGGAAGGAGTGAGTTTCAGAGATTTCTGCAGTTGATTTACGTGCTTAACATGCTGCAGCTGTGAACACACTGGCTGGGGATTTTTAATTGCTAAATTAATGCTTGGAGGAGAAGCTAGTTTACCGTCAGCAGCAGTGTAATCAGACACCTCACACAGCCAGACCAGCAGACAGTAACACAGCGAACATAAAGAAACTGTGAAGCGCCACAATCTGCTGAGAGATCGACCTCAGCTGGCTTGTTGCCACTGCGACCTTCTCTCAGTTCAGCACCAGTTTCAACCTTTATACCATTCATCTAAACAAGCTTCATTAGCTACCATGGCAACCAGGACCATTGGGACAGGAGAAGCAACGGATCCTCTTACAACAGAAAAGAAGAAAAACTTGACGTAGTAGTTCAACCAGTCTCAAGGGAGGGAAACTGACAAATATTATATAATTTTTATTCGCAGCACCAGGAAAGGACAAAGAAAATCGAGACTGATCAGAAACAAAGCATGAAAGGAAATGTAAAGATTAAATTTATCTTTGCAGATCAAAAGTTATTCTGCTTGAAATAAATATTACAGTGTCAAACAGGCTTGCAAGCAAAACCATGCTAGTCACAGTCAAAGCATTATACTGACTTTTCTTCTCCAGAGTTGCGGAAAGAATAATGTCTTTATGACTATTACTGGTTGGCTGGTAGAAACAATGCTATCTTGATATGATTTGCATTTGCATATGGAGGAGTCATCATTATACCAGAATCCCATCAGACAACAAACTGCAGCCAGACTGCATGGTGAATCAACTGGCCCACTGACACCAGTGCACTTGCCACTGCTTGCTACCTGATATACTTACTGTGCTTGATATTTCCTGGTTAAATGCACAGGACCTGTTGCAGATCCTGTTTCAATGCACCAAGTTGGAACAAGCCTACAGCTGCACTTCATCAGGATGACCTCAATATCTGTCAGCCTAAGCTGTACTAACCCATCCTTTGGGTTAACATGCAAACATTAGAACATACTTGCATGGTGACGTTTAGGGCTGCAACTAATGTTTAGGTTTCATCATCAATTAAATATATTTGTTCCCACTCAGCAACAGAAAGAGAGTTGTGTATAAGAGCAGGACGGTGCGTCGGCGTGGCTCCACCATTGTAAGTTATGTGAATGTAAACACATCCAACATGCAATCGCACATTTGACGGCATCATCCAGATGATAAGGAAAGTCAAACTATATTGAACAAACATAGATGTAATCATTTCTAACATTCATAACATGCTCTTAGCTAATGGAAAATTCTGCTTCAATCCATATTTGTTTGGAGTTTAGCCTTCAAAAACAACATTTTCACTGCAGTGAACAGCTGTTTAATTTCCTGAACCCATCTGTATTAACGGGGCGGTCTAGCAATTATGTAACGGCACCAAGAACAAGCAAGCAGAAATCGCAATGTTTTTTTTTTTTAATTACAATGAATCGATTGTTAATGTCACCAATGATTGATTAAGTGCTTACAATTTGCAACCCTAGTCTGAACCAAAATGTTGGCTCAACAGACGGGCCGACATCATCATCATTTGTCTAGTTCGAAGCTCTGCCTCCTGGCATCATAACCCCATCAAGCTGACAAACTAAAGGCTCTCAGTGGTTATAGTCTGTACATTGGTTGAGAAAATTAAATTAGATTCAACACAGTTACACTTTCAAACTGCTACTCACTTTTTGCTATATTAAGAAGAAAATGAGAAAAATATTCTGCAGGATCAACAGAGGTCAAAGAAACTAATCACTTCTTACGTGGTCAAAAACCAGAAAGCTATCAACAGCTTTATCAAATAGCAGAGAAAACACGTAAACCTTAAGTCAGAATATCAGTGTACCTGGAGATGCTAATTAGCTGCCTGCTAGAAACAACAAAGTCTGCAGATTACAGCATCAGTCGGCTGGCTTCTCCACCTCACACGTGATCTAATATTACAAGCCGTTTACGGTTTACCTTACATCAAAGTTGCACACAAGGAATGAGATGGTATCTCATAAGGTAAACTACATGAGTACATGGCATTTCATTTATTAACTTTACGGTTTAAACGGTGTTGAAGACAGCGCAGCCTGCAGAAGCAGAGCAGGCCAAGGAGATCTCTGGTGACTCTTCAGTTGAACATGCACACTATCAGGCCCATTAATCAGAGGCAGCAACACACAAGGTGTCCATGCTGCTGCCGGACAGACAGAAGGACTGCACACCTGCCGACACAAAACCATCCCCACCTAGTGTTAGTGAGGTCCTATGATTTCTACGATGCAGAAAACAGACAGAGTCGTGTCATTGATGATAAAAATGGAACTGACTGTAAAAGGCAAAATACCATGGAATTTGGCAAAATATGAATACAATTTACCAAAATCAATACTTTTGAACCAGATAATGGTATATCCTCCTCACCCATTCAGCACTGAATGGGACAAAGGCAGGTGACAAAGCAGCGTTTGGAGTAAAGCCAAGTTCACACAACATGACTTTCAAAGTCTTCAGATCGCAGAATTTGTCATCGGGGGTCTTTAAGTCATTACTAAATGACTTGACTAGCGATAGGGGGGTCACACACTACAAGATCTTTCATTGGCAGGAATCCCAGATGAGGCCCCAATCTACGTTTTGTCACGAAAACTCACGAGAAATACTGTACATGATAAATGACGTGATATCATGTGCGAGACTTTCAAACAGCCTGTTTTCACCAGTTTCCACAGTCTTTGCTTTGCTCTGTGTAGCAAATAGTAGTGTCTAGAAGGAAACCTGCAAATTGGGGAAACTCTTGTGAGATGTTAAGTTTAGGTATTGATCTCAAAATAGTTTTGGGTAGGATAGGTTGTCAGCCAGTGAGTCTCACAAGAGTTTTTGCAGATCTCAGATCAGTTTTCACAATTTTGGGTTATCTTCTAGACACGACCACTGCAAGTGTAACACACAAAGTAAGTTCCTATTAGTACAGGCGACCCCTCCTCCCCCTGGTTTCCACTTAACCCGTGTAATGCACTCTCATTGGTTGTAGCTCTTGGTCAAGCTCGAGTCCCTGACAGGGCCAGATATTTAGCATGCTAGATATCTGGAATGTGTCTACGAGGCATCAGCAAGCGCCAGTGAGCCTCTCCGCGAGTCTCATTTACTCTGATGAGTCACTTGTTGAGTTGTTTGAGCATTTTTTTGGGGTCATCATGTCTTAATATATATATTGACGGACATAGGAAGCTTCATCCGAACACCTCAATTGAAGCTTTAAATGTAAAAAAAAAAAAAAAAGACATTTGTTTTCTTTGACTGTGTGGAAATCTGGTCTTTCCACATCACAGATGATGAACAAAGGCATTAAAGTCTGAGTCTTACAGGTCTCTCATGACTTGTTTGGCGACAGGGTGGTTTTGCAGGTGCACTGCACCGTAACCACGGTTCTTCCTGAACAGAGAATTACGTGGCGACCACTTGTGGTGGCAAATTTCGCCCTGCTTCCAGCTCACAACAATGATGGAATCAATGTCATGGAAAACATTGTTTTGCAACAAGTGCCGCACAGTGTTGTACTCTGGATTTCAGTAATTTGCAGCTGCAATTGTGACATTACACCAATGTGGTAGTGATGCTTTATAGTGATCAGCACAGCGCACTGGAAGGAAGAAACGAAGAAAAGAGAGCGTCCATCTTCTCTGGTCTTTTCCCTCCAGTCGTAATGTGTCTGGCAGCGCCCTGTTACTCTGTGGCTGTTCTTTTGCATCCAAACACATCTAATTTTTTAAAGGTTACCTGCATTGTTATGGTTGCACAGCTGAACAAATTTGCCTGGCTCAGATATAATGATGAAGGCACAACATGGTACCTATGCCAATCGCATCATGCCCCCAAATTTCAACTTGCTGCTGGCTTTGTAGGATTTTACTGACATTTACTTAGTTGGATCCCACAGTAAAAGCCATGGGCTGCAAAAGGCTTACAAAGCATCACATTGCTGAATGATGTCGGTCAGGTACAAAAGACTTTCCAAGGCATTTGATAAACCATAAAACACAGTGTAAACAGTCATCAACAAGTGGAGAAAATACAGTGATATTAACAACAACTGGACGTCCCTCCAAAACTGATGAAAAGACGGAGAAAATTGGAGAAAACAGGGATGCTCCCAAGAGGCCTACACCAACTTTACAGGAGCTGCAGAAATTTGTGGCAAGTACTGGTTGTGTACTACATGTACACCAATCTCCCATATTCACATTTATGTCTAGGCTATGGTAGGGAGGCAAGACGGAAGCCTTTTCTTACCAACAAAAACATCCAAGCCTGGCAGCATTTTGCAGAAACATACATCAAGTCTCCCAAAAGCAAGTGGAAAAATGTGTTATGGTCTGACCAAGGTTGAACTTTGTGGCCATAGTTCCAAAAGATATACTTGGCACAAAAACAACACCGCTCATCACCAAAAGAACAGCAGACCCACGGTGAAGCATGGTGGTGGAGGATCAGGCTCTGGGGCTGCTTTCTTCTGCTGGAACTGGGGCTTTAGTCAAGGTGGAGGGAATCATGAACAGTTATAAATACCAATCAGTTTTGGCACAAAACCTTCAGACGTCTGCTAGAAAGCTGAAGATGAAGAGGAATTTCACCTTTCAGCATCACAGTGACCCAAAGCATACACCCAAACCAACAGAACAATGGCTTCAACAGAAGAAGATTAGTTTTGCAATGGCCCAGTCAGAGCCCAGACCTGAATCCTATTGAAAATCTGTGGGGTGACCTGAAGAGGGCTGTATACAGGAGATGCCCTCACAATCTGAGTGGGCAAAATATTGCCAAGTCAAGTTGTACCATGCGGACAGACTCCTACCCAAAAAGAACTGAGTGGTGTAATAGAATGAAAAGGTGCTTCAACAAAGTATTAGTTTAAGGGTGTACATATTTATGCAACCATGTTAATAGTAAGTTTGTTTTTTTTTTCACCAAAACTGTTTGTTTTCAAATTGAATTGTACAGGTTATAGGTCACATTAAAGGTGGAAAAAGTTTTGAAATGATTTATCATGGTCTCATTTTTTTCAAAAGAAGTGTAGAGACTTTTCTATCCACTGTAATTACTGTCAAGTGGGCCAACCTAATTACTTTTCTGCCCCTAGGTCTGTGCCAACACCAAATATACGAGCAGCCAGATCATTGATGAAATGGTGGAGATCACTGGCCAAATTTTGGATGACCAGCTGGTGGTAGAGTTGTCAAAATCCCCAGTGTGGGGATAAAGGCCTAAACAGACCAAACCAACTCACATCGCCTTTGTCTTGGCCAAAAAGCTGCACTCAACAAAGACTACACCCAACGACCAACTACCACGTATGTTCTGCACATGCATGAGATGAATTAACTCTCACTACCAGCAGGCAGCAGTAGTCCGTATTCATCATTCAAAAGGGTTAACCAGAAGGCCAAGGACAGTGGATATACAAGCCGTTGTTATGATATGTACATGAAACAAGGCAGCATTTGCAGACCACCTTCACACCATTCTCAATCACCATTTAGCTTCACTCCAGATGGCCATGTCACTGTGAAAATATCCGTGTATTAGAACGATCAGATGAGATGAAGATGAAAAAGTAGAAGAGCCTTCTGCGTTTTTCCTCTTTTCTACTTATTGGTTTTCTTTCCTCATTTACGTTTCTCGTCTTGTGCACTGATTTGTTTAAGCTGAACCGCCAATCAAAATGACTTCTCTCATCGATGGGCTCTGCCAAAAAACCTTAAACATGGGTAGACCAGAGCCAACGGTACAGGACAAACCACACAAACTGTCCAACGGCCAACCGTCTGCCTGGTGTCATCACGGTCACCAAGCAATTGGGTCTTGTTGTGAGGTGAGATTACTTTCAACAACTAAATAAAGTTGAGGTGCACATTCTGATTACAATTACTTAGACTGAATGCAGATTTGTGTTATAAATATATTGTTTTTGGGGATCTGAGTGGGAAGCACTGTGGCTGCAACTTTGTATGAAACCACACTGAGAAGACAAAGACCCTACCAGCCAACAAGCTGGCCTCCTTCGCCAGTGACAGAGCCTCACTAATGGCTAGTGAGTTGTCTCCTTTGCTTTTATTATTAGATTAGGTATTTGATCAGATTTTCTTGGCGATATTTTTAATTCTTTAGGAAGAAAAAAAAATGCTGGAAAGAGACTCCAGGACTCATTCCCTGGCCGTATAACTGTACAGTGTGTAGCACATTGCCTTAATCTAGCCTTGTGAGATTGCATTAAATGGCAAATGGGAGTACCATACCTCATAAAATCAGAGCTGAGAAAAACACAGAGGAGTGACTCATCACTTCAAGGAGAAAAGCTGGTCCACCTTAAGAGAGAGCCAGCACAGATACAGGAAGTTGGCTCTGGACGTCCAGCTGAGGAGTTGTAGCTTGTAGCCTTGTAGCATTTATTCACCAACAAATAAACTGAACACACACTGTGTGCTACAGCTACGTTCACAGCTAAAATGCCACCAACAAACCCACACTCACCACCGTCACACACACGGTCAATCAGAAACTCACTTAAGTTACGCTGCAGCGGGCACTAAGTCACTGGCAATGACCATTGACTGCTTGCCCAGATTAATGATAATGATTATCAGACAGACACACAGCTGACAACCTGCTAAACTAAACTAAATGTGCGGTGGAGTCTTTTACTGGCAAAGTGGCTGCATGTCCACGACATTACACACAGCACCATGACGACTAACGCTCGCTGACGGTGAACTGGAGACAGTGAATGCAGCATTGTGGTTGCTACAGTAGCTCTCCTGATGATGAACTGTTGACTATTTGACTCAGAAATTTGCGTGACAATGTGTTGAGAAATCCTATCAGCATTGAAATCCTCATCCTGTCGTCAGTGATGTTAATTCAGAAATGGAGGAACAAAATACTGTTGCTGCCTGTTCCAGCTGTATTTATGCCTAGACGACTTAATCTTGAGTGTTCATGAAGCAGCTACAAAGCCTGGCATTGATCGAAACTCCATTCAGAAATCAAGCATTTTTTGCCTTTGTCATTTTGCGGGCAATCTTGACAAAGCATGAATTCAGATGTTTCACAAATCAACATCATTATGTAGTTATTTAGGCATACTCTTGATGAGTTTATTGCAATTACATCACAGCACAATTTGTCTATTTTTGGTTATGATTAAATTGTGTACTGGAGCATAAAGTCTTTCATAGATCTATCCTCTTCATTTTGCCCTCAAAGTGCACCAGATTGATGTATTTCACATTAAAATGTACAGTGTGAATAATATATTGTACATGAGGTGTATCAAAGAAAAAAAAACATCAGTAATACTGTTGAGTATTTATGAACCCCTAAAGGTATCTATACCTCAGAAAAAGCAGAAACCATGCACATGACAAATTAAATATACAGATGTCCCAGGCCGTGGCTGCCTGTTGACTTAGCTGCCTGAGCTGTTGCATCTAATTCAGATTTAGTAATTGAGCATCTCTGCCAGTAATTTTAGCTTGCATTACTGGTCTAAGTGGAGAAGCTCATTAGCACCAGTGCTAGCTTGATTCCCCCTGTTGGTTACGAGGGCTCATCTGTAGTTTTTTATGGGCAGCTTGAGATAAAAGGAAGAGGTGGGGTTAGGTGACCTTTTATACTTGATGGGTAACATTCTTAAGAAAAGAAATTCACCCAGTCTGTTCATGTACAAAACAAGAAATGTCAGTACAGAAATGTCATCAATGTTGAAAGTCACTGACAAACACATACTATAGGATTTTTAGACTCTTAAATATCTAACTTATTCAAACTAATCTATATTTCAGCAGGAAAAAACAAAATGTCAGAAAGCACAATGTCTTGTATTCCTAGATCAAAGGGTGGATGACATGGGCAAAATGAAAAGCCCCATGCTACAAAGATAAATTCGAGGCCCATTCAGTCAAATGGTCAGTTATGGTATGGTGCAAACAGCATGTATGTTAAGTCCGTTTCTGTAATTGGATGCCACCTGTACAACAAGTCCAATCATGAAATTTCCTCGCTCCTAAATATTCCACAGTCAACTGTCAGCGGTAATGTAACAAAGTTGAAGCGAATAGGAACGACAGCAACCCAGCCACAAAGCGTTAGGCCACGTAAAATGACGGGGTCAGAAGATGCAGCGGCACATGGTGCACAGAGGTCACTGACTTTCTGCAGAGTCAATTGCTACAGACCTCCAAACTTCATGTGGCCTTCAGATTAGCTCAAGAACAGTGTGTAGAGAGCTTCATGGAATGGGTTTCCAATGTCAAGCAAATGCATCCAAACCATACATCACCAAGTGCAATGCAAAGTGTCGGATGCAGTGGTGTAGAATACACCGCCACTGGACCCTCGAGCAGTGGAGATGCGTTCTATGGAGTGACAAATCGCGCTTCACCATCTGGCGATCTGATGGACGACTTTGGGTTTGGCGGTTGCCAGGAGAACGGTACTTGTCTGACTGCATTTTGCCAAATGTAAAGATTGGTGGAGGGGGATTATGGTGTGGGGTTGTTTTCCAGGAGCTGGGCTTGGCCCCTTAGTTCCAGTAAAAGGAACTCTGAATGCTTCAGCATACCAAGAGATTTTGGACAATTCTATGCTCCCAACTTTGTGGGAACAGTTTGGGGATGGCCCCTTCCTGTTCCAACATGACTGTGCACCAGTGCACAAAGCAAGGTCCATATACATGGATGAGAGAGTTTGGTGTGGATGAACTTGACTGGCCTGCACAGAGTCCGGACCTAAACCACAACATTTAGTTTACAGTGGTGGACACCCTTAAAATTTTACACTTTTAATCTCAATATTATCATGAAATATTTATGGAAATCTTTTTTTGTGTTCCAAAAGGTGTGGCTGCATTAGACACAAACAAGATGATATTTTTTTGGTTTATTGTTTACAAGAAAATCTAACAAAACTAAATTATTGACAGTTTCAATATGTCAGTTCTCAACATTGTCGGTATCAAAGTCAACAAATACTGGAGAATGTGTACAAAATAAACAAAATATAATAAACGATTACATCATCAAATTAATATTTTGTTGTCCTGCCATTAGCATGCAGTAGAGCTCTAATCCTGGCTGGCATATTCCCCACCAGCCTTTCACACTGTTGAGGGGTTATCTTGTCCTATTCTTCTTGAATTACTACTTTTAATTCTTCTAAATTCTTTGGTTTATGCTTTGAAACAGACTTTTTAATAATCCAGCACAGACTTTCAATGGGGCTCATGTCCGAGGATTGAGCTGGTCACTCTAAGACCTGGATACTGTGGTCCTGCAGCCAAGTTCTACTAGCCCTGGATGTATGGGGCATTATCTTGTTGAAACATCCAGTTTTGACCTCGAAGAAACAGTGCACGTGCAGAAGGGAGCATGTTGGTTTTGATACTTGGCAGAGTTCAATGTGCCATCACAGACGGTGAGATAACCAACACCAGCAGCAGTCATGCATCCCCAAACCATGATACTGCCTCCACCATGCTTGACAGTAGGTACTGTACATGCTGCAGATAATGCTTTGCCTGGCCTCCTGCATACCCTCACATTAGCAAGAGGAAGATAAAGCTGGAAACTGGACTCATCTGACCACAGAATCTTCTTCCAATTCCTGGCTGTCCAGTTCAGTTCTTGTGTGCTTGCCTCTGCCTCTCATTGATCAGGGCCTTCTTAACAGCCTTGACGGACCTTAAGCCAGGATCATGTACAGTGCAGGTGGAACACTGGACACCAGTTTGGTTTGACCACTGTTACTGAAGCTCCTGTGATGTCAAGCAGCGGTTTTCCCTGCACATGCAGGTCAGGATATAGCCATTTCTTGCTGAAGAAACCCTTGGATGCCCAGATCTTGGTTTGTCTTCCAAGCTGTTGGTTCGTCTGTATTTCTGCAGAGTGTATCCAACTGCTGAAGGACTGAATCTGCACTTCCTGGCTATCTGGCGGCAGCTGTACCCTTCCTGGCTGAGAATCTGTATCTTCAGGTGTGTTCCTATGTTAGGTTCCTTGTTTTAGCCATTTTTGTCTCTGAAGAACTTTCAAATGTTCTGGCTTTATATAGACACGAAGCACAACAACAAAAAATGTGTCTTTTAATAAAAAGCACAACCTTCATTAGTGGATCACTGGTACCAAAATGACTAAATACTCAAAATGTCTAATGTGTTTTATGGAACCAATCAATTTTCTGTTTTTAATGGCTTTTTTTCGGGATTTGTTTAGTATTTTGGCTGTGACTGTACTAAAAGAAATTGCATTTGATGACCTAAGAGTGCTTCTTAATGCAATATTTCACAAATGAATGGAGTGTCTGAAACTGTAGCAGGCCGTCAGTGTCCGACAGCCCGTGTATGTGTGTGGCGGAGGTGAGTGTAGGATTATCAGTGGTGTTATAGCTGTGAATGTAGGTCTAGCAGTGTGTGTACGATGGCGTTAATTGGTTAAAATTATTGATGTCGCTTAATGGTTACAGTTAATTACTAATATCCTAATGCACGTTCTTACAGATCAATTATAAGCTCACCTCCTGAACAGATTTCATGATCAGCAGAGGGATTTCTTAGAACTGGTGCAGGGCCTGTTCATAACATGCCGTTTCAGAGCGAGCTAAATGCTTGGCCTGTGGTTTGCAGCTTACTTGTGAACCACTCATACAAACAACTTCACATTCAACACTGCACTTCCTTGTGTCCTCAGCAACACATCTGTCATGATATAGTTTTATCACCCACTCCCAAGTTGCAGCTACTTGTGGTCAGAAACACCTGTGAAATACTGGGAAAAAGGGGCAGATTTTACCATTACGCAGTGTTGGGAACTGCCTGAGGACCCAATTAAAAGGGCCCTAAACACCTATAGATTTATCATGTTTAGATACATAAAAAAAACACTGAATCATGTAACTATTCTAACTCTAAATAAACTCTAAATAACTTACAAAAGGCCCCAAAAGCACTTAAAAAATATAAAACTCTAGTGTTATATTGTCAACTACTATTTACTGCGTACTTCTACTTCAGAGGAAAACACTGTAATTTGGGAGTTTTCCCAGTGTGAGTATGCTCTATTTCTGCCTGGACCCGCAAACATTACCAATATCATATGGTGATATTCTTGTCTTTGTAAAACAGCGCCCCTGCCAGCACCTCAGCATCAGTTCAGGCGGAGTAGTACTGCAGCATGGGTGACAGTGAGAGGCACATCGGTACATTTGGTCCGCAATTAGAGCTGCGCTGTTAACGAAGTTCTGCTGATACAGCGCCCTGAAGCTGCACCCCACCCTCCACTGCTGAACAGAGCGTTTATTTATACAAATTTATAAATATTGAATGTGTCTCGTGTACTTGGTACGGGCCAATGCCCAAAGCCCGGGTACGCTATCGGTATTGAAAGAAATCAGATCGGTACATCCCTATACAGTAAATATTTGGACCTGTCAGGAACTCCGACCATGGGCTATAGTCACACTGTTGTATAAACATGTGCCAATAACAACAATCAGCAATGTGTCTTACCCATGGTATCACATTTACCGTGTATATTTTCATGACAAAACATAGTTTGGAGACTAGAGGTAGACTGATTAATCAGTTGGGCGATTAATCGGGCTGGTTTTTGATATTTTTTCATAATCGGCATCAGCCAATGCCTGAGCATATTATGCTGATTAGCAAGCAGGCACATCTACAGGCAGCCCAGTGTTGTTGCTGTAGAACATGTGACTCCGCCCTTTGTGTTAATCAAACTGCCGTTCTACCAGTAGACCTCAGTAGATGTAGCCCAGCGGGACCTTTGAAAGTGTGTGGAACAACAATGTCCTACCTAGAAGAAACTGTGCAGACACTAAATGCAGACTGGTTGTTCAACAGTGTTGTTGGTTGTTCAACAGTGTTGTTCAATAAATGTTGATTAAGTTAAGACATTTTCTCATTTGTTATTATTGAGCTGTTGTATTTTTTCAGATGGAGAAAAATCAGAAAACCAGGATGGATACGGAAAAAGAAAAATCAGCATCATATCAGCCATCGGCTGTCCTGATTCGGGAAAAAAAATCTGCATCAGCCATAAAAAACCCATATTGCTTGACCTCTATTGGAGACCTTATCAGGGATTCCTCCTAGCGAAAGATCTTGTAGTGTGTGAGCCTGTCAGCGGTCAGTCATGTAGTGTGAAAATCTCAATGACTTCAAGACTCCCGATTATAAGACAGCAAGTTGTGTAGTGTGAGCAGCACTCGTCAGCAATCTGACTACTTTCAGGGTCATGTAGTGTGAACTTAAGTGTGAAGTGGATTGGATGAACACCCTTGAGATATGCAACAGACATAGAGAAGGACGAAAAGACCGAGACAGACAGATATTTCTTTAATAGTGATTCATCATGACTCTTGAGTAGCCCCTGTCACATAGCCTGATCAAGGTGGGACTGTTGAGCTGTTATTCTGCCTCACTGCTTTGTATAAAAGGTATGGAGGGGGAATGGAGAGACAGTTGTTCTGCTGCTGAGCCGGTTGTTCTGCTTCAAATGTGCCTCAAGTTTCTAAAGTGTAATGCTGTTACAACTGGACCATAGAGTGAAAACAAATCAAAAGCAATTCTCTCTCCTTAGTAAACATAGTTTCGTTTCACTTGCAGGTTGCCTTCACGGTGGAAATGCAGCTGCTGCCTGCAGCTGCAGCAGTGTGGTCACAGAGCGGTGAATCGGGGCAAGCTGGCACGAATGTCTGTGATCGGTCAGTTAACTGATGAATGGAAAGTGCTTCATTTGATGCACCAGAGCAGGAACTCTAGATACAGAGCATGAAATGTTACAAGGCACATCCAGACTAACTCGGTGCTGATGAGTCAGCACGTTAAAATCCAAAAGGACGCAGTAAACTCATCATCAGCGCATCCAGGGGACACACCCTGATAATCAGAACCGCCGGTAGCAGGGAGCTCCATCCCTGTATCCCAGATGTATTTAGAGAACTGCATACAGCGTTGGAGGTGGGGCCCCGTTCATTCCTATGAAAGTTGCTCAGTGGCGTATGATGCCAAAATGGCTCGACTTCTGTCTTGAAAGTACCCAGGTCTTCCGGTGATCTTCCACATCCATTGGGCACATGGAGCATGCGCTACTACATCCACAACTTGGTCACGGGGTCCCAACATCATGCTGTGGTCATGGCTTGCACTGTTGTCATGGTCTGGGTCTGATTCACATGAACGGAAGAAGGGAAATAACTCTGGATTCGTCTATTAGAGCATTTTCGGACCTAATGATTTAAACAAGGACTATTAGAGTGCTGTGTTGTAGTGGGAAGTTGATTTATCTCAAAAACAATTATCTGCTGAGTTACAGGCATCTCCTTTCCAATGAAAGTTGTAGTACTGCCATTTGGCCACTACAAATATTGGGATCAAAAAACAGAGAACCAGGATGGATAACGAAAAAGAAAAATCTGCATCTTATATCAGCCATCGGAATGAGTACGGCTGTGTATTGTAATTGGCTCAATTTCGGCGAGGGCAGACCAGATTTTACTGCGCATATCTCTCAACCACTGCCACTATGTTTACACTACCACAGCATGTTAGCTTGGTACAACGCGTTAGCTCGGCACTGGGGGGGGGGGGGTGTTATTGTGAAGGGAGGAACAGTAGCAGTGAAGCGGTGATGCAATGATATTGACATGGGCCAGATTATGGAGCCTCCATATCATTAATTTATCGTCATAAAATTTAGGAACAATGTAACCCTCGGCTGCACAAGCTGAAACTAAAGCTGGCAGTAGGCTCTGTAGTATGACTGTTTAGGTTAGATTGTCATGTATCTTAGTTGTAAACTCATCGCCTGGCTGAAACAAAGCAGCTCCTCCTCAGGAAGAAGGACTGATACTGTCTGCTGTTTGTGTTCTTCAGTCTTTATAAACTTCACCCAGGAGTAAGATTTACTTTAACATTTTAGGTTGTTTCCAGTGAGATATTAATGAGTTTATATGGTGACTTTGCCATTGTAAACATTACTGTTGCTGCTCTAGACACAACATGTATCTAGAGCAGCAACAGTAAGCTGTATTTTAAATATTCAATTCATTCATTCAATCAATTTATTCTTTTTAAGTAACACAGTGGCAATTTTCTTTTAGATAAGAAGTCCAGCCCGTTGTCCAATTAAAGCAGTGTTACAGAGCATACAGTAAAAACTTTTACATTTACAGCCAGCCAATGGCGGCTTTGTGCATGCGTGTCATTTGCAGTCTGGATGTGGAGGGGTGAACATCTCCTGCTCTGACTGCAGCTTGAAGGGAATAGGACTGGGCCACCTGTGAGGGCTTTGGGGGTGGGGTATAATTTGTTGACCTTGAGGGCAACATAGCTGGACACAGTATAAACTACTAATGATCTTTTTCTTCATTTTAAAAATGTAAGCATTCCATGGAGACTCATTGGCCATAATTCTTACTGTAACAGTTCAGTAACAGAAAAAGTGAAATAAAAACACATATATGTTAAAATACATGTTAATATTTGAGATTATTACATTTATCTATTTTCAATACATTTTGACTATTCGACTTTAAAATACCCTTGAGTTATCTGAAATGTTTAGTTCATACTAGTTAGTAACAATCCTTCAAAACTAATGTGGTTTATCTTGAATGGAGTGCTTGATATTGATAAATGATAATGCAAATTTTGTTCAACTTCCTGTATCCACTATGTGGCGCTTGAGAACGCACACAAACTATACGCTATGTTGCTGTATATCATGTGTAGATCACACCATGTAAATCTCATGTAAAGTGGATGACCTTTGTCAGAAAAGGCTGACTTCCTGTTGTCAGTAAGTGGTACTATGACTATAACTCAATATGGCCATGTAGATGTCTTCAAGTCTGGACTCTTATCCAGGATGTAAATTCTGGAGCAGATTGAACAGTGTTAAGTCCAGTAGCAACCACTTCCTGTGTCATGACGAAACATCCACATTGTCTGCTGCACAGTATTCAAAATGGCTGACTTCTGGTTGGGCAGAACTAATGCAAGCCAATGGTGAAATATGTCTGAAATGATGAGAACAATGTGGATACCAAATTTCGTGAACATTCAAGCAACTATGTTCTAACTAAGAACTTGCATATAAATTAGGGGGCACATTGGAGCCCACTAAACGTGCATGAACCCAATCGCTATACTGTATATTCTCACAGTGGTCACAGATTTTGATATATGCACCAAGTTTCATGAGTGTTCGAGTATACTAAGGCCATCAAAAATATGTTCAACAGCTAGTGCTGGCTGGCTACTTACTGCAAGTGTAAAATGCTAACAAAACACTGCACAGTGAGTAAGATTCAAAAGCCAAATTGTAGCACATACCGTATACATACACTGATCAGCCATAACATTGACAATATTATGACAGACAGGTGAAGTCAATAACATTGACAATCTCGTTACAATGGCACCTGGCAGTGGGTTGCATTTATTAGGCAGCAAGTGAACATTTTGTCCTTGAAGTTGATGTGTTGGAAGCAGAAAAAAATGGGCAAGCATAAGGATGTGAGCAACTTTGACAAGGGCCAAATTGTGATGGCTAGATGACTGGGTCAGAGCATCTCCAAAACTGCAGCCCTTGTGGGATGTTCCCAGTCTGCAGTGGTCAGGACCTACCAAAAGTGGTCCAAGGAAGGAAAACCGGTGAACCGGCAACAGGGTCATGAGCAGTCAAGGATCACTGATGCACATGGGGAGTGAAGGCTGGCCCATGCTGTCCGCTCCATTAGAAGAGCCACTGTAGCTCAAATTGCTGAAAAAGTTAATGCTGGTTCTGATAGAAAGGTGTCAGAAAATACAGTGCATCATAGTTTGTTGCATATGGGTAGCTGCACCAGCCAGCATCTCAGTCCTCAACATGGAAATGGAAATTACCGCACGAAATCCAACATGGCTTTTTTTGATAAAAATTAAATGCAATGATCCCAACAAATTTTCAAGCCATCGGAAAAACTTTTTTTCCAACTTGGCACACGTTTGGGGCTGCTATGGAGCCTGCTGTCCATGCTCGAGCCCAGTTAATGCAGAATTATGCAACTTTTGTCAGTTCTGAAGTCTGTGCCATTTTTCGTGCATCCCAAGCCTCTTAGAAATGTGATTCCGCAGCAGAATCCTGAGAATGTTTAGAAAAAACATTACGTTTCAGCCGTCGGGCCCTTGGCACTTTCATGCTTTAGCCTTAACGACGGCTAGTATGAGACACAGCCTGAAGTCATGGAGACCGCTGATGCTGTGGCTCCAGCTGACAGGAAACAAAAATGTTCAGTGTCATTCTTTATATAGCTTGCCTATCAATTGTTTTTCAGCTCAATAAAAACAGCTGATATTTGACCAGAATTTCTCCCATTTGTCCAGGACATTGAAATCTTGCAGGACACATTGACCCCACGCACACACCTAGGGCCTACATATACAAAGAGCAGAATCACATGTTGACCAGCACCAAGAAATTGTGGCTATGCCACTGCTGCATCTTGTTTCATTTTAGAACCAGATTGCCTTGTTTGACAGCTTGGTCCAAGTTTTGTGAGTTGGACGCTACACACAGAACGGGTTCATTTGCATTCAGTTGAAATTTTTCAACTTACTAATACAAGACCCTCTCAAACTCGCTGAAAAAGTCCCACCATGCACTGGGTGACTGTTTCCCCTGCTTTCTATAGCAAATGGAATGAATGCAGCGAGGCAAGGCTCTGCTTGTGGCTGGAAGAAGACCTGCTTTTGCTGGGCACTTAGCTCTCCACCTCCCAATGAAACTCTGACCCCTGGGAAGCCGGATCGGAGTATGCCCACATTGGGCTTCGCTAAGACGAGCTGAAAGAGTTTCTAGTGAACCTGCATGTTTTCAACTAATTTTGCTGGAATCTGACCCGGTGGAAAGAATAATATAGCCAATCTCTAGCCAAGCTGATGGTCTTGTTTACTTACACTACTCACAATAAGTTAGGGATATTGTGAGGTCCTCGGTGGATTTCATACATAAGGTGTTTGTTTCATTTCAATGATTTTTGGGATAGGGAGGCAATTGTATTAGGGTGACAGACACACTTCATTTTGTGTTTTCCACATCTCACTTTACAATGTACAGTCTGCCTTACATATTGGGGCCAATACCAAAAAATACAAAAAGACAACCCTTTTCAATGTGGCATCAATTTCGACATTCTGGGGGTATAAAAAGCTGGTATTGTCATTAAGTCATTCCCAGTTCATCATTCAAGCAGCCATGAGCACATGAGGTCACTTAATGTACGAGCAGCGCCACCTGGCCATAGCGCGCCTTCTGGTCGGTAGCAGGCAGTCAGATGTTGCTTGTGAACTTGGTGTGTCTCAAAGTGTCAACAGCAGACTTGCAGGAAGACACAGAACTACTGGCAGTGTTCATGACAGACCCAGGAGTGAAGCCCGACGAGTGATGACCGCAATGATGACCAGTACCTAAGAACCTATGCACTCAGACACCATTATGCAACTACCACACAGCTGCAGGCCTGTTTACGAGAAGTGAGGGGTACTAGGGTTTCCAGACAAACCATTCGCAACCGACTCCACCGCTTTGGCTTGAATGCCAGACGACTGTTACAGGTTACTCCACAGACACCAAGACACCGCCGTGACCGTTTACAGTGAGCACCAGACCATGTGACCTGGACAATACAGAAGTGGTCTACCATCCTGTTCACTGATGAGTGTCGGGTCACCTTGCACAGAAATGATGGTTGTCAGCATTGCTGGAGAAGGCAAGGTGAGCGATACGCTGAGGTCAACATAGTCCCCAAGGTTTGCTTTGGTGAAGGAGCAGCACAAAACAGATTTGGTGATTGTAGATGGCTCAGTCACAGCACGTTGTTACCTCAGAGACATCATAGATCCCATCCTCATCTCCCAATTCCACCAGCACACCCCCAATTCTCTGGATGATAATACTCCACCACATCGTGCAAGAATTGTCACAACCCGTCTTCAGGAAATCGGAGTCCCTCATATGGTATGGCCAGCAATGTCCCCTGACCTGAACCCCATAGAGTATGTCTGGGACCAGCTGAAGCAGCGACTGGATGCTTATCCCCCACCCCCACCTGACCTGACAGAACTGTGTGTAGCACTTGTGGAGGAGTGGAAAGCATTGCCTCAGAACGACAACAACAACATGACGCTAGTGACGACCATGAGACATCGCTGTCAAGCTGTCACTGCGGGAAATGGTGGAAACACCCGCTACTGACTGTCAATTTTGGTTATTTGGGGCTATCTTTGTTATTGTCTAAATTGTTCGGGTAATAAATATTGAACTAATGAAAATGGTGTTTCTTCTCATTCATTAAGAGTATTGTCAAAGGGAACTATTACTTATTTTATTAAAATTCACACCAAATAGGAAAAGCACTCATGTAAATAATAATATGCCTAACTTTTGGGGGTAGTGTATGTCATCACTTGGGTTACAGAGGCAGCAGAGCCTACTGCCAGCTTTAGTTTCAGCTTGTGCAGCCGAGGGTTACATCGCTCCTAAACTTTATGAGGACAATATATTAATAACACAGAGGCTCCATAGTTCAGACTCTTGTCAATAACAGCATATCACTGCTTCGCAGCTACTGTTCCACCCTTCACAAACACAACTACTGAACACTGCTGACTAGAAGGAATTAAAGTCATTCACAACTCAACTAAATAACTTACCATTCACTAGTTGGTGAGCTAACGTGCAGTGGTGAGTTAATAGCTGTGGTAGTGTAAACATAGTGGCGGTGGTTCAGAGACATGCGCAGTAAAATCTGGTCCACCCTCGCTGAAATTGCGCCAATCACAACATCAGCTTCAGTTACACTGCACATATGTAATACCCCATACCCCTGTCCGCCCGTGTCCCAGCCTCTTTCTATAGGCCTTGATTTCTAGTGTGACAATAAACATGACCAAAAAAAAAATTAAAAATACACAATTTGCCTCATAACCTATTTCAACTGAACCGAATGGAACATACACAAAACAAACCCTGACTAGCGAACCAAACGGTAATCAGTACAACAGTAATAATCTTCTCTGCCCCGTGAAGGGCATCCCGCCCACCTCAGAATCCCAATCCTTTGAGTTTTTCCCCCACGTCACTCCGACTACAAGACCGTGTCATCGTATTTACACAAGACGGATCCTTTCTAGCCATAACCTGCCTGCTCCTGAGGGTGGAACTGCTGACACGCCCCCCCTGAGAACGGAAACAAAGGACTGTTCCCGCTTTTTCATTCTGAAGAGCAAAAGCCAATGACAACAGTCACTGATGACAACCAATCATGTGACTTCATCACTCAGTCACTCATTCACACAGTGACAGACTTGCATTTGTAGCTGGCTCTCTGCTGTCCAGCCAAAAATAAACCTGGGCAGTGCTCTCTGGTGGGCGAAGTAAGTAATGGAGACACTTTTTCCAAATGTCTTCAAATCTTAGCATTTCTCTACTGCAGCTTGTTACTCATCAGCCAGCATGTACATGACGGCAAACAGTGTAAACACAACACATTTTAATCAGGATTTCTCCACTGGCAGAACACATGATTTTTATGCTCACACTGTACAATCAATTGACCAGCCACAACGTGGAGCTCACACTGAGCATGGAACCATCAGTGGGTTTTGTCCATTAAATTTCAAACAATACAACAACAACTGCATCCGCAGCAATGAGAGACAAAGAGAGAAAGGATGCATATGGTCAACTTGTGCCATTTCATGTTGACCACAAAATAAGCACAAAAAGATGCAAACGTTATGGTCCATCTGTTCTACGGTGTTCAGTTTAGGTTGTGTATCATATCACAGCAGTCACAATACTACATTTTTAGCCACATGTAAAATACTACTCCAACAATATTAAAACAAGCTCACAACAGTTTATCATAGGAATGCAAATTTGGGAAAAATTGTTATTACTGACCCTCTATAACCAATTATTAACTGTTGACCAACAAGATTAGTGCCTTGCATGCAGCAGTGCGCTAGCTGCAGTATATGAGCACAACAGAAAACTGAGTCTTCAGTTCACCATCAGCAGAGTTACTGTAGCAGCCACGGTGCTGCGTGTACTGTCGTGAACATGCAGCCACTTCCCAGTAAAAGTCAGCCGCCACCACCTCATATTTAGTTTAGCAGTTTGCCAGCTGTGTGTCTGCCAGCATAATGATGCGCTGTCTGCCCGGATTAATGATAGCAATTTTGTGACAAAGAGGGCGTGTGTTTGTGCTATGCTAGCAGCTGCTAGTGTTGCCGGTGGCTTCATGCCTGCTGTAGTGTAACTCCAGCGAGTTTCTGACAGACTCTGTATGTGGCGGTGGTGAGTGTTGGTTTATTGATGGCTTTCTAGCTGTGAATGTAGCTGCAGCAGACAGTGTGTATACAGATTATTTGTCGGTGAATAAATGCTATGAGGCTGCAAGCTACAGCTCTTCAGCTGGAAGTCCCAAGCCAACTTCCTGTATCTGTGCCGAGTCTATCTTAAGGTGGGCCAACTTTTCTCCATGTACCATATACTCCACAGGAAGGTATGAAAAAACAGATACCGCCCAAGCCTAATATGTCATAAAATGTCATAAAAAGGTCATAGTATAGAATAGTATGTCATAAAAAGTCATAGCCTGGTGCAACATAAAAATATAAAAATGTCATAAATAACATCTATAATTATTATAGTAGGCCTAGTAACGGGTGGAAATGTTCATAATCTCAGGACTGGACTCACCCCGTTAGCTCAGAGTGCAAAGTTAGTAATTGCTAATTATCTGTACCAGAGCGAAGGACTCCAAGATGGTGGATAGTTTTCCACAAAGGAAGAATCACTTTTTACGGTAAGACAGCTTGTCCTTAGTGTGTGTTAACATAAAACCAGTTACTTATGGTTCATATTTGCATGAGACACTGTGGCGTGGGCCTCCGTAGATGGCGCGTGCCATGAGCATGCACAGAAGTGTTTATGCTTAGAGCATTCTTTGTTGCAATATGCTCTGAAAACACCGGAGGGCCTAGAAACATCCAGAGACATACTCTGTGGATAAGAATGTCTCACGTCTCATCATGTACAGACAGCTTTACAGGCTTGAAGACTCGTTGGTGAACAACTTAAGCTCGCCAAGTAACGCCATATACTAACATACCTATTCCTACCAATTATGATGCAAAATTTTGTATGCGGTATGCAGAGAAATGCAGGTGCTCACATAATGTACTGCAGAGAACCTATTTATCACTAAAACATGTAAGAATTTTCATTATTATAATAATACAGGAAAATATTAAATTGAGTGAAAGAAAATGTTGATTTTCATTTGTGATGAGCAGTTTTCATTCAACGGTGGCTTGGACAATACATGTGATGCACAAATGACGTATTGCTTGATTTTACCACAGTAATGGCATATTTACATAGCATCTGCATAGCATACAGTACGTTAGTATGCAATACATTATTATGCAATGTCAAAATCAGCCCTGGTGACCTAGGAACTGCAAGGGTTGTTGGTGAACAACTATAACCTGCAAGGTAACAACAAAAACGCTGGCCAGTCAGGAAGTGATATTACAGATTATACTATTGTGAAAACTGGAAAAGCTAAAATGCTAACTCATTTCTGGGTTTTAGGACTCATTCCTGTGGCACTCTAACTTTTGACAGAGCAAAATGATATACAATCCTGACAGTAAAATGGTGGTTTAGTACAGAGAAAAGTGAAAGAAGCTGGCTATCAACCATGCGACTGAATAGTGCTTGCATGTTCCCGGCTGCTAAGTTACGAATCCTGCTATAGTGAAGGCATGACCTGCCCTACTCTGCCTTTGATTGGTTGACCCTGATACTCTAAACCTAACCAATCACGCTGACGAAGGCAGCTAGCACTAGCCAATCAGAGGCAGAGTAGCTCTTCCAGTTTCCCCCATCTCAACGTCAGTGAGCTTTAAGACAGATGCCTGAAATAGGGTCAGTAATAATCAACAACCCAATGGAAAAATCACATTGGGTTTTTGTCAGGAACCAGGATGATGCCAACTTCCTAGTTGACCTACAAAAATACGCATGTCATGCCTGTCATGTAAGCATCTCTGATACTGGTATTGGTACAACTCTAAGGCTAATTAAGGGGTAGATTAAGCAGTTTTAACGAACGTTATGTTCGTATTCTATTAGCATAAAATTACCTATCTTTGTCCGGATGATTGTGTGGTTAGCATTTGCCTTGTAGAGCTGAAGGTCAAATACCCGCCCATTTGCAAATTGGACATCAGCCTCCAAAGATTTACACATTCTGAACTGATGGCAGGTATTTACGAACTCCAAAATACAACAGTGACCTTACTGGGTGGCAAGCTGTCAAGGTCTTCCCAATTCGTAAGGATCGTTCCCATTAACCAACTTCAATTTTGTAATATATGGCCCCTTTGCCCCGGTCAGCTTCTCTTTACACAAGCATTTGTCATTCGTACATATTTTACATATTTCTGATGATGAACGATGGACAGACAAGACTGGTTACATACAATGACCGGAAGCTCCGTACGCTACCCTCCAGAAATGGCGGTGCGCCCCAGAATGCTCCATAGCCTATTGACATTTAACCACGTTAACTTTACGTTTTTATTCTCCGTCTCTGTAGCTAACTTCTGCGAGATTGCACGTCTACAGAAGTACCAACACAAACAGAGTGCCGTGTTTACTCGATTGATAAGAACAAAGAAACTAATGTTGTTACTATATTTTTAAAAACGAGTCAAAAACACTAAAAACTAACAAACCAGGCTAGCTAACGAGCGTTACGCTACAAAACGTGCGCAAACCCAAGTCGTTCAGTGGCTCTCGAGCGCCCCCTTTACGAAGGCGCCAATAAGACTCAGTTTAATTTGTATAACACTGCTCTGAACACTTCAACTATAGCCACATATATTCACGTAGCCGCCGCTTAGAAGCTCATTTAAAACTTTCAGTGGTTTGATAAAAGACGTCGCCATTTTTCACACGGACTAGTGAACTGCCAGCGACAAGCCTTGCTCGCCAAACACTCTCCCAGCAATCTTTCCTCTGTCTGGGCAGCTACTAGTTGTAGGCTCCCGCAGCCCCTCCGGCCGGCCTTGCTCCCGGATAACCAGACATAATCCCACGTATTTGCTGAGTCGGAACCGTGAAGGTTACCGACGTGAATGAAAGCGGTCAACAAAAAAGCGGAATTACCTTTTAACGGCGCTGTTTCGGCATCCTCCGGTCACCACTGTGCCGACGCTCCACGGTAAAATGGCTGCAACAACAGCGGTGTGGATGACAGACCAGGGAAGAGAGCAAGAGAGGCGGAGGCAGCCGGGGAGAGAGGAGAGGGGGCGGGCTCTGCTAACCCCGCCGAGGGGTGGGGGTGGGGAACGGGCACAAGTGACTGAAAAATATTCCCAGGTTCAACCGAGAAAAATCATCTCTGCAACAAAATCCACAAGAAACTCAAAGAAAAGCAAAACAATTTTTATACCACAGTTGTTGTTGCGTGGATACTGGCTCTCTCAACCACGTGACCTCATGACTGGGCGGGGCTTATGTCGTGTTTGTGACCATCCCAGTGACCTAAAATATCATCGGTGGTGAAATGTAAATACGTTACAAGTAGACAACTGTATTTGAGTACAATTTAGTAGTATTTTCATTTTATGCACTTTATACTTCTACGACTTCAACTCCACGACATTTTGGAAGCAAATATTGTACTTTTTCCTTCACTACATTTACATTATTTGGGCTATTAGTTACTTTGCCGATTTAGATTAGTAATACACAATATAAATATACTATAAAGTAATTAAACTACCTTTAACACAATATACTGGATATGATTCTGAAATGGGCCACTCTGCATAATGAATTGCTTTACTTTTGGTACTTATTTTGATGTAAATACTTTTACTTACGTAAAGTTTTGGACATGGTAACATCTTTATCAATCCTTTCAAATAACTTAATACCAAAAAAGCAAATGTGTTCTCATCCGGTATGAGGCATAATATCAAACGCATATTTTCCAACATTAAAACTTGGCCTTCTCTTACATGCCGGGCAAACAACAATAAGTGAATTAAAAATAAATTGAAATCTAAAATACATTTTTCTGCTTTTCAAAAGGGTCCCCATATTGTTATATTCATGTTGTACTTTTATTGTTTGTCGTGTTGCCACTTTTACTTAAGTAAAAGACAGGAGTACTTCTTCCACTGATGCTGATTACGGTTGATATTTTTGTGTAGTTAACATTATTTTTTATTATAGTTGTAGTACAAGTAGTATAACAAAGCAATTTTCACTTGTTTTCAGGCATCAAAAAGGAAAAGAAAGAGAGAGACTTGAAAAGATTCAAGGGGAATTCTTGTGGATGAAAGTATGTGGTCATTCATGTCAGAAGAAGAAACTGAGATGCAAACATTGGTTCTGTCAAATTTATGCTCTCGTAATACTTTAACTTAAATAATCCATTGGCGATGCAGAATTAATAAGAATTTAATTATAATTTCTTCTTAGAAATTGTCTATGTTTTGTTTGCTTATTTGCCTGTTGTCAATTAAATGCATATAAAATACTGATGGGATAAGAATTTCAGTTCATATGAATATTACGTAGCCCCAGCAAGCATTAGGAATGCAAGAAAGGATTCTTCATAGCCACAAACATGATGTCAATCGCAAGACTAAAACCATAGCAGCATATTCAGAAAGTAATCTGGTCTTGAAATATTTTATGATAAATAATAATGCTGTAGCCTCACAGCAAGAGGGTCGCGGGTTCGAATCCCACTTGGGGCCCTTCTTTGCGGAGTTTGCATGTTCTCCCTGTGTAAGGTTTTCTCCAGGTGCTCAGGTTTCCTCCCACAGTCTGCAGGTTAGGTTAATTCTTGCAAAAGTGAGTGTGAATGATTGTCTGTCTCTACTGTATGTGCCCTGCGATGGACTGGCGACCTGTCCAAGGTGCACCCCGCCTTCGCCCTATGCCAGCTGGGATGGACTGGCCCCCTGCAACCCCTAATGGGATAAGCAGTTGAAGATGTATGGATGGATAACTAATGGTTAATTATCTTACTGTTTCCCAGACCAAAAAGTGGCACAGAAAAACAGATTTCCGCTGGAAGCTCTGACCAATTAGTGTCGAAGCAAGCCAGTAACATGCTAGCTCGCCAGGATACTGCTAGTGCTAGCCAACATAACATAGCCACAATAATAGCCCACCAAGCTAGCAGCTAGCTTGGTCACAAAAAGTTATTACAATGTAATCAAGAGATGTATCATCAAGTCCTGTGTGATGACTGAAAGCACTCCATGCTTCTTTTGTTGTTTTGCATGAGGTTGTTTGGAATGTGGGGGTGTCACTGTGGCACCCCCATGAGACAGCTTTTTGATCAGCTTTAAGTCTGTAAGTATAACCACCAACTGCTGTGGCCGTGGTCTGGGCCACATGTGGCCATATTCTTTTAGCAGTGTTTACGCAAATGTGTGCTGGGCCACACTGAAGGCCGGTCTACCTCACTGATGTCCCACTGGTTGGTGTTTCTGTTCCAGTGTTTGCACAGAGCTGACACCCGCCCACCTGCTCGCTCTCATCCCCAGCTCTCTGAAGCTCTGTACCCCACGGTCTCTGGGGAACGCCGGTACAATAACCTTATATTGTGATATAGCAACATCTGCTGTATTAGCTGTGTGTTTACTATGTGTTCATTTGCATAGAGAGTGGGGAAGTGAGGTCAGATCACAAGTGGTCACTCAAGACCCATGTGGAGATATATTCTAATGCCAGGTGTGAACAGACATATTTAAAGCTGCCCACTCGTGATCCAAACCACTCAGGACGCATGTTAATGGCAGGTCAGGACCTAAACATTTGTACCATAAAAGTACATTTACACATTGCAAATTTACACAAACTGTTATGATCTATGTACTTATACAACAAGCTGTTGAAAATAACACCAAGACACTAGGCCTGCATTTGAACCCACAATAATGCTGCATCACAATACATTGTTTCCTCATTCAGTTTAAAGAGACAGCTGACTCAGGGGCTCTGGTAATCAAATAAAGGGAGGAGGGGTTACAGGAGTTAAGCTTGGCCAATCAAATATGAATTTGATTGGCCAAGCTTAATTTGAATTTGTGAACAGCATGATTCTGTGTAGTGTGATGTGCAGTGATTTACTCCTTGCCTTTTTTTTTTTAATGATTTGCTGTTTTCAGTCTGAACAAGGCTGGACTACCTGTTCACACCTGGATGTCATTCACATACTCAGCTGTGTTTTTTTTCCCATGTTGCTTCTGTGATGGCACATGTAGTTCATATCCTATGTGGCGTGTTTCAGCACATTATTTTTTTTCAGGTCCTAGTAGTCCATTAAAGTTTCGGCATTGTGCAGGAGGAACGATTACGAACGAAAAAAAAAAAAACCAGTGTTCACATGGGCACTAGGCTGTTGTTTTAAGACAGACTTAACATATGAATTTATCATTTACAGTAAATTCCTCTTAAACCGCAAATTACTGTGAGAATGGTGGACAAAAGGAGGACTGAGGATGAGTAAAAAAATGACTAAATATTAACTGTTTCCAAATGTGACTTAATTTTCTGAAAACAACCTCACTTTCTAAAAATGTATCACTTTCTTAGGACTTAATTTCTCAAAAACATCACTTTTAAAAAATGTCTTCTTATTCCAAAAATGACTTCATCTCTGAAAATGACTTCACTTTCCAAAAATTACTTTATTTTCCAAAAATTACATTTTTTCTTTCTATAAATGACTTAATTTCTCAAAAATTATTTTATTTCCCAAAAAAGAACTACTTAACTTTCCCAAAATTAACTTTTCAAAAATGACCTCACTTTCCAAAAATTATTTCAATTTTCAAAAATGACGTTATTTCCCAAAAATGTCTCGCTTTCCAAACATCACTGTAGAAACCCGTAATGTAATAACTGCACATGATGTAATAACTGTGCATAATGTAATAAAACCTTGAGCGCAGTTTTGTTCATAATGCCATAATGTAATATAATGTAATATACTATTACATTATGAGAACACTAATACATTATAAACTTGAAAGTTTAAAAGTTGAATAATGTAATAAATCCAGCATATAATGTAATCATTTTCAAAAGGAGTGCTCTCCTTGTCCTTCGTCTGTTTGGTTAAAAGGACATTTTTATTCATCAGTTCCATATTTAGGAATCTTCCTGGATTTGAGACTACAGGATATCCAGGGACCTGGACAAATGAGAGCCTTTACAGAGATGATATTGAATTTAATATACTGGTGATTCTTCATGTGAAATAACCATTCCATCCATAATTATTCTGCAGTGCTGTTGTTAGCTGATCCAAGCAGCAAACTATGTTTAGGTAACAATCTACAAAACTGTAGACAACCTCAAGTGCAGTCCCTAAAACTGGTCTCAATGCAGTCCCTCAGTCTGGTCTAAATGCAGTCCCTCAGACGGGTCTCAATGCAGTCCCTCAGACTCGTCTCAATGTAATCTCTCAGACTGGTATCAATGCAGTCCCTCAGACTAGTCTCAATGCAGTCCCTCAGACTGGACTCAATGCAGTCCCTCAGGCTGGTCTCAATGCAGTCCCTCAGGCTGGTCTCAATGCAGTCCCTCAGACTAGTCTCAATACAGTCCCTCAGACTAGTTTCAATGCAGTCCCTCAGACTGGTCTCAATGCAGTCCCTCAGACTGGTATCAATGCAGTCCATCAGACTAGTCTCAATGCAGTCCCTCAGACTGGTCTCAATGCAGTCCCTCAGACTGGTCTCAATGCAGTTCCTCAGACTAGTCTCAATGTAATCCCTCAGACTGGTATCAATGCAGTCCCTCAGACTCAACCCCACTGGTCTCAATGCAGTCCCTCAGACTGGTATCAATGCAGTCCCTCAGACTAGTCTCAGTGCAGTCCCTCAGACTGGTCTCAGTGCAGTCCCTCAGACTGGTATCAATGCAGTCCCTCAGACTAGTCTCAATGCATTCCCTCAGGCTGGTCTCAGTGCAGTCCCTCAGACTGGACTCAATGCAGTCCCTCAGACTGGACTCAATGCAGTCCCTCAGACTGGACTCAATGCAGTCCCTCAGACTAGTCTCAACGCAGTCCCTCAGGCTGGTCTCAATGCAGTCCCTCAGGCTGGTCTCAATGCAGTCCCTCAGACTGGTCTCAATGCAATGCCTCAGACTGGTATCAATGCAGTCCCTCAGACTAGTCTCAATACAGTCCCTCAGACTGGTCTCAATGCAGTCCTTCAGACTAGTCTCAATGCAGTCCCTCAGACTAGTCTCAATGTAATCTCTCAGACTGGTATCAATGCAGTCCCTCAGACTGGTATCAATGCAGTCCCTCAGACTAGTCTCAATGCAGTCCCTCAGACTGGTCTCAATGTAATCTCTCAGGCTGGTCTCAGTGCAGTCCCTCAGACTGGACTCAATGCAGTCCCTCAGGCTGGTCTCAATGCAGTCCCTCAGACTGGTCTCAATGCAGTCCCTCAGACTGGTATCAATGCAGTCCCTCAGAGTAGTCTCAATGTAATCCCTCAGACTGGTATCAATGCAGTCCTTCAGACTAGTCTCAATGCAGTCCCTCAGACTGGTCTCAGTGCAGTCCCTCAGACTGCTATCAATGCAGTCCCCCAGACTAGTGTCAATGTAATCTCTCAGACTGGTATCAATGCAGTCCCTCAGACTGGTATCAATGCAGTCCTTCAGACTAGTCTCAATGCAGTCCCTCAGACTAGTCTCAATGGAGTCCCTCAGACTAGTCTCAATGTAATCTCTCAGACTGGTATCAATGCAGTCCCTCAGACTGGTATCAATGCAGTCCCTCAGACTAGTCTCAATGCAGTCCCTCAGACTGGTCTCAATGTAATCTCTCAGGCTGGTCTCAGTGCAGTCCCTCAGACTGGACTCAATGCAGTCCCTCAGACTAGTCTCAACGCAGTCCCTCAGGCTGGTCTCAATGCAGTCCCTCAGGCTGGTCTCAATGCAGTCCCTCAGACTGGTCTCAATGCAATGCCTCAGACTGGTATCAATGCAGTCCCTCAGACTAGTCTCAATACAGTCCCTCACACTGGTCTCAATGCAGTCCTTCAGACTAGTCTCAATGCAGTCCTTCAGACTAGTCTCAATGAGCCCCAGACAGTCAATAATCTCTCAGACTGGTATCAATGCAGTCCCTCAGACTGGTATCAATGCAGTCCCTCAGACTAGTCTCAATGCAGTCCCTCAGACTGGTCTCAATGTAATCTCTCAGGCTGGTCTCAGTGCAGTCCCTCAGACTGGACTCAATGCAGTCCCTCAGACTGGTCTCAGTGCAGTCCCTCAGACTGCTATCAATGCAGTCCCTCAGACTGGTATCAACGTAATCACTCAGGCTGGTCTCAATGCAGTCCCTCAGACTGGTATCAATGCAGTCCATCAGACTGGACTCAGTGCAGTCCCTCAGACTGGTCTCAGTGCAGTCCCTCAGACTAGTCTCAATGCATTCCCTCAGACTGGTCTCAATGTAATCCCTCAGGGTGGTCTCAGTGCAGTCCCTCAGACTGGACTCAATGCAGTCCCTCAGACTAGTCTCAATTCAGTCCCTCAGGCTGGTCTCAATGCAGTCCCTCAGGCTGGTCTCAATGCAGTCCTTCAGACTAGTCTCAATGCAGTCCCTCAGACTAGTCTCAATACAGTCCCTCAGACTGGTCTCAATGCAGTCCTTCAGACTAGTCTCAATGCAGTCCCTCAGACTAGTCTCAATGGAGTCCCTCAGACTAGTCTCAATGCAGTCCCTCAGACTGGTCTCAATGCAGTCCCTCAGACTAGTCTCAATGGAGTCCCTCAGACTAGTCTCAATGCAGTCCCTCAGACTGGTCTCAGTGCAGTCCCTCAGACTGCTATCAATGCAGTCCCTCAGACTGGTATCAATGTAATCGCTCAGACTGGTCTCAATGCAGTCCCTCAGACTGGTATCAATGCAGTCCATCAGACTGGTCTCAATGCAATGCCTCAAACTGGTATCAATGCAGTCCCTCAGACTAGTCTCAATACAGTCCCTCAGACTGGTCTCAATGCAGTCCTTCAGACTAGTCTCAATGCAGTCCCTCAGACTAGTCTCAATACAGTCCCTCAGACTGGTCTCAATGCAGTCCTTCAGACTAGTCTCAATGCAGTCCCTCAGACTAGTCTCAATGGAGTCCCTCAGACTAGTCTCAATGCAGTCCCTCAGACTGGTCTCAATGCAGTCCCTCAGACTAGTCTCAATGCAGTCCCTCAGACTGGTCTCAGTGCAGTCCCTCAGACTGCTATCAATGCAGTCCCTCAGACTGGTATCAATGTAATCGCTCAGACTGATCTCAATGCAGTCCCTCAGACTGGTATCAATGCAGTCCATCAGACTGGACTCAGTGCAGTCCCTCAGACTGGTCTCAATGCAGTCCCTCAGACTGGACTCAATGCAGTCCCTCAGACTAGTCTCAATGCAGTCCCTCAGACTGGTATCAATGCAGTCCATCAGACTGGACTCAGTGCAGTCCCTCAGACTGGTCTCAATGCAGTCCCTCAGACTTTTTAGTCTCAATGCAGTCCCTTTAGACTGTTCTCGGTGCAGTCCCTCAGACTGGTCTCAATGCAGTCCCTCAGAGTAGTCTCAATGTAATCCCTCAGACTGGTATCAATGCAGTCCCTCAGACTAGTCTCAATGCAGTCCCTCAGACTGGTCTCAGTGCAGTCCCTCAGACTGCTATCAATGCAGTCCCTCAGACTGGTATCAATGCAGTCCCTCAGACTGGTCTCAATGCAGTCCCTCAGACTGGCTCATGCAGTCCCTCAGACTGGTCTCAATGCAGTCCCTCAGACTGTCTCAATGCAGTCCATCAGACTGGACTCAGTGCAGTCCCTCAGACTGGTCTCAATGCAGTCCCTCAGACTGGTCTCAATGCAGTCCCTCAGACTAGTCTCAATGCAGTCCCTCAAACTAGTCTCAATGTAATCCCTCAGACTGGTATCAATGCAGTCCCTCAGACTAGTCTCAATGCAGTCCCTCAGACTGTTCTCAGTGCAGTCCCTCAGACTGCTATCAATGCAGTCCCTCAGACTAGTCTCAATGCAGTTCCTCAGACTGGTATCAATGCAATCCCTCAGACTGGTCTCAATGCAGTCCCTCAGACTGGTATCAATTTAATCCCTCAGACTAGTCTCAATGCAGTCCCTCAGACTGGTATCAATGTAATCCCTCAGACTGGTCTCAATGCAGTCCCTCAGACTGGTCTCAATGCAGTCCCTCAGACTGGTATTAATGCCGTCCATCAGACTGGACTCAGTGCAATCATCACAACCCTTAGGTGGCTCAAAATAAAAGACATATTTTGGAAAGAACTAACCCCCCTTTGGGGGGCGGCAGTAGCTCAGTCTGTAGGGAGTTGGCTTGGGAACCGGAGGGTCACCAGTTCAAGTCCCGACATGGACCAAAAACTGAGTGTGAACTGGTAGCTGGAGAGGTTACCTCTTGGGCACTGTCGAGGTGCCTCTGAGCAAGGCACCAAACCCCCAACTGCTCGGGGCGCTTGTCTGGAGCAGCCCCATCACTCTGACATCTCTCCATTACTGCATGTGTGTGTGTGTTTGTGTGCATGTACCATGTATAAGTTAAACAGAGTGTAAATTGAATTTCCCCACTGTGGGACTAATAAAGGTTGATCTTCTTCTTCTTGTGTTTCTATGCTGTAAATGTTTTAACAGGGTTTGTACCAAGAATTCCAGGTTGCAATGTCTTGTTCTTCCAGAGATTTAATGAGATGTTTTCACTTTACTTAAAGGGACAGTGTGTAGTATTTATGTAGAAACAGAATATAATATTAATATGTTTTCTTTAGTGTATAATCACCTGAAAAGAATCAGTGTGTTTTTGTTAGTGTAGAATGAGCCTGGTTTATCTATATACGAAGCGGGTCCTCTACACGGAGCAGGCCGCCATGTTTGTACAGTACAATAGACCCTTGTTGTGTTTCTAGTTGTGAAATGTTGTTGTACATTTTACAAAATAAACATATGGTTAATAGTAAATATACATACCGCTTGCATCATGTATTTAATGTAATGTAAGAAAGGTTCCCATACTACAAAAAATGTCCAAGAAGCTTCATCAATATGAAACTGATAAAAATGTCCTTGTGGTCTGTTACATTCTTAGTTGTTCAGACAGGATAAGGCTGCATATGGGGAGACGTGTGTACGTGGCTTATGGATTGACAAAGAAATTAAAGACATTAATACATGTTGGCTACCATAAAAGTTTGCAGACCATCTCTGCCTAAACGGCAGTGTTATGAGGCTGATTGATCAGCGTTACGCACCGCCTCCCTGGCAGTACCCAGCTGCAAGACCATGCGGAAAGCAGCTTTGAAGGATTCAGCCTAGTCAGTCCAAAGTCCCCCATGGATTGCATTGAAAATGATGGAGTTTCCATTATTTATTGATTCGTTTATCATATTTAGCTTAATGCTTACATGCCTTAAATGCACTTTAGACCATGAGCTGTAGATGGTTTAAATAGGGCCTTTACACTTAACTACAAAGCCACAAACAAGTCTCATAAGGTTCATATCAGCTTCAAATGAACTGAATACATTATTGCACAGAACAAGAACTGTGGATTTTATCCCTCATCTTTCACTGTGCAAGAGGAGTGATTACAGCAAGACAAAACTTGTGTCAGTGTTCATATGGTCAACTGGCTGTTTTACTTAAAGAAATGTGAACCTGTCAGTTTATACGCTGATGACATCCTGCTATACCTAACAAATCAAATAAAAAACAAATCCCTCGACAGCCCTTTCAGAAGCCTCCAATCTCATATCCACAGTCTCAAAAATTTCTGTTCCATAACCTGGTCTAAATCTGAGATTCTACCGCCCTGTGAGGAAAACGTCCTCTCACAATAACAACAGGTAACATTAAATAAATACCTTGGTATCACCACCAAGCTGTCAGATCTATTCTTTCTGAACTACAGTCCGTTATTAAAAGGTATTGAGGACAGCCTCACCCGCAGAACAACTTGTCTATCTCACTGATTGGAAGAATTAAATCAGTAAAAATGAGCATGTGACCCCGGTCCAACCTACATCACATTGGTTCAACACTTGAATCAGAAACCATCCATCCATCCTGACATTGGGTGAAGGCAGGGTACAGCCTGGACAGGTCGCCAGACTATCACAGGGCTGACACACAGAGACAGACAACCACTCATGCTGACATTCACATCTATCTGCATGTCTTTGGAAAACCCAGAGAAAACCCATGCAAACGCAGGGAGAACATGCAAACACCACACAGAAGGGCCCCGAGCCATGTTTGAACCTGCAACCTTCTTGCTGAGGCAGCAGTGTTCACCGCTACGCCACCCTCCAGCCTCCATGGACGCCTTGTGGCTCCAAATTTCATACTCTACCACATAGCAAATTATCTTCAGTATATACTCATATGGCTGCAAGACTATCAGCAATCACAACACCACTGGCTAAATATGCAGATAAATATGACTGCCAACAATTACCAATAACAGACCTCCCGTTCCTTACCCAGTCAATTAAAAGACATAACTGTTTTAAAAATCCATTTATAGCAGTGATTCTAACAGTGAACAAACAACTGAGCACCCCACCAATACATTGACCCCAATCTGGCAAAATCCAGTCTTTCACATCAAAAATAAACCAGTCAAAAAGATCGTTTCAGACAGAGGATGACAGAGATGCTGCAGCACAGCCTGGAAGTAAAGCGGTTTTTAAATGAATTCATGTAAACCAGCATGGACCTGGAAATAAGCATAATAGTCCTCTTTCAGAAGTTATTGCAATAATTATTTGTTGGTTATGCATTAAGTCAAACTTTTCTTCATCTTTTCTTGGGTATTTCTTCCCTGTTCTTATCATTGTACCACCTGCAAAGTTACTGCTGTTTTGTTTTTGCACCAATAAAAAAGAAGAAAGAAATGTGAACCTATACTTTTAACTGGTTTAAACTTGGCCCATTTCTGTGAGAATGGTGGACAAAAGGAGAACTGAAGGTGAGATCATCTTTTTCCAGACTGTTTTATTTGCAATTAATATGAATTCCTACTCACAGATTTGTGGTACTGCTGATTTGCCAGATATACAGTATGTAGCTACCATACACTATGTGGCCAACATTGCAGCTATGGGATTCAACATGTGATTCCAAAACATCTCATGATAATGTACCACATGTGGCTAATGCGCTAGCCTTCCAGTAACCTCTCCTTGTGCTGTGGGAAAAATCAACAAGTCCATAATGACCACACTCTCCAAATAAATTACCTCACTTTCCAAAAACATGACATCATTATGATTCAAAAACAACACACATCTTACAAAATATGAACACATAACAGCAAAGCCACCATCAATAAGTCTGTCTGTCTGTCTGCAGACATCCTCTGTCTGTCAGTAAGTCCTTCCATCGGTTCATCCGTCAGTCGTCGACTTTGCGAGCTCGTCGGCAGAACGTCCAGTGATGTTCCACTGTGTTCTCATTGGCCCGCTCGCTCATGTGGTGAACACGAGTGTTGCGTATAGTGAAACCCTGGAAAATAATGCGACAGGCAAACCGAGTCACATCACCGCATACATGCTAATATTGCTATTAGCAATGATTTGAAAAAAAAAAAAATGTTATGTTGCACAACCCATTCATGGTTGATGCTTTTTTACATGCAATAAACACGGACACAATGAAACACCTGCTTTCATGTTTTTCAATAAAATAACCACTATAACGCTGACCGCTAAGCTAAAAAAAACAATCAACTAGCAGTGACAGGCTATGATCTAATTTCTTGGTTTTTGTCCGATGCTGAAGAACTCTGATCGACTGATCTGAACCGTGTTTTCAAGCAGGAGTATAATTTCTTCACATGATGTGGTCGGAGAAAACCTTCTCTGGGCCAGTTGAGTTCAGTTGAGTTCAGTTCTTCCACCAGAAATAAATTCAAATACTTCTCAGACGCTTCAAAAAGCAGACAGGCTTTTAATGTAGTTCAAGTAAGGCTGCACAATTATGGCCAAAACGACAATAATGATTATTTTGATTAACGTTGAGATCCTGATTATTTTTCACAATTATTCATATATTTTAGGGACAAAAATATTTTATTGTAATTTCACATTTAAATAAACAGCACGCTGCTTTCACTTCAATGTTGTGCTAAATTCCAACCGTTAAAAAATGGAAATATTATCCTTATGTCTAATAATGGTTATTTGTATAAAAACACACCATTCAAATCATTAGAAAAAAAATACTGTATATTCATTTAAATATTTGCTTTGATTAAAAAAGTCTTGACTTTAGTAGTTTTATTTCTGTATTATAAGCTGCTTAGAGGTAGTGTTCTCTGTCTATTATCGCTTTTATTATATTGCTCTGAAAACATCTTCAAACAACTGGATCTATTCAAGTTTCCCGCCAAAAACACAAGATTCCATTTCAACACATCATAGCGTTATAATCTACCATCTCCCAATACTCATTTTTACTGAGCAGAGCCTTAACACACCGTAATGTAACTGAATGGAGCCTTTGCGCCTTGCTGTTGGGAGACGAGCTGGTCACTGTGATTCTGAGCAGCATCATGGGAATGAAGTACAAGTGTCTGATCAAGTTAGTTGTTTCAAATGTTTAAGGCTGTCCCGTCATGGCTTATTTTGACGGCTGTACATTAGACTGGAAAAATGGGAGATATGGGACTGCTGAAAACTGCTGAAAACCTTTGATCAGCTGCTGATTTTTGGTGCATCTCTATCTGTTAGTTGAGGAAGCGTTTGATTTAAGCAGCAGAGTTTTCTTTGAGCAGAGCACGCAGTTTAAATATGACAGTCAATCATGTTCATTTAGTTGTGGGAAACAAAAATCTTGATCGGGATGAATGTTTGATTTGATTTGTGCAGCCCTGAGTGCGAATATAGATAAAACAAGTAGCTGGTCTTGAGAGCAGTCAGCTGAAGCATCCTCAGCCGGGCCTCGTCTTTTATGCTTTACCTGAAGTCTGAGCTCCTCCGCCCTATTTTATTCTATGTTTCTAGGCTACTTGGACACCATTATGTTTTAGGTTCTGGGTTTCTTCAAGTAGTACTGGGAACCTTTCACCTTTCCATTAACTCTAGATTCCATTGTATCCTAGCAGCCAGGTTATTACCCCCTCGTCTACCTACTTAGACTCTAGTAGTCTCCCGACTTTCTGTTACCATTGTGTTTTTGTTGGATGCTTGGATACAAAAACTAAGAGTTTTATTGCAGAAAGGACGGTTGTTAAATGGTTCTCTTATTTTGTTCTACCAATGCTAGCGTACATTAAGCTAGAATATATTTTCCGCAAAGTTAAAGAGAAGATAAAAGCAACATACAGCTTTGGAGATGAAGTCGAGCAGGTGGACACGCAGACTGACTTCCTGTTGGTGGTCACATGGTCCGAAGGTGAAGGACACCTGGTAGTCTCTGGTGTCCATCATGTGTTTGTTCCACTTTGTGAAACTGCTGGAGATGGACTCCAACATTGCATGGACCTAATAGAGAAAGAATCACATGACTTAAATAATATCAGCACAAGGATTATAAGATATATGACAGACCACGGATGCAGCATTTTAATTCGCCGAAGGGGAAACAGTCCTGCAACTTTGCGCAAGTGTTGCTCAGTTACGTTATAGACATTAAACTATGGCTATTAATTAACAGTGACCATTCAATTGACAGTGAACTTTCAAAGTTTAGTATTCCACGTATTCCACATGCACTGATTGTTTTCTTCTTCCTGGAGGCGGGCCTTAGGCGCGAGGGCCACCATGACGCACTAAAGCTGTCAGTCTCTTAGACAATTTTAACAGATTCCCTCAGAGATATTAACATTACATATTATTTGGATAGGGTTCCCTTAAAGAAACTTCATAAATGTATTAGGGCTGTCAAAGTCAAGGCGATAATAATGCAAATTTGTTTTAACGGCAGTAATTTCTTTAACATATTAATGCAATTCAATCTTGGGGATTGTAGCAGGCTCAATTTTAAAGTTAGAGTGAAAATACTGGCATCATGTGAAACCTGAAAACCTAAGGAAACGTCATACTAGCTTGTCATGAAGGAGTCTAAATAACACCAGACATGGGCTAAATTATGAAGAAAAACTGGCATGGTCCTTTTCAAAGGGGTCCCTTGACCTCTGACCTCAAGGTACACTCCTAAACTAAATCTTAAGAAAAGAGCGACGTTATTCCTTCGTCAGGCGGGCGTTGTGAACTGCAGCGTTGTCCTGTTGAAAGACCCAGTCATTACCGTACAGACGAGGGCCCTCAGTCCAGAGGGAATCCCACTTCAACGTCTCCACACAGCCAGCTGCTGGTTGACGCCCTGAACAACCTGAAGCTCTGTTGTTCCACCGAAGGAAAAAGCAGCCCAGATCATGATGGAGCCTCCTCCACTGTGCGGCGTAGAAATCTTCTCCAGTGGGATCTCCTGGTGATGCCAGTAACGCTGGAAGCCATCAGGACCGTCCAGGTTACATTTTTTGTCTCATCAGAGAATAAAAGTTTCTTCCACCTCTCCATGTCCCGTGTTTGGTGCTCCCTTGTTTGTGGCGTGGGAGGAGACGTGGCCTTTGAAGACGTTTTTTTGTTCTTTAAGTCCTTGCAGATGGCGTCTTATGGTCATTGGGCTGTAGTCAGAATCAGTAACGGCCTTAATTCGGGTCGAGGATCTTCACGGACAGCCCGTCGGATCCTTCGGCTCAGCGCAGGTGAAATTTTTTTGGGTCTACCACTTGACTTTTTAGTCCCATAACCCTCAGGATCTTTTGATAAATTTAAAATGACGTCTTACTGTTTCCGACCTCGGCAGCGATGCGAGAACAATCCTGACTCGTTCAAACACAGAAAGCCTTTTTGCCTTTGCCATCAGGAGGTCATGACAGTGTGAATGCTTGAATGAAAATGACATGAAAGCCACATATTTTGACTTTTTTAAGACTATGGTCTGAAACTTTTGATCAGCTGATGAACAGCCCAATTGAGTTTAAATGCAGTTCTCGATACATTGCCAGCTCTTTATTCATCTCATGCTCCTGTATATTCTTTTTGCATTTTGAAGCTCAAAACCTGGTTACGATCAACCTGTGCAAAAAGTGAATTCTAGTAATTTGTCCCCCGGTCTTAAGATTTTGTTCAGGAGTGTATGTGAATGTAAATGGGTTCTCTGGGTACCCACGAGTCTCCTCTTTACAGACATGCCCACTTTATGATAATCACATGCAGTTTGGATCAAGTCATAGTCAAGTCAGCACACTGACACACTGACAGCTGTTGTTGCCTGATGGGCTGCAGTTTGTCATGTTATGATTTGAGCATATTTTTATGATAAATGCAGAACCTGTGAGGGTTTCTGGACAATATTTGTCATTGTTTTGTGTTGTTAATTGACTTCCAATAATAAATATATACATACAATTGCATAAAGGAGCACATCTGCCCTTGCCCATACTGATAAGGGTATTAAATACCTCATAAATCTCTCTTTAAGGCACACTATAAACAGATTAAAAGTGTGTGATTAAATATTTGAATCTACTGACAGCACTAAAATGTAAATAATTTTATTACTGAAAATGTCATCACAGTTAAATGTATGATGATATAATAGTGGTGATGCAAGTTAATTTACTATGTTCAATAAAAGTGTATTTTCCTAAATCTTGAGACACCTCGGATGTAAGCCAGACAAACATTTCCCCTGCTGATTACTGTGCACAAATGCACTGTAGCTATGTAGCCTACTTAGGCCTCAAGAGCCCCTCTGGTTCACAGAAACCTCCAAACAGGTCACGCTTTGTGAGTGCACAAAAAAAAGGTGCCCTTTTTTATTTGCACACCTGCGAGAGTATCAACACCTTTGTTATAACTCCATCCAAGAGGAAACACTGTCTAATACCATCACAAATAATGTATAAACCCTCTAAGACCCACAATAGACCCATTTTTGTCTTCTTTTTTTAGGGGGTACATGGGGTCTTTTGAGGTAGATAACAGGCCACATAGATGTCACATCTGAAAGCATGAAAGAAAAAAACCCATGCTGTAATTTGACATCAAAAACTTTGATTTTTTGGCGATTGGATAGCGAGCACTTCAGTTCTAGGAACTGCTCAGAAACCCCCTAATTGTCAATCTAGCATGGAAAGCCATCCATCCTCCGAAGCTCTAGGTCTCTCGTTTGTGGTTGTACAGTTTCATGAGGCTGTGATTATCATAGAGGTCACAGCAGTTCATTTTACACAGTGAGGTCAAATTTCAAAAATGATCTCACTACAATAAAATGTACTACGGGGATTAACATCATCACACATGAATACAGTTGGGCTCATTGGATCCACAAGAGTCTGATACCAAATTTATGCAACTCCAACACTGTTTAAGGACCCCAGTAGGCAGAAATATTAAAATACACACTTTTAGAATAGTCAAAAATATCATTCATTCAGAAAACTGCACGTTTTTTTCCCCAAACTGCATGTGATTATTACAAAGTGGGCATGTCTGTGAAGAGGAGACTCGTGGGTACCCATAGAACCCATTTCCATTCACATTGTTGAGTTGTTTGACTTCCTGAAGGAACAGTGGATATACAGGCACAGAAGCAGACAGGGGTCTTCCTGACCTGTTCCCACTGACCTTGGTGGTGATGGTGAGCTGGGTAATGATGACTGCGACGGGGTTGGAGTACTTGGACAGCTTCCTGGTGCTGGACAGCTCGACCACCTCCTCGTAGGTATCAGTGGGGTAGGGCAGAAGGGGTTTAGGGTCACCCAGGCACTGGATCAGGGGTTCGATCTGATAGAAGTCAGCCTCCTTCCTAAGCAGCTCAGTCTCCTTGAAGTCACATGGCAGTGTGAGCTCTGATGTCCGCAGGAAGTTCAGGATGTGGCTGAAACAGCAGAAACAGAGACAGACAACATCAGTCCAGACTTCTCAGCTGACGATTCTGTAATACACCTTTCACACCAATGAACAGAGTTGGACCAGGGTTACCAGGGTTGAACCCCCCTTTGTCAATTCAAACCAAGCCAGACAACCCAGGTTGAAACCTGGTCAGGACAATTCAACGATTACAGAAATTTATGAAGACTGAAATGTACATTTCACTGACTCAACCATCCCAGCAAAGATTACTTCACATTGTAGGGCTATTAAAGTTTTCCAGCTGGGCATGACGCAACTGTTGAATAATGTAAGAGCTAATCCAAACATAAGAAAATGAGATTATATTTAGTTTGCTAATTGCTTGATAATGTAATGAACTAGGACTGGGTCTATGACTTTTTAACAGATGGAACAGGAGACAGATGGATCTTTTTGCAGGTCTTTTTGGAAAGATAAAAACTTTAAAAAGAAGATGAAGAAACGCTTTAAAAACAGATGCGCTCACAGCTGGTGGTGCTGTGCAGCTTATTATTAACACACTGTGTTTCCCGGTAATGCTACACCGGATGCATTTCTCATTCAGCAGCCTGGTTATGTTAGTTTAAAGTTACACTACGTTATCCCCCATCGTCCTGTCCTCTACAGCTTTTTTCTTCCTCATCACAGACGGCAAGCAGCTCTCGCACCTCCAAGTCTTCACATATCCGTGTTGTCCTTGTCCGTCGCTCACCTCCGTGTATCCAAAAACATTCTTGCTGCCGTCCCACTGTTTATTTATGAACCATGGCGACCTCTGACAGTTGCGTCATGATGCTGCGCCCTTATTTGCAACTGAATAGGTTTGTCCCGCCTTGTTTGTGAACAACCCTGGTCCAACCCTGATCTGACCCACCTCCTGACCTGTCAGTCAAGGCAGGTTAACCCTTTCACACTGAAAATCAACCCTGGTGTGAAAGGGGTATATGAAAACTGCTGTGCAACCACAGAGTGAGAAAAGTTTGTTTCAGTGTTTTTGACATTTGAATTCCATCTGAAAGTTTGTGTTGGTCTATATTTTTCATATCAACATATCTCATGAAAAGACCATATACATACATATATAATAAGTGGAGAAAATATGCCACAACAGTGACTGAACTGGATGTCCCTCCAAAATTGACGAAAAGACGAGAAGAAAACTGGCCAGGGAGGCTGCCGAGAGGCCAACAGAAACATTAAAGGAGCTGCTAGAATTTGTGGCAAGTACTGGTTGTGTACTACATGCGACAACAATCTCCCATATTCTTCATATATCTGGGCTGTGGGGTATGGTGGCAAGACGGAAGCCTTTTCTTATGAAGAAAAACATCCAAACCTGGCAAAATTTTGCAAAAATAAACAGCAAGTCTCCCAAAAGCATGTGGAAAATGTGTTATGGTCTGATGAGACCAAGGCTGAACTTTTTTTTTTTGGCCATAATTTGAAAAGGACCAGACATATGAAGAATACAGGAGATTGTTGTCACATGTAGTACACAACCAGTACTTGCCACAGATTCCTGCTGCTGTAGGCCTCTCGGCAGCCTCCCTGAGCAGTTTTCTTCTCATCTTTTCATAAATTTTGGAGGGACGTCCAGTTCTTGGTAATGTCACTTCCATATTTTCTCCACTTGCTGATGACTGTCTTCACTGTCCTCCATGGTATAGCTAATGTCTTGGAAAGTCGTTTGTACTTCTACGTTTGTACTTTGATGCTTTGTAAGCTCTTTGCAGCTCATGGCTTTCTCTGTAAGATGCAACTAAGTAAACGTCTGAACTTTATTTGGGGTTAATCAGAGTTTCATGGCAGGTGTGTACTGATTACTATTTAACAAGAGTCTGAATGTGATTGGTTAATTCTGAAAAGCCACATCCCCAGTTATAAGAGGGTGTGGGCACTTATGTAACCACATTATTTTTGGTTTTTATTTTAATTTCCTCCCCCTAAAAAAATCAGTTTGTTTTTCAGTTGAATTGTACAGGTTACAGGCTAGGTTATAGGTTATATATTTTTCACCAGGGATGTGTAGACTTGTTCCATCCACTGTATGTACAGTATGGGTATAGTACAGTATATACAGTTTATAAAGACAAATGTATGAATATCAACAAAGGGAAAAAGAATAAACTTTTATGTTTTAAACCACATTTGAGGTCATTCCTGTTTCCAGACTTTAGGTGATGCACCTGAATGCACCACTAGTCTGACAGAGCCCACATGCAAAAATTGAGATACCACGGCTAACCACAGCTGTGCAATACTGTGGATGGCTGTAGCCATGACACTGTGAAAATGTCTTGTCATCTACATGATCTGCTTCCATTCCTCTCCTCCGACTTCTGCGTCAGTCTGCTACATGAGACCGACACCACTGAAAGAGACGCCACGTGACAGCCAATCAGAGAGCCTGCTACATCCCATGCGGTTCATTTGCATTGATTCAGCTTGTTTTATTCGTGTACGACTGAGAGAGGGTCACGGAAAAGCTAAATGCAGAGGCTAAATGGAGAAGCTAAATGACTCCAATAGCTGATACATTTAGTAAAAGCATTAAGGAAAAGCTAATGCAAATGGGAAAAGAAGCTGCCCATTTAAAAGCCTGATTAAAACCAGTATTCTTAATTAACTTTGTGAATCCAGATATTTCTCTTTTTATACAGCATTTTCTTATAAATATTTAAATTAATTTATGAATTCATTGATGTATTTCTAAATGATGTACCTATGACTGTTTTATGGTGGTTTCATAAATCCGTTTTTAATTTGAACAATTTATTGATGGATTAATATTTCATTTGCAAATTATTTTATTTTTTTACTGCCCATTAAAATACTTTGTAATTTCGTCCAATTATTCATAGATTGATAAATGAATTTGTAAACACATTTATTCATTACTATTTTTATTGAACAATTAATAAATTAATTTGTAAACATTTATTAGTGCCTATTTTATTGTACAATTAGTGATTAATCACTTAAAATTTTCTTTTACTTTTTATGTGACTCTTGTGGTCTGGCATAGGTATTTGGTGCAGTTGTACTGAAGTAGTTTTATGAGTACATGAGCACAGTATCAGACACATTACCTGATAATAGTATCTGTACTGGTGCACTGCTGGAAGAAAAGGAAATCCCTTGTTTGTTGGAAAAGGTTGAGGTTCTGGTGTCAAAGATGCAGTCCTTGCTGTGCTGGGTGCAGATTTGAGGAAAGCCTTGTCTCCAGTCCTTTGTTCTCCTTGAGTTAGCAGCTTGGCGCAAACTTGTTTGTTGCTCCTTGTTGCTTGAAAAGTCGGCTGGCAGGCTTTGTTTCAGCTGCTCGGCTAAACTTGTTTACTTTAGGTTAGCAGTGTGTACTGAGCGAACCAGGAATCTGTCAGGCACACTGTCAGGCAAAAAAGACTTTTGCGTAGACTATGTCTGTTTTGTTGACAGGCCATAGAGGAGAGAGAGGAGAGCGAACAAAGAAAGCTGCCCCCTTTATTCGGGCAAATTGTCCAAGTTCTGTGTGAAAACTGAAGCATCCTGGGGAATTGAGTCAACGTCTCTCTCGCCATTTTGGATGGTGATTCCCAAAACATACCGTTTTGCATGTAACATTTTGCATATCAGCATGTTTAGCATGCTGGCTTGTTACAAACTCATTCCACAAAGGTAATTCAAGCAGAACAGATACTGTAGATATCAGTCCCCTCCAAAGCAATCAGAACAGCGAGGCCAATTCCTTTATTTTTGCTGTACACTGAAAACATTTGGGTTTGACATCAAAAGATGAATATGAGACGAGATCAGTTTTTCAGCTTCTATTTCCAGGTATTTACATCTAGATCGGTTAAAAAACTTAGAAGATAGCATCGTTTGTAACAGAACACCACATTTTTAGGTGAGCAAATGTATAGAAACAAATAGACTTAAAATAGATTAACGTGAATAATACTTAATATTTCATATGGATGAAGCATGTGACCCACTGACGTCACCAAACTTTTGAATTCTTCTTTTGCGATGCTTTGCCAGGTTTTCACCGAAGCGTCTTTCAGTTGTTGTTTGTTTCGGTGGGGTTTCTCCCTTCAGTAGGTAAAATGCTGCTCAATGGGGTTTAAGTCTGGAGATTGACCTGTCCAGCCTAAAACCTTCCTTTTCTTTCCCCTGATGAACTCCTCTGTTGTTCTCAGGGTGTTTTGGGTTGTTGTCTTGCTGCATGATGAAGGATCTCCTGATCAGTTTGGTTCATCTCTCGTTGAATTGGCAGACAAAATGTTTCTGTAGACTTCTGAGTTCATTTTGCTGCTGCCATCCTGTGTTACATCATCAATGAAGATCAATGAGCCGTCCCAGAAGAAGCCATGCAGCCCAAACCACGACATTACCACCACTGTGTTTCACAGATGACCTTATATTTGGGATCATGCGTAGATCTTGTCTTTCTCCACACATTAGTCTCTTCATCACTTTGGTAAAGGTTCATCTTTGTCTCATCAGTCCAGAAAACTTTGTCCCAGAACTTATGAGCCTCGTCTCTGTACTTTGTCCTCTAATTCCAGTCTGTCCTTCCTCTTCTTGTTGCTAATGAGTGGTTCTCATCTTCAGGTGTAGCCTCTGTCCTTTAGTTCCTGAAGTCCTCTGTGAACGGTGGATTGTGATTCCTTCACTCCTGCCCTCTGGAGGTTGTTGCTGATGTCAGTGACAGCTGTTTTAGGGTTTTTCTTTACAGCTCTCACAGTGTTTCTGTCATCAACTGATGATGTTTTCCTTAGTCTACCGGTCTGTTGCTCAGTACACCAGTGGTTTCTTTTTTCTTCAGGACATTCAAAATGGTTGCAGTGGCTATGGCCTATGTTTGTACACTGGCTCTGACTGATTTTCCATCTTCTTTCAGCCTTTCTCCTATTGACAGCTCTCTGGTCTTCATCACCTTTTTAACTATAAATGCAGTCTGCACAGGCAAACCCCAAAGCTGAAACTGAGACTAGACATTCAGCAACAGTTATTGTTGAAAAATCAATGTAACAGGACACACTCGGGCAACAAAAAACACCTGTCAGTCACATTCACACTTGAAAAATCAGTGGGCTCGAACAACAGGTGCTATCTTCTAAGTTGTGTAACAGATAGATGTAATTTAGATGTAAATACAAGCTGAAATTCTGATCTCTTGTCTCATCTTTTGATGTCAAACCCAAATGTTTTCAGTGTACAGCAAAAAGAGAGGAATTGGTCTTGCTGTTCCGATAGTTTTGGAGGGGACCATACTTAGATACTGAGTTTACTGCAGGGTAAATGTAATTAATTTGATCAGCTAGCTGCCAACTTTACTATTCACAAATACATAATTCCGCAACATGGTGACAGACATACACACAAACACACACTCACCGAAATAGCGGGCCATCGCGGTCAATGAAGTAGTTTCCGTGTGCGTCCCTGACGGTGGGGAGGTCTCCTCCGAACATGGCTCCCAGCATGGAGTCTGGGTAGCGCTGCAGCGTGGACAGCGATGTGCTGTACACACAGCCACCCACATTCAGAGTCACTGGCTCCCCCATCTGGACAGAGCAGGAACAGCAGTCAGGGAAAACTCTGAAGGCCACCAAGAACAAATTTGTGCTTTTGGGAATTCGAACTTTGCCGGCTGATGTCTGGAGTCAAATCTCAGAGCAGAAGTGATTACACATCTGAGTCATTTTATCCCATACGTATATTTAAAATAACACCAAATCTGATATACACAACACAGCCTGTTTGTTTTTAAATATTTAAATTTACATCTCCACAAGTATAGCATTTTTACAAGTAGGCTTTATTTTGATAAACTGGACCACATTGAAATCTAAACTGTTAATTACTTGACAAAAAACCCTTAACCTTAACCAGTAAAATTAAATGCATAGAACAATTAAACAATTAACAATTAAAACTGAATAATCCAAAAACAATACATTGCATTATTGGGACTGAAACTGACCTAATCATGCATCATTTTGAAGAGGGTTTTTTGCTTTTATTGACATAGACAGTAGTGAAATAGAGAGACGGGGGGATGACACGCAGCAAAGGGCTCCGAGCAGGATTCAAACCAAGGCCGCTGCAGCGCCCCCTGGTATCAACGGTTGTTGAGGTGGTATCAGAAAAGACACAGTAGGATGGTTACAACCTTTAACTAAATCTAAACCTAATTCCATCCATAACACTAAAGTTTTAACCTCAAACAACTATTTGAACATCCTCGCAAAGACAGACTTATAAGGATAGATGTGAAGGATACAAACACACAAACAGCAGCATGGAAGCATGCACTGAAATGTCGAAAGACATTAGGTGTGTTCGAAATGACATACTAATTATATATATACTACTCACACTCTAACAAACTTGACGGAGATAAACATGAACATTGATTATTATGTACACTACTAAGACAGATCAGATGTCAGAACTGGATCAGCAGCTCCAGAGGCAGGTTGAACTTCCTGAGCTGGTGCAGGAAGTACATCCTCTGATGGGCCTTTTATCCTGATGGTGAACATGCTGGAAGTTCACTTTCACGTTCTGGGAGAAGGTGACATAAACAGTGTTGTTCAGAATAGTTATAAGGGGCAGTGTAAAAGGTGCTCCTCCTGAAGTCTGCCGTCATTTCCACAGTTCTAAGTGTTCAGCTCCAGGTTAATCTCACCACACCAGAGGACTAACTGAACAACCTCTCCTCTGTATGCAGACCCATCACTGTCCCGGATGAAGCAGATAACTGTTGTTAAGTCTGCAAATTTCAGGAGTTTAACAGAAGGGTCTCCTGAACTCCAGTCACTGGTGTAGAGGGAAAAGAGTAGCGGGAAGAGCACACTTCCCTGGGGGGTCCCAGTGTTGGTCCGGGATGCTGGATGTGATATTACCAAGCCTCACCTCCATGCTGTCAGGAAGTTTGTGATCCACTGACAGGTGAAAGCTGGGACAGTGAGCTGGGTGAGTTAAGACCAGAGGATGTCTGGAATGATGGTGTTGAAAGCCAAACCTAAGTCCACAAACAGGATCCTTTGCATATGACGAATTTCCCTCCGGGGATTAATAAAGGTTCATCTTATCTTGTCTTATGACCCTAGGGAGTTCAGGTGTTGCAGGATGTAGTGAAGTCCAGTGTTGACTACATCATCCACTGACCTGTTCAGCCTGTACACAAACTGTAGGGGGTTCAGCAGGAGTCCTGTGATGTCCTTCAGGTCGGTCAACAACAGTCTCTCAAAGGAATTCATGACTGCAGACGTCAGGCCTAGAGTCATTTACTCCTGCGATGGAGTATTTCTTGGGGACCAGGATGATTGTCAAGAACTTGAAGCACCAGAGATCTGTTGAAGGACTCTGTGAAGATGGGGCCCAGCTGATCAGCACAGACTTTAAGGCAGGGGGGAGGCACACTGTCTGGGCCTGGAGCCTTCCTGATCATCTGTCTGTTAAGGCCCAGACACACCAAGCCGAACTCAAAGGGCTAGCGCCGATGAAGGTCGACTGTTGCGTCGTCTCATGTTGCCTTTGTTTTTGCCGTCAAGTTGCATTTGAACACACTGCAAAGACTACAGTCGACAGCCAGTTAACATACAGTACAGACCAAAAGTTTGGACACACCCTCTCATTCAATGAGTTTCCTTTCTTTTCATGACAACTGACATTGTAGATTCACACTGAAGGCATCAAAACTATGAATTAACACATGTGGAAATATATACTTAACAAAAAAGTGTAAAACAACTGAAAATACACTTTATATTCTAGTTTCTTCAAAGTAGCCACCTTTTGCTCTGATTACTGCTTTGCACACACTCCCACTTATTAAACTGCAGGTTTAATAAGTGGGATTTCTTGCCTTATAAATGGGGTTGGGACCATCAGTTGTGTTGTGCAGAAGTCAGGTGGATACACAGCTGATAGTCCAACTGAATAGACTGTTAGAATTTGGATTATGGCAAGAAAAAAGCAGCTAAGTAAAGAAAAACGAGTGGCCATCATTACTTTAAGAAATGAAGGTCAGTCAGTCCGAAAAATTGGGAAAACTTTGAAAGTGTCCCCAAGTGCAGTCGCAAAAACCATCAAGCGCTACAAAGAAAGTGGCTCACATGAGGACTGCCCCAGGAAAGGAAGACCAAGAGTCACCTCTGCTGCGGAGGATAAGTTCATCCGAGTCACCGGCCTCAGAAATGGCAGGTTAACAGCAGCTCAGATTAGAGACCAGGTCAATGCCACACAGAGTTCTAGCAGCAGACACATCTCTAGAACAACTATTAAGAGGAGACTGTGTGAATCAGGCCTTCATGGTAGAATAGCTGCTAGGAAACCACTGCTAAGGACAGGCAACAAGCAGAAGAGACTTGTTTGGGCTAAAGAACACAAGGAATGGACATTAGACCAGTGGAAATCTGGGCTTTGGTGTGATGATACAAATGTGAGATCTTTGGTTCCAACCACCTTGTCTTTGTGCGACGCAGAAAAGGTGAACGGATGGACTCTACATGCCTGGTTCCCACCGTGAAGCATGGAGGAGGAGGTGTGATGGTGTGGGGGTGCTTTGCTAGTGACACTGTTGGGGATTTATTCAAAATTGAAGGCATACTGAACCAGCATGGCTACCACAGCATCTTGCAGCGGCATGCTATTCCATCCGGTTTGCGTTTAGTTGGACCATCATTTATTTTTCAACAGGACAAGGACCCCAAACACACCTCCAGGCTGTGTGAGGGCTATTTGACCAAGAAGGAGAGTGATGGGGTGCTGCGCCAGGTGTGTCCCAAATTTTGGTCTGTACTGTATATGTTTTGTGCCTGCGTGAGAGGAAGTCACGGTAGTCTGTATTCGTCATTCCAAAAGGGACACCAAAAGACTGAGGATGGCAGATAATAAGACAAGACAAGGACAAGCTGTTGCTATATGTACGTGACCACTTTCACATCACTCTTACTCACCACTTCCAGATGGCCATGTCATCGTGAAAATATCTATGTATTGGAATGATCAGATGAGATGATGATGAAAAATGAGAAGAGCCTTCTGTGTACGTCCTCTTGACTTTACTTGTTGGCTTGCTTTCCTCATTTCCGTTTCTCTTCTTGTGCACTGATTCACTAAGCTGAAGAGCCAATCCCAGAGGTTTCTCCCACTGATGAGCTCCGCCAGCGATTCAACATGCTGACTTGGGCGAAAAACCTCCAACGCCGACAGACTAGAGCCAACGGTGTGGGATACGCCGCAAAAACTAGGCAGACAGATGTTAACCAACGGCCCCAAACTGTGTGACAGTCAGACGTTGGCTTGGTGTGTCGGGGCCTTGAATGAGCTGACGCACATCGTCTTCACAGATCCTGAGTGAAGGTGGGGGGTCAGTGGGACGGGGTGCCAGGAGGTGCAGGTGGTTGTTTGATGTCTGAGTCAGAGCGGTTGAAGAGCGTGAAAGTGGATTTATCAAAGCTGCATTGAAACAAATGCAGCTCGTCAGCCAGCTGATGGGTTTCTACACACTGTGATGGACTCATGTGGGCTCCTCCACACTGACGCAAGGTCGGTGGCTGAAAACCTGTTTTTCAGGTTTTCAGAGTAGCTCCTTGTTGGCCTTATCACGACCTTGAATTAACATACGTCTTGGGTGATTTGATCACAAGTGGACAGCTTTACATTGGAATTTACATCTCCACATGCATCTTGAGTGACCACTTGTGATCGGATCTCACTTCCCCGCTCTATATGCAAATAAACATGTAGTAAACACATGGCTGATACATCAGGCATAATATCCTACATATTCCTGAATTCTGGTACATCTTATTAATATAAAAACATAAGGTTATGGTCTACCAACAGTACCCATGGGGACCTCCGTGCCACTGACACCACTGCCTTTGCCAGGGAACAGCGGGGTACAGAGCTTCAGAGCCGGAAATGATAGCAGACAGGTGTCAGCTCCGTGCAAAACACCGAAAACACAGACAAGCATCGACAGTATGGCAACAATGCACTCTGTGCACAGGGTCTGAAATTAACAACCACCAAGTGCCAAATGTGAGCACATTTTCCATTTGGCGCGGGACTCTTAGAAAGCTATCCGCAACACTGGCAAGGAAATATTTTTACCAAAATCATGTTAGTCAAGTTATTAAAACTATGCTTGGTTACACCGAGTCTCTACCATGTTTTGTCAACAGTAATGTTACAGCTGTAAATGTAGCAGTGCAGTGTTTGTACCAGTTTAGGCTGCCTGTCGGTGAATAAATACTACAACTCTGCAGACCCAAGCAAAGTTCCACCTGCTGATTAAAGTGAAGGGGGCCCCCGAAGTTAGCAACTACAGCGCTGGGGATGATTTTTTTTTTTTTTGTTTCTGAGAGATCCTTTATGGATTTGTTTGGGAAGAGGATTCATCTACTCAATTTACATTACTGAGCACCAGTTGGATCCAGCTACTCTGCTGTTAAAATGACATTATATTTGGTAAGTGCATATGGCTTGTTCAGGACTTGAGACCTGACATGACCCTTGACTTAGGACACGTGTACACAGACTTGAGACATACTTGTAATTTCCATAACAATGACTTGGTCCCACCTCTGGAAGCCTTTACCTGGTGAATTGTCTGGAAGGTATACAAAATAGATACCACCCAAGCCTAGTAATCGGCTTGAATTGATTAACTGTTAATATCTTTAAATGCTTTACATTTTTTTCTGGTTTCTTCTCTAAATTAGCATTCAACATACAGTAATACCATATAATCTCAATGAAATATACTGAAACAAAAGCATATGTGACACAAAAATCCAATGTATTATTTTGGCCAGTAAAACATATGCTTGTCTGGTGGACTTTTTCCATGTATCAGACACGTTGGCCAAAAAGTTAATTTAGGACACTCTGTGTGCCTAGTCTGATTTTAATATGTTGCAATAGCCTATAACGAAAATACAGTTGCACCAACAGGATACAGTAATTGTGCAGAAAAGCCGTTTCCATGCTGCGAGGCCGAGAGACAGTCGCTCGTGTCTGAATGTCTATTCACATGAGGAACGCAGAGACCCGAGGAGCCCAGCGGGACGTCAGTTGAGGAGGGGGTCCTTCAACATGGCCCAGGACACGTTCACTGCACACTGCTAAAAGAATGTGGCCATATGTGGCCCAGACCACCTCTGAATGAGGTACGTCTCCAGTGTGTTCACATCTACACTTGGAGCTGTCCACTTGTGATCAGATCAGGTCTGAACAGGGCATTTGCTACTCTGGCCCTGTTCATACCTGGTATTAATATGCGTTCCTCAGTGATCGGATCACCAGTGGACAGCTTTAAGTACATCTGCTCACACCTGGCATTAGAATGCATCTACAAATGTGTCTCTAGTAACCGCTGGTTCCACTGTCTATTCACATGAGGAGCGCAGAGACATCAGTAGAGTAGGTGGTCCTTAAATGTGGTGGTCCTTAATGTGGCCCAGGACACATTTGCATACACACTACTAAAGGAATGTGGTCATGTGTGGCCCTGACAAACTCTGAATATGGTCTGAAAGATTGGATCTCAATGCATCCTCAATGTGTTCACACCTGTACTTAAAGTTGTCCACGGTCCGATCACTGAGGAGGGATGTAAATACCAGGTCTGAACAGGGTCTCTGATCTCCTTTATCAGTGTGTTCCTGACCTGGTTGTACAGGAGTCTGTCCCCACTTCTGTAGGCGTGAATTTTGCAGTAAACCACAGTTTATTGTTATTGTCCAGAAAGGTTAAGTCGGCACACGTCCTCACAAAAACTGGTGTAAGATGTCATAGTCAGGGAGTTCATCCAGGTCTGTCACTGACAGCCTCAATAACACTCAAACAAGTCCTGTCAAAGCAGGCCTGTAATTCCAGCATCCTTGTTGGTCCATTTCCTCATGGTCTTTACTCCAAGCTTAGCAGACTGTAGGTGAACCAGACAGTGATCAGAGAGTTCAAAAGCTTCACAGAGCGATAAGTGTCCTTTATACATATGTATACTGTATATATAATGTATACTCTATATGTATACATACACTAAAACTAGACTAGCAAGACTTTCTGAGTATAGGATGTGAGCTTACTGGACATACTCAACCACCCCAAAATGCATTTTAATCATTCTAATTTACCTGAAAATAATACAGGAAAAGATATTGATGTGTGATAAACAATTTTCATCCAACTGTAGTTTGGATCGGTAAAGTCGTGATCGATACGGTCGTGATGTAGAGAAGACGTACTGCTTGAGCTGACTTCAGAGTGAACAGTCTACTGGTAATGGCATACTTTATGCTTAATTTAGTATGCAGTACAAGCTGATTGAATGTGCAGTATGTAGAATGTTAGTATGCGATTTTGAATGCAGCCATTATTTAACTGGCCACAATTGCTAGCAAAAAAAAAAACATCTGTGCACACACGCACACACGCACACGCACATACACACACACACACACACACACACACACACACACACACCTACCATGTGCCCCAGGTCTCCATTCTCCATCTGCAGCCCTGGGCTGGCTGACTGTGTCGTTTCTCTTTGGGGTCAGACTGTTGAGGAGATCATTTCCACCGACACCTGCAAAAAGAGGATGATGAGATGGTTGCCATGGAGATAAGCGACCAGCTGATGCTGCGTTGCCATGGTCCAGACATCATCTGGCTGATTAGTCTTGTGTGCCTGATGTGTCCACAAACTGTCAGCCAGTGAGAAACAGGAGGAGCCGGGGACGTCGTTTCTAAAATCTCAGAAACGTTGATTTAAAACAGACAAACCGATTAATGACACTCATACATCACTTTAACAAGCTGCGGTTAAATCTCTTACTTTCCACTGTAATTTTCAGCATGCCGCAAATTGAGTACAAAAAAACCTGATGCAGCAGACAGTGATCAGTCTGTTTTATTGCATGCAATCTTCTTCTTCGTCTAAACATGTTGCCTCCATTACCCACAATGCAACTCAGGTGCTGACACCTTGGTCAAAGATTTGTGTGTGTTATGATAGTGGCAGCTAGTGTAGCCTCGAGCTGCTGGCTGAGCAGGCTTCAGAGGTCTCATTTCACCCTGCTCTGCAGTTCACTTCAGCTCTATGAGGCTTTACAGCCTCTTTCAGCTGTAAATTTCAGCTTTATAGTTTTGGATTTCCAGCCTGCAATTTTGTTTTGCGTCCGTCTCACTGCTCTCATCTAGGATGCACAGATACTGAATCGAATGTCAGGCCAATACTGACTCAGTGGAGCTGATCTACTTAATTCAATTCTATATTTAAATACTACAGTATATACATTACAGACAGGAATTATGATCCCTGTTTAAGTTTTGGCCAGTTCGTTGCTGCATTAAAAAGGTTCACACCTGAAATGCAATGCCTGTTAACTTTGAAGATGGTTTTGCTAAGTTGTTGGTTTAATTTATTATTTAATAATAAATAAAAATTCACAAATTTATATCTATGCATTTATTTCTTATTTTTTTTAGGTTAGTTAGGAAAGCATTGTTTAAGTCAGGCCTGATTTTGCCTTACACATAAAAGAATGATCCCAGTCACTTCCACACAGTGAGGCATGCAAGCACTCGTTATCGGCTGATGCCTAAATCCCAGGTATCGGTGTCGGTAGTGAAAAAGTCAGATCGGAGCATCCCCACACTCGTCAACATTGTTTCCAGCTGCAGCAGGCAGCTGTGTTCATCAAACAAGTTCTGATAAACCAAACTATGGAGGAGGGAGCCTGCCAAAATCAAAAGAATGAAATGCTTAGCAGACCCACCACGGGCTAAACCTCAGGGAGGAGACCGGCTGTGGGTTTGCAAAACAGTTCAGCTTCAGGCAGCTGAACCGTTTAACAGTTAACCGCCATTTTAACTGATTAACGCTATCGGATAAACAGTTAAAAGAAATATTAATTAATTAAAAAGTTGAGAAAAATGCAGAAAAGCGATTACTTGCCGTATTTTTTGCACTATAAGGCGCACTGGATTAAAAGGCGCACTATCAATGAACATGTCTATTTTCATACATAAGGCGCTCTCGTCTCGTGATAGTGGAGTAACTCGCCCGGCGTTGTCTCCCTGACTTGGTGAATGTGTGTTCACCTTCTGTCATCCAACGCTCCCACGCAGCTCGCAATTTAACTTTCAACGACCCGTTGACACCAATATCTAGTGGTTGGAGTTCTTTAGTTAAGCCACCCAGAATGATGGAAAGCTCCGGATTAGTTTTCTTCACTTTCGTTTTGACAGTGTCTGTGAGTGCCGTAATGCCCCGACAATCCATCCAGCGGTGCGGCTTCGTAGCTTACCAAAGTCGCAATAAAACATTTCGACAGATTTGTGAGCGCCCTGTACCACATAAAATTGGTTTGAGGTGAGTAAGCACAACCAGAATTAATACATAAGGCACGCTGGATTATAAGACGCTCTCTTGATTTTTGAGAAAATTAAAGGTACTTTAAGGAGAAAAGCTGGTCCACCTTAAGAGAGTCTGAGCTGGCACAGATCCAGGAAGTTGGCTCCCACAGGGGGGTTGTGGCTTGTAGCCTCGTAGGATTTATTCACTAACACATAAACTGTTGACACACTGTCTGCTACAGCTACGTTCACAGCTGTAACGCCACAGTTGTAGTGCTCATACTGCTGGCTCACCGCTGCATAAGAGGCACAAATCTGGTTGGTTAACAGTTGTCACATAATTGGTTAACGAGGGTCAGTTATCGGTTAAGAAAATTTTTCAAAATTAGCATCCATAGTACCGCTATGAGGCAGTGGCACGGGGAGCAGCAGCAACACGCTGACCCACCCGCTGTGCGGATCCAGGAATGAGGACTGGAGTAGGGATGTGTGTTCCAAGCAAAAATACTATTTGAAAATCACAGGGATTTATTCAATTATTATTCAAAAATTGCCGCATGACCTGCAACCCCACAACTTAACAACTATTTAAATAATTGAAACGCATATTGATAAGCAGTAACAGATGCCATTAGCTAGCTAGCTAACTAGCATATAATAAATCTATGCATAAAAATGCAAAAAAATTAATTTCCCTACGGGGATTAATAAAGGTTCATCTTATCTTATCATACTGACCCCATAACAGCACATGCTGACTGACAGCCCCACCATTCGCATAACAAGGCAGAAATGCATAGAAAGCTGGTGCAGAAGGAACACTGAGACCAAACCAGAGCTAAAAGGACAGGGAGTATAGGATTGGGAAGTGATGCTGTGTAATAAAAAGGTTTAAAGGGGAGTCAATATGGATTTAAAACATTTCTATTTTCACAACCCCAGTAATATGTGTTTATAATTTTATTTACTTATGATATGCACAAAATGATGATGCATTAGCTGATTGTTGCACTAAAACAAAAGCTTACTGTAGGTCAGCAAAATCAGCGCACTTCAGTAATTCTTCACATAAAAGCTGATTGGTGATAATAGTCGGGGTGCAATCTGACAAATAACCAAATAAATGGCTGAATAAAAATCAGAACTGTAAGGGCTAACACTGTAAACTCAACAGAACTGATGCATGCAGAACATAGACTCCATCGAAGCTGAAACACTTATTTAATAAACTGCTGTTTTGTTAGGTAGACCTGCACAATCCAAAGTAGCACGACGCAAACATCATGAGGCATATATTCAGTGGGGGAATTCAACGAAATGTACTCGACTACTGTACTGCAGATTCAGATTATTAATACAAAATATAATCAATTAATAAATTGCAAGATTAAGCTACCCAGCAGTATAAGTAATTAAAATTAGCTCCACTTTTACAGTTACATCATTAACCTCTTCCACTCCTTTAAGGCTTTGGCGCCCTGGCCCCTTGGCGAGGAAAAACTGGCATGGCAAGATTCAAAGGGGTCCCTTGACCGCTGACCTCAAGATATGCTAAAATAGGTTTGATGGGTACCCATGAGTCTCCCCTTTACAGACATGCCCACTTTATGATAATCACATGCAGTTTGAGGCAAAAACTATGCAGTTTCTTGCAAGCCATACAAATGTGTTATTTTTACCTACACTGAAATGATGTGTTTGAATATTTCTGCAGGCTGAGGTCATTAAACAGTCTTGAAATTACATAAATTGGGTATCACTGTAAAGCTGAGACTCCAATGGATCTAGTGAGCTCAACTGTATTCATTTGTGATGATGTTAGTCCCCATAGTTACCATTTCATTGCAGTGAGACCATTAGTGAGACCATTTTTTGAAATTTGACCTTACTGTATAAAACGATCTGTGGTGACCTCCAGGATAATCACATCCTCGTGAAACTTTACAGCCACAAACTAGAGACCTAGAGCATCCAGAGGATGGTAATAATTTGATTTCTGAGCAGTCTCCAGGACAGAAGTGCTTGCCATCCAATTCCAACAGCATCACACAGTTGCTGCAGATTTGTCAGCTGCACATCGATGATGCCAATCTCCGGTTCCACCACATCCCAAAGGTGCTCTGTTGGATTGAGATCTGGTGACTGTGGAGGCCATTGGAGTACAGTGAACTCATCATGTCATGTTCAAGAAACCAGTGTGAGATGATGTGAGCTTTTTGACATGGTGCATTATCCTGCTGGAAGTAGCCATCAGAAGATGGTACACTGTGGTCATACAGAGATGGACATGGTCAGCAACAATACCCAGGTACTAAGGGGCCCAAGGTGTGCCAAGAAAATATCCCCCACACCATTACACCACCAGCAGCAGCAGCCTGAACCGCTGATACAAGGCAGGATGGATCCATGTTTTCATGTTGTTTACGCCTAATTCGGACCCTGCCATCTGAATGTCGCAGCTGAAATTGAGACTCGTCAGACCAGGCAAAGTTTCTCCAATCTTCTGTTGTCCAGTTTTGGTGATCCTGTGTGAATTGTAGTCTCAGTTTCCTGTTGTTAGCTGACAGGACTGGCACCGTGTGGTCTTCTGCTGCTGTAGCCCATCTTCTTCAAGCTTCAACATGTTGTTCGTTCAGAGATGGTGTTCTGCATTACTTGGTTGTAACGAGTGGTTGTTTGAGTTTCTGTTGCCTTTCTATCATCTCCAACCAGTCTGTCCATTCTCTGACCTCTCACATTAACAAGGCTTTTTCATCCACACAGCTGCTGCTCACTGGGTATTTCCTCTTTTTCAGACCATCCTCTGGAAACCCTAGAGATGGTTGTGGGTGAAAATCCCAGCAGATCAGCAGTTTCTGAGATACTCAGACCAGCCCGTCTGGCACCAACAACCATGCCACGTTCAAAGTCACTTCAATCCCCTTTCTTCCCCATTCTGGTGCTCGGTTTGAACCTCAGAGAGTTGTCTTGACCACGTCTACATCCCTAAATGCATTGAGTGGCGGCCATGTGACTGGCTGATTAGCTATCTGTGCGAACAAGCGTTTGAACAGGTGTACCTAATTATGTGGCCGGCGAGTGTATATTTTGGTTTTAATACTACTGCACTTTTGCAGGACTCTTACTTGTAACAGAGTATGTCTACACTGTGGTATTGCTATGTCTACTTAGGTAACGTTAAAATATCAGAGTACTTCTTCCACCACTGATGATACTCAGCTGTTTTGTTTTTTTCGTGTTAAATGTAGTGATTTTACAGCCTGTAGCTTGGTGCTGCTGAACTGGACTGCGTCATGTTTCTACTGTTCAGTCTCGTAGTGTTAATGCCTGAAGGAGCATATCAGAAACACCTAAAGGCGAAGACAACTTGTCCTGTGCCGTGTGTGATAATTAGCTTTAATGCTGCCGTCCACCTCCGTCTGAGTGAAGCTAACCGGAGCGAGCGCTGCGGTTAGCGGCAGTTAGCTCGCTAGCTAGTTAGCTTGACGTGTATTCAAAGAAAACATCCCACCGTCACTTCAACACATTCAGTTTTAAAAAGTCCGTCCGACTTACCACTAACCGCTCCATCACTACTTAAACACGACGCACAGGTGGAGGGAAAAGCTCCCGGTTAGTCACCATAATATCCACTTACATCCATCAGTTACAGTTTCGTCAAGGTAGACAGCGAATATCCGGACACTTCCGGTGTCAAAATAAAACCTCATAAAATAAGAGTCGTTACTAGAAAGATGAGAATAATAAAAACACATGGACAGCATTATCATCAGTGTACATACAAGTACATATACTCAAATACTGGACTTAAGAACATTTTTAAAGGTACTTGCTAGTATTTTCCATTTTATGCCACTTCACACTCCTCTACATTCTGGAGACAACAGACTACATTTATTTCATGGCGTTAGTTACTTAGTATGTTATTAACAAAAGATAAGTGATTATACATTATTTTATCCAGCGTTACATGAAGTAAAATTAACTCCATCTCCGCCATTAATGCATCAATAATTATAATCCCATGATATAACTGATATGATTCTAAAATGGGTCTCTATGCAGGATGAGTACTACTTTTAATTTTATTTGGACAGAGTATTTCTACGCTGTAGTATTGTTACTTTTACACCACTGGTCAGTGAATATATTCAGAGATGTATAAAGGATTTTATCAATCCTGCATCCTGAGATCATCTCAGTATGTTATATAAAGTCTGGTGTGATCTTAAAACAATCAATTTATGTAATAGTAATAAAAGCAATGGGCCTTTTCTGTAGTAAGTTATACCCAATATTAATTAGTATTTTACAACATTACTGTTTATACACTGCTCAAAAAATAAAGGGAACACTTAAACAACACTGTAGCTGCGTTTACATGGACACAAATAATCGGAATAAAGGGCCAATCAGATTAAAAATGCTTCATGTAAACACGTCAATAGGAAGATTGTGATCCGATACGGCCCATTAGGAAAGAAATTTCAATCCGAATGAGAGAGGTGATTTATGCTGATCGTTGTTCCGTACACACCCATTCGGATCATGTCTTCCTGGTTGGGGTAAAATTATCTCCACTGCACGCCTGCTACTTCAGCATGACGTGAGACAGAAAACGCGGTGTTTGTTTTCAACACAGGCCGAAGTACAGCGTCTTCTACTATTTCTGGAAAATTAGACGACTCTGCACATGCCTAAAGGATTTATTTTGATTAAGCACTCAGTGTATGTATATGATCGGATCATTTTATTTAGTGTCCATGTAAACAGTGGATTTGAAATTTCCGATCAACCAAGGTTCAGATCGGATTGGAGAAATTTGGTGCATGTAAATGTGGCTACTGTAACTCCAAGTCAATCACACTTCTGTGAAATCAACCTGTCCAGTTAGGAAGCAACACTGATTGTGAATAAATTTCGGTGGATGTTGTGTGAATGGATCAGACAGCAGGTGGAAATGAGAGGCAATTAGCAAGACAACCCCTATAAAGGAGAGGTTCTGCAGGTGGTGACCACAGACCATTTCTCTGTTTTCATCCTTTCTAGTTGATGTTTTGGTCACTTTGGCATTTTGTCAGTGCTCTCACCCCTAGAAGTAGCATGAGACGGTGTCCAGAGCATGGAGGAGATACCAGGAGACAGGCCAGTACACCAGGAGACGTGGGGGGGGCCGTAGGGGGGCAACAACGCAGCAGCAGGACCGCTATCTCCTCCTTTGTGCAAGGAAGAACAGGAGGAGCACTGCCAGAGCCCTGCAAAATCACCTCCAGGAGGCCGCTAATAAAACTGTCAAAAAACTGTCAGAAACAGACTCCATGAGGGTGGTATGAGGGCCCGACGTCCACAAGTGGGGCTTGTGCTTACAGCACAACACTGTGCAGGACGACTGGCATTTGCCAGAGAAAACCAAGATTGGCAGATTTGCCATTGGCGCCCTGAACTCTTCATGGATGAGAGCAGGTTCACACTGAGCATGTGACAGAAAGTGACAGAGTCTGGAGACGCCGTGGAGAACGTTCTGCTGCCGCAACATCCTCCAGCATGACCGGTTTGGCAGTGGGTCAGTGATGGTGTGGGGAGGCATTTCTTTGAGGGCCGCACAGCCCTCCATGTGCTAGCCAGAGGTACCCTGACTGCCATTAGGTACAAAAATTAGATCCTCAGACCCACTGTGAGACCATATGTTGGTGCAGTGTACCCTGGGTTCCCTCTGATGCATGACAATGCAAGGCCTCATGTGGCTGAACTGTGCCAGCAGTTCCTGCATGATGAAGGCACTGATGCTATGCTAAGCTGCCCGTCCCCCAGACCTGAATCCAATCAAGCTCATCTGGGACATCATGTTTCGTTCCATCCACCAACGCCACAGACTGTCCAGGAGTTGACTGAGGCTTTAATCCAGGTCTGGGAGGAGATCCCTCTGGACAACATCCACCGCCTCATCAGGAGCAGCCCGGGCGTTGTAGGGAGGTCATACAGGTACATGGAGGCCACACACACTACTGAGCCTCATCTTGACTTGTCTTGAGGAATTTCAGCTCAAGTTGGATCAGCCTGTAATGTGATTTTCCACTTTTATTTTGAGTATGAGTCCAAATCCAGACCTCCATGGGATAATTTCGATTTACATTCATCATTTTGTTATTGATCATGTGTTATTTTGTTCTCAACAACACAACCCTATGTAATGAATAAAGATATTCAACTGGAATATTTCATTCATTGAGATCTAGGATGTGTTATTTTAGTGTTGTCTTTAGTTTTTGAGCAGTGTACTTGACACATGTAATTATATGACTTAGTTGTTATAGTTGTACAATAGTATACTGTGAAATATTTTAGTTTAGTTGTTACGTGTTTTTTTTATATTTAAGACTCAAATTGTCAATATCAAAATCAATAAAATGTCAAAGAAAATGTGAAACGTGTCCACGTGTGTACTCATGTCCATGTAGTATCTCCCTCCGACCACGTGGGGGCGCAGCAGCCTGCTGGTCAACGGCAACACGGAAACGATGTTGTTTATTAGTGGCTACATCCGGTTGGTCGCAGCTCTGTTTCCCATCTGCTCTGAGCTGTTTCTACAAAAACACGGCCTTTAGTTCGTCTCCCCCACTCTGCACTATTCAGCAAACTTTGCTGCACACGTCGCGGAAAGCGCCCAGTAGAGTTTTATGGATAATTTTACTTTGAAACGTCCGTGTGGAAGTCCTGTTTTTATTCTGGCGGGCTTCGGTGTTAGCTTGTACCGTTAGCCTGCTGCTCCGTGAACAGCGATGACCGCAGACAGCGAGTTTCTTTCTGCGTATCTCGACTGTTGACTAAAACCGCAGACCCTTCGTTCACAATGGCGAGTGAAAACACGGAGACCAACGCGGGGAACGATGAGGACACTGCTCCCCAGTCTGAGCACGACTATGCCCACACCGCGGCCAATAACTTAACTTCCACGGAGGCGTCTTCCTCATCCTCAGGTACACCGGCGGCTGACGGTGGAGTCACCGCACTGGAAAGCTTTACGACAGCGGCTGAACCCGAGCTTAGCTCTCCGGGGGAGCCTACCCTGCCGGTGGTGCTGCCCGAACCGGCCGTGGGTGCGGAGGTAGACTGCCCCGTTGGAAATGATGTGGCGGCCTCTTCTGCGCCGCAAACCGCAGAGGACCCCCAAAAGACAGAAGCGACTGAACTTGTAATTGTTAGCGGCACCCCCGTCACGATAGTTGGCCGTCGGCGTCCCAAGCGGCCGGAGGACAGAAACTGCGCCGCCTGCAAGTCTGAGTTCGAGCGGCAGGGCCGCAGCTTCAACCGGAGGGCGGTGTACACCTTCACCACCCCGGAGACTGTGCACTGGGCCTTCCCGGACACCACCGTGCACGACAAGTCCTTCCTGTGCGAGATCTGTGCCCAGGTCATCCGGAGCAAATGCAAACGCAAACAGAGCGGGAAGCGGACTCTGTGGCTGAAACCGCCTCAGACCAAACAGGTGTGTGCGTGACTGAAAGTATCGCGATATTACGTTACACTGATAACCGTGGTATCACACAGGCCATTCTGCCATATTGATCTAAGATAGGCTCTCCACTGTATTATTAATACACTGAGGTCGCATTGCAAGGTGATAAAGTCCTGCGAACCTGACATTTAACAACACATAATCCTGTTTTTAATTGCAACGCTAGCTCCTAATCCAAAGAAAGATAGTAGAAGTTACATCTCTTTGCTCTATACAGCATTAAGACACATTTAAATGTATTGTTATGTATGACAATATCAATGAAAATATCATTATAACAAATGTTGGTTCACATAGTGCAAATCAAGTGAGGGGACATGCCTCTCTGGCGACAGCTGTTTTGCAAAGTGTACAGTAACGTATACTGTCTGAAATTTCTTACTAGATTATTTAGCTCTCAAATCTGTCTTAAAAATATATTATTGTGACAACTCAAGTCAAAATTCCCCAAAAGTAGTGTACAAGTCTGTGGATACATGCCAGATGAAAATAATGACCTTTTGGCCCACTAACACAATGTACAGCCCTCTACTTTGGTGTTTTTAGTCCCAGCTGTAAAGTATACTACAGTGAAGTATTGTGTAGCTCTGTGGTCAGTGGGCTAAAACATGCAAAACCACTGATATGATTATGTTTCATACTCTAGGGATACATTGAGAAGTTTTGATATTTGATGTTTTTGTACTTGGTGTTGCCGACTGCAGTCAGAGGTGAGAGACAAGAAGAAGAAAGACCGCAGGATGGGGAAGAAGAGTAAAGCGGCGCTGCTGGTGAGCAAGTCCTGCTACAAGGCTGCTTTCAAAATGCTCTGGTCTGCCAAAGGTGCCCGGAAGCCCATGATGGAGTTCTGGAGCAAACAGCTGAAAGAGGAGGTGAGGACAGAAGAGCATCCTGGTTGATAAACTTGTCAATCAGGGTAAACGTATCCTGCGTTAATAAGGCCTGCTTTTAAGGCACGTAGCACTTGTTTTTTCATTATTATGTAATGTTTGTGTGGCATTATGTGTTACCTGGTGGCGGTGCAGATGAAGGCACTGACACGGCAGACGGACAATCCCTTCCATCAGAAGGTGTCGAGCAGGAAGCCGCTGTCGTCCTTCCCCTGGCGGCGCTGTCTGAACTGGGCCCAGGACAAAGCCCCCCTCGTCACCACCTGCCTCACCTCGCTGTTCCCCGACATCAGCTCTCTTTCCAAGAGCAGCCAGTAAGTCTGAGCTGGGACACACTGGTGCTCAGTTCACACAGTCCATAGAGATTTAACACGGTTCATTGGCCAGAAAAGTTGAGGAATTCTTCTGGCACATAATAAATTATCTAACACATCGTCAAGGATCTGTGGATCTGAATCTCACCAGATGTGGGTCGGCGATCTGATGAGCATCTCGTCTGTTTGTGTGTGTGGCAGCCAGATGTCGGAGGACCAGGCCCAGACGCTCCTGATGCGCCGGGCGGTGGTGGCGCTCTCCATCCCGCTCTTCACCAGGAACATCTGGAAGAACAACTTCCTGCAGGCTGCTCTGGGGGCAGAGCTCCGCCTTCAGGGCTGCTCTGGCTCTGCTCTGGACGCCCTCAACACTATGGGACTGTGTCAGAACAAAGACACCGTCAGGTTACTGCTGCACAGACTCCGAAACGGCAAGAAAACTGTGAGTATCATGATCAGTGGGGCTGGTACTGCAGGATACTAAATAGACTTGTTACACAAAATTTTACATTTGCACATTGTTAAGTATTTGCTCTGGGGCTGTTTAAAGCTCACCAAAAGCGTTATTTAACCTCCTCAACAAGTTAGTATGACGTGGTTGGTACCAGTGTTCATTGTTTTCTAGTGTCATATGATGCCTGTATCGTGCGGCGGCCCGTCAGGTTTATTGAAAAGTTTTGAGTTAATGTGTTCAAGAAATTAGTGGCGTTTAAACAAATTTGTGTTATTATTGCTTTAACTTTGACAACCCTAGTTCACACAATTTAAATATCACAATGAGTAAATAAAGTTGGAAGCAAGGTTGGTTTAGGAAACACTGTCAGAATGTGTCAGAAGTATCTCAGTAACATCAGGTAGACAAAACAACAGCAAATACAGGTAAAATAAACATCTAAAGCAGAGGAAGTAGATTATTAAGAGGTTATTATTGCTTTTTTCTTGTGAAGTGCCAGAGTTTGTATCTCTTCAGGAGATTAACAAATCTGAGAAGATCACTCTTGTTTCCTAACTTTGTGCTCTGCTCCTGTCAGCCAACACAGAACGGACGGCAGAGGATGAAGATCAAACTAGAGCAGATGAAAGGAGAACAGATGACAGACATGGAGGAAGGGGATATCGAGGAGGAGGAGGAGGAGGAGGAGGAGGAGGAGGAAGAAGATGAGGAGGAGGAAGAAGAGGAAGAAGGAGAGGAGGAAGAGCGATGATGAGGAGGAGGAGGAGGAAGAGGAGGAAATGGAGATGGCTGTAGAGGAGGTCGAAGTGGAAGAGGAAGAAGTGCAGGACGGAGTACAAGAGGAAGAAGAGGATCAAACAGTGGAAGAAAAGGCAGAGATGGAAAAGAAGAGGAGGAAGAAGAAGGCAAAGAAGCAGAGGAAGGAGGAGAAGAGGAAGGAGAGAGGGAAACGAAAGGAGAGGGGGGAGGTGGAGGAGGATGAGGATGAAGGGTCGGAGCAGAAGAAGAGGCGGGTGGTGGTGGTGAGGCTCGGCCTGCTGAAGGGACACTCAGAAGTCGGACGATCCGACCTATCAGCTCCGTAACACTTTGTAGACCCGACAGGCCCCACTTCCAATCAGAGAGCAGGACAGAGGTCCCGCCCTCCTCTCTAGGGGGTGTTGAAAAGGATTCTGGGAGTTGTAGGTCAGTGAATGTGGAGAGAAACAGAGAGCTTTACTTTAAATTTTCATTTTGACATAAAAAAAAAAGTTCAGTTTGAGGCAGAAAGGAGTTGATTTGATCCCAGAAAAGCTCCTGAAACACTGAGCTGCTCCACTGAAACGGAGACTGAACCGTAACACTCACTGCTGATTGATCAGAATTATCTGCATCGTTTTAACCTCTGATTGTCGTGTCTCTCAAGTTAGCTGGATCGCAGAATCAACCAACTTCCTCTTTTGTTCCACCCTCCGTATAGAGAGGTGAAGCCCCTCCTTTTCCGGCGGACCCGAGGGACTTTATTTTGGAAAAGATATGAACGGTAGTCAACGGTGAGAGAAAAAATATTTATTGGTCCCGTTTGAATTGTGCCACAAATCACACGTGATGTTTGTCAATGTACAAGATAATTCTGCAAATCAAGTAAGTCTCCATTTGTCATAGGATCAATTTGGTCTTGTGTGAAACACGTCACCAACACAGCTAGCTGGCTAACTTGGCTGTGACTGTGCACAAATGTAACGTTATCTTACTTCATCACACTCATTTCCCATTTGAGAACATCCCAGTAGGAAACACAGCTTCAGAGAGAGGTGGAACTAGGGTGACTTTTGGGTGTATCAATTATGTATTTTCAGTCTTATACGGAAGTATTTTTACAACAGACTACTACTTTCTTGACTTGCAAAATTATCTTTTAAATTGACAAACATATGTATGATTCATGGCGCAATTCAAACAGGATCTAACAAATATTTGTCTCTTTCTGTTGACTTCTGCTCATATTTTTCCTAAATAAGGTCCTACCAGAAGGAGTAGGATTGGCCTCTATATGATGGTAGCAGCTTCCAGATGAACGTCTTTGGTAACATTTTGTTTTCCAAGTCTCAGTCGAGTAATTAACTGATGTGTAGTTTTCAAGTATTAGAAAGGTCTCTGGACAGAACTATGCAATTTGGTACTAACTATTGGGATGTATGATGGAGTACTAGGCCCAGTTGAGGGTACAATAAATTGTTAATAATGTCCTAATAATTAGAAATAAGTTAGAATAATTTTACAATGTCAGAAAAAGAGATCAGGAGATTAAAACCACCATTTTATGTAAAAACTCTATATTATGATGAAGAAGTTGGAATCCTTCAAGAAAATTGTTATAGTTTGAGATTGTTGTGGTTCTTTCAGGATTTTAGTACTTCAGTTAACTGATTATACTTTGCAGACAGTTTAACTTCTAGTAGGAAGCCAACTTTTTTGTGTACTCAGCGTATTTCAGTATAGTTAGTACCAGACTGCCGATGATACTTTTTCCTACACTTTCACCTTCTGAGGTGAGAAACACGACTCCGCTTAGTAGAAAGCATGAGGGGAAGAGAAAGCCTCCGAGAGGACCCCAGTAAATCTCTTTAAATGTTTAAACATCTCACGGGAAGGTTACAAACCTCCAGCAGCAGGAGTCAGTTCTGTCCGTCATGTCCATCCAGCTGCTGGACGACGGATGTCATCAGGAGGTAACATTTTTTAATGCTGCAGCTTCGTCAGTTTAGAGTTCGTCCACAGGACTCTGACACAAAGTCGAGTTTAAAGTCGCGGGACAGACGACGGGTTGACTTCTGAACACAGTGGATGTCCTAAACTGTGTACAGACCGAGGCTCCGCGTTTGTCCGAGACGTGTCCGTGAGCCGAGTCGATGCACAACCGAGAGAAGGACCTGGAGTTTATCGCCTCGTTTTTCTTTGTTTCCTGTTTGTCGGCTGTAGTGAACCTATCAGAACACAATCAAGGCTTCAGCCTTAATACGCGTTCGTCGTGTTCACCTCATCTGACAACTCAACATGGTTGTACTGTCATTGACAATATCGCACTATAACCATTAAAACACCATGACTAACTACAGGCGTCCATGTTTGGCTTTCAGACACTGACGCATTATTAAGCGCCCTTTTACTTCAGAGCTTTGAGAAGAATCTGCTTTTTAGTCAGAATTACGACCTGGACGCTCACTTGAATGCTATTTACGAGTCATACAACTGCTAGTTACAGTAACTCAACCTTGACGTGAACACAGCATTAGAGATATGGGAAGAAAAATGATGATTCATTCATGAACTATCAAAAATGTGACTTTATGCTTTTTCTTCAAATTCAGATGTTCAGAATTGAAAAACTTTTTTTTTGTACTACTTTATTTTGTAGTCATTAATTTCAAAGTGAGGACTGTGTTATGCATTGCTCATTATAGTGAAAATGTAACCGTTACACTTTAACACACTGAACTAGCGTAGCTTAGCATTTTAGCCACAGCGCAGCAGAACGTGGAGGAATGTGACATTCGTCTACAGACGTATGGAGAACCATGTTTGTTTATTCCCGAGAGTTTCTACCAGATTAGTTATTTCCAGGACATTATTGGGAATTTAAGGACCCTCAAAATAAAGAGTTTATTTATGAACCTTTTCTGTGTGTTCACTGAGTAATTACACCATCTGTAAAAACGTTTTCTTTCCTGGTTTCAATATGATGAAATGAAGGTTTCTGAACCGGGAGACTCTGTAACATAGTTTGATTTGTATCGCAAGGGTTCGTTCTTTGATTTTCTCAAAGTTTATTCTGAAAATGTTTTTATTTTTTATGTGTATGGCGAGGACGACTGCGACCGATGTTTTCTGACTGTTGGTCCCAATAAAAATGTCGAAGGCTTCAAACTGGCTCGTTTCTCCGTCGGTGACTCGGTGCAGTCGGTGCAGATTCGGGGGCTTTCAGAATAAAATACACTTTTATTTCATATTATAATTTATACTAAGAAAAGTTATTTTGTTTATTTATCTGTGTAGAAAAAATATATATTTTGATTTTTTTAATTGAGGCTTGATGTTTGATTTTCTCTAGAAAGAGGCAAATAACTAATGAAAAGTAATAAGTACCTTTACTAAGGTACTGTTTTGAGATACCTGTACTTTCATTCGTCATCATTTACATTTTATGCTACTTTATACTTCTACTCCACTACACTTTTGAGGAAAACATTGTACTTCACATTTAATCGACAGTTACCAGTTACTTTGTAGATTTAGATTAATACACAATATAAACCAACTAATAATTTATTGCGCTTCATTAATCTACCCCGCAAGGGATTAAGTAATTAAAAGGATATTCATGAAAGTAATGTACACATGAATGCATGACTAACTATAATCCAGTGATATACACTCCTGATCAAAATCTTAAGACCAGTTAAAAAATTGCAAGAATTTACGTTTTGCACTGTTGTATCTTAAGAAGGTTCTAAGTAGAGTTTCAAAATGCAAAAAGAAGAAATGAGAGCAAGAGACTAAATGTTTTGAGCAGGCAATTTATTGAAAAGAACAATTTAACTGAAATAGGCTGTTCATCAGCTGATCAAAAGTTTAAACCAAACCAACCCCTAAAACAAAATAAAGTCTCAAAAACAACTCAGAATAGAGCCCCCATTATTTTACACTCAAAAATTCGTGTGCATCTTATCAGTGTTTCCAAAGCTTGTAGATGTTCTCCAAGTGGTGAAGCTTCACAAGGGCATCCACTTCTGAACTATGTCCATTTTTAACTTCCCTTCCATCCATCCTCAAATTTCTCAATTTTACAGAACATCAGACCAAAGTGTATTCTCCTAAAATCCTTTTCACGGGCATTGTAATTCAGCATTGTCCTCTAAAAACCCAGTCATCACCACACAACAGGGCCCTCAGTCATAGGGATGCCCGCGCAACATCTCCACGTAGCCAGCTGCTGTTTACGCCCTGCACAACCTGAGCTCCATTGTTCCATTAAGGAAAAAGCAGCCCAGATCATATGCGCCCCTCCGCTGTCCGTGTTAAAAAATCTCAGGTGGCATCTCCTTTCATCCAGAGCGGAAGCCATCAGGACCACAAGTCAATTTTTCTCATCAAAACCTTCCAACTTTAACCCCATTTTTCTCCCTTCAAACCAAACGGGCAATTTTGCGAAACGGGCCTTAACGTTTTTTTGACCGTCCTTTCACCGTCTAGGTATGGCTGCAGCAGCACCAGAATCCTTAATTTGGTAACTCCCGTGTCTTACGACACCTTCGATCCTCCGCTCATCCGGAATTTGGCACCACTTATTTTTTTTCCATAAACCTCAGATCTTTAAAAATGCAAAATACTGTCTTACTCTCCAACCTCACCATCACGCTTAGAGCCTTGTCTATCAGCTCAACAATCCTCCACGTTCAAGGCAGTTTTTCCCATCAAATCTTACAGTGAACTTACAAAAATCATGAACCAAATTTTCCTTTGGCTAATGTGCTAAACTTTTATCAGCTAAACCATAAAATTCTTTTCAAAAATTCCTCCAAAACATAGCCTCTCATTTCTTCTTTTCTTTTGAAACTCTACTTAGAACCTTCTTAAGATACAACAGTGCAAAATGCAAATTCTTGCAATTTTTTAACTGGTCTTAAGATTTTGATCAGGAGTGTATATATATAAAAATAAAATTCTGAAATGGATCATTCAACAGGAATACTTATTGTACTTGTACAGTATACTAATTTCCCTCTAGGGATTAATAAAGGTTCATCTTATCTTATATATTTTCTGCACTGTGGTCTTGCTACTTAAATCTGAGTATTTCTTCCCCAGCTGGAAAAAGAGAGTTATTTCTAAGGAATTAGCGTAACACTACCGATCTAAATGTGTCTTCAGCACCGTTTGTGGCGCTTTGTACATAATTCTGTGACCTGGTCACTGTGATCTTAGTTATCTGAACCAGATCATTAAAAATGTGTGCGCTGCCTTTTCTGGTTTGATTAATAGCAATAAACACAACCCACAGTTTCTGTTTGGTACTACGAACCAGTTTGTAAAACCCTCCAGCTGTTGAACCCTCCGTCACATTCAGCCTTCCTATTTTCCCGTTTCCCTGCAGAGTCTTTTAACACTGTAGCTGCTCGCTTCCTGATTTCTTATATTTTTGCATGTTTGTCACACTTAAATGTTTCAGATCATCAAACACATTTTAATATTCGACAAAGATATCCCAAGTAAGTACAATTTGTGATTAATGATGATTTCATTTATTAAGAGAAAAAACTATCCAAACCCATCTGGCCCAATGTGAAAAAGTAATTGCCCCCTCAGCCTAATAACTGGTTGTGCCATCCTTGGCGACAACAACTGAATTCAAACAAGCGATGAGTCTTTTACATCGCTGTGGAGGAGTTTTGGCCCACTCTTCTTTACACAGTTGTTTTAATTCAGCCACACTGGAGGGTTTTTGAGCATGAACGGCCTGTTTAAGGTCATACCACAGCATCTCAATCGGATTGAAGTCTGGACTTTGACTAGGCCACTCTAAAACCTTCATTTTGTTTCTTTAAGCCCTTCAGAGGTGGACTGGCTGGAGTGTGTTCAATCATTGTCCTGCTACATAACCCAAGTGGGCTTGAGCTTGATGTTCACAAACTGACGGCTGGACATTGTCCTTCAGGATTTTCAGCCGACTTCATGGTTCCATCAGTTACGCAAGTCGTCCAGGTCCTGAAACAGCAAAACAGACCCAGACCATCACACAGTGGTTTTCTCATTACTCCTGCCGTTCTTTAGATGTTGGTCTGGGCTCTTTTGTGACCTCCTGGATGAGTCGCGATGAGCTCTTGGAGTAATTTTGGTCGGCCAGCCACTCCTGGGAAGGTTCACCACTGTTCCAACTTTTCTCCATTTGTGGATAACGGCTCTCACCGTAGTTCGCTGGAGTCCCAAAGCCTTAGAAATGGCTTTGTAAACCTTTCCAGACTAATGGATGTCAGTGACGTTTCTCATCTGTTGTTGAATTTCTTTAGATCGCAGCATGATGTGTTGCTTTTTAAGATCTTTTAGCCTCGTTCACTTCGTCAGACAGGATCAATTTAAATGATTTGTTGATTCAGCAGGTCTGGAGTAATCAGGCCTGGGTGTGGCGAGTGAAACTGAACTCAGCTTCCCAAAAATTGTGGTTAATCACAGTTAATTCAGGATTTAACAAGGGGGACAATTACCATGCTTTTCCACATAGGGCCTGGTAGGTTTTGATAGCATTTTTCCCTTAATAAATGAAATCATGGCCAATATGCAAAAATATAAGAAATCAGGAAGGGGCAAATACTTTTTCAGAGCACTGTAATTCAATACTGCCAGCGTCCAACCACTCCTTAAATAAACCTCAACCCAGCCCAATTAGAAAATTATAGACCAAACTCAGCTCTGCATCAAAAATCGTTGAATAATTAGTTACAAACCAACTTCTGAAGTTAGCGGATATCAGTCAGGCTTTCGCTACAAACACAGTACTGAGACCGGATTATGTGAGTAACTAATGACATTCTTATGTACGCAGACAAAGAGGAATATTCCTGATTTTACTGGATTTAACAGCTGCCTGTTAAACCATCGATCATGCTAATTTACATGTTGGTTGCAAAATTGGGTTGGCATATCTGGTACAGCTTTAAACTGGTTTCATTCTTATCTGACAAATATTTCATTGTTTGCTTTTATAGACAAGCTTTATATTAGAAAAATCTTAAAAGGTGCTATATAAATGAAGTTTTACTTACTTGCTTAGATAGACTCCACAGTAAAAAGCTTTGGGAGGAAATACAAACATTTCTTACCTGTTATCCGGTTTATATCAAGGGTATGTTTGGGGATGGGGACGTCTTTGCTGAGGGTTGAACCGAGGTTTAAACCCAGTCGTTCCACAGATTGTTGTGCCAAGTTTTTCAGGAACAGCACTACAAACACAGTCACACTGCTCTCTTCGCTGTATGTTACAGCCACGGGCTGGAGAAACACTGGATTCAGGCAGATAGTAAATACCTGTGAGATTACACAATGACCTCAGAAGATCTACAAGCCAACCAATCAGACTAAAGAGGTTTTAACCTAGGCCAAGACCAGGACGTAAACAGGATGGGCTCCTGAATCATTAGAGAAAAAATAATAAAACCAACATTGTGGTGTGAAAGAATGAAGCAATGTGAAGGACTGAAAGGTTTTTATTTCTGTAACAGAGTCATTTACAGCAACAAAAACATCCGCAGAGCTGCTTCAGCTACAATAAATATTCCTGACCATAATCCACCTCCAGAACTCAGGCTGTGTCTTTATTTCACTGCTGCTTTTTAGAGACAAACCCGAGTCAGCGCGAGGAATTAAGTTAATAGACGGCATATAATATGTCTTGGTGGCTAGAAATATATGGAAGTTTATTAACATCAAAACTACTGAGTATAAGTCTGCATGTCTACATTTGAGAGCATGCAGGAACAGTTTTGTTGTTACCAAACTTCCTCAGAAACACAGAAAGGCCTACAGGATACAGCAACTTCTATTTTGAAAGGGAGGAAGTGCAGAGAGCAGCCAGAGCCACACACAGAGTCCGGTCAAGTTTGTGACGGAGTAAGAGGCGACAACTTGACCGAACCCTGCGAGTCCACCGCTCTGGGTGCAGATAGACAGCTGTGCGTTTCATTGACCAACATCTGGTGAAGAACATTATAATCTGGAGCGTTTTAAAAGGGTCCACTTGGCCGTATTGACATGTGGTTCTGACGTTTTACCAGACGATGTTTCCACCGTCTCTGTGAACAAGACAAAGGATTCAGGTGGGTTTGTCTTGTGTGTTTCAGACATTGAGGGTCTTTTTGACAGAGAAGACGATATCTTTGATCTGCGGCAGGCTGTTGTCCTCCAGGATTTTGGCGTACGGCATGGGGATGTCGACGCCCGTCACCCTGGTGGCTGGAGCGTCCAGGTAGTTGAAGGCGGGACCTGAAAACACACACAGGAGGTTAAACATTAGATTTTAATTTATGCCCTCAAATCTTACTGTTGATATTTCACCCCATAAAGGGAGGGCATTGTATGTCTTGTTGCCCTCCGGACATGTTTTAAAGTATGTAAAAATACTCTGCTATGATTAATACTTTGTTCAACATGGTTTTCCCCACATAAACCTCAGAAAAGAGCCTGGAGGTGATATGGATAAAATCAAATATCACAATAATTTTGACCAAATATCTCAATAGAAATATTGTGATGAAATGGTAGGGCTGATAATTGCTACTTTCACAAAATATTTACAGTATACAGATTTTTGAAAAATAACCATCAGCAATGTGGAGATAATGACAACGTGTAAAAGATCAATAAGTCTGGTAAGTTCAGAAAATTATATCACTTTATTGAAATGTAGCCTTTCAAACCAGGAAAAGGTAACACTTATGCCATATCACGATATCCCAAATCAAAGATGACATCTAATCTCATCACAATATCGATGTAATATTGACATATTACCCAGCCCTACTGCCCCTAATCTGGCCTCGCCCAGCCAATATTATTGCCCCCAACAGGTTAAGCAGTCACATCAAGATGGCGGCGGGAAGTTCTGCGAGAGGCTCGCTATCTGCACCGATAGTTTGAGGTCTCCTGAGCCAGGTTTCCACCAAAAGTTCCCCAACTACTCTTCAAGGAACTAAGAGGTTCCTTCAGCCCACTGTTGTCAGCGTGTCCACCGCGGTCTAAAGACCGGCTAAGATGAAGCAAATTAGCCCACTGACGTATGAAAAAGCAACACGACGTGTGACGAGGGCTGCTGGTGGTCACGGCAGTAAACACACTCTGCAGTTCAGCGTGTCCGCCTGTTTCATGTTGGATAGTTTCTGCGCCTGGTCTACTTTCTGCTTGACAGGAAATGTTGGAGAGATTCAGCCACATACTGTATGTTTGACTCAGGTGAGGAGGCTGATGTGCATCAAAATCAGTGACTAGCAGGTGTGAGGATGTAAGTGTAGTTCAGGGGCTTCACAGAAGAGTCAGAACCGCTAGTCAACACTGTGGATCGCTGTAGATTAATGCACAACTTATACTTCTGTGGAAAAGCTTGTGCAGAGCCTCGCTGCTCACTAAGGGTTTAAAACAGTCTCATAACAAAAACAAATGTCAAGTTATGATTGAAGCATTTTGCGTGCCGCTTGTGAGTTGCTGAGCGCCTCGTATTTATTTGCTTTATGCGCCTCGCGGTTTTACAGGAGCGCTCTAAACGTCTTATGTTGAAAAAAACTCAACTCTGAGCAGACAGGTGTTTTTCCTCATTGTGACTTTTGCTGTATAAGTTTATCAACCTTAGTTACTATGACCTGCAAGAGCAGGAGGCAAATTAGTGCACTTGAGATTTCAGGTAAATTGTTTTCATTACTTTAAACTGTACTAAAAACTATTCGCATACAGTTCATGGTTTGTAATAACGTAATATTAGCACTCATTTGTTGGTTGCCTAGCAACATATAAAACAACAAAACGCAGCTGCAACTGCAAAAAAATCTTGAATCTACCACCTGCAAAGCGCGCTTTCTCTGATCAGGGCCTAAGTCACCTTGAGTATGTACTGACAAAGCCAGTAATGTCACATACTGGTGCAGCTGTTACCTTCCATGATGCCGGCGCAGATCTCAGCTCCAACCCCAAACTGAGGCCAGCCGCCCTCCACTGTCACCAGGTGGTTGGTCTTCATCACGCTGGTCTCAATACACTCCATATCCATAGGACGGATGGTCCGCAGGTTGATCACCTGACACAAAGACAGACAGGAAGGAAGACGTCAACAGGCCGCTGAGCACAGGACAGCTGTCAGATAACTGGTGTGTTCCTTCCTCTACCTCACACTCGATTCCCTCCTTGGCGAGGACGACGGCGGCGTCCAGGCAGTGACCGACGTACCGAGAGTGACTGACCAAAGTGACGTGAGTCCCTGAAACAGAAAGGAGGTGAAGAGGAGGTTCAGGAACACAACAATGACACGGACAGAACTCTGACATCCAGATCACCTACAGCTCAACACCCTCACAAACCTCCCCTTTGCCCCTATGTATCATCACCACTTTCATGACAACAAAATACTCATTTTCAAATTTGTTATGCAAAGCATTAAAATCACATTATTGTCTATAAAACATTACAACAGACTACTGTACCAAAGGTATAATATGTAACTGTCTTTTACAGCATTAAAGATGGCCCCTCCTCCTCGGCCCAATGAGTGAGGAAAGAAAGCATCAATGGTTAAGTGAGCAACAGAGTGAATGAAGAGAGGGAGCAGCGTTAGTAAGAACAAAGCAGTGAATCAGAAATAAAATGTTATTGCTGAAGTCCAGAAAGATCCTGAACAGGAGATAAGAGAAAACACAGGTAGAGGGCTGCAGGGTCTCTCACCACCACACACTTCCAGTGGGTCCGAAGAGATGAGGGATTATTTTTGTATCCGTTTATACACTGATTTTTTTTTTTTTTTTTTTTTTTTTTAGGAAATTTCTGCATATTATACCTTTGGGAAAAGGTATAACCTGTGCTATGTTTTAGGGATGTGCATTCCAAGCAAAAATACTGTTCGAAAATCACTGGGAATTATTTGATCATTATCTGAAAATTGCCATATGACCCACAACACCCCCGGCACATTTCCCATCTAACGCTGTGTAATTAAGAGTTTATTTGAACCATATTGTTAGATGAGTGGAAGAGGCAGGTGGAAAGACAAACCATGACGGTTTTCATGAGTTTTATTTTGTTTCTGTCAGGTTTGAATAATGATATGTTCTGCTGCTCAAAAAGCTGATCTACCTGCTGAAAGTCGGGACGTGGTGCGGCGCCGCAAACATGCAGCCACATGTGCTGAACATTACTATGACGCGCTGCCTGCTACAACAGTCGCGTAAACTATTAGATTTTTTACAGCGTAGCTCTTATTTGAATAATCAAAAATCATGACCCAACCTTGCGTTTACGCCTAGTGTCCACGCTAATCTGCTGTTTTTGAAACCCTTTTGAAAAAGCTGCTGACCCCTCAACTAACAGAGGTTAATTAATGACTTGCAATCCATTTTTTCTGCCACCTTGACCGCCTCATACTCCTGTTACTTTCAGTAACATCTACCAGCTACTCAGTATACTACCATTTTTTTTTTTGCATATTTTTTCAAGCATTTGGCAGGTGATAATTTCCATCCCTGGTAACAGTTTCACGTCATCATCGGTCCAAGCAAAGAAATCTCTGGTCTTAATTATCACCATTCCTCTGTAAGATTAACAGCAACTTAGCAACCAAGTAGACAATTTTCTTCCTGCTTACAATGACTATATAGACTATAGTATAGAGAAGGTACCACTGAGTTACCTCATGAGACATTCATGGTCTGCTCAGCAAAACGACTACTAGGTGAAGGTAAATTACAAAGTTCATACGATGTGTTCAAAATATTTGGCGGGAAACTTGAATAAATCCATTTGTTTGGAGGAGTGTTTTTGATAAAGGAGAGCGTGTTGAACCACATGGGATTTATTGTTTGTTTTTGGATCTTATTGTTTGGTTTGTAATTGAGAATCATGGATATTCATTGGTATTGGTATTGAATACTAGATTCCTAGTATAGTGGCATCCATAGTGACTGGGTGATGCTTCCCGAGGTCCTGTCATCACAGCAAGGTTTCCAGCTTTGGTATTAAGTCCGAGTCTCACCTTGTCTCTCGATCTTGGCCTTGCCAATGGGAATGGTGAAGTCTTTGGACTGTGACTCCTCTGACATCTCGAAGGGAACGCCGTACATCAGCTCGTTCTCCAGGAACACCACTGCAACACACACAGTTCACTGAAAACAGTGAATCCCATTTATACGTAGCCACTTCATACATCTTGGGCAGATGGAAAACTTTCCAAGTGTTCATCAAAGTGTAAATGCATCGAAGAAAGCATTGAAGATTGATCAAATGTCAGGAAGTGGTTTAGACGAATTCTAGCCAGACGTCTCTTCAAGATGCATACTACAGCTTTAGCCCTCCCATATGTAACCGTATCAGTAACCTCTCTGACAAATAACCCTGCACAGGGTCTGTCCCTTTTGATAACAGCCTACGTTACACTGACATGAGTCGCCATTCTCCCTGTCACTCGTGGTGCCTCACCAGGGTTGTCGTCTCTGATGGCTGATTTCAGGAGACCTTTGGCATCTTCTGCGCTCCAGGGACTCACAACCTTTAGACCTGGACAGTGACCGTACCTGCAGACAGACAAAAACAACTGACATCAGCACTACGGTCAGATCACCCACTGATACTTCAGCTGAAACTACCACCTTCAAAAGGACAACTCATTTTTTGGGGACTTACTTTCATTGTTTTGTCTATTTAATTGTTTGACAGCTCATGTATTTTTTCCCTCATCTCAGCTGTTAACTGATGAGTGAAATGTTTTATTATTGATAAAATGATGGACAAAACAACAAAAATAAGATCCAAGTTGGGATTAAGCTACTAGGGCTGTCCTCAGCCAAACACATTGCTCAACATTTCACACACGAGATGAGAGAGAGAGTTGACAGACAAGGCAAAGCGACAAGCAAAAGCGCCTATATGGCAGCATTTCAGATGGAAACCCAAGGCCATAAGGGAACCATAATGTTAATGGGGACATCGCCACGTGGAGGACGCCGCATTCACAACCGGTGTGCGCTGCAGAGCAGTGTAGGACGGAAACCTGCAGCCCCACAGCAAAAGCTGGACCGGAGAGTCCAGACACAGCCATCCGATGTTAAAGATCAACGTAAACGCTCTACACATATTGATCATCGCCTTTTCTTGTAAACTCTCCGGTATAACCAGTAACACCGGTGTTTTCACGAGTTTATCAACCAGTGGGAAAATTTCCCTCACCATCACATCCCTCATTGACAGATCCATAAAACTGAGTTTCTCCACAAGGAATCACACAAAAGCACCACTTTAAATCTTATGTTTACCAGAGATACGCTCAGAAGTTTCTTGTAAATAAATCAATCTGCAAGACCAAAATGGCCAAGGTAATTACAGTAACAATACCAGGTGTAAGTGAACGCACCATGCAGCGAAGCACTGGGAGTGCTGTGCAGCGACGCCTGCTGATGCTCCGTTGGGTCCTCTGAAGACGATGGGCACCGACTGCAGACCGGCTGACATGTAGTAGGTCTTTGCAGCGGAGTTGATGACCTGGTCGATGGCTTGCATGGAGAAGTTAAAGGTCATGAACTCACAGATGGGTCTCAGGCCAGCCTGCAGAGGACAAAGGTTTAATATTAGCCAGCGCTGCTAAGGTAAAAAATAGTCACGTTCACAAAATAACATGGACACGTGTCCACAGAGGAGTCATTATTTTCAATGCAAAGTGTTTCTGAAGAGTAATCAGCTGTGTTGTTGTGAATGGCCTTCATTAAAATTTAAACTAAACTTCTATTTCCACTGGGCTCAGACTACAGCAGATCCACTTCTCCTGACAATCACGGGGGAAATCGGTCCGGTATAAATATTAAATATATAAATCACATCAAACACATCTCAGATTAAAATAAACCCTCAGTGTGGATACGACCTCCTCCAGGTGTCAATACGCTCATAGATCAGTCTGGATTCTCTATCAGCTCTGATGAGAAAATCACCTGTACTCTCTTTATTCACACGGCGTCTATTTCTCATACAGAGGTTGGTGATATTATTCTTTACTTGACTTTGTTTGAACAGATCTACTGCTGCTTTTGTCCGATGTTTATATAATTCACTGGGCATCCAGCTCAGCCTTCTTATTTGGGGATTGCAAAATTATGGACCGATACTGATGTTTATAATAAAAATTTGGCCGATGCTAATGTTTTCTTATTGTTTAATTTGTTGTTATTTATTCCCCCTTTGGTGCCAGTGAAACAAAAACATCATTATAAAAAATAACTGAACTGTCTTCACTATTAAAGTCATTCAGCTCTTCATATCTTGAATGACAAAACTGACAAATTCATGAAACAAGCTTTAATATAACCTTCTTTCACAAGACAAATAACTGCTTCAAAAGCCTGTTTAGTCTGTATATAACTACCTACTCAATGAGAAGAATATATTTTTCAGCACTTCCACAGCCCAACAAAAACATTTGTGAACATACATTAAATGGAATTAAATCAACAGCTAACAACACCACATTAGACGGTACAAAATGACCATCGGCCACCGTCATCGGTGAATGTCAGCTTATTTGCCGATAGGTCGATTACAGTAAACAGGTGAAAATACGTCCATACCAGCGTTTGGCCGATTAATCGGTGCATCCCTACTCTTTTTGCAGCTCTGCGTACTAATGATGCTCGTGTTAGTCTGAGTTTGGCTAACTTAACTAGGTCAGTTAACCAGACAAAAACCGACACAGCCAAAGCTCTTCTGTTGAACTTACATTTTTTGTGTTCATCAGAAACCAAGACATTAAGTTTTGCAGTTGAGAATATCAATCAAAGTGAAAGTAAATTTCCAATCGCTTGAATACAAACACACCTTGTGTTATAATGCTATTGAAGTGTTAAGGTTTCATGTGTGTTTAGTGAATGTGTTACTCACCATGGCGGCTCCCACTGCGATGCCGGCAAAGCCCATCTGCACCAGAGAGAGACAGATGTTAACCAGCTGTTCCTCTGGAGAAGTGCTTTGATCACAAAGCTAACACTGGCTGATTCAGTTTAGTGTAGGTTGTTAATAATTAACCATTTAACCGATAACTAACATTACGCATTTTAACTGATTAACACCATTGGTTAGAAGGTTACAAGAAATATTAAGTAATTAAAAAGCTGAGATGAGTGGTGACTTCAAGGAGAAAAGCTGGTCCACCTTTAGAGAAGCGCCGGTGCAGATACAGGAAGTTGGCTCGGGACTCCCGGCTGATGAGTTGTAGCTTGTAGCCTCGTAGCATTTATTAACTGATAAATAAACTGTACACACACTGTGTGCTACAGCTACATTCACAGCTATAACAGCACAAACAAACCCACACACACCGCCGCCACACACACACGGTCTGTCAGAAACTCCCTGAAGTCACATGATGGTACATCTGTAGTTTGCGTTACGTTACAAATGTACTTATTTAAAGCCAAACCATGATGTTTTTCTAACCCTAACCAAGGGCCACTATTTCACAATGTTAACCACATGTTACAACATTAACCTCCACTGTTTCACAATGTTAACTACACATGATCCTTCTGCATCAAGATACTACAGAAAACAGGCAAATGACGGGTAGAGATGAAGTCACAGTGGACACAAACATGTTGGATCTACCATGAGATGAAACAGTAATCTTATCTCTTTGTGCCATACACTTTTGTTTCTTCTTGATATTTTGGCAAAGCTTTGGTGTGCAGTGCGGCAAGCACTATTGTTCAGCCAGTACACAATGAGTGGCAAATCATATTTAGAGGTCTAAAATACTTCTGGCAGCTTGTGATATTTAGACCATACCTGATATCTAAAATGAGTTTAAAAAATGGTCTGTGGGAAACTCGCTGAAGTTACACTACAGCGGGCAAGAAGCCACCGGCAACGTTAGCAGCTAACTATTCAGCACAAACACACACCCTGTTTGTTGGACAGTCACTATCATTATGCCTGGCAGACACACAGCTGACAACCTGCTAAATTAAACTAAATGTGTGGTGGAGACTTTAACTGGGAAAGTGGCTGCATGGCTGCGACATTACATGCAGCACTGTAGCTGCTAACGCTCCAGACAGTGAACTGGAGACAATGAACACAGCACAGAATTGTCGCTGCTACAGTAACTCTCCTGATAACTCTCCTTGAGCTCATATACTGCAGCTGCACGTGAGGCACAAATCTTGTTGGTTAACGGCTAATATTCGGTTAATGAGGGTCGGTTATCGGTTAAGAAATTTATTCAACACTAGCATCCTCAGCTTACTGTACAACAGAGAACATTTGTGAAGGTTAAATGTTAGAGGGACTCACCTCTGTGATCGGAGTGTCGATGATGCGTTTGTCTCCGTACTTCTTCCACAGACCTCTGCTCACCTACACACACACCACACACACACCACACACACACACCCACACACACACCACACACACCCACCCACACACACACACCCACCACCCACACACACCCACACACACAGTATTACGGTCATAATGAAGCCAGGCTATCGTCAATATAACATTCCATTAACTCATTTTACATGACAGTGCTTGTGTAAACATCTGCATGCTTGTGTTTCTTGCCCCACTGGGGCTTTTATATTGATCCCAGCTTAGCTTGGTGAATATAATTTTATTACTGATGGAAATGATGGACATACTGTAAGTACAGCGATAACACCCAACTTATAACAAACCATAGTTTTCCTTTAAAGAGACTCAAATAAACGCGGCCACGCTGAGTGAACGGGCTCAGCTGCTGAAATGTCCAAAGTTAAAATTACCTACATCTGATGTTTGCATAATCTTTATTTTTGATGTGACTGAAATGGCCACAACAACAAGCAATATGACCAGAAATTCTCTAAGTGTTCCATATCTTTTCTAATCACTGGCTAGTGATTCATGAACCTCATCAACTGTCTACTGACCTTGTAGGCTCCGTCGTACTGAGCCACCTCCTCACCCAACAGGAACACCCGCTCGTCCCTCTCCAGCTCCTCGTCCATCGCCTGGTTCAGGGCATCACGGACCATCACCTGACACCAAAAACACATCAGTGCTGCAGTCAATACAGACCCACTACTGTCACCCAGAGGACAGAATTGGTCCTTGTATCGTTCACATGTCAAGCCATCCTGTTAGTGAGGTCTACAGTCAGGGCCGACTTCAAGCCTTTGTCACACTTTTCCATCTGCCTGATCGCACTTATTTGTTAATAAAAGTCTAAATTGTAGTGAAACTGAAATCTGTCTGCAGTTAGGTACGATTGATTTCCACTTTGTACAGATTCATTTCAAACCGTCTGGAAACACAATTCTAGAGAAAAACAATTAAATGCAAGAAATGCAATTAAAGTTACAAAAGCAGTAGTTGTATTACTGCTTTGTTACTTGTATGTTTTACTCCTACAGCAGTACTTGTCTTTGTGCTGTTCCTATATTTGAATATTTCATATAAATGGCTAGCAGTTGAGTTTAAGAGGGGCATCAGACTCTAGTGGTGACAGGATTAACATTGTGATGATTAGAACTGCATTATAATTAGGCTTTAAATCTCCTGTTTGCTTTTTGTAGGGTAGCAGCTAAATCCAGTGTGATGACTTGCTTGTGTTTTCTGTTTTTAATCGCTGCAAACTGAATATATTTGGGTTTTGGACTGCTGGACTGGCAAAAGAAAACTTTTTAAGCCTCAACTTTAGTCACTAAATTATTAACGCAAGAAATGTTTTTGTTTTTTGCAGCATGTGGCCTAATACTAGAAAAACCTCTCAATATAATCGTATATGCCAGATTAATATTACATTATAATATGAATGGGACTTGGTATTTGTTTATATTAGTACAGAGATGTAAAATAAATATAATAATATGATGCAAACATTAGAACAAATCAACTTAATACACTGTATAGTATGAGTGAAAGGTAGTAATATAACAATATTTAGGATAGTGCAGCAATATGACATATAATAGAGTATACTATGGGTATAATATAGTGCACTGTAATATAATTTAGATGTAGATGTATTGAATATTTACAGGTGCATCTCAAAATATTAGAATATTGTGGAAAAAGTTAAATATTCTTCATCAGCTATTTAAGAAAGTGAAAATTTAATATTTTAGACTTATTACACAAACTAAAACATTTTAAGCATTTTTTCATTATAATTTCAATAATTACAGGATACAGCTCAAAAAAGAAAAAAAGCGTCTCATCATATCAGAATACTTCATTTCGAGTTTGATTAAATTAGTATGTATACAGTATAAATACTGCGTCTCTCGGTCTAGTTCGGTACATGTAACCACAACCACGGGGAAGGCTGCTGACATGCTAGTCCAGGAGATGATCACCAACACCCCTCACAAGGAGGGTAAGCCACAGACGGTCATCACCGAAAGGGCTGGCTGTTCGCAGAGTGCTGTATCGAAGCATATTCACAGAAACTTGACTGGAAGTGAAAAGTGTGATAGGAAAAAGAGCAGAAGTAACAGGGATGATCGCATCCTTGGGAAGACTGTCAAATAAAGCTGATTTAAGAAGTTGGGAGAGCTTCACAAAAAGTGGACTGAGGCTGGAGTCAGTGCATCAAGAGCCAGCACTAACAGACGTCTTCAGGAAACGGGCTACAGCTGTCGCATTCCTGGTATCAAGAGACAATATCAGAAGAGTCGTACCTGGGCTAAGGAGAACAACAACTGGACCATCAGTGGTCCAAAGTCATCTTTTCAGATGAAAGTAAGTTTAGTATTTCATTTGGAAATCAAGGATCCCAGAGTCTGGAGGGAGAGTGGGGAGGCACAGAATTCAAAATGCCTGAAGTCCACTGTGAAGTTTCCACAGTCTGTGATGATTTGGGGGGTGTCGTCTGCTGGTGTTGGTCCCTTGTGTTTTATCAAGTCCAAAGTCAATGCAGCTGTCTACCAGAAGCACTTCATGCTTCCGTCTGCTGACAAGCTTTATGGAGATACCGATTTTCTAATCAAGCAGGACTTGGCACCAAAACTACTAACTGGTTTGCTGACTGTGCTTGGCTGGCCAGCCAACTGGCCTGACCTGAACCCCATAGAGAACCTGCAGGGTCTTGTCAAGGGGAAGATTAGAAACAAACAACCCAACAATACAGATGAGGTGAAGGCTGCTATTAAAGCAGTCTGGGCTTCATTAAGGCCTCAGCAGAGCCACAGGCTGATCGCCACAATGCCTCGCCACACTGATGCTGTAAATCATGCTAAAGGAGCCCCGAACAAGTATTGAGAGAATAAAAACCACACACATTTAAAAAGATGGACAGTTCTGTTTTGTAAATGCTGTTTTTGATTGACCTCATGAAACACTAATATATTGAGATACCTTTATATTTCTTTTTTGAGCTGTACTTCTCAGAATTAAAATGAATTCATTTTTTATTTTCTTAAATAGCTGACGAAGAATGTTGAACTTTTTCACAGCATTATAATTTTTTTGAGATGCACCTGTAGATGAGAAAATTCAAACACCAAATAATAAAACCGGTTTGACATGATGTGACATCTCTGCCCAGTGACCTGGACAGCAGCAGATACTCTATAAGTTAAAGTAAGAGGAGGTGACACCTCGTCTAACAATATAACTACTGACAATAACAGTCAGCTTTATTGGGTCATTAAAACTCTGCATCAGTTAAAACAAGATAAAAACAACAGCTGGAGTGTTAGCTGTAGCTAAAGTTAGCCTGCTAGCTGCTAACACTGACCTGCACTGCGGCCGGAGCACTCTTGTGAAATCCCCGCCGCCCCAGAGCCGACACGGCATTCTGTAGAAAAGACAGAGAGACGCCATTACTGATATTAGTCATCATCAAACGCAGAATAAACATTTATGAATGATCTCTTACTTTTCCTGAGCGGAGTAAGCATCTCACGGACGCCGCCATGTTCAACCTGTCCTCTGAGCCTCTGCCGGAGAGAAGGCGGGGACTTGATGTAGGTCAGGAGGTTTTGACCAATCAGAGCTCCAGTTTACATGTTGAGCGGAACTTGTCATTGCACAGAGCCAATCACAGCGGTCCAGTGGAGACGGAGGCGGGAGAAACGTCGAGAGTGAAAAAAATAAATAAAATCCAAGGACACAGCGCTGTCCAGTATGGAAGACCAATTCTGCCTGCTAAAAAAAGGTGAAACATTAAGAATGACAAATACTTAATGATGTTTTTTTTATATTTTTTTTTACTTTGAGACTCTACAAATGTAAAGGTGCTTTCAGCTGCTTATACAGGCAATAATACACCCCAAAAAAGAGTTTTTTAAAAGCAGCTGCTGCCACTACGGTCCAAGGCTGCAACAGACAGGGGCTTCAGTGAACATCATAAAGGCGTTATGGCAGAAGTCCAAGCTAACTTAGCAGATGATACACACTGTACCTTTAATTACACCCATAGACTGCATAGTAGAAGTGGATGTAATCACAGTGACATTATCCATTGGTTTGAAGAAGAAGAAGAAGATATTCCTTTATTAGTCCCACAGTGGGGAAATTCAGTTTTCACACAGTACATATACATGCGTCTATAAATGGAGAGATGTCAGAGTGAGGGGGCTGCTCCTGACAAGCGCCCAGAGCAGTTGGGGGGTTTGGTGCATTGCTCAGGGGCACCTCGGCAGTGCTCAAGAGGTAAACCGGCACCACCAGCAACCAGTTGGTCTTGGTCCATGGGGGACTTGAACCGGCCGACTCGAACCTCCGCGTCCTAACCCAAGTCCTTACGGACTGAGCTACTGCCGCTTACGGACTGTGGACTGCCGTTGGGCATTTTGGCTGTTGCCATCTTGTTGTATAGAAACCAGAAGTAGCATGACAGGGTGGGACTAAGCACAACCGACCGAGTTATAATTAACTTCAATAAACTGAAAACACACCGTGAAAGGGTTGAACTTCTAACACAAAAACACGGACAGGACAACTCCATGGAAGCGACCTGTCAATCACAAGGTAGCCACGCCCTAAAGCAGGGGTGTTATACTCAATTTCATCCCAGGCCACATCAGCATTATGGTCGCCCTCAAAGGGTTGTAATTGAAAGACTATATACTACAAACATATCTACTCTTGATCATATTACAAAATTGCCTCTGCATTTGATTATTATTAGTTTTAGTAATAATTTATTTAATAACTAGCTCTGAAAGCAGAAGTCTAGGAAAAATAATTGCAAGCAGAAATATTGTACAATTTATTTTAAAAATTAGTTCACATGCTTGTGCTTGTGCCATATATGTACATACTATATGGTAGTACGTAGACACAAAAGTACTGTATGTGGTCACACACACTCACATTTGTGTGTTATTAAAACATAAATCCCATGAATTTATGAGATTAAGAAACCCTCATCATTACTCATCCATCAGCGATCAAAATAATCCTCAAGTTAATAATAAAGGTCTTGTTTACCATCATACAAATATTATCAAACACAATTTATTACATTAACCTTGTTTAACTTTGCAGAACTATAGTCCAACAGATCAATGTGCTCTGATCTAACGTTCAGTCTGTGGCGTATAAACTGTTGGTGTTCCAGCAGCTGATCTGCTGAGATCATGTGGTAGATGACAGTGGTGTGGCATGCTGAGCTCCATGTCTGGTGTTGAACTGCAGCTGTAAATTTTATTCATGAGCACTGCAGCTGCCTCGTAGCAACCACATGCATTTGCTCCCATCTCTCATTAAATTTCCTTCCTTCTGCAACTATTTTTTTATGACCCCATCACTCAGCTAGAGCACCGCTGCTGGAAACCGGTGATATTGAGACTCTTCAGCGCGCATGTAACAAAACTGAGATGCATTGTGGGACATGTAGTTTATGGACACCATACTTCTGTAAAGTGGCATAGAATTGTATGATAAGCATTTTTTTTTCCAAGACTTTGACACATGTGCCTTAAAGCATCCCTGCTTTATGGTCTATTTGACTCTAAATGGGGCCATAATTTATTAATGAACATCATGCTGATCATTTCCTCATAGACTTTTATACAATCAGACTTCTTTTTGCAACCAGAGGAGTCGCTGGTTGTTAGAAAGACTGCAAGTTTTCTCTCGATGAACCAACTCTTAATATTCCCATAACAATAATGTATGAAATTTGATTTCTTGTGCAGATTTCTTGGAAATTTGGTTGGTTGGATGAAACCTGTCAAATGTAACATCACTTACAGTTAGAGCACTTCTATGGATTGGATGGGTGTCTTCTTCATTGCATTGGCAGCAGAGACTCATGGGTATTGTAGTATTTTGAGCCACTGCCAAACTGACATGATTTCTCAGAAATTAAGCTGAAATAATTAAAACTGGTGACCATAACATGAACCTAAGATTGTTCCACTATCCAGGAAAGTCTGGTATTGTTAATTGTTTGTTATTTAATTGTTATTATCAATTAAATGGGAATACAAAATAGAGAAAAACACTTATACTCTATACAATAAAAAAGTCAAAAAATAAAACTCCAACGACTTTCAAAAACAAGCAACAGCAATATATTGTTTAAAAACAAAATTTATAAACCACTGACAAAAACATTTACTATAATACTGGAGAAATGAGAGTAAAATCTTAGTCTAACACACCTTCTTTCTGAAGCATTTGGGACAAACATTTAGCAAAATTAAATGAGCGGAAATTAACCCAAATATTTCAGGATTTTCTCACTTTCCACTTTACTCCAATTAACATGACCACAAAAGTGGCTGTGAATAGTACGGTGAGATGGGACCTCCCAGTGCTTCCCGTCAAGTTACTGCCAGTTGGTTGTATAAGTGGCAAATCTACAAATCCGCATAGCAGCTCTTGATGATGTTCTTGACACAAACTGGTACATGGTAGAAGTACATGGCAAAGCTAATCAGCTGATGAGGTACAGACATGCAAGCATTGTCCAAGTCCAACCACACAGAATGGTGGTCCTTCTTGTCTCTCTTGACAGATTCGATCTGGCTCCAGATTAGCGTTTCATGTTCTGTACACCCTGAGAAACCAGGGACTCCTTACACTTGGCAATCACAGAGAAAAAGATCTTTGCTTCCACATTCAGCAGAGCGATTGTCCAGTGGTAGAAGATTGTTGTTCTTTGGGAACAAGCTCTATGCCACTTCTTACCACATGGTTTACTTCGCTCATTTTGGGTGGTGGGGATTCGATTTCTGAGGATGGAGCAGTTGGCTGGGGCTCATAGCCAGAGGACCCAATAGGGAGATGCTTTCCTGTATCTGTGAACGGCCTTCTCATGTGGTTCTCAAGTTCTTCCTTCGCCATGATCATGATGATGATGATTAGCAAAAATGTTTTTGTCATTCGACTAACTGATTAACTGACTAATCGTTTTAGCTGTATTTGTACATACTGTTGAGTAGTTTAATTTATAACAAAACATCATATTTTGTAAGCTGTTGCTGCATGTAAAAATCTTAATTTGTCAAATATCTACAGGTGTCAAATAATATAATCATAATAAAGTAAAACACTTACCTCTGAAATATACTGAAGTAAAAGTATAAAGTGACAGGAAAAGAAAAGACTGAAGTAAAGTATGAGTACCTCCAGTTTGTACTGAAGTTAAATGTACTTAGTTACATTCCACCGCTGCTTTAGAAGCAGCAGATCTTGTCCTGTCTGAGCCCCCACCCTCCTTCACAGCCTGAACTGGGTGTCAGTTCTTCCCTGGAGGTAAAATTCAATAAAGGAACAATCAAGTCAAGTAATTATTGTTCAGTTACATTTGCATACAACAGCGTGGCCTTCAGAAGTCATTCTATACATCATTATGTAATTAGCATGTTTTTGGAAGCAGTTCAACCAAGAATCTCATGCAAACTGTTTGTGTCACTGACCTGTAATTCAAAAGTTGTACAGGCTGTTTCCCACACACAGAAACACAGTTCAGGGGTTGTGGGTTAAAGTCAGTGTTATTATTAGTCCTATATAACAACATTAACTATGTCCTCAAAGTGACCACAGACCTTGTCCTCTTTCAGTATCAATAAAAAGTGAATATTAAAAGCTTCATAAAGGCCTGTCGTAGGCTTAAATCAGCAGATCCGTATCGGCGTTGTGTGATTATGGAGCTGGAGTCAGGACGTGGTTAGCTTAACATAAAAACTGGCAGCAGGGGGAAACAGCTAGACCCCCTCTGCTTAAAGTCAGAAAAAGACCTAGCACCACCTCTAAATAACATGTTGTATATTGCTTTTTTAATCAGCACAACAGAAATGTTTGAACTTATTTGTATTTTGTGCAATGTTGTGTTTTTTTTTTTTAAATTTTGTGCAACGTTGTTCTGTTTCTGGTTCTTTAATATTTCCTGTTTTGTTTTGTGAAAATGAATTTTGAGCAAATGTAGTCGACTGATCCCCAGGCCCAACAAACATTCTCCTCTAATGACATGAGAGTATGACACAAAACCAGTTAGGAGACAGAAAAGAAGAGGAATCTGTTTCATGAGCCAGTCACACGGTCATCACATCAGACACAAAGACAGAGCGAGAGGCAGCAGAGTCCTCCACAACTAAGAGACAAACCCACAGGGTCATCAGCACCAAGCTTCAAGGTAAGACAACCATGATTTCATCTGTCTTCTGCACATCTACAGTATTCTTCTGCCTCTTTGAAACCACTTTGGTATAAGCAGAGGCTTGGATTTGTAAAAAGAGGGAGACACACTCCTGCAACCCTGAACAGGATTAGTAGTTACAGATAATGGATGTATAGGTGGTTGGATGGAAGAAGACATCCTAACACAGTATAAAAAAATATACAAAGGGAAGCTGTAATTGTGTGCATCCACAGTCAGTAGCACATACTGCAGTTTAGGGCTGACAATTGATTCAAATCTGACAATTTTATCTGTTCAAAATGTACCTTAAAGAGAGATTTGTCAATATTTAATACTCTTATCAACATGGGAGTGGGAAAATATGCTTGCTTAATGCAAACATATGTATATATTTATTACTGCAAATCAATTATCAAGACAAAACAAGGAGAAATATTGTCCAGAAACCCTCACAAGTACTGCATTTAGCATAAAATACTGTATATGCTCCAATCATAACATGGCAGCTGTCAGTGTGCTGACTTGACTATGACTTGCCCCAAACTGCATGTGATTATCATAAAGTGGGCATTCACATACTGGAGGTCAGAGATCAAGAGACCCCTTTGAGAACGGCCATGCCAGTTTCTCTTGTTTCCAGTTTGGAGCGTTAATTAGGCTCCTTTGCGACAAGCTAGTATGACACAAACCAAATGAGTGAGCAAAATGCAAAAATTTTAACACTCGTCATCATAAGACTCAGGTTCTCTCTGCCTTTAACCCTATCAGTCCCAGGGGAATAGCAGTGTAACTCAGCGGATAATTTTATTTTTAGGTAAATCAACTTCCCGGTATGAACACTTGAATAGCCCTTATTCAAATCTGAATCCGGAGTTGTTTCCCTTCCTCCGTTCATGTGACGAACGTATTGTGACAAATAAATCAACTTTGATTTTATACTTTCATACACAGTATGAACACTGGTGTCCTGGGTGAAAGTCCTTTGTTGAAATCCTCCCTTCACAGCGCTCACTGCTCTCTATACTTCCCAGTTCACAATTACATGAATACGTACAAATTGATTTTGTGCTGGCCATCACAAAAAATATGTGAAATTTGTGTCAATGTACAAGAATCAATATATTAAACTTTGTGATTATTTCACAAACTACTGTGCTGCTAAAGTGTACCATGAGAAATGCCTTGATGAAGTAATCAAAAGGCATTGCAGAGGTGAATTTTATGTGTGGGAATTATCCTGTTTATTATGAGCAATCATGTTGACGATGTTAAAGAAATCAGACAAGGCACAGGCAATTTCGTGATATCCCAGTTGTGGGGTCTTGACTGGTCTTGAAATAAAATCCAGTGTCTTCTTTGTCTGAGACCGAGACAAGACTGAGTAAAAATGCGGTTGATTTTGAGATGAGACGGAGACCTTCAAAAATGGTCTTTTCAAGACTGGTCTCAAGACTAATGCTGATCTTGAGTACTACAACACTGCTCAACAGTCATAGTGTGGAGGTGGTAACTTATGATTGGTGCAGTTAAAGCAGAAATGAAGCAAATATAATTTAAAAAGTTCTTTTTATAAAACGGTCAACAAATCCTGTGCATTTGTGTCCTCCGGCGTCTTGAGCCAAGATGGAGCCTGCTGCCACTGAGCAGCTGTAAATCACTCGCAAATTCATACCTATTTCTCTCTTCAAATGCTTTCAGAAATATCTTGTAATTACTGTTTAACTGTAAAGTGTGAAAGTCTATGACCTGGCAGCCATGTTGAGGAAATACTAAGCACCACCTGGAGCAAAGTTCCTTCCTTCCTCCTCGCTCTCTTTGTGTTTTGTTTTGGGTTGGGGGGGGCCCGGGTTCAAATCCCCCTTGGCCCACACCCCCCCGTGCCCCCTTTCCCCCTTGGGCCCCCCCGGGGGGCCCCCGGGCGAGGCCCCAAACCCCCCCCCCCCCCCGGCCCCTTCCCGGGGCCCCCCCCCCCCCCCCACCTCTCCCCCTTTTCATTTTTTTTTTATTTTTTTTTTTTTTTTTTGAAAAAAAAAGTGTAAAACTAAATTTCCCCCCTTTGGGACTAAAAAAAAAATTTCTTTCTTTTCTTTCTTTCTTTCACCTCAGGCAGCATCAACAGTGTTTTTACACTGATGTGAAAAAGCAAAATGAGGAAAAAAGAAAAAATGTCATGACACAGTGATCATAGCTGTGAACACAAAACAATAGTGGAACCCTCGGCATTTTTCACAGGTGCTTCAGTTTCGGGTTCTGGTGTTCATGCTGCCACACTGAGGATTTAAACAGAACAGAGCCATCAATATGTCATTAGTAATATGATATGACAACGCAGTTATGTTTGCTTTTCCAGACCATCCAGCAACCCCTCGCACACTCCTTTTAGGCTGACAGTCACCACATCATGTCCTCCTTCTTCCTTATTTCTAGTAACATATCAGCACAAACCTCTTGATAATTGTCTTAAAACAATCATCAGATCCCTATATGTACATTTAAAACAGGTTTTAATTGCTGTAAACATTCCTCCTCTTAATATGTTTATTGTGATGATTGTGTTTCTGTCTCTTCCAGCTCTGTGACTGGCCTCCTCCAACATGCTTCCCTTACTGCTCTACCTGACGGCAGTCCTCCATTTTAGTACCTGTGGCTCCATGGACCTTTGCCAGGGAGACAATCAGTAAATATGCTTGCTTCATATTTGGTAGAAGGTGCTATGAAAAGTATCTAATGTAAATACATCTATTTTTTTTTTATCTATGTTAAAAAATTAACTTGTCCAATACTTTGGTTTATGACCGAATCCCTGCAAAACAAGCACCATTACCATCAGCCTCAGCTGTATGTTGTGTTTACAGTTAATTAGCAAATGTTAGCATGCTATCATGCAATACAAAACCATCATTCTGTTCTTACGCTGATGATGTTATTGTGTTTCTCCACCAGGTGCTCTCTGTGCACTGTGACCGGCCCCACTGTCATCGATATCCACGGCCAGGTTAACGCTGTCCAGGACAGATGTGCGTACATTCTGATGAGGACCCCATTATTCCCAGATTTCCAGGTTCGTGCGACATTCCAGGAACGACGGCGTAAAGATGTTAGCTTTTTGGACCATGTGATCCTATCTCTGGACAATCCACGTGTTGATATTAACCTGGAACAAGGCGGGAAAGTTCAGGTAAGCTACATGGAAGTATGTCAGTATCATCTTGTGTTGTGCCTCACGAGATTGTTGATTTGTGCAGATTAACCAGCCCCCTCTCATTCCCAGGGAATATATCAGCGGTGTCAAACTCAATTCCATCCTGGGCCACATCAGCATCATGGTTGCCCTCAAAGGGCCGGTTGTAATTGGAAGATTATATAAATATTCTTCACTTGATCATATTACAAAATTGCCTCTGCATTTGATTATTATTAGTTTTAGTCATAATTTATTTAATAACTAGCTCTGAAAGCAGAAGTCTAGGAAAAACAATTGCAAACAGAAATGTGCAATTTATTTTAAAAAATTAGTTAAGTAACAAAAACACATGCTCAAGCAACAGTATGTGTCTGCATGCATGCAGACACAAAAATACTATGTGGGCACACACACTCTCATTTCTATGTGTTATTATAACATAAAGCCCATGAATTTATGAGATTAAGAAACTCATCATTACTCATCCATCAACGATCGAAATAATTCTCAAGTGAATAATAAAGGTAATTTTAAAACCATCAGACAAATATTATCAAACACAATTTATTACATTAACTTTGTGGTCGGAGTTGAGAGGGGCAGAACTATAGTACAACAAATCAATATGCTCTGATGTGGCGTATAAACTGTTGGTGTTCCAGCAGCTGATCTGCTGAGATCATGTGGTAGATGACAGTGGTGTGGCATGCTGAGCTCCATGTTTGGTGTCGAACTGCAGCCGTAAATTGTACTGCCACTGCCTCGTAGCATTTAAGACATACAGGCTTGTCTCCATTAAGTACAACCATGTATTTGCTCCCACCTCTCATTAAATTTCCTTCCCTCTGCAACAACTTTTCTTTTCTTGGACATTTTGGTACTATTCATATTTTTTTACAACACCATCCCTCGGCTAGAACACTGCTGCAGGAAACCAGTGATATTGAGATGCTTCAGTGCCCATGTAACAAAAGATGCATTGTGGGACATGTAGTTTAAGATCATTGCTTCTGTGAAGCAGCATAGAATTGTATGACAAGCATAATACATTCTTTACAAGCCCTCACGGGCCACATAAAATGAGGTGCCGGTCCTAATTTGGCACACGGGCCCTGAGTTTGACAAATGTGTTCTAGAGACAGCTGTTCGTCTCCATAGCGTTATGTTTCACATTCGCTTTACAATCAACTGTTTGTTTTTGTCCCATGTTCACAATGTCAAGTCACCATTCACTGCACAAACGTCATAATTTCAAGCCCAACCATGTTTTTTCCGAAACCTAAATAAGCGGTTTTGTTGCCTAAACCTAAGCAAGTGTTTTTGTTTAATGCACGACATTAAGCACATGTTTAGTGCAATGGAAAAAGTCAGTATGTGACAAGTTGGGATGAGAACATTACCTTTACTGCAATTGAATCCACTAATCATGGCTATTCCACTGGAGTTAAGTGATTTTGCCTTCAAATTTTGCAATTTGACAAGCAGATCATTGTCGTATGGCAACAGTGTGAACAGCTAGTAAAATTGATCAGCACAAGCAGACACTTCCCTGAGAAGAAGTGTAATTAGCCAAACCTTTGTGCTCCGAGATCTTCACACTGTGAACGGCTAACCATATTAATCTCACCCCCACCCCCCCTTTTCCCCTCTGTTGTGATGCAGCTGGACAACGTACCGATCACGCTCAACGCCACGGCTCGGCTGGTTCACAGAGTGGAGCTCTCTCAGGACCAGACTGGAGTCACCACCACGATGTCCCACTTGAACAACACGATAACTGTTTTCTTTGATGGCTACACCGCCCAGCTGCACATTAAAGGTGCAGAACACTATATTTTAGATGGATAAATGTGTGAATAGTTTCAGAGAGATGTTTGTGTTGAAACATTCACAGACATGAGAGTAAACGGTCATTAAGTCACTTGCCTGTAATCAGCGTGAAAAAGGTTTTCCATATATTTCCGCAGCTCTCTAGGCTGTATGTCAAGTTTTCCATGTTTGTGACTGACCTCAAAACAGGAAAATCAGGTTGTGGTTCTACACCTCTGAATCCCCCCAAGGTTAACACTGTCAGGTCTGGCCTTGTTCAGACCTGGTATTAATATACATCCTGAGTGATCGGATCACAAGAAGATGGTTTTAACACAAGCTAACATTCAGAGGTGCTCTGGGCCACATTCTTTTAGCAGTGTGAACCATGGATGTATGAAGAGAACTTGATACAGCGTTGGAGGCGTTGGAGGCAAAAATATGCACTGAGTTGCAGACGACTCAAAGGGATAAAAGTCTTTTTGGGCCTGATGGCATCACGTGATGCACACAGGAGCTGTAGTACCGCCGCTTGGCCACCTCGAAAATTGGGATCAATGACCGGTGCTCTTCCTGGGGGCTTATTGTGTAATCCAATATTTTATTAAAATATGTCTAATCTATTTGCTAAAGAATCTACGGCCTATCAGACTAGGAACACAAAGTGCATTATTATCATAGTGTTGGAGTGTCAGTGCTTTTGCTTCAGTGCTGTGTATGGAGTTGACACCCGCTCACTGGGTCTCATCCCCAGCTCTCTGAAGTGGCACAGAGGACCGCCGGTACCACATTCTTATATTTTTAAGTTAATAAAATATACCCAAATTCACACTTTTACATTTCTGTAATTTTATTTCACAATGTCTGCTCTATTAACCGTGTGTTTACTACATGTTTATTTGCAAATAGAGCGACGAAGTGACATCGGATCACAAGTGGTCACTCAAGACTCGTGAAAACATGTGTTAACGCCAGGTCTGAACAGGGCTGAAAAGTCCAGAAAAAACACAAGTTATTACTCATTAAGAGTTCATTGCTCAAAAACTCTGATCATCGTCTTGATAAAAAAACTACCTGAGTTTTTACTGCCAGCCTTACTCATTTCCCCCAATTTGTACGGTCAAAAGTGAGCGTGTTGTCGACAAATGAATACTGTCCTTTAGTGCGCTGCCAGTTTATTCATCACATTGTCTCACCTGTCCTGAAACTGCCCAGGACCGAGTGGACAAGCTCCAACTGTGGATGGTTTATGTGGCAACTCCAGCAGACCTCTGACTGAAGTGAGGCTCTCTGATTACAGTGCAACCGGGTAAGACCTCCATCATAACCTGCTGTCCTGTGACCGCTGGTGATGACTTTCACACACACTGTGGGGTCCTTGTACAAAGTGATTGGGTGTGTATGTTTGTTTATGCTGTTTGCCGCCCCCAGCTGTGAGACGCAGTACCAGGACGCCGCTGATGGCACGATCGACTGCAACACAACAACTGAACGGTGAGCGGAGACACACCTGAACATCGATGAAACACTCCTGTCACACATACAAGTGCCTGATGTGAGCAGCGATGCAGCTGAAAGCTCAACACACATAAACTCGGATGATGCACCTTTTTTTTTTTATCACAGTTGAGGGTATTTTATAAAATAAATAATAATAAAACAAAAAAGCGCAGGGCAGTGAGGACATTTTTACGTTGCGGCCACACTCGGTATTGCGGGATCACGTGAAACCCACAGCCAACCCTTTTATGTTTTCCCTATACATAATTATTACACAAGGAATGGCTGTAAAATGATGATTTTTTTTTCTGAGCGTCACAAACAAAATGACTCTTTGTATAGTCATAATTTCATCCAATGAATCAAATTTGAAAAGTCTGAAGGAGCTGTATCAATAAATTATTTCACAGCCAGCAGGAGGAACCAGGAAGTTAGCATCGTCCTGGTTTCTCAATGGGATTTTTCCATTTTGGCTTTTGGATTATTGCAGTAAAAACTCTGTGGCAAGTAAATGTTAATGATACTTACACATTTTGTTCAGCAAGATAATGTCCATAAATGACACCTTTAATGTTACGCCATAAACAAACTACACCACGGTTGCATGAGTAAACACAACGAGGCTGTTCAGGCAAACGAGTCACTGTGATGATGTTACGTCGTGGCATTTAGCCACTTGTTAGTATTTACCTTTTTAAAGACACACAGGCTTCAAAATTCTCGAGTGGGATAATTATTGTTGTATTTTATGAAAAAAAAAAGTTAAAATCTCAGTTTGTGTTAACCCACCATCGCAACAAAAATTCCTTTTCTTCTTTTTTTTTATTATAATACTATTCTTCCATTTTCTCTATCAGTTTGTGTTAACCAGCAGACCTTATTTCAGGCAATTGAAATCCCCACCCCCCCTCATTCTGTTTTTTCTTTTTTTTTTTTTTTTATTTAGTTGGTTTTTTTTTTTATTCCCCCCCCCCAGTTGCAGTGAACAGCGAAGTTAGCTACAGAGACCAAAATTTTTTTTGTACCAGGCTGTAAACATGTTTATTTCTGGTGTAAATACTGGCATTTTAACATGGGGGCCTATGGGATTGACTCACTTTTGGAGCCAGCCTCTAGTGGCCATTCGAGGAACTGCAGTTTTTGGCTTCATTTCTCAGCAGCGGAGGTTGCTGCTGGGCTGGTTCACATTTTGGGTGCATGAGCTCTGCTCAGAGCGGTACTCTCTGTTTCCCTGCTGAATTCCTGCCTGCAGTGATCAATTCAATATCAACAGATCAACATTTATTGACCATCCAAAACGGTCTTTTATTTTAAAATGCACATGATCAGTTAATAACAGAAGAGTAAAAACAATGTTTAGCAAATCACTGGTAATGAATGTGTATTTAGAAACCCATTAATGATGTATTAAACTCCAAACATGATAGCACATCAGCCATCTTTAAGTGTTAAGTGTTTGGTGATTGTGGCATCACTTTATACCAAATCACCCACCCCTATGTCACATGCATGTTCTATGGGCTCAACAATTAATACATTTTTATAATAATAGTCTAATAAATGAAACAGCCATCCATCTTCAACCACTTATCCCATTAGGGGTCACGGGGGGGCTGGAGCCGATCCCTGCTGGCTTTGGGTGAAGGCAGGGTACACCCTGGACAGATCACCAGTTCATCGCAGGGCACATAGAGACAGACAACCATTCATGCTCACATTCACACCTACAGTTCATTTAGAGCCATCAATTAACCTGCATGTCTTGGAGGAAGCCGGCGAACCTGGAGAGAACCAACACTAACACGAGGAGAATTACAAATGCAAACTCCACACAGAAGCCAGATTTGACCTTCTTGCTGTGAGGCGACAGTGCTAACCACTGCACCACCTTACAGCCCCCAATAAAAAACATTATCCATTTATTAAAACATAACACAATGCTGTTTAGGAAATGTTTTTCTCTTGTAGTTCATGCTGGTGAACATTTTGGAAACACTGCTAACAGGACTTCATTATTCCATTCCCCTCTTCCCCTCTCTGCCTCACTGAAACAGCTGTAACCTCCTGAAGGAGGCACCCTTCACGGACTGCCACAGCAGCATCGACCCTGAGCCCTACGTAGCCGCCTGCACCAGCACTTTGTGCAGATACCCTGCCGTGGACGGTCTCAACTGTCAGTTCCTGGAGGCCTACGCCAAAGCCTGCAGCTTCTACAGCAATGACACACTGGACAGCTGGAGGTCAAAGGCTAACTGCTGTAAGACGTCTTCAGGGCTGAGTATGCAAAGAATGGCTCAAGTAGTCGAGACTTTTTGGCTTCATGCTCCACTGAGCAACTCTCATATAAATGAATGGGAGCCCGCCTACAATGCTGTATCCAGCTCTCTTTACATCCGTGGTTCAAATGCACTTTTATCCTGTTAGCTGAATTTGTCATTGCATCTCGACAGCAATCAATAAATCAAATGCTCTGACAAAAGAAAAAGTTAAAAATTTGGTATGGTGGCTGTTGCAGCACCGTAATACACCTGTAGATGGGCTACCTACCTGTCTGCATGTTACTGGAATCTTCCACAAGCTACTATCTTGACAGCGGTGAGAAGTAACTATAACCACATTCATTGTTTATATAATGATAATTTTGGGGGAGTAGCTTTAGAGGGAGACCTGAAGGTATGAATTAGTACCTCACACTTAAACAGTTCAAAAACATCCAAACTATCCCTTTAGTTCCAGTTGCACCAGCTTCATGTGTTATTCTGCCTGTAATGCCTCTGTCCTGTGTCTGTCTGCAGCTGCAGACCCTCAGGCCTTCTGTCAGGACCGATTCTGCAGCGCTCATGAGTTCTGCGGTGAGACAAGCAACAGTGGTGAAACCCGTTGCCACTGTCGGGCCATATTTGCCTCCCCATACCGGTCTCAAAACAAGTTAGGTAAGAACAGAAGGTTGTTACACAACAAAGTCACAATAATCTCCTCTGCAGTGACGATCAACTGAAGTTTGAGCACATGAAAGTTTAACTTTTAACCAGGTGGTTTCACACTAAACTTGCCAATTTCTTCACTTACACCATGTCTGCTCACTAGGGCTGTCAAAGTTAATGTGATAATAGGGCATTAACACTATCTCAATTTAATGCCAGTAATTAATTTAACGCATTAATGAAACTTATGAGTTTTAGGTTAGGTTAGTTTGACCGTTTGACTGAAGGAACAGCCAATACGAACGCTCTCTCCATGAAATGAGCTGTGATTGACCAGTCTCCAGTCACGGACTAGGTTTTTTAAACCCTGAAAACAGCGATGAGGAGGTGCAGAAGTCCAGTTTTCTCTCAGAAGACTTGAATTACAACATGCTGAAAGGTTATTATGGAATATTTGCCCAATGATGCCAAAAATATTCTGCCTACTGCAGGTTTAACAGCTGTACCATGTTGCTTAATCAAAGCTTTTCTTCAAACTCCACAATAGAAATAGAAGGTTAGTCAAGGGTTATATCAGCTGAACACATTATGGACGGACAAATCCCAGTTTAAACCACAGAGTAGACTGCAGAGGGCATAAAGAAAAATGGACAAACTCAATATTTAGAGCCCATTTGTACCGTTGTGGTTCAATAATGATCGAGGGTTACGGACACTTTTCTCATCGTCTAAATAGATGTTTTAATCAGTTAATCCTGGCAGCGGCAGCAGTTCAGTTCGTAGGGACTTGGCTTGGGAACTGGAGGGTCACTGAGTCAAGTCCCTGCAAGGACCAAGTACTGACTGTGGACTCGTAGCTGAAGAGATGCAAGTTCACCTCCTGGGCACTGCCCTTGAGCAAGTCACCTGACCCCCAAACTGCTCCTAATACTAGGATGGGTTAAATGCAGAGAGTAAATTTCACTGTGTGCTGTGTACAATGTGCTGTGTGGCAATAAAAGCTGCTTTACTTTTACTTTCTTTTGGGGCCCAAACTGTTTAAATATGGTGTCTGAATCATACTGTTTTTATCACAAATTGAAGGAAAGGAGAAAAACAACAACTGCTGATTCCCAACTTTTGAACAGTTGTGCATGTTTTCATTTCTGTTGTGCGTCTCGGTGTTCAGGTAACGCGGTGGTCTGCAATAATACCGCTCGGTCGGTTACTCTGGTTGGTTGTCTCCTGGGGGACAGAGGCATCAGCTACACTGACTTACACCTCTACGACAAGAGCTGCCGAGGTGACATGAACAACGAGACCCACATGGTGACCTTTGGCTTCGACTCCAAGACCGCCCCCTGTGGGACGATGATCAGGGTGGGTGACACCAGATGTCCTCTGTAGGCTTTGATTGAATGTGTTAAAGAACGTCAGATATAACTAGCAGAAGCTAAAGATTTACTTTTCTGCAGTAACAATGTCTGACTCCTTGTGACCTTGCAGATGAACAACAGCGAAGTTATCAATAAGAATGCCATCATACTGACGACCACCGGTGACGAACTGATGGATTTCACCTGTCCCTTTGTTCTCCCAGATATAAGCATTGATTTCTCAGTGACCATCAAAGTCAAGAGTGGCACCAGTGGGTGTGTAGTGTTCAACACTATGTCGTGGCACAGTTTATGTCAAGACAAAAAATGTGGCAGCAAGCATCGTGGAGGAGATTATTCTTTCCTAACTGAAACATAGTACCTCCTCCCTCTGGAAGAATATATAATATACAATATATACTGTAATGTAATGATACCTAATAATCCGTTAAATACCCAAATCCTGGTTGTTACCTTATAATATTTTTTTCACCAGAAAATGTTTCAGAATCAGAATCCAGTTTATCGACAAGTAGGTTTCACATACAAAGACTTTGGTTTGGCATATTGGTGCATAGACAACAAATATAGAGTAGAAAAAAAATACAATAAAAATGTTTAAAAAAACTATTTAAACGTATGTACAATATAACTGTTTTAAATGAAAGAGCTAGACAGGAATGTGCAAAAATATAGAGGATATACAAAGGTTCCCAGTATTAGAATAAAATAATATGCAATGTACAAAGATAATAGTCCAAAGAGATGTGTGGTAATTATGTTAAATTATGTTAGTTAAGTTAATGCAATAATAATGTGTTAAAGCAAATTTGTTTTAATGCCACTAATGCAAGTTATCTTTAGGAGGTTGTATGTTTAAAGCTAGAGGGAAGATAATGGTTTTATATGAAACTAGAAAACTTAATGAATCCATTGGTACCAACCATGTGAAACTAGCTTGTGGCAAAGGAGGTTAAATAATGCTCCAAACTGTGCTAAATGTTGGCGAGGAAAAATTGTCATGGCCATTTTTAAAGGGGTCCCTCGACCTCTGACCTCCAGATATGTGAATGTAAATGGGTTCTCTGGGTCCCCACCAGTCTCCCCTTTACAGACATGAACACTTTATGATAATCACATGCAGTTTGGATCAAGTCATAATCAAGTCAGCGACAGCTGTTGTTGCCTGTTGGGCTGCAGTTTGCCATGTTATGATCTGAGCATATTTTTTATGCTAAATGCAGTAGCTGTGAGGGTTTCTGGACAATATTTATCATTGTTTTGTGTTGTTAATTGATTTCCAAAAATACATATATACATACATTTGCATAAAGAAGCATATTTGTCCCCCCATGTTGAGAAGAGTATTAAATACTTGACAAATCTCCCTCATTTTCAGATAAAAAAATGTTTGATTAACTTGTGATTAAATATTTCTAATCGATTGACAGCCCTAGTCATAATAAAATAATTCAATATAAAAGACTGAAAGACTTAAAGACTGAAAGAGAGTGAGAAGAGAGGGTATTTAGTTCTAGACAGTGGTAAAAGAAGTACTCAAATCTTTTACTTGAGTAAAATAGCAATACCACAGTGTATAAATACTGTAACAAGTGAAAGTCATGCATTTAAAACCTTGTTTAAGTACAAAAATATCTGCATCAAAATGTACTTACAGTACCAAGCGTAAAAGTACTCATTATGCAGAATGGCCCATATGAAAATAAATGTTTTATATTTTATAATTATTAGTATTGCAGCTGGTAAAGGTGGAGCTCATTTTAACAACTTAACACAGTGCTGGGAGGCCTAGCTATAATAATACGTCATAATTTATTAGTTGATCTAAATCTGCAAGGTAACTAAAGATTTAAAATCAAAATCATACTTGAGTGAATGTACTTGGTTACATTCCACCTCTGGTTCTGGAGGTTTAAAGGTTTCAGTAGTTTGTGAGTATAGAGAGCTGATGTGTGTGTATTTGTTCTGCAGCTCTGCGGTCGCATATATTACAACTGGAGTTTGGAACTACACTTTGACCATGAACGCCTACACCAACGAGGGCCGCACACACATTGTGAATAAGGACACCCTCCTCCATCTGAACCAGAGGGTCTGGTTTGAGCTGAAGGCAGATGGCCTGAATGAAAAAATGGTTTCTCTGGTGACACACTCCTGCTTTGCAACCAACGAACCATCATCTGATTCGTCTCTGACATACAACCTCATCATGAACGGGTGAGAGACACACAAGGGTGTTACCCAGTCTGCTGAAGTGAGGTTTCCGGTTTCCTGACGTTGCTATTAGCTGATGGCTGGATCTGTGTCACAGTACAATATATTATATATCACTCTCATGTCAGGACAGTAAATATGAAGCTGCTTTCAGCAGCCAGTTAACTTAGCGTACTGTGTGTTGGACTATGACGTGGTCAGGACCGGTAATTCCCTGAATTCTCCTCTGGTTACCAAGGTGGGCAAACCACAGCTAAAAGCACAGTGGTAATTGGACTTTCATTCATTGGGAAAAACTCAGACTCCAGTTGGTGATATTATTCTGTATCTGCAGGATAAAGAAGTGTGTAACTTTTGGCCACCATGTTGGACATCCATCCATCCATCCATCTTATCCTGTTAGGGATGCACCACCGTGCAGCCCATGTTATCATATCAACTTAATTAAATAACACTTATTCCCGTTTTTCATTCTATTTATAGTTCTGCCTTCCTAACTAAAGTCAAAGGACACAGTTCTGACTGGTTCACACAGCCGACTATACTTTTCTAAATGGTGGGAACACACATTTATGAGGAGGTTTTTAGGCCCAACAACACCACACACACCACTTAAAAAGACCATCTTTTGCACAAAGTTACCTGCAGCGTTAATTAGCAACTAGCTCAACCGGCTGTGTGTGTGTGTTTTGCAGCAGTAGGATAAGAAATAAACATTCAGTTCACAGGCGTCAGCTCTGGTGGACATTCCTGTAGTCGGCATGTTAATTGCACGCTCCCTCAAAACTTGCGACATCTGTGTTATTATGCTGTGAGATAAAACTGAACATTTTAGAGTGGACCTTTATTGTGACCAGTCTAAGGCACACCATGCTAATCAGTATCTTGATATGACACACCTGTGAGGTGGATGGATTATTTTGGCAAAGAAGAAGTGCTCACTGACACAGATTTAGACAAATTTGTGAACAATGTTTGAGAGAAATAGGCCTTTTGTGTCCATAGAACAAGTCTTAGAGCTTTGACTTCAACTCATATAAAATGGGAGCAAAAACATAAATGTTGCATTTATATTTTTGTTCAGTGTAGATCTGGGGAGTTAACTGTAAGATAATCAATGCAAGTCCTGATAACATTCACTGGAAATAAAGAGTCCAGAGTTCAATTAAAAAAACACCACTTTTCAGATATTTAGTGATAAGCGACAAAAGATAGAAAGTAAACAAACCCAACATCTCCCATGTGTTGCATGGTGCTATTGTGTGTGTGTGTGTGTGTGTGTGTGTGTGAAACTCCGACACAGCGAGCAGAGGACAGAAGCAGCGCGCCTGTGACGTTAAATGACAAAGAAAGCCTTATAAGAGTTACTCTGCTAATGGAAAATCTACCCCCATTTGGCGCTTGCCGAGTGTTAATTTTGGACCCTCATTATCAAGATGATCATAACTGTGGTGCCCCCTCCAGCACTTGCTGCTCTACACAACAGCATGTGATGCGTGTGGTGGGAGCGGCAGCCCTGACAGTACAGGCTTACAGCATACAGCCCATTGGTGTATTATAAGATAATAAAAGTAATGAATTACAATATCTATTATTAGGGCTGCAGGAAGACGGCAGAATCAGATATTTCATATGAGCATGTAGGGCGATGCAGTCCTGTCAGTCTGATGCACGTTCAAAACAACAAATGAGAAGGTTTGCTCTGGCTGCTGATCTCAATATGGCAGCCAGGTCACAAACTTTTTCATTTTACAGCTAAACAGTACACTAGAAGATGTTTATGAAAACATCTGAGGCGTGACATAGGCATTACCATAACAGAATAAATAAATAGATTCATATTTGATCAATGCTGCCTAGTTTGACCATTTGACCAGAGTTCACAAGTGATTGACAGCTGCTCAGAGACGGCAAGGATGCCAGATGCAGATGCCATTAGGATCACTGGAGGACACAGAGGCACATGATTTTTTTTTTCAGATTACCTTGTCTCATGCACTACTGTCAGGATATAGTGACTGTTTTATAAAAACAACTTTTTAAAATCATATTTGGTCCAGTCTGCCTACTCCAGCTTCAATGGTTCTGAATCTGTATTGCTGGTTTTTGGAGGAAGTAGCTTGTTAACAATTGAGTTGTTTACAATTGTAGTCATTTGAAAAAGTGTTGAAAGCTAAACCTAAATAGGTTACATTAGGGATCTGCTAGGATTCAGGTTTCATGGGACGATCTGATGCTGGATTCATAGTTGATAAGTGCTATGGAACCTCAGGTGTCTGCAGCTGGTGATGCCATGTGTTTTCTGGTTTCTGAGCAGCTGTGCAAACGTTGCTGACAAAACCGTGGTGGTGGAGAGCAATGGACAGGGAACAGCCAACTATTTCTCCTTCAACATGTTCCAGTTCTCGGGGAAAACTCGAGAGGTTTACCTGCACTGCAGACTGAACCTGTGTGCCAAAACACACAAGTCCTGTGTCCCGGTACGTTCGCAAAACTACTCACACAATTACACAAATACATGCAAGCTAAGCCTTCATCCTGCAGGTGTTAAACCAGAACATCAGTTTTAACATTTTTCAGGCTGGTGCTGTGCTTTCATTAACCATATCATTCAGATTGCTGCAGAGATTTGCTCCTGTTCAGCATGAACAACACTGATTTGGGGTTTTAAGGTCTAGCTCTCAGTTGGTGATCATCCAGTAGGTGTTGGATGGGGTTCAGGTCAGGGTTCTGTACTGACCAGTCAAGTTTCTCCACACCAAACTGGGAAAACCATTTTTTATGGATGTGGCTTTGTGTCATGTTGACACAGTCTTTTCCCCAAACTACCACAAAGTTGGAAATTAAAATACTGTTATTTGCTGCAGCATTAAAGGGGAACACCACACAAATTAAGAGCCCCAATTGTTATTTTCATGGCCTAATAAAGTTTCAATCAATACTTGTGAAAATGAGCTCCTCCTCAGTCAGTCACAAACATAATATCATAGAGTAACGAGCCTGGAGCTGCTCCATAGATAATGAATGGGAGATTGATGTTATGGACCCACAGAATGCTTGTTTTCTGTTTTATACCCAAATGAGCTTTATTATATCGTAGTGTTATCTGCTGTGAAACAGGAAATGTTCCCACATACTCAGATCATTCCTCTGGTGCTCTCAGTGTCATCGTGAACATCTCTCTCTATTCATCGTCTATGGAGCAGCCCCACACTTGATACTCTAAGACATGTCTTATACTGTCTTAGACAATAGGAATAACATGTACGACTTTTGAAAATAGGTGTAGTTCCCCTTTAAAAATGTCCAAGGTGCACAAACAAGAAAAAAACAGACCCGGATCAAAAGTACAAGAAAGTATGCGACTGAGATGAACAACCAACAACACTAGTGTGACTAAAAACCTTAAAATTGTTGGATTTAAGGACATTGGTTTAAGATTTTCTTATTTCAGTCCACATATATCTGAATCAGTGTTGTTTCTAAAGAGTGGACTGACTGAACTCTAAAACTTCATCTCTCTGTGTTTAACTTTAACCTAGAGCTGCAGCCCGAACGCCAGGAGACGCAGATCTGCCAGGTCTAAATACAACTATGAAAACCCAGCCATCATCATCATGGCCTGGAGCACTTAGGTAAGACACATCTTTGATTAATGAGCACCAGTGAAGGTGAAGTTGCTCTATGTGTGAAAAATATACGTCACCTCCACTTCCACTGAAATTCTTACAAAACAAGGATTCATGCAGTGAAGTTGCCATTGAGACGCTTTTTGAGTTTCTGTGTGGTAAACTCTGACCTATGAATTTCTGCATCTAATCAAGATAAAAGTTTGACCAGAAAAAAATCTGAACTGAAAGTCCACGTACTGGCTTTCACTGGAGTAACTGGGTAGGGGTCAAAGAGGTCATCGACCAGGAGTCGAACTCATCGACCCGGAGACAGCTGGAGAAAGATCATTTACATCCGATACCAGCGACCACACTGTACATCAACAGAGACAGGGTTACCATCCCCACTCATATACATCCACCTTTTATCATGTGGTAATGATACATGATAGCAAATGAACCATATGCAGTATAATAAATAAGCACACATACACTGACGAAGACCATGAGATATGGTTAAAGCTCAGGACAAAGCTAGTAAGTGGACATTGAAAAGACATTTTCCAAAGGTCAAAATTTGAGACGAATCCATTAGTCAAACACCCTGGCTGGGTCACCCTGGTGAGGATAATAAATCACAACAAACATAGCTAATATAATACATAGATAGATATTTATCATGTTCCACTCATTAATAACAGTATATACAGAGAGCCAGCACAGTGCTCCCTGCTGCAGTCTCTAACTAGAGTGGTGTCACTGGCATGTAAGCGATAAATTACATGATTGTTTGCATTCAAAGCTAAACTTGAAAATTAATTTTCAGGAAAAATTGAGGAAATCTCTCTACAGGAATCCCAACCTGTCCGTCTATCATGACAGGGATAGCCCTGATTAACGGCGGTGAAAGTCGTTAATGTGAAAGTCAGCCTCTAATGTACCTCCCGATATTAATACCTCCTTTCTGATCCCACTCTGTGCTCAAATGCGCCGCAGGTTCGGAAAGTTAGCCATCTGTTGCAAACAGTTATGGTGTATGCATATTAGCACACATGAACACGTGTGCATGAATACGCGGTATGGGGGTTTTAAAATATGGTCACCCTAAAGAGAGGCCTCCTGGCACCCAGGATGTTGCTGTTTGACATTAGCTAAGTAAAGTTGGAGAGTAGCCAACTGGCTTAGGTAAGAAAACGGTCCATTCTAACTCAAACTCTCCAGCTTGTAGATTTATACCAGACGTTGTACTAAGAGAAAAGGCTTTTGTAGATCAGGTAAGTGCGTAAAATCAAAATGAGAAACGAATGGGAAGCTTAGTGGTGTTGACGCTGAAGTCATGCAGCCGTTTGTGTAGATCGTTTCTAGCCTAATGTTAGCGTTTTGCTTCGGCATTGCATTTACACTTCAAAAATCATAAAAGTGGTGTTCATTTGTGAAGATTATCTTCCTCTAAAGAACATGTAAGTATCATAAACCTTTGTTTGCACTACAAAAACATCACTGGAGCACTATATGGTCTCTGTCTTAAGAAGTTCCAGGACCAGGGTGTTTACAGTTACCTGGCACATTGTGAGACGAAATGTCGTTCTGGTGTGATAACTTTCCACATTTGTCTCCTCAGGTCGTTTCCATGGCGACTCAGACTGATCGACAAGTTGTGAACCTCCAGAATAATTCCTGATGAAGAGTCTGGATGCGTGGATATCTTCAATTTCATGACCATCTGCTCCTGAAAAAGACCAGCCCAGTTTAATTTCTGTGAAGCCATGTAGCACATGAAACTGTAATAACCAGGTTTGTGGGGGATCCATCACTTCCTCAGTGATTTCAAACATTATATAAAGCAAACAAGCAGCACCAACAAAAGAAATATGAGTTTAAATAATAGTTATTATGTGAAGGTTCATATCTTGATGTAACAGTCATGAGCAGACTGGAGACGTTTCTCACTTTTACGCTCCCTCTAGGATCTCACAGTTTTGTCATATTTACTGGGGCCCAAAATGTGTTTTATTCATTGAAGCTTCTCTGCAATACGCAAGCATTCTTATAACGGGAGACTAAATTGTAAATGCTCACACACAATGAAGGCATTTGTTGAATTTGCATTAATTTCTGCGATAACGTTGTGATTTCCTGGAGGGACTGATTTTACAATTCATACTTTCACTCTCCTAATACCACTGTGGTGAGGCTTTCTTTAATTATAAGATATCTTATTTGCTTTCTTTCCAAGGGTGAGATGAGAAAATTCATTAGGTACAGACCTGGAGTCATGACATGGTTAGCTTCGCTTAGCATAAAATAACCCCCAAACCCAATATCTCCTTGTATCTTTTATTCACTGTCAAAATTCAGATTGAATATAACATATAACATAACATAATATATCATAGAGCAATGCTACAGGCCACAAATAACACAGGAATGCACCTTAAATATTAACACTATGCATAATAAATAACACACCACTTCATAATGTTTCAGTCTGAATACTACTGCAGTATTAAACTGTAGGTCTGCTATGTAGGATGCATAGCCCAAGTACAATAATATATCAATAAAATCAGAACTGATTATGACTGACTCAGTATAACATGCTAAAAGAAATGAAAAAAAAAAAAAAAAAAAAAAAAAGTTGCAAGAGACTGCTGATACCGGCACTTATTTTTTTCCACTTTAAGCTCTGCATTAAAAGAATAAATAAAGCTCACTCATTAACAATGTTATATCTCATTTGTTTGATCTGTTTGCAAACTGAGCAACAAATTATTCCAGCGAATGACTTCCCCTAAAACCACAAAGTGTCATTTTTTACATCTCTGTTTATGAACAGATTAAACGAACAAAATTCAACGTGTTCATTAGACTTTTTGACACAGCCCGGCGGCAGTAGGTGTTTCCCCCCTGCCTCCAGTTGTTGTGCCTAGAAGGTAACCTGCAAATTGCGAAATCTGATCTGACATCTGCAAAAACTCTCGAGACTCGCTGCCCGATGACCTATCCTAGCCTTAAGTATTCAAGGTGAATGTCTAACCTTAACTACTATCTCACGACAGCTTCCCCTATTTGCTAGTTCCCTTCTAGACACGACCTCTTCCAGTCTTCATGCTCAGCTAAGGTAAACTAAGCTAAGTTAACCTTGTCCTGACTCCTGCGGACAATGTATTTTTATTTTTTGCAGACAGTAGCCTGGAGGCCTTAGTCAGCTTGTGACTGTGACAGGAAACCAGCTGAAACCAGTTCAGCTTTGATCACTGAGGACATCAACATGCTCATGATTATTAACAGATTCCAGCTTAAAGGAACAGTCTGTAACATTTAGGGGGATTTATTGGGATACATGGAATAAACTAATAAGTATGTTTGCTTAAGTATATAACAACATACATAGGAAGCGAGTCCACTTCACGGAGACAGCCGCCATGTTTCTACAGTAGCCCAGAATGTACAAACCACCGTTAACTTTTCCTGCTAGGGCCAGAGTTGTTAACGTTACTCGCTCCGAAGTTTACCCCCTTCAATCCACTCAGTCTCCTGGAACCAAGACAAGGAAACCTCTGCTGGTCTTGAGGAGCTGCAGCATTTATTTCTGCACAAACTGCTACTTCCACTGAACATTCACTTGATGGTCTCAAAACTAAACTAACTTTCCCGCGTACACACAAACTCTACGCATTGGCTCTGCGCGTTTTCGCGTTCGCCACCGTAGTCGTCCTTCATGCTTGGCACATGGTAGAAGTTTCAAATTGCCGCCTCACCACTTGATGTCGCTAAATCCTACATACTGTTCCTTTAAGACTTTTGACTGAGTTCAAACTGTGGCCTTGATAACACTGAGATATGCTGTTCTGCTGTGTCACTTTTATTATGCTGTCCTTTCTATGCATGAAAAAAAGAAAAGAAAAAGGGGAACATGGGTAAAAGACAAATATGAGTTTGAGTCCTTTTATTGATTCATCTGTTCCTGACTTTAAAGTGCAAACAGTGTCGAAGCTCTTGATAGTTGGCATACCCAGTCGCTATAAGCACCATAGATGTGGGTTATTAGGGGCCTACTACACCTACCACATTGTAAAAGTAAAAGTGAAACTTCAAAGTAAGACATTCTAAAAAGCTGTTAAACTGAATGAAACGTCCCATTTTGATCACAAACAAAAAAAGCTCCTTTAGGTTTAGGCAACAAAACTACAACATCTTGAGCTTTAGGCAATAAAACTGCAACTTTCTTTAGGTTTAGGCAATAAAACTACAACCTCTTCAGGTTTAGGCAATAAAACTACAACCTCTTCAGGTTTAGGCAATAAAACTGCAATGTTTTTCATTTTAGGCAATAAAACTACAACTTCATTTGATTTAGGCAACAAAACTGCAACTTTATGTATAGGAAAAAAAAAACTTCTTTAGGGTCAGGCAATAATAGTACAATGTTTAGGCAATAAAATTACAGTGTCTAGGATTAGGCAACAAAACTACAACTACAAAAAAATCAATCAATCAATGCTTAGTTAAGTTTAGGGAAAAACCTTGTGTTTTTTTTTGTTATATAACTATGAAAACAAAGACAACTACACATTGCTGGTTTGACAGGATGTGGACTCGGGTCTCCTCTCATGGTAACCGAGTGTTTCACACCGTCTTTACTGCAGTACTACTACTTCCACTGCTGCTCCTGTCATAATTGCTATGGTCACTAGAAGTCACTGTCATTTTCTTTTAGACCTTCTTTCAGTGATTCACTATGTGAATGGATGATAAAAGCCACTAGTGGGTGTTGAGGCCCCTACTGAACTACATCTCTGGGGCTTACAGCGACTGATGACACATATTTAATAGCCTGATAACAGTCTAATCAGCTGGATAATGAAGCTGCTGCTGTGACCTCTGACCTGAAAGAGACAAAACTATAGCTGACCCCTTTCGCTGCCCTTGCTCAGACCATGCCCATCTTTAAATTTGACGTTTATTTTGAACTCAACTACACACCTGTAAAGTTTCATGACTGCACGTTGTGATGGTAATAAAATCTGTCCAAAGATAATAAAATCTGACAAAGTACTCAACACCAGCTCTGTGGTAGTTCCTGCTACTGTAGGCGCCTCCGGGACCACATTTTGCAATGATGACTCACACAGACTCCCGAGCTGAAAACAATACAGGTTGTTACAGCTGGTAACAAAGAGAGGTGTTGCAGCACAGCAAAACACTGTCATTAGTTTTTATGAGGAGGTGCAAGGGAGCTTTTAGACTGTGCATTTCCTTTTTGTATACATGAAAATGAAATACATATTAGATGCGTATAGTATTTCTCCCTATTCTTTGATTTATTTTTATTTAGGCACTTTAAATCCGCTACGGTGTGAATAAAACACAGTTCACCACTAGCATTTGCAATAAACACGACTTCCTCTCTTTTCCCCGAACCATTTTTAATCATTTGGTTGATACAGTTATCATTTCATCACAGCAGGCTTGCTAGATTTTTTTTTTTATTTGAATATAGATGATGAGGAAGAGCATTTTGTCAGCTGCATTATTTTTATTTAAAGGCGACATCAGGAGAAAACATATGATGCATCTAGTGTGTGGCGACTGTAAATGACCTGGAGATTGAAGAGTGGTTTTTCATACCAATTTACTACACTGTAATCCAGTGCTGTCTCTGAGACTCTGAATTTAATGGTTTCTAACAACCAAACCTCTGGACTTGTCTTCCACCCCACGTGGGTAAAGTGCTGCAGAAAAACATACTGATACAATTTAATGACCATTCAAAGAAGTGAAGACTGTCACATTGGACCGGATTGCACCGAATAATAAAAACAAAATGATTTCAGCAAAACGCATTGATTTAAACTAGGGCTGTCAATCATTTAAAATATTTACGCACAGTTAATTGCATGATTGTCCATAGTTAATCAGGATTAATCGCACATTTTTTATCTGTTCAAAATGTACCTTAAAGGGAGATTTATAAAGTACTTTACTCTTATTATTATTTTTTATTTATTATTATTATTTTTTATTATTGGAAATCAATTAACAACAAAAAACAATGACAAATATCATCCAGAAACCCTCACAGGTGCATTTAACATAAAAATATGCTCAAATCATAACATGGCAAACTGCAGCCCAACAGACAACAACAGCTGTCAGTGTGTCAGAGTGCTGACTTGACTATGACTTGATCCAAACTGCATGTGATTATCATAAAGTGGGCATGTCTGTAAAGGGGAGACTGGTGGGTACCAGAGACCCCATTTACATTCATATATTTGGAGGTCAGAGGTCAAGGGACCCCTTTGAAAATGGCCATGACAGTTTTTTCTCACCAAAATTTAGCCCAAGTTTGGGGCGTTATTTAACCTCCTTCATGAAACGCTAGTGTCACATGGTTGTACCAGTGGATTCCTTAGGTTTTCTAGTTTCACAGGATGCCAGGATGAGCCTGCTACAACCTCTGAAAGACTGATTATCAGCCGGACCTGTTGGATATTTTATTACAAGTTATGTTAATGCATTAAAGAAATTAGTGGCGTTAAGACAAATTTGCATTGATGTGTTATTATCTCTAACTTTGACAGCCCTAGTTTAAAACAAACGAGTGCTGAAACTTGGATTGTCGTGATCAAAGTCATCAGGTGGCAGGATTCACCTGAACTCAGATTCACAACAGCAGCTCTGTCCGCAACACAGGCTAACACTTTAGCACACAGTATGTCAGGTAATCACAGGTGAGTGGGATTAATGTAAAGAGGAAGAAATGAAAACTGAGACGCAAACGGGCCTCCTGTGGGGAGATCAGTCGATCTGTCGACACAGTTACAGTTTACTGCTGCTTCTACTGTTGGAAAGTGAAGCAGATCCTGGTGGCGTCGTGGTGCAGCATCTCTACCTGAGTCACCTTTTTAAGGAATAATTCAAGACTTTGGGAAATACACTGATTCGCTTTTGGCTGGAGAGTTAGATGAGAAGATGGATACCACTCTCATGTCAGTTTGTTAAATATAAAGCTACAGCCAGAAGCGGGTTAGCTTAGCTTAGCTTAGCACAAAGGCAGGAAACAGTTAGCCTGCCTCTGTTTAACAGTAATAAAGTCTGCCTATATCACCTCAAAATCACGTTATATCTTGTTTGTTTAATCTGTACAAAAATCAGTGAGTTTAAAGATGCTGGTAGGGATATTGTGCTCTCTTCAGACTGAGCCAGGCTAACTGTTAACCCATTCCCAGTCTTTATGCTAAGCTAAGCTAACTTCACACTTAACAGACAGACATATGATTGATATCAGCCTCATCATTTTATGCTCAAAGTCCAGCTGTCGTGGAACATTTTCCACCATGGACGAGAAGTCCGTAAAAAGCTTAGAAAAGAGGAAACTTGAACATGTGTGATTCCTGGACAGCTGGGCGAAACACAATCTACGGAGGAAGATCGCATGATATGAACAAAAGCGCCAGAACAGCTACTAAATCCACCCTGTGATGAGATCAGCATTCACAGAGAAAAGATTTCCTCTCAGACAGGCGGACGGATCTGAATCCTCCCTAAAACATGAATCACTTTTAAACCAACTTTAACTTTTTTTTCCCCCAAATCAAACCACATGGCTTGTTTTTATTAAACACAAACAGTTGATTAATTGAACTGCAGAAAAATGATCAGCAATTTTGATTATCAATCATTTTTAGTATTTTTTTAAGAAAAAAATGCCAAATGTTCTTTTCAAATGTGAGGATTCGTTTTAAATCACTGTAAACTGAATATCGTTGAGTTTTGGGTTGTTGGAAACAAGATGTGAACTTTGGGTTATGGAAAACTGTGACAGACATTTTTCACTATGTAATATAGAAGAAACGATAATGAAAGGAATTATTATTTGCTTATTTAGGGACATTTCTCTGATCTGCCCAAACCGTAACATCCTGTGTGCTAAAACATTAATATCAGACAGAGCTTTACACATATAGATGATCTGGTATGTATAGTATTGTCACATACAATATTTTAACAACAACAACAAAAAAAGAAACATTCATATATCCATAGGCACCAGGGTCCATATGGCACAATAAAATAATCTCAGCTCTGTGACGACAACAAACATTAAAATACAACAGAATTAAAACAAATGCAAAACACTTAAAAATAACAGGAATCAACACAATAAGGGTCTGAAATGAACCCTCAGTGGACGTCAAATAAAGGCAGACTGAGCTCTCTGGAGGGTAACGATGTTGAAGTCACCACCGTTGTTTAACCAAATAAGCTGGCAGCGAAGGGCAAACATGTCACTTCTCTGACAAAAACTGTGATTTCCCTCTTTCCTCCGTTCAGATGATTTCTATGAAGAGCGTGAAACTTGCTGCAGAAAGATCCATTCATTGCTCTTAAACATGCCTTGGTGATGCCTTAAGGGACAAGATCTGATTGGATAAACGAAACGGGCTGTTGCCAAATCTGAATTTTCCAAGTTCAGTTTGGGCCGATGACTTGAATGTCTGGCAGGTGGGGGACATGTGAAAGTGCATATTTATTTTATTTTGTCATGTGCTTGTTAGGGCTGAATTCCCCCTGTGGTGACGATTGGCTCAACAGCGCTACATGCAAATTATTTTTTAGTAAGTACATTGTTGCTTTTAAAGTGACAACGATGAGAGTTTTATACCTAATTAAGTGTGTGTTTATTGTTAAATGCAGAAACAAGAAGGGCAATGAGGCGCAGTGTTTTTTTTTTTTTTAGCTGAGATGCTTTGGTTGCTATGATACCAAATGTCAAAATGATGGCACAAGGTGGAGTACTCGCTCTGGATGAAGGGACCAAAGCATGTAGGGAGAGAGACAGAACTGCCATCTTTGTGTATTAATTTCTCCCGTTTGTGTTGTGTTCAGCACTTGTAGCTACACGTAGGACGTGACGGCTGGTTTTTCTGATATTTGTCCCCGCCCCTCTTCTGTTGTGATTGGACAGCACAGTAAAAAGCATCAGTAACGAGCGCAGCGTTTTACCCAAATTTGAACATTTTTTGTGAACATAGCGGTTATTACGGTTGCTTGCCATCCCCTGTGGTTGAACTGTCAATATTGCTGTATTGTGACCGCCCTAGTGCTTGCAGTCCTTGTTTTTTTCTTATCCATACATATTTTTTGTTATAAATTCAAAAATACTCAACATTATCATAGGTGTGTTTTCATCAATACATCTTACCATGAATTATGATAAATACTAGATTATGCAAGGCCTCAACCCAGTTACACTACAGCCCTCATCAGATTTCCACATCCTGTGAAACTGTGTGGAAAAAGTGTGCATCCTGGTCATTGTTCTGGTCAAACTGAGAAAAGACGAATTTTATGAAAGCTGAACTGAATCAGCTTCTGAGAAGCGGCAGAAACTCAAATCCAAAAGACAGAGTGAGCGAACCTGGATGCTGTGAAATGCAAAATATGAAGATGGTCATTTGCAGCAGTGCGAAAAATCCCTAGTCTCTAATCTCTGATGGAGGATGAAGACTGTTACATATACTTTAAATTATCACATGTGGCAGAGTAAAACTAAATGTTGACTGCGATGGATTTTCTCTGTAGCAAGTTTCAAAACTCTGCAAGTTGATTTTGTGAGAAATCTCTGAACCCTATGACTGCCTCTACAGCAAGTCAAGTGTATGTGATTTCAAGTTAATGGGCCAAAACATGCAAAAGCAGCAGTATGGGATACACGTATATGTGGAATAATAAGAATGTATTGTGGTGCAAAGAAGCAAAATAAAAAATCTTACTGAAAAAATGTATTTCAGATTAATTTCAGACCCTAAACACAAGCAGAGCTGAGCGGCTCGTCGCTGTGGGTCCATGTGGCTCTGCTCTGGGACAGGACAGACGTCAGACCAGTATCTCTGTCTTACAGGCTTTCACAACAAAAGTGCAAGTTTAACGTCTCGAAGAGTGCGGCCATTATTTCCAATGGAGAGAGCGGCACTAGTGGCACACGCTACCTTTACTTTCTGCCATATTTAACAGCCAAAATCTTACTAGTTTGTGCTCTGAATTCCAGCAGTTTTGTACAAATTTTAACCACATTTCATGAAATACTGCAAAAGAAAATAGTAATTAAAGGTCTAATATGTAATATATTTACTGTGATAAATCATAAAATGACCATGATATGTCATCAGAGATTAAGGAAATGTGCAAAACTGAAATACTGGCTCCTCTGACAGCAACATTACAGCCAGTATGTTCTCCTTTGACATTTCCATTCTGGTCCTGAATGTGGGTTTTTGTTTTGGCCGGTGTGATCCAGTCCACTGTCTATTTCAACACCCTGTTAACTACATATGAAACAACTTGGCACTCAAACGCATCCTTCTGCAGTCATGGAAGCAGGCAAACAAACTGGATCAACAGAGATATGGTTAAAGTTAAATTTCACCCGACTGGAAAGTCTCGGTACATCTCTCTGTGGTCTGTGTGCAGCTCGTTATCAACCAGTATTTGAGACACAGAGCTAGGGAGGTGATTCTGACTACTAGACACGGCCGTGTCTAGAAGGTAACCCTCAAATTGCGAAGACGTTTTAGACTGTTGTCGGGTAATTAAATAGCCATAATCAGTCACTATGAGCCCCATAGATGTGGGTCAGAAGGGGCCTACTACACCTACTAGTAGGTTTTATCATTTACTTACATGGTAGATTACTGAAAGAAGGTATAAAAGAAAAGAAAAGTGACCTCGAGTGACTGTAGTAATGATGACAGGAGCAGAAGAGGAAGTCAGGCACTGTAGTACAGACAGTGTGAAACTCCATAATGGGTGGAGGTCAGTGAAACACAGGACTTTCACCCAGTAGACCAGTTTTTATCCTGACAATGTGTAGTTGTGCTTGTGCTCCTAGTTATTTTAACCCAGGACACAACGTTGTTCCCTAAACTTAAAGTGTTTTTTGTTGCCTAAACCTAAAGAAATGTGTTGCTTTTAACTTTCACTTTTACAACACAGTAGACCCCTAACGACCCACATCGATAGTGCTTATAGTGACCGATAACACCTATTTAATGGCCTGATAACAGTCTATCCACAGCTCCAATGTTTTGAATTTGGACTGCTGTTATCCATTTTAAACGCTAGCTGTCAGTGCTACATATTGTTCCTTTAATGTGCGTTTCCATCCACTGCTGTTATGCGAATATTAGGAATAGGATACATTGAGAGTAACAGTGGGTGGAGCTAATTCACCAAGACAAGATTACGTAATGATTACGAAGAGAGCGCCAGTCAAAAGTAAAATGGAAAGCCATGTAGAAATCATGCTATAAATATGATATTTATGTTTGTTTCATGTATTAATTTGAGGAAGGTTACAGTCTCCTCATCGTTCCACACAGATCGGATGTTTTTGTCTCTACATGATTTATGTCTGTTTCCGCTGCACTTTGTTGTATGTTATTTTTAACTATACATCAACTTTTCCACTTCAGCCAAGCGTAAAAACTTTTTATATATATGATTTTTATGAGCTGCTCTTTACTTTGCGCTCTACCTTGTGCAAAATATCCGCTCTTCCATGTTTGGTCTCAAAAAGCCGTCAAGTCGTTCAGAATGAATCTCCAGCTGACCAATCAGGAGGCCTCATGCTCACAGAGCTGAGCAGAACACAGTGGAGTAATTTATATGTCCTTTAGTTGAATGAACACTGCAGAGGCTCCAGATCACGGTTTTTAACGAGCGTCATCTCGCTCTCTACCTGATGAATGATTTGCACACACTGCAGCAAAGTCAAACTAATCTCTCGCTGTGGTTCAGACCAAACAAAACCAGCAGCAGGTGTGATCCCACCTTGACTTACAGACAAACTGCAGCAAACATCCTTCTGATCAAGTCCTTTCTGTCTGTAACTTGAGTTTTTTCTTAAACCATGGAAATAAACCTGTAAGTTAGATTTTTCTTGTGTGTGATGCAGCATCCTGCCTTATTTTTCTTGTTTCAAGATGCAGACACGTTTCTAGAAGTTGATTTCTATAAACGTTTTCTGCAGTGGAAGGTTTGTTCCACTCGCTTTAAGAAAAGGATGTTTTTGGGACATGTCTGTAGACAGAAAAGACTTAATGATGGGGATTTTTTGTGCTGAGCTGCTCTGATTAATGGAGTCGTTCTTCGTCACTGACGTCCTGCAGTGAAAGTGAGTCTACGTGGAACCTGAAGGCTACATGTCATGAGATGACCTCAAAGAAGGAAAGCTGGAGTTTGGACCAGTTTCAGGACCAGTGCAGTGCCATGACAGTGTCAGAGCATCAAGGTTTGGATCCAGGAAATTCAACTTCATCATCCAGCGGGATGAAGCATCCACAGTGGCTCCAAAACTTCAAATTTCAAACGTTCAACCGCCACTTTTACAAGCAGAAAAGAAGCCAGTCGGCTGCCTGCTGAAGCAGCAGGTTGACCAGAAAAGCTCACCAGACTCAGTTTGAGTTTACCTGGAGCTTGACGGCTGTATCTCCTTGTGAAGAAGTAGTCACGAGAAGACAAACCTTCAGGTGCCTCGGATTGTCCTGAGGTCAGCCCCCCCCCCCCCCCCCCACCCACCCATCCTCTACTCCTCTCTAACCACAGCAACAGATTTTAAAAATTTAAAAGCAGAAAAAAAGCAAGGAGAGCGATAAAAACTAAAATGGTACTTGGATTTTTTTTTTTGTTTGTTAGTGATTACTTTTCACATCTCAGGGAGCGACGACATTAACCACAGTGCAGAACCAGCAGGCCGATTGTGTCGCCATAGTGACGGTTTCCTGGTCGAGGACAGGTCGCGGTTGTGGCCGGGGGTCAGATGATGGGTTTGCTGCGGTCGGCAATCTCGGCCTTCTTCAGCTTGGTCTTACTGAAGGCCTGGATGGAACTCAGCAAGGCGGTGCGACCTCCTCCTGCTCCGTCAGAGGAGGACAGAGGAGGAGGAGGACAGGAGGACGAGTCCAGCATAGGAGGGGGAGGAGGAGGAGGAGGGGGAGGAGGAGCAGTCAGGGCTCCTGGATAAAAGAGAAAACGAGAGGAAAGAGTGTGAGAAAACAATACTACTGATTTCTGGTGTCATTCAGTTTCCCCAGGAGCTGGTTACACAAAGATAAAGTTGAACTGGTCTACGGATACATTATGGACTTAGTCTTCCTCTTAAACAAGGGGAAACGTGTCCGCATCAAGACACTCCACCAATAGGGGCCCTTAAAACCACAACAATGCTGGCTGAGGAGAGGCAGTCGTCTTGTTTTCTGTTATATCAGTATCGTTATACTTCAGCTGATTACAATCAATTCACACAATTACAAAAATGTTCACTGGCTGTAGTTTTATTAGAGACTGACATCTGTAAAAAGTGGTTTTCTAACAACAAGGCACTCTTTATGGGTTATTAATGGGTTATTAATTAATGGTTAATAGGTCTCTTACTAATGATTTATAGATCAGTTATAAGCCATTAATAAAAAACTATTTGGAGCTATCCAAAATACGTCTTGTTGGTCATTTAAAGTCAAGTCATTAATAAAAGGTCATGAGTTTCTATTTTTCTAACGAACCAACAGGAAATGTTATCAATCATCTACAGTTATAAATGTTAATAAGTTGTTAATAAATTAAGCTCTTTTCAAGACAGGAAGCGATGCAGTGATCCACTGGAAGTGTGATGCTGGAGGAGGATAACCAAAGGCATTTCTGACAACCCAGAAACCCAAACATCAGCCAACATCTGTTTATATTTGGGCAAACTGGCACTATTAAAAGTATGCCGAATATGTTATTAGAAGTTTCTTTTGGAAAAAAATTAATTCTGTTGCTCTTAGAGTAGTGTTATTATGGTAGGGACGGCCTCTGAGTGAGATGAACACAGTTTTACACTCAGCGACTCTTGTTACTGTAGTCTTGGAAATAGAAGAGTGAGCGGAGGGGTACTCAATTGGTTGCAATCTGCAACCACATCACTAGATGTTACCAAATCGTACACGCTGTCCCTTTAAGGGATTTCATTGTAGTAGACAAATTTCCAATGTTGGAATAAAATCATCAGAGTTTTGCTAGTTTTGGCACACTTCTGTGATCTGCATCGTTTAAAGAGGTCGTAAAATTCAGCTCGAGGTGTCTTGAGACAGTCTTTTTCTTGTATTGACGTTCTGATAAAATACATATGCAATGCAAAACATGTTTGAAATTACTGGAAGTTTTTAGTCTTGGCTCATGCAAATAGTGAATTTCCAAGTAGTGACCCTGCAAGATCTCCAGTCTTGCAACATCTAATAGTCTGTGACTAAAAGCACTGACTTATGAAACCCTGTCTTTGGATGTGAGAGGGTGTCAGACATTAGTCTTTTAAAAGTCATTTCAAAGTCTTCTAGTGTTTCTCAGGCATTAGTCACATCCGGAGGAGGTGCGCTTCACAGTTTGAAAACCTCTGTTGGAATTAATGGCTTCTAGCTGAATTATAAAGCATTAGTAAAATATTTATTAAACATTACTAAAGCTATTACTCACAACCTATGGACCCTTTAGAAAGGGAGCCACAATACAAAGTAGTACCACTAGTTTTATTAAATAATGTGTTCTGTGGTTTTCCAGCGTAACAACGTCTCAGGACGAGTTTATCTTTGTGAAACCAGCACCTGCAGATCATTGTCCAGGCTGAACTCAATCCACCATCAGTCTCAACTCAGTTTTTGATACTACAGACACATACTGGTCAGTAACCTAAAAGCCATATTTAAGAATATGGATTCAAAAAAGCCCACTGGTTCCTAAAGTAAATGTGTTTTGAGATGTTAAAGTGATGTGATTTATTATCTGGTGCCTTCAGATGAAACTTGTGAGCTCATGTTTACAACATGGCAAGTTGTTTACATGATACGCATTGTGTTGAAGTCATGGAGAACACCGCTGCTAAGCAACGACAATATTAACATTACTGTCTGTGTCTAGAAGTCACAGAGGCTAACAACTTAGCATGCTACCAAGTGGGCAACATAATGAAGGAGAGGCCAAGGCATGATGACAGGGGAGAAAGATGAGGTCATTGGGAATACCAACATTTTCCTCAGATATTATAAAATTATGAAGAAAAACAATATGCAACTAAAATTACAATATGTTAACTTATTATGCACAAAAAAATTATCGTCCATGGCCTCTGTGGTTTCTGACAACATCAACAAACAAGTCATGAACTCTGAGCTTTCAGAAACTTTCCACTTACGAGGTTGTAAATACAACATGACGGGGACGTGACGGGGCGGCAAACACAGCCCCATTTGAAGGCACCATTTACCCAACAAAGCTCAACCTCTAACAGAATCTGAAGCTCTCTGATTGGATGATTCTTACAGCAATGGCCTCTGGGACTTGTAGTGGTTTCTCTATAAAAGTTCTTGCGGTTTTACAGCCCTGTTGTCCTGTACTAAAAGAGCTACTGCCCATGTGCTCTCAGCCCATTTTATACTTGCTTCGTCAACAGAGTGTACCGATGGTGAATTGAAGCCTGGTACATTCTCTTTCATTTGTGCCATTTTGCATCCCAAACCGAAAACCCAGCGTCAGGGATTACAGGCAAAGAAGCAAAATGCTGGAGAGCTCTAACATGTAGGTGAAGCAGATGCAAAAAGCTGCGACTTGAGTCCACAGACTCCACCTCCTGTTCGACTACACAGTGATTTATTGGTAACGTAATGAAAGCACATCCATCAATCTGACATGGTAACCACACCTGGAGAAACCCGTCCGTCAGTGCAGGAGACAAACTGCACGTTTAAAGATGTTATTTTCAGTGGAATAATCTGTTTTTAGCTGCAGTGAACAGCAGTGACATAAAAAAATTGGTTTTAATAATTTAACAACTGCAGAGTCACTAATGCCTGCAGGGGTGACTGATTATCTCCAGGATGGCTGTGGAACAAACTAGCTTTCATTACATTTAGCAGCCACAGCGACCTTTAGTGTTGTTTTTCTTCCATGAAATATTCAGATGACTCTTCAGTCACGTTCACAGTTACACTTCTAGTGAGACCTCTGTGATCAGATGAGTCAGGTCGGAGCCAAGCTGTGTTCACATTTCTCAATGAATGTGATTAAATGTGAAACCTGTGCTCAGCTCTGTGATCACTATTTCTACAGGCTAATAAGGCCCAATAGGCACCAGCGTGAAGGTTTGAAAATGGTCCCTACTATGAAAAATGATGACTGTGATCAATTATCTGCAATGTGTTTTCAAGTCTCTGTCAGTTAATTTCTTAATGGAAATGATTGAAACCAAGAGAGTGCTACAGGAATGAGTCCTAAAACCTGGAAATGAGTAAGAATTTTAGCACCTCTGGTTCCCTCGTCTGGATCCTCGTCAATGAGTTTTAGTTAGATGCCATAAAATACAGTCTGTGGTTGACACAAGCTGAAGAGATTCTAACGCTACAATATAAAATTAGTCAATAAATACCCCACTCGTGAACTTTGCCTTTCTTGGTCTTAAAAAGGTAGTTGCTAATGGCTAAATAACTACAAAACATCATCACACTGACTCGTCCGACTTTACATCCTTGTTGTGTATACTTGATTATAGCCTATCATTAGGTTTCTACTTCTGCTGATTGCATTCACTCCTCAAAAATAATAAAAGTAGTGTTCTGTTGTGGAGATTATCTTGCTGAAGAAAAGTATCATAAACGTGTGTTTGCCACAGAGCTTATTTTCTGCAATAATTCAAAATTCAATGGAAATATCCCACTGGCTTTTTGTCGAGGGAACCAGGGCGATGCTAACTTCCTGGTTGGCCTACAAAATAGTTTCATCCCTGTAGCACTCTATGGCAGACAGGAAGGATGGAAGCCAATTTAAAGATAAATGGTCTGGTCCAATATTCATCAAGCAACTCAGAATCAACTCTAGAAGTCTAAGGACTAAAACACTGAGTAGGACTGAGAGTTATGATGAAGCATAGTAGGACATAGAAAATACAGAATAGCAACCATCTTTAGCTGTAGGCTTTTTGTGTTTAGGCAAATAACTTATACAAGGTTATATATGTAAAACTATGATGCCAAAATTTATCAACAAGCCATTCGTATAGTAGGCTGTAAGAATACACATGCAACCTAAGAAAATGAATGTATGTAAAATTCAAGTGTAGGAAATTTGACTCAGCTGTGTGACATGTCCTTGTTGAGTCCTATTAAATCACATCATTTCACAATAATGTTGCATCTTGCATACATTTTACACACAGTAATTATGTTGGAGAGCATGAAATCTTCTCTTTCACTAGTTCCTATTTCAGCCAAACACCTTGTTAACATACATTGTGTCCTTACAGGTGGGGAAAATGTGGTATTTCTAATATTTGTCCTGTCATTGGTAATTTTAAAGAGGACCTATTAGGCCTATTTGCAGGAAACTGAAAATGAAACGTTTGAGAAAACCCCAGTCTGCTCTGACTGGTCAGCTGGCCCACTGCTGTGATTGGTCAACTGACCCAAACTCTTTGGAATCTGCTCCAGCTCCACTCTACACCACTAAACAATGCGTTACTCTGTGATGTCACCATGTTACTGAAGAAGAAGGCGGGACTTCCAGAGAAGCATTTCAGGGGCAGCGTTTCTGAGGGGGAGATGGATGTCACGAGAGCCAATAATTCAGTACCAAGTCGATGCCAAATTGTAAAAACGTGACAGTACTCTTTTTCGGCAGTACTGAAGGTACCGTGATGGGAATAGAGAGCTGTAGTTGTCCGCTTTCTTGGCATCTAATGCCTCCTTGACTATCAATTCCTTTGTATTGATGCTTTCTGACAGTTACACATGCACAATGACGCATATGTACGCTGTATCATGTTTCAGTGTATTGGGAACGGAGATATGGCCTTTAGAAAAAAAAAAGCACTCGACAGCATGATGCTACTAAACCTGAGGGGTGCATACTATTTTTGCTAATTCTGATAATGCGAAACTGTGAATAACAAATCTGTGTTGAAATCAGCAGGAGAGTTCGTAACGTTAGCTGTTAGCAGCAGTCCTATTTGGATAAATAGAGAAGCTATGAATATTAACAGAGGTATCATTGAGTTACATTATGAGACGTTCATGGTCTCCTCCTAAATATAATTTCGTAAAATAAAGGTTTTGGCGAGAAACTTAAAAAAATCCATTTGTTTGACGGAGACATGTTCATATCAGTGTTTTTAATAAAGGAGTACAAGTTGAATTACATGGGATTTATTGTTTTTTGTTTTTTTTTTTTTACCTTGGTATCAAATTGGGTATTGAGAATCATGGAAATTCGCTGGCATTGATATTGACTCCTAGATTTCTGGTATGGTGACATCCCTACTCTCTTTGGTGTGATGTTTGGGCTTTGTGACTTTGCAGGTCTTTTACATGCACAAAAACTATGTAGCACACTAAAGGAAAGGGAAAAAGCACAAATACATAATAGGTCCTCTTTAAAATAACTAAGTATAAATCAATAAAAAATTGCTGCAGTTTCTTTGTCCATGAAATTGCTGGTTGTGAATCAAATCATCACTGTTTCAACTGCTGCAGTTTCCCGGCGGTCAAAGCCTGGTTTCTGCGGATGTTTCTGCATGGTCAGTCACAGCTATTTTTTCAGTTATTGATGGATTTGTATCTTTTAATGAGGTCACTGTAGTCAATGAACAACTTTCCTCCCGTGATGAGCTGCCTGAACACCGTCTGCTGGCAACTCTTAGTTTAGGACACCTCTGGAGCGCTCCTAAATATCAGTGGAAGTGTAGTGAAGTGAGGTGAAGTGGAAGAAAATTGTGCTTTTATGCTACTTTATTTCATCATTTAGGACAGATTTCCTACTCTGAGAGGCTTGATAAACACGGGCCCAGGTCTCCATATTGGTCCAACAATGATAGAAATTATTCACAATTAGTAATAGATGTGCTTAAAAATGAAAACCTGCCACTGTAAAGACACCACAAGATGTGCAAAACTTAAATCTGATTCTTTCAAGATGTTTGTAGACAAAGAATTATCTGAATACCAAACAAAACAAAAGATTTACTGAAGTGTTTGGTCAACTGTGGAGCAGCTCTTTAAGACTGGGTGGAACACCTATGGGTGCAAAAGAAAAGGACATCCCACAGCTAATAGCAACAGATAAGACTCATAACCAGTTCAACAGGTTTCAGACCATAAATGAACGTTGAGAGATCAGACACGTGACGCGCCGTCCCGAACACGAGCAGACAAAACCAAACAGAGACAGACAAACAGACACAAAGTAACCGACTGACCAGGCGGACAGACAGAACGGACAGATCACAATCTCCAATGAGAACACCAGGTCTGAATCTGGGCTGTGTTGGACTGTCTGTGAGCTTTGGATCATTGCAGATTGTGAGGTGTTTATAAAGATGTGCATACACCCTGTTCCAGGCAAGCAGCGACTCCATGACACTTCACTTCAGATCTCATCAGGTCGATCTCTACTTTCAGTCTAGATAATTTTAAGAAGCAATGTTGGCCATCGTCTTCGAAATAGTCACTTTAAGTTGGAGATGGCTGAATGAGGAAGTAGAACAGAGGGTCCAATGCACAGTTTGTCCACCAGGGAGCATCGAAGGTTTATTTTACACCGTATAATGGCCTGCTCAGTAGTATCTTGCAACACAACATACAAAACAACAATAAAACAAACAAAAAAAGTCAGATGGATGTATCAGGATTGTATGTACATTAGCACAAATTAGGGCCACTAATTTTTTTAATCCATTGATGCGGCTGATTTTTAGGTTTAGTTTTAAAGCTAGAGTGAAGATACTAGTATCATACGATACTAGCAAACCTAAGGAGTCCATTGGTACCAACCACTTCATACTGGCTTGTTGTGATGGAGGCTCCAAACTTACGGCATATAAAAAAAACTGTCATGGCCATGTTCAAAGACCTCTGACCTCCAAATATGTGAATGTAAATGGGTTCTCTGGGTACTCACCAGTCTCCCCTTCACAGACATGAACACTTTATGATAATCACATGCCGTTTGGATCAAGTCATAGTCAAGTCAGCACACTGACACACTGACAGCTGTTGCTGCCTGTTGGGCTGAGGCACTTGTACTTTACTTGAGTACTTCCATTTTATGGTACTTTAAACTTCTACTCCTCTACAATTATTTGACATTAGTTACTAGTTCTTTTAAAGATTCAGATTATTAATACAAAATATATAATCAATTGATAAATCGCTGTGTATTTTCAATCAAGCTGTCAAAATTAACAAGATAATAACAGGCTAACACATATTCGCTTTAACGCCACTAACCTTGCACCTTTAATGCATTGATGCAACTTGCAATCGGGTTTAAACTAGAGTGAAGATACTGGCATCATGAAACTAGAAACCCTAATGAATCCATTGGAACCAAATTTTTTTAAAGGGACATTTTATATAGTAAATAGATAGTATTGTGCTCTTATCACTGACGGCAAAACCTACTTACACATTTCAACACCTGGATTTCAGTTTTCAGTGAACGGGTAGATATGTTAGTTTACAGAAAGGTCTTATCTTAACCTGTGCTGCTGTCTGTGTCTGGATCCACAGAGGTTCGTGGTCCCACTCCGTCTGTTTTTAAATTTAATTCAAAGTCTATTTTTTCATTATCTGAGATTATAAGCATGAGGAAGATCTCTGTGACCAGGAGCTTGCTGGGAAGCCAGGGTGTACGACAGCTTTAAAAACCACCAGTGACCTTCATCATAATCATCATTATCATCAGCGACATTATAAATCTGTTACTTTACCCAACGACACGGTCAGAATGGAGCATGCTCTATGGTGGAGACAGCACAGGAAAGAGAGAGGGAGATGACAGTTATCTGTTCAGTGGACCAATCAGCATTTACACAGTATCGCCAGGAGAAAGAGGAGAGGAGAGAGGAGAGGAGAGGAGGAGAGGAAATAAGAGAGGAGAGGAGAGGAGAGGAGAGGAGGAGAGGAAATAAGAGAGGAGAGGAGAGGAGGAGAGGAAATAAGAGAGGAGAGGAGAGAGGAGAGGAGAGGAGAGAGGAGAGGAGGAGAGGAGAGGAGAGAGGAGAGGAAATAAGAGAGGAGAGGAGAGGAGAGGAGGAGAGGAAATAAGAGAGGAGAGGAGAGGAGAGGAGAGAGGAGAGGAGAGGAGAGAGGAGAGGAAATAAGAGAGGAGAGGAGAGGAAATAAGAGAGGAGAGGAGAGGAGAGGAGGAGAGGAGAGGAGAGAGGAGAGGAGAGGAGGAGAGGAGGAGAGGAGAGGAGGAGAGGAAAGAAGAGAGGAGAGGAGAGGAGAGGAGGAGAGGAGAGGAGAGGAGAGGAGAGAGGAGAGAGGAGAGGAGAGGAGGAGAGGAGGAGAGGAGAGGAGAGAAGGAGAGGAAATAAGAGAGGACACTAATATCAGGGAAGGAAACTGATGCCACATTGTGTCAACATGTAGTAAAAATGTAGAGATATTCTGTAGTTTTTTTTTTAATTGTCAATAAATCCTGTGAAAAAGACCAAAACCTACAAAGATCCCTCTAACAAGTATAATGTCTGTGTATTCCTCTGTGTCATAGACAGTAGTGGAAGAGGTACTCAGATCTGTTACTTAAGTAAAAGTAGAAATACCACACTGTAGAAGTATTTTGTTTAGGCCTGTAATTTGATTAAAATATTTAATTGCGATTAATCGCACGATTGTTGAGAGTCAATCATGATTAATCAAAAACAATCGCGGAAAATCGTAGCGGCTTCTACTCGTGGAGTAGAAGTACAAAGTATAGCACAAGTACCTCAAAATTTAGCTCAAGTACAGTACTTGAGTAAATATACTTAGTTACATTCCACCACTGTCCACAGAGCTCAAATCACATCAGTGAGCAGCACATACTCTTACTGCTGGAAAAAATAGAGCGCTAAATATGTATTAATCTGCCGCTGAAAATAGTCCCCCGCAAAATGCACTACTTCCTCCTGTTTGAGTAACATCTGCCCAAAACTACAGTGGCTAGCTGCTGTAGAAAATTGCTGAGGCTTTTTTTAAAATATGAAACTAGATTTTGACTGTGATTTACATCTTCAGTAGAAAAATACAGACTTAAGGCTGAGAGCCACAGACAGAGTTGGTTTAGGTCTTTTCATGGGATTTGTTGTCAATAAGAAAAAAAAAAAAGCAATATCTTTAGACTCATATTTTAAAATATAAAATCAGACATTAGTGTTTCCCATCCTGTGTCCAGCTGAGTAGAGACACAACAAAGCAAATAAGACACACTGGAGCCAATTAATCACGTATAAAAGAGGTGAAGAGACAGACAGACAGACAGACAGACAGACAGACAGATCAAGTCAAGTCAAATGATTCGTCTTCATATTCACACATGCAAATTCCAGTTGAAAAATTGAGGGCAGAAATTCTGGGTTATTGATAAAGATGCTGTTATAGATCTGAGCAGTGTGCTGAGACCACACGCCCAGCAGGTTCTCACTGCAGTCTGGCAGATACGTTCCCAAACAGACGGACAGACAGACATGGGAGGACAGACAGACAGATGAAGAGACAGACAGAGGGGAAGGTGGACAGTTAGACAGACAGAAAGACAGACACAGACATACAGACAGGCCTACCTGTGGTGGATGGGGGGGTGGGGGAAGAGGGGCACGTGGGAGGGGAACTGGCTCCAGAACCTGAAGACAGACAGAAAAACAGACAAATTATTCACCATCATTAACATCTAATGAAAATACAAAAAGTTGACTCATACTGTAGCTAAACAAAACCTGCATGCCAAGAAATGTAGCACTCATGGACTGTATAAAATATGAATGCAGTCTCCGTGACTCAAGTTCAAAGTGGGTGGCTGTGGCCATCACCATCAGTGACCACACTAATGGCTGATCCAGAAATGGACAAAGACGTGGATCTGTGTTGGAGCCGAGGCGGGTCCGTGTGACAGCCATGCCCTCAGTTATGCCAAACTTTAAGCCTTGATATAATTTAAACGGGTGAGTCTAACAAAACTAACTACTCAACTGATCGAAACGACACCTACCAGACTAACTAGCCAAGTAATTAGCTTTAGCTAGTTTGTACGTACAAAAGACTTGCTAGCTTGCTAACGGAGGGTAGCAACAGCAGTGACCTACCAGAGTTATTGTTGTTTCTGACAGAGACGTCTTCTTCATTTTCATAAGCCGACTGTCTGGACTTCTGCAAAGACAAAAACAGCATTATTTCAGCCTTCAGTGTAACGTTATTCCGCTATAGCTAACATGCATCATAACGCATAATGTACTGCTTGTTGTGTACTGGTAGAGATGAAGTCTGTCCCTCGTTATACACCAGCTTCTGCTCCACTAACCTAAAGCAGACGTGTGCATTCAATATATGCATTTTTTGTATTGACTGTCGCCTACCTTCCTCGCCAGAATCTTCCTCCTCTTCCTCTCCTCCTCTGAGCCGTGGTGAGACTGAGCCCTGGTCAGCCTCCTGTGTTGGTGGAGCTTCAATCAAACATACATACACAGCATTATCCTCAACAAATGGAAAACGTACAGCACTAAAAAAGTGGTATTGTCACTGCAGAATCAACATGCTTTCACCAGATGTGATGCTCCCCCAGCATGCAAGAATCTTCTAAAAGATACAGAGCTCCTCTTCGACATACGGAATTAAGCGGCAAATATTCCCAAATATATATATATATATATATATATATATATATATATATATATATATATATATATATATATATATATATATATATATTTTTTTTTTTTTTAATCAAAGTACCGCAAAACCACATGTTCATTTAACCTGGGTTTTTGGGGCCCCAAACATTCTGGGGCCCCAGAGCATTGTTTAATTTCAGATGCGGCTCACCACTGTGTCAAGATGTTCTGGTCACGAATAAAAAATATACATGAATTAATTAATCAAAATAAATTTTGAAAATGTATAAGGGTTTAAAACATTATGATCTAAGTATATGATGACCATCCCCATGCTCTATTACATCAGCAATTTTTGGGTTGATACCATTTGTTACACAGATTTGGTGCTAAATTTAACCATTTTTTTAACCACTCGACAATTGATAAAAATGTGAAAAGTGATCACATTAAGACATCAAGACCTTGAGGAACACCATAGAAAAAGATGCCATGCTGTGATTTGGCATTAAAAACCTTTGACATTTGGAGATTTTGACAAAACTGCATTTTTTTGGTGATTAGTTGGCTTCTGTTGTGGAAGTTGCTCAGAAACCTCCTAACTGTAAACCCAGCTAGGAAAGCCATCCATCCTCTGGATGCTCTAGGTCTCTAGTTTGTGGTTAAGTTTCATGAGACTGTGATTCACCAAAGGTCATTTTATACAGTGAAGTCAAATTTTTAAAAAATGAGACACTTGGCAATCAAAACATTAACTTCCCCAAATAAAGAATCTCAGGAATGAAGCAGTTGTTTTTAAGACATCACAAGATGTAAAAGTGGCTTCTGGGAGTCAAAATGCATTCACTTTGCATTTTGCCTCACATACAGCCCTGTGCCAGCAACAGTTCACCATCAGGAGAGTTAAAGTTGGTTAATGGTTAATTATTAACATGCCTGCTGCTTTCCGTTTCTCTGTCAAGTTACAGGAAGAGCAACTTAAAATAATTCCAGATTGATGTCAGCTCAGTGTGTTTGTGTTTGCGACAGGAAAAGGTTGTGGGAAATTATGCTGTAAGGTTTTTCCACAGCGTTTTATGTTGCAAGAGTCAGTTAAAATTCCTCCCTGCAGCAAGCACTGTGTCCAGATTGTCTAGAAGGTCACTGGTTTAAGGAGCCTTGGAGAAGGGCCATGACCTGCTGAATGTCTCCGGTGGAGCTGCTCGGCAATAAGAAAAAAAAAAATAAACAAATGATTTAAAGATGTAAAAAGAGCAACGTGACCCACCACCCTCTGCTCCTCCTGCAGCCTCTTCTCCAGACTCTCCTTCGCCGTCTTCAGTGCTTCTTTTAGCCTGCTGGGAACCTGGAGGAGTGGAGGGAGATTCTGCCTCATCTCTGTGGTTTTTTAATCAGACCTTGAGCTGGTCAAACCCCCAGAAGTAATATCAAACAGAGCCTCTCACCTTGATCTGGAGTTTTTCTGAGTGGTGGAGTTGGACGTCACTGAAAAGCCTGCAAAACACAAACTGTGACTCATCCGCAACTAAAAAAGATGTCTAATAAAGTTCTGGTTGCTGCTCATGTGCTATTTTAATATCCAGGTTCCAGGTTTGTATTAAAGGGAATCTCATATACTTAGATCTCTTTTCTTGCATGAGACTGACATTTTTTCCCAACACTCAACCACTAACAGTATAATGTAAATAATTAGGGCTGTCAATCAATTTTAAATATTTTACTATGATTACTCGCGTGACAGTCCATAGATAATCATGAATAATCACAAATTGATGACACATTTTTTATCTGTTCAAGCGTGATTTTGTCAAGCATTTAATACTCAAATATGCTGCTTTATGCAAATGTATGTATATATTTATTATCAGAAATCAACTAACAACATAAAGCAATGACAATTATTGTCCAGAAACCCTCACAGCTACTGCATTTATCATAAAAAATATGCTTATATCATAACATGGCAAACTGCAGCCCAATAGCCAACAGCAGCTGTCAGTGTGTCAGTGTGCTGACTTGACTATTACTTGATCCAAACTGGATGTGATTATCATAAAGTGGGCATGTCTGTAAAGAGGAGACTGGTGGATACCCATAGAACCCATTTACATTCACGTATCTGGAGGTCAGAGGTCAGGAGACCCCTTTAAAAATGGCCGTGACAGTTTTTCCTCACCAGAATTTTGCATAGGTTTGGAGCGTTTTAGCCTCCTTTGTGACAGGCTAGTATGACAAGGTTAGTACCATGCCTTACGTTTTCTAGTTTCATATGATGCCACCGACTTCACTCTTGATAATGCATTAAAAAGATATTTGTGGCATTAAAACAAATTTGTGTTAATGCGATATTATCACATTAACTTTGACAGCCAGCAATAATATGTTCTCTCTCACTAAACATACAAACTCGCTACTGGTCCGTCTGTAACATGGGCAGATAACAAAATTTCCACAAATAAGAAAAGTATGATTTGAGCTTTAGTGTGGATGAAAGGCCACAATGAAGAGAAAAGGGTGCATTTTCAGATTTAGCTGGCTTTATGTGTATGTGGTCTTCAAATCAAGCTGCTGAGTACACAGGCAGCATAACAAATAATGTTTCTGTACACAGACTGTATGTGTATCACTGCTCAACCAAAGACAGGTGAACTCACGGTGTCTGGATGAGCTCCGACACTGTTGGCATCCCGCTCTTACAAGCTTCTGTGGACAAAATGGACTGCAGCACTGACACTGAACACAAACACATAAAATAAACCAACAGAGCACATTAGGAAAAATACAGACACTTTGGGACATAAGTAAATTAAGTAAACTAGACGATTCACGTCTAGAAAGTCGGAACCATAGACTGTATATAACGATGAACGATGGAGCCAAAACCTCTTGATCGCCCCATAGTGGCTGGCTGTAATGTAGACCATAAAGCTGGCCTTCTCCATGTTAGCGGATAGGACATGCGTAAAACTAAAAAGTCAAAGTAACCGTGAAAAAAATGTTTCACAAAGATCATTTTAGGTAGTGTTCATTTTTCTGCTAAGTTTGGTTTGATGAGGTTATTTCATGCTATAAAAAGGAGTGAGACACCGTGATTGACAGCTACGATTCTCTCGCGATTGGGTCGGCGGGTATATGGGTGGGACCTCGATACTGCGCCTCCACCATCCGATCACTACTGCCCAGACTGGCTCCAAATGATGTCAAAACCTCAAGACGGCAGCTCCTGTATCTGGATATTTTTGCTTCACTTCTGTACAGTGGGAGGAAGTGGAGACGCGTTGTCCATCTACATATACAGTCTATGGCCTGGAGGTACTAAAAGACACTTGACAGCATTTGTATATGTTCATATCAAGCAGTGTGTGTGTGTGTGTGTGTGTGTGTGTGTTTTGATGGAAATACACTGACCGACAGCAGTATAGGGGACAGTGGGGTATTGATCGATGGGGACGCTGTCTGGCGGTCGGCCGTATGTCATCTCATACAGTAAATGTCCAAAGCAGAAGACATCGATGCTCTCGGTGGTCTGCAGAGACACAAACATACACATAGTATTGTGTTGCTAGGGCAACAGCTTTGGTCCAAGTTTACTTCCTGTCAGCTACTGTATTAACAAAAATTGCAGCAGGAAATACAAAGCAGCCTTACGTTGCCCAGTTTGAAAAGGTCTATAGGTATCATAAACTTTCAAGTATGTTTGTACATTTACAGGATCATTCCGCACGTGGATTTTTAAGACGTTCACAGTAACACAGGCTAATTTATCCAAAAATATCCTTTTCTACTTCTTGTCTCATCATTTTGTTATCGCACTCATTAATCCAGCCAATGAAAGCAGACTATGTGCTAATTCAACACACTTTTGTAATCTAATTATTTAACACAACAGATACAAATATGACATAAATATATTTTAATTAAATTAACAAAAAAGGAAAATGTAAGTAAGACAGAAAATACTTTTTTAAAATGTGTATTAAGATAAGATAAGATAAGATAAGATAAAAAAGAACCTTTATTAATCCCCGGAGGGAAATTCAGTTTTTTACACTCTGTTGTTAATTTCACACAGTACACATAGACCTGAAATACACACATGCACAAACAGGACCTATATACATGCATTAATGGAGAGATGTCAGAGTGAGGGGGCTGCTCCTGACAAGCGCCCCGAGCAGTTGGGGGTTTGGTGCCTTGCTCAGGGGCACCTTGGCAGTGCCCAAGAGGTAAACTGGCACCTCTCCAGCTACCAGTTGTCTTGGTCCATGTTGGGACTTGAACCGGTGACCCTCCGATTCCTAAACCAAGTCCCTACGGACTGAGCTACTGCTGCTCCCAAATTATTATAATTACTTTGATTTTCTGTGTTATCCATCATCCATTTTCAGAGTTTACGTACGTTGATCTTCCTGAGTTGAGTGAAGGTGGGTCGCAGCGCTGAGGGAACTCCCAGCATGCCATTCTCTACGTCCATCAGTTGACAGACACCGTCGTCCACAATTACATTGGACGCGTGCAGGTGTCCGAAAAATATGCCGCCATCGTGGAGAAGCTTCAGGCCCTGAACACACACACACACACACACACACACACACACACACACACACACACACACACACACACACACACACACACACACACACACACACACACACACACACAGAGTAACATTTAGTGGTGTGTTTTTTTATTTGTATGTTTTCTCTGAGTGTGTGTGTGTCAGTGTGTGTGTGTGTGTGTGTGTGTGTGTGTGTGTGTGTGTGTGTGTGTGTGTGTGTTTATATACCTCCAGGATCTGGCGGCCGTACAGTTTGATGTGCTCCAGTTCAAGACCCTGACTCTTCTTGGGGTTACAGTACTTCTTGAGGTAACTCTCTCTGGGCTTCACCTGGAGGACAGAGAGTCGACAGTGTCACTGGAGCTACCTGCTACCAAACAACAGTAACAGAATGCAACTAAGTACATTTACTCAAGTACTGTAGTTAAGTACAACTTTGAGGCCCTTGTACTTTACTTGAGTACCTCCACTTTATGATACTTTAAACGTCTGCTCCACTAGTTATTTGACATTAGTTACTAGTTATTTTGCAGATTCAGATTATTAATACAAAATCTAGATAAACTAATAAACAGTGATGTATTTTCATCACACTGCCAAAGTTAACATAATAATAACACATTAACACAAAGGCCACTAATTTATTTAATGCATTAGCACAAACTGCAATCAAATTTAAAGCTAGAGTGAAGATACTGGCATCATATAAAACCAGAAAACCTAAAGAATCACTGGAACCAACCATGGTATACGAGCTTTTTGTGAAGGAGGCTAAATAACGCTCCAAAATTCTGAGGACTATTTTTAAAGGGGTCCCTTGACCTCTGACCTCAAGATATGTGAATGTAAATGGGTTCTCTGGGTACCCATGAGTCTCCCCTTTACAGACATGCTCCACTTTATGATAATCACATGCAGTTTGGATCAAGTCATAGTCAAGTCAGCACACTGACACACTGACAGCTGTTGTTGCCTGTTGGGCTGCAGTTTGCATACAATTTACATTTATGCTCAATGCAGCACCTTGTCTTGACAATATTTATAATTTTTTTGTGTTGTTGTTTCCAATAATGAATATAGACATACATTTGCATAAAGCATCATATTTCTCCACTCCCATGTTGATAAGAGTATTAAATACTTTTTGAACAGATAATAAATGAATCATGATTAACTATGGACAATCATGCAATTACTTTGGATTAAATATCAAATTTTTATGGATAAAGCAACCCAGCAGTATCTAAAGTGATTAAAATGAGCCCCACATTTACCTGAATGCATCAATAATTATAATCCAATAATATAATACGTATTATTCTGAAATGATCAGATGCGATATTTCAACGGTCGGAGAAGCGCAAAAAAATTTCGTTGTATTAGATTAGAGGCAGAAATCTAAGATACAAGCATCTCAAAGTCTGGACACACGCACACACACACACACACACACACACACACACACACACACACACACACACACACACACACACACACACACACACACACACACGTACTCACACTCACACTCACACTCACACACACACACACACACACTCACACTCACACTCATATACACACACACACACACGCACACACACACACGCACACACATACTCACATACACTCACACTCACACTCACACACACACACACACACACACACTCATATACACACACACACACACTCACACACACACACTCACGCCGCACTCACACTCACACACACACACAAACACACACACACACACACACACTCACACACACGCACACCGCACACACACACACACACACACACACTCAAGCACTCACATACACACTCACACACACTCACAGTACCTTACAGATGTGGTCTCTCAGAGAGCCTCTCTCACTGAATGGCCGGATGAGCAGAGCTGAGGACTCACTGGTGCTGGAGAACAACAGCGGACAGAGATATGGGGTCTGGAGAAGAGGATGAGGAGGACGAGGAGGACAAGGAGGACGAGGAGGATGAGGAGGACGAGGAGGACGAGGAGGAAGGAGGGCGAGGAGGACGAGGAGGACGAGGGGGGAGAGTTCGATTATTTACAGCCCATAATCAATTAGAAAGAAGATAGAAGAAATTATACATTTCTATGGCATAATAATGTTTCCTACAGATGCTACACACAGTGTGAACATACAGAGAGACTGGTTAGCAGCTTCATGGCTGACTGCAGGTCTTTGTCAGACAGGAACTTATCAGGACCCAGGTCCACCTGCAACACAAACACACAACGCACACACATATACACACATGAAAAACCTGTAATTTAAGTCAGTGGTTCCCAACCTGGAACCCGGGCCCCCTTTCGGGGGGGGGGTGCCAAAGACCACAGGGGGTGCCTATGATTTGCACATGTCAAACTAAAATCATAATAACACACTTACTAGATAATTTATACAAAGGTCTGTATATAAAACTATTTAAAGATATCAAAGTTATATTTTTTTGCTATGTAGCAGACCTCATTCTATTTAAAGCTACAGCAGTACTTGTACACAGTTGCAGATAAAGGTCAGGCTACACTAATACTGTATTACTAGTATTATACTATTTGTAGAATTAAATTCCAGTAATATTTCCAATAACCCCTGAGTGTTGTTAAGTCCAAAAGTCAAAAATGATTGAACAAAGATTCAGCTTCTCTTAGATATAATTGGGGGGACTTCAAGGAAAATATGTTGGGAACCACTGATCTGAGTCAGATTATTCCCTTCAATAAAATCAGGTTGAACATATTCCCACATCACACCTTTACAGACGCTTTGTAGCCTCAAACTCTGACGGTTTTCCATCATGTCCTCTCACTTCCATGTTAGACTCAATTTTAACAGTAAATCAGTCACAAAACGGTGTCTATGTCATTTCAATTGACTTTATTTACCTCTTATGGATGTCTGGCTATGTATAATAGATATATGTGCATGTCTGGTTTGGTGGGTGGGTTTTCTTTTTTTTTCCTATTGGACTTGTTTAGACTGGTGATATAACAGGAAAAACACCATAAAAAGGCCTTGATCAATAAATCAGGATTAAGCCTTGAGTATGTTTCAAAGCTCAAAAGAATTCCTTTAAGTCTGTTTCCTGTTTGACGAACATCCTTAGCAATGAAAATAAGAAAAAAAAAAAACAACATTTCAGGTGTGAAGTACCAATCAGACTGTTAACAGACTGTTAATGCTGCTTCTGACTGGACAACACTTCCACATCAGTTAATTACATTTGATTGAATTTAAATGAACCTATATCAAATTGTTTCTGGACTGTGGGAAATTGCTCAGCATGGACATGTTCGTGTAAACTTACTGAATGAGAGAAGTGAAAGAGAAAAACATTTTCCCTTTCCTGTATTTCTCTTTTATAAATCCCTCTCTCCTAAGAGAAGTAAGAATATATTGAATAAAACTTTTCCATGTTTGTTGTTATCTGAACTCGGTCAGCGCTTCATAGAACTTCTTCCTGCTGAAATGCGTCACAGATCAAATGTATACTTGCAGAATGCTTCAATTTAATACATTTCAAGAAGCATTATCTTCATTCCCATCATCAGTCTGCAGACTGTGAAGGGTTAAAATGTGAAGAAAGGTACATTCTTCAGGCAGTTAGAAGCTGGGATTTTACATTCCTTTAAGCTGCAGTCAGTCACTTTGAGCAAAAATGCTAAAAAGTTATTTTTATAAAACTTTGTGTATTTCTTTCATCCCGTTTATTGGCCTATGGAAAGAGGCTGGGACACGGGCAGACAGGGATATGAGGTATTCCCCACTGTGGGACCAATAAAGGAATATCTTATCTTATCTTATCTTATAACACATGCGCAGCGTAACTGCAGCTGTGGTCGTGCATTGTTATTGGCTTGATTTCGGCGCGGGCGGATTTTACTGCACGTGCCAAAGATACGACACGCTGATCACACGTGAGCCAGACTCCTTCCCTCTCAAACTTCTCAGTTGGAAGAGACACTGATGAAGTGCAGAGAACGGCTGTGATTCTGTTGAAGGATATGCGGCGTGGACACAATAAAAGTACAGGTAGAAGATCCACCAATGTCATTTTGCTCTGCTGTGTGGGAGCATTACAGATTTGGTGTTACGTCACTGACGGGAAAAAAGTGGTGGATAAAACGTCAACTGTGTGTAAGCACCGTGCGAAACACATGAATTATGCTAGCGGCAATACTTCCAATATGATGAATCATTTACGGCGACATCACTTCGGTGTGTCCGTTGCTAGCACAAGGAGGAGAGAGTCGAGGAGGAAAGAGCAACTCCTTCTCCCAGCAGCATTTAAACAGCCTCTACATGCAGACTCAGACAGAGCAAAACACACAACTAAAGCAGTCGTGGAAGACGCTGGATTTCAGCACATGATCCGGGTACTTGAGCCGTACTGTAATAAGCCCTCTCGCAGACACATAAGCTACACAGTAATTCCCGAACTGTTTGAACAGACACGACGAGGAGCTGTGAAAGAACCGTCCAACACAGACCATGTAGCTCTGACTGCAGACAGATGGACATCCAGGACTGCTGAGAATTACTTAACTGTGACCGCCCACCTCATCACTTCAGAAAGGGAGACAAAAAAGATGATGGACTTGTTGATGGCCTGAGCCTATAATTTGTTTTTTATTTATTAATTATTTTTAAATTACACAGTGGCACTTGTTCCTTATGTTAGCCTAGTCCACTGTTGTTCAGGCAGACAGTTGACTTATTTTGGCAAATTAATGAAAAGCTGTTCAGATTGAAATTGGAAATTGGAAACTCTTTGCTGTACCACAAATACATTTACCGCTGTACCGAACCGAAAACCGTGACCTCAAACCCCGATATGAAGCAAACCGTCCACGCCAAGTGTTTACACATATTTAATGTAAATATTTTTCTCATAGTGTCTCTCTGAATATACCTGTATTCACACTCTGTCTGAAGCGCTACGTTTTAGTGCCTGTTTCTTTAAGACTCCCTTCTGAAAAGCCCAGCCTGCTCTGATTTTGTGAGAAAAATCCAGAGCCCCTTTGCAAAGGCAGCTCCCAAGCTGTGGGTGATATATTCTAATGATCCTGCATGTGACATAGGAAGGGGAGTCAGATCTGATTGGCTTGTTGAATCACATCCTTTCTGATCCAGACTGGGCTGTCTTATTTCACAGTTTGTGGTCTGGTTGGCACTGCAGATACTCAAATGTGTGTGCACAAGCAATGAAGAAGTGACTTTTTCATTTCCTCTTCAATAAATGATGTGGCATATTCTGGTTCAGAATACAATGACCATATGTTTCATATATAATGTTTATATAAATTTTGTGCATTAAAATAAAAGCTTAAATTTAAAAAAGCTATAATAACTTACAGTTGCATAACATGCATGTTGGGAATTTTGTATTAAATTTGAGCTTAACTCAGGTGATCTTAACTCACTATTTACAGACTCACATAAAAATGTCTTATGTTGCACACATTACATTGACATTTCTGGCAACATACATGTGCTGAGAGAGTTATGTTTCTTCCATCACTGAATATTGAAGTTAGTATTTAGCAGAACAGTGTTACATGTACTGATTTCTGCTGTACTCACCCAGCTCAGTAGATACCTCTCTTTGGGCTGCTCTTTGTTTTTGATTAAAAAGTATTTCTTCCGGATCCTCCAGCCTGAAAAACAAACAGTGTGTCATTTTATCTGTAACTCAGCCAATGTGAATTAAACATCATTATTACATTTATATAAATGCATTGTGTCATTTTAAAGCAACACTGTCTGTTTTGAAAAAAAAAAAAAGAGAAACACAGTGTTCCTCAGTAAAATGCATCACTGCTATACTCAACATGTTCATGGATTTTGCAGCTACAGCCTTACTTGGTCTGGCATGACCAGCAGATTATGGTAGCTAACTGTAAGTCTCTTGTCCATTGTGCTGCTGTTACAGTTGCATTTTAGCTAAAACCAGTAACTGCTTTAAACTTTAAATTATTCTTTGCTTTATTTTAATTTTAAGTTTTCCAGGTCTATCTTGTTGGCACAAGGATGATAAATGATGACAGCAGCCGGATGAAAGTCTGACACAGTAGATGCCTGTTTCACAACAACACTTTGTCTTAGCTTATTTTAAATGTGGTTGCCAATCACTTAGAATGATCCATCTATTATCTGTAACCGCTTATCCTATTCAGGGTCGCTGGGGCGGGGGCTGGAGCCAATCCCACCCTGGACACCCTGGACAGGTTGCCAGACTGTCACAGAGCTGACACATAGGCCCTGTTCAGACCTGGCATTAACATGGTATTAACATGTGTCCCCAGTGATCAGATCAGAAGTGGACAGCTTTAAGTGTAGGTGTGAACGCACTCAGGACGCATTAAGATTGGATCTTTCAGACCACATTCAGAGGTGGTCTGGGCCACATATGGACACATTCTTTTAGCAGTGTGTACATGAATGGCCTGGGCCACATTAATCACCACCTAGCAACTGACGTCACGCTGGGATCCATTGGGTCTCACTGTGCTCCTCATGTGAATAGACAGGCAGACGTGAGTGCTTGTCTGTATTCTGTCGGTGCAGCTGTAGTTTCTTCAAATATATCTTATCTAAAGGCTACTTAATCAGACTAGCCACATGAAGTGCATTATTATCATACTGTCAGTGTCTGTGTTTTGTTACAGTGCTTTGCACAGAGCTAACACTGCCAGCTCTCTTCCCCTAGGGACCACTTTAGGGACTTTAGGAAAACGTGATGTGCATTTGTTGCTATTCTCTATCTATTCTCTATTCGTGGACCAAACGATTAATCTAGAAAATAATTGGCAGATTAATCGATAAAATATATGTTTTTTTTGAAGCCTTATTAATAAGCATATGAAAATGGCGAAGTCAGCATCAGCATGTTATGCTAGTGGTTAGCATTAGCACTGCATACAGTTTTCATGTTAAAAAGTTTTCAGTCAGGTTCAGAGACCTACCGTTGTCTTTGAGAGGCTCCAGGACCTCCCATTTCAGATCTGACCTGAAGAACATGGAGACCTGCTGCAGGGCGATCTCTGACAGACAGACAGACAGACAGACAGACAGACAGACAGACAGACAGACAACACTTAAATTAGCCTAAAAAGCAAGACAATAATGTATTTCCTTTTTGGAAACTGTCAAAACTGAGTGTGGACCGTGTACGATCAGTATGTGAATTTGTGGCTAAACACTAATAGTCATTGGTCACGTCTATGATGTTAAATCCAGTGGAACATGTCCATCAAGTCCGGCAAGGACTGTAGGGGACGCACTTCTCTACTCAACTGGCTGTTTAAGCAGTGACATACCCGATCGTTGAATGCATCCGATTGGTCCCTGGATTTCTGCCTGCCGTTTCAAACAGGAAATAACATGGTGGCCTGCTCATAAATTTTCTGTTATTCCGTCTATCCACCAAAATCTAAAAGGGAGCAATCGGCTTTGCCACTGCTGAATCTCATTTCATTTTAGAATTAAATCACCTAGTTTCACGGCTTAGTCCAAGTTTTGTGAGCCAGACCTGTCATGCTGGACGGGCTCATTTGCTTAAAGTTGAGATTTTTCAATTTCATGCAAATACAGACCCTGTCCAACTTGCCAAAACCCTCCCACAATGCACTGGGCCACTGCTCATCCAGCTTTCCATAGGAAATTAGTGGAAAGAGTTGAGACGCCTTCCGTCACTGGTGGAAATGCACCAATAGAGGAACACTTTTGCCAGTGAGTAGAAGTGCTGACACAACACCTTGAAAACATAAACAAAGGACTGTTCCTGCCTTTCTGAAAAAGTAAATGCCAATGAGGAAACTCCAATGCTCGCACGACCAGTCGTGTAACTTCATCACTCGGTGACTCTGTGACAGATTTTTTGCGTTTGTATGGCTGATCCTCTGCAGCAGCAGCCAAAAAGAGAGATAAGAGTGATTTCAAACAATGAGTGGTCATGTTTCACTTTGCCTATTGATGTCCATGTAAACCCGCCAAAATCTTTTAACATAATACCACATACAATCAATGATTATGACTATACATGTTCATAAACATTCAGCTTTTATGGTCCAAATGTTTACAACACTGTCTCTTTTGAAACCACCAGTAGGGGACACCAAAGTCAGAACTTACAAATACAATACATATTCACTATTACTATATTTTTTATTGTTTCATTTATTATTGATTTATGTATGATATTATTATTAATTTAAATAATCTATTTGTCAGTCTATAAAGACCGAATCTAAGAAACAATATGTGCTTAAAACATTGTGTTAGTTAGTAGTTTTACACATGTATCATAAGTTTTGTAAGTAAAATCTGCAATGAAATGAAATGCAATGACAATATTCAGGTAAATACAGTTGGGTGAAAGGTAGAATATTACAGCCGTAGTGAAAAGAATCAGTCAGTGGAGACGAGGGGACACACCTGTGTAGTTGGCAGAGTAGTTGTTGGGGTCCAGGAACTTCTTGACTGTCAGGGAGCTGGAAAGCAGGGGATGCTGGGTAATTGAGTCCAGAAAGGCCTGCAGTCCTCTCTGCCTCTCTGCTATAAACTCCCTGTCCATGTTTCCAATTAGCTTCTTAGGAGGAAGAGGGAGACTGATGCCACAAATCTGGAGACAGAGAGAGAAAGAGGGAGATGTCATGCATGTTCACAGTTTAATGTATTTTCCTTTATCCACTGTCTGTATGTTTCAGCGACGTATTTACAAAGAGAAAAACAGCAGGTTTCCGACAGTTCTGCTGCATGTTGACTGAAGATCGGGGGCTGGCGGGAGGTCGGGGTCAGTGGGAGACCCCAGAAGGAAATGAGCAGGCGAAACCTCAGCAGAAAAACTGCTAACTTCCTGTTATCCAGGAATGATTTGACCCGAGCATAAGACGAGTCGTGACCAGGGCTGTGCCTGAAATCACTCACTGCTCACTGTATAGAGGACTATACCGTGAGTTTGCCATTTTGTAGTGCTGTCTGAATGTATAGTGAGAAATACTGTACCCTACATAAAGGACTCAAACTATCACACTATCATTGTGAAAAGTAGTAAACAACGATGGCAAAGAGCGTATACTGCCGAGGAATGAAATCAATTATTCGTTCCAATGCAACATCAGTGCCCGGCAGCAGAACTACAGTACACTACGCCATTTTGGACTGAAACCAACTACAGGATACCAGCACAATGTCTGCCTAAAAAGTGCCGTACGAAAGTAAAACAAAATTATTGATACTCTATTGTCATATTGTAGAGAAATGGCCTATGTTGAACAATAAGATATTGTAAATATAATAAGTGTTTTCAGTCAAAAAAAAAAACACCTTAGTTTTGTCTAGCACTATATACCATCATTGCACTGATGAAAAAAATGACAGATGCATGAGAGGAGAGAGCAGAGTGATTGAGACAAATCATGACTTTTAGACCACAAAGTACTTGTATTTATTGATTTGGGAAAATAGGCTTATTGACATTCACAACAGCCATTCGTACCTTTCACAATAAAAGCCCTAGACAGCTGCATCACTGCTTACCAAGGGGAACTTAAATTCACTCAGAGCATTTCACTAAGAGACAACTCAACAAAATAGCAGCTTACATATGAATTTATCACACACAAAACTATAATTTATTATGGATGGTCTACCAGCCGGCATTGATCTGGCATGTTTTGATAGTGCAACAGCAATGATGTAATTAACACTTCCAAGAAAATGACCTGAGTACATTGGGCCAAACCTAATGTCAACACTCGGACTCACAGACTTTGAGGCACGTTCCCACAAAGTTCATGAGGGTTTAGGACTGTCCCACTGTCAAGTCATCAAGTCCTTCGGGGCTCTAACAGACAATTTATGTCTGTATTTCTGCAGATTGTGTCTGAGGGAATTACCCACAGTTCATAGCGTTGTGACGTTAAACACAGGGTTACCAGTTACCAGGGGAATCCCTGAGGTGTAAAAAAAAAAAAAAAGAAAGGGTAAACAAAGAGGATAACACATGAGTGTTCATTCAGCCAGAAACATTAACATTAAGGATTTGAGATGGTCCATAAAAAAACAAATGAAATCAGAGTAATTCAAGCAGTAGACTATGTTACACACCTGGTTTATTCATCAACCTGAATGTTTGACAAAAACAAGTAAATAGATTTTTTGACAGGAACCTATCGTCTTGTAAGGCAAGAGCCTGGAAGACTTTCAAATAAGCTTAAAAACCCACAAATAGCATTATCATGGTAACGTTATGTTGCTGCAAAGTGCTGTCCCATTCATATTTATACCATTTCAAGCCCAGGCAGTGATGTCAGTCAAGTCCCTGAGGGTTCAGGGTTTAAGGCTTCATCTGGGACACTGGGATTGGGCCTTAGTGTCTGAAAGTGTTTTTTCATTTTGCTGACATTTGGTGCCTTCAAATGAAACTCGTGAGCTCGTGTTTACAACATGGGAAGTCCTTTACACAATATGCTTGGAAGTTGTTTACAAAGCAACAGCAATATTAACTTTACTGGCTGAGTCTAGAAGCCACAGAGGCTGATAACTGAGCAAGCTAGCAAGTACGTAACATAACGAAGGAAATACAAAGGCATAATGACAGAGGAGAAAGATGAGGTCATTGAGATTATCAACATTTCTCTCAGACATATTATAAAATTACAAAAAAAAAAACACTATACGACTTTAACTAAAATAAATTAACTTATTGTGTACTGAAAAATGAACTTACATGGCCTCGACCATTTCTGACAACGTCAGCAAACACGTCACAACTCGTGAACTCTGAGCTTTCAGAAACTTTCTACTTATGAGTTGTGAAAACTACAAGAGGGGGGCGTTCATGGACTCTTCTCATGAACACGGTAAACATGACCCCATTTGGAGGAACCAATTAACCCCAAAGGCAGATCCGCTTCAGTCTGGTACAATGCAGTTCCATTGATTATAGATTTGCTCAAGATCAATATGACACTGTGAAACTGGGAAAATCATGACCTGAACTGATTGTAATGACACGTTTGAATCAAATTAAAAAAACACTGAGATTGAATATGTCAAAGGCCTTTTTAGCATATGGCCCTTTGAACTAAAGCACTCTGCAGAAGTGTCCTATCACACTGAACTGAAATATTTTAGATACCAGCTCTCTTTTGCTTGAAACAAGCAAATTTGGCAGCCAGCGCTGTGAGTGATTATTCACTTGATATGATGTTTTAAAACAAGTCAGGATGTCTTGCCACCACAAGTATTAAAACAACAGAAAATGACTTCGAATGAGATTAATGCTGTTCTTGTTTCTAGATAACAAAACTTCAGAACAGGCAATACCTGTTAAAGCAATCAATCAGCAACACAGTCCTCAAGTGAGTGTGTTAATCATTGAGAAACTGTGACAACTCACTGCAGCGCTGACTAAAACTAAGATTTCATCAGAATCAGAAACAGGTACTGTCAAGTAGGTTTGCACATACAAGGACTTTGTCTTATTGTTCTGGTGTATAACGAGAAAATACAGCACAAAAGTCAAGAGACAATAAAAAACGAAAAAATGACAACGGAAAATAAAATTTAACGTAATAATAATGTGTCAATGTGTCGACGCAAATTCATTTTAACGCCACAAATTTCTTAAACACATTAACACAACTTGTGATTGATTATATGAAACTAAAACACCAGAGGAATCCATTGGTACCAATCATGTCATACTAGCTTGTCAGGAAGCAGGTTAAATAATCCTCCAAACTTGTGCTAGATTTTTGAGAGGAAATACTGGTATGGCCATTTTCAAAGGGGTCCCTTGACCTCTGACCTCATGATATGTGAATGAAAATGGGTTCTATACGAACCCATGAGTAAATGTCGACCGATTAATCAGGAAGATTTTTTGGCATTTTTTCATAATCGGTATGAGTTGATGAGCTTATTAAGCCGATTAGCAAGCAGGCACATCTGCCAGCAGCCCAGCGTTGTTGCTGTACAACATGTGTGACCCATGAGTCTCCCCTTTACAGACACTAAATACTAAATGCAGTACCTGTGAGGGTTTCTGGGCAACATTTGTCATTGTTTTGTGCTGATAATTGATTTACAATAATAAATATATACATACATTTGCATGACAGATCTCCCTTTAAGGTACATTTTGAACAGATAAAAAATGTGCAATAAATGTATGATTAATCACAATAATATTTAATCAATTGACAGCCCAAGAAAAAAATAGAAGAAATACGCACAAATATCTGTTTAAAGTTAAAGAGCTCTGCAGTTTTGTGGCGTAACGTTTTGTGCAGGGGATGTGCAAAAGTTAACAGTATTAACTATATGTATGATATGTATATATAAGTACGTGACGTGTGGTCATGGAATCCCTAGAGCCACGCTGCAAGCACGGCGAAAAATTCAGCACAACGTGAGCTGAAGCTCATCAGTAGTGGGCACGCCGCAGCTTAATGAACAGATTCTAGCTGACAGGTTCGGGGTGCTGCAGTACTTTGAGACTGTGAGACTGAAATGTACAACCTGAAAATCGATTTCAAAAGGAACAGCTAATCAGCACAAACTGCCCTCTCACAACACCAGCAGAGGCTTGTGGGAAATCAATGACACAACAGCGAAGCCTTGAGCATGTCGTAACGAAACGCACTGAGCGTTCCCAAACAGGAAGGAGATTGGCTAAGACCAAGTGTGTGTGTGTGTGTGTGTGTGTGTGTGTGTGTGTGTGGCGATGGGTGTTTGTGTGTGTCAATATGGACTCATAGACTGATATTTGAAGTTACCAGGCTGCTGTTTGTTGTGCTGTGGCTAATTATCGATTCACTTATACTCTACTGCCGCATATTTTGAATCAGTGAGCCCCTGTTGTGGTATTCACAATGTTCTAAGCGCTCTGACTTAATTGATCTTTTTAAAAATATCCGATCCCATGGACACTAGAAGTTACATGTGTCATCTGTGTCAAAACCACCTCTCTGTGCTGTGCCAGACACTGAAAGGTGGCTGTGAACAGTTAGTTTCTGTAAGATCAGTATGAGCTGATGTGTGACTGAAAGGTGTGAAACTCACCATCAGGCTGCTGTTGAGAACATCAAAATCACTGTAGCGCCGAATCACCTGCAACACAAACACACATACACAGATCAATTACTGACAAAACGGCTGTGATTGGTCAATTCATCCTGAGCTAATGATCTGGGGTCCCATTTACAAAACAGTGCATAGGAGCCACACTAAATGTTGGTGTAATCAAATGAGTAAATGTATGTAAATATTCTAATTTATAAAACCATACATACACACGATATCCTTTTATAAATCCCAAATCAACTTGAAATTGTCTGCATTCGGATCAGCCCCATAGCCCGCCTTGGACATGCGCACATTCATCCATAAATTGTCAACGCAAAGCACCTCACGAGTGTGAATCACGGGAACGACCGAGAGGAAGACTAAGAAAAGGAGTTTTTCTGACACAGAAATCGTACCATTGATGTAGTCCTCGCAGTGACGAGTGTCACCGCAGTGTTTACATATTTACAGCAATCAGGCCGATCGCTTCACAACTTTCCAAAATGATCGCGACAATCAGCAATATCCTCCATCTGGATATCGTTTGAAAATGGTTTCAAAGTTGAACACAATGTATTTATTAATCCAAGTTATTTTGTTGGTGAACTCAGCCTGCATTAGGACTGATAATGATAATGAGGGTAGGGATGGAACGATTGTGTGACAGCTGTCACTGGTGTTATTTCCACACTTTGCTAAATTACACAATCCATACTGTATGTACAGAGGGTGATGATGTGCTGGCTGGAGGTGACTGGAAGAAGCAGAGAGTATGAGAGTGTATGGACAGTCTGATAGTTGCATCTGATAGCTGTATTCAGTTTGTCTATGTATACTCTATCTGTCTCTATCAAATAAACCATACATAAATAAAATCCTTTTCACTGTAGCAATTTTACACACAAACTTTATGAAAACTAATGTTCGATTTGGGAATACAGTTGCAAGAAAAAGTATGTGAACGCTTTGGGATTACTTGGATTTCTGCATAAATTGGTCATAAAATGTGCTCTGATCTTCATCTAAGTCACAACAATAGACAAACACAGTCTGCTTAAACTAATACTGCACAAAAATTATATGTTTTCATGTTTTTACTGAACACAACATGTGGGTGGAAAAAGTATGTGAGCCCCGAGGCTAATGACTTCTCCAAGAGCTACTTGGAGCCAGGAATCGGTCAACCTGGAGTCCAATCACTGTGATGAGATTGGAGGTGTTGGTTAAAGCTGCCCTGTCCTATAAAAAACACACACCAGTTTGGCGTTAGCTGCTCTGACGAAGCATTGCCTGATGTGAACCATGCCTCGCACAAAAGAGCTCTCAGAAGACCTACGATCAATAATTGTTGACTTATTTAAAGCTGGAAAGGTTTACAAAAGTCTCTCTGAAAGCCTTGATGTTCATGCGTCCACAGTAAGACAGATTGTCTACAAATGGAGAAAGTTCAGCACTGTTGCTACTCTCCCTCAGCGTGGAGATAATGTAAAGATGATCACTAGAGCAGAATGCTCAATGAGGTGAAGACGAATCCTAGAGGGTCAGCTAAAGACTTCCAGAAATCTCTGGCACTTGCTAACATTTTAGCTGACAGATCTACAATAAGTAAAACATCAAAGATGAATGATGTTCATGGGAGGACACCAAGGAGGAAGCTACTGCTGTCTAAAAAAATCATTGCTGCATGTTTGAAGTTTGCCAAAGAGCACTTGGATGTTCCACAGCACTACTAGCGAAATGCTCTGTGGACAGATGAAAAACTGGGCTGTTTGGAGGGAACACACAACGCTATGTGTGGAGAAAAAAGGATCAGCACACCAACATCAAAACTGACCTCCTGACCTTACAGGTTGTGTTCAATAAAAACATATTTTTTTGTGCGGTATTAGTTTAAGCAGACTGTTTGTCTATTGTTGTGACTTAGATGAAGATCAGAGCACATTTTATGATCAATTTATGCAGAAATCCAAGTAATCCCAAAGGGTTCACATACTTTTTCTTGCAACTGTATCTGCACAGCAGAAGAGGATGAACTCGGAAAAAAAGTTTAGAAATGTGCGTTTGGTGGATTATTTCTCTGTTGTTACAAAGCTCATTGTCATTGTATTTTATATGGTTGGAAAGCCTGTTTATTTACCTTCACAATGATGTTCAGCTTGTAAGAATCCTGCATTTGTGGGATGAGCAGCACAGCTGATTATGTGGATAGCGCCCCACTGACACTGACAAGATTTTCTGCCAGTGCTAAACAGTGTATTCTCCTGTTAGAACTGACTCTTGTTTTGAGCTCCAGGTAATGCACCACCATCAGGCACCACAAGACCAGACCACAGGACCACAAAGTGATCCGGTTCATTGTGAAAAGTCAGCTTTATCAAAACCAACATGGCTCAGTTCAAATCAGTGCTGCCAATCAGGCACCCGATTGGAGTTCATGTTTATTATTAAAACTAGCGACGCTCTGTTCTGCCGTTCTTTAGTGCCACTTGATGTAAAGTTGTGTTTCTACAGCCGATGATGATGATTTCAGCAGCTACGTTGGTCCCCAGCTGACCACAAGTGTCAGTAGTCCAACCCTCCTCTTCTAAGCTCCGGGGTGGAGGGAACATGATGGTGAGACAGCACTGGTGAGATATTGACGGGAATTTGAGATTTGAGATGGCTTATATATTATATTTTACATCTGAAAGATGCTTAAGGACTATTTATGAGTCATTAGCACAAATATCACAGCTGGTGTGAATGTTTATGATAAAGTGGATCTATAGGTATGAAGTGAAAGTGTTAAATGTGTGAGGATCATTATACATATAATGATGCCTCTCTCACATTTAATTTCTAAAATTCACCACCTCACCATTGGCGTCACCAGTTTCCCCTGCCTCCACAATGTGTACAAGCATGAGTCAAATTTTCCCGAAATGTATGCACACTCTCTTCATCGGTCTGGATTTCTGCCAAACAAAGTGATTGGTTGGTATTTGACAGTCGTCACGCTCTCTCCCCAGTGAATTCTCATTGGTCGCCTACCCGTCACCTGAGGTTGCGATGGGTGCATTTACCTGCCAGCTATTCTCTGAAGACACGCCCCTCTGCACTCTGATGATGTATTCCTGAGAGACAAGAGAGAACACAGACATCAAATCACTTTATCTGCTGCTTTTAAAAGAAAGCAAATGTACAAGGACAAATACAAATGGTTGAAACAATGAGACAACACTGGGAGGGGGGGGGGGGTATACTAGGATAGAAGTGAAAAAGGGTGGAATTATCCTTTAAGGTTTAAACAACTGTGTGTGTTGTCTGACAGCTGTGAGCATGTCAAAATACTGTAAGAAAAATCTGTATAGTTATGAAAACAGAGGTAATTTAGAGGGAAAAAAAACGTTTTTAATGATGTAATTTTAGGATTGCATTTTTGTTATGTATTAGCATGTCTTAATGAAAATATATATATTCCATATTTCTTATATTCTCATTTTATTATTTTATTATTTTAGTACTTACATTTCTTTACATATAGTGTTTATATTGTAGCATTATGTGAAAAATGTACATGTTAATGTACATACCCCTTTATTTCTATTTTCTTATATTTCTTATACAAGAGCAACTGTAATACCCAAGTCATAATTACATGTATTACAAGTATTAACGCTTCTGTAAGCAACAATTTTTTGGCATCACTGGGCAAAAACTCCATAATAACCTTTCAGCATGTTGTAATTCAAGCAGACTTCTGCACCTCCTCATGACTCCGTTTTCAGGCTTTAACAAATCTAGCCCCTGACGGGAGACTTTGGCCAATCAGAGGTCATTTCAGAAAAAGAAAGAAAGAAATGGCTGCCAGGTCACAAAATTTCTCATTTTACAGCTAAACAGTAACTACAAGATGTTTCTGAAAACATGTGAGAAAAGAAATAGTCATTACAGTAACAGAATATTGATTCATATTTGCTCAACGCTGCCTAGTTTGAGTTCGCTAGTGATTGACAGCTGCTCAGAGATGGTAAGGCTCCAGCTCAGCTCTGATTGGTTGTTTTCCTCTGGTCTGTGAAATCTTGCAGATGCCATTAGGAGCACTGGAGGACACAGAGGAACTTTTTTTTTTCCCAGGTGACCCGTTTTATGTACTACTGTCAGGATATAGTGACCGTTTTTATAAAAAATACTTTTAAAAGTCATATTTGCTCTTCAGCTTTAAGTCATAATATTACACTAAATAACACTAAATTACATGCAAAGCCACAATTTCAAGGGGAAAAGTTGCAAAACTAAGTTAATGATTTTATTTTAAAAAATATCATCAGTCATTAAAAGATAAAGAGATAAAGAGAAATAAAAATTAAGTTGTAACATTACAAATACTAAGATAAAGTCAGGATTTTATGAGAAATAAAATCGTAAAGTCATAGCCAGAGAAAAGGCCTAACTCAAACAGGTTCATATTTCCGGTGTGTGATTTCAGTTTCATTTCCTAATAAGTGCTTTGGATACGCTGCTCAGTGGAGGAGCTGTCTGATCATGTCACCATGTTCACAGATCTCTGCAGTGAAGCTGCTGAGTAAAACGTTTTCACAACCGACTAGAAAAATGGACAAAATTACGAAAACAACAACCATGGTGTAAATATGGAGTTTCCCTTTCCTGTAATCCTCTCAGTCCACTCAGTCTAATTCCTGCTGGCAGACTTTGGTTTCTGCTGTAATCTCACATTCACTCTTTCATTCATTCATGTGAGCCGAGCAGCTTCATTAACAGCCCAGATGTAAATAGCTGAAGTCCTGACATCACTTCCTGTCTAGCTGCTATAACTCAATACAACCTCTGAATGAGGATTAAACAATTAAATAAATACCATGAAGTGTTTCCACAGCAGCAGGATTATACTCCAACACCAGCCTCTCTTCTGATGTCATCTTCACACTTTTTAACTGTAATCTTTAAAAAGAGTCTTCATCACTTTTCAGTCCGTTCTGTCTTTTTATAGTGTTTTTATCTTTATCTTTTTATCGCCGCTCGTCTGCGTCTGTCCACGTGGTGACCTTTATTGTTGGGCTTAAAAAAAATATTAAACGATAAGGACGCAGTGATACACTCATCAGTATCAGCATCAGTACTGACTTTTTCGAGTGGATCGAGTGATCCACATCAAACCTGCTGTAGGCCGAATATTTTTGGCATCACTGGAAAAAAATTTAATAATAACCTTTCAATATATTGTAATTCAAGTGTTCTGAGAGAAAACGAGACTTCATTTCAGAGAGAGAGAGAGAGCATTCCTATTGGCTGTTCATTCAACAGAGGCAGCTGTCAATCATTCGCAAACTCCAATCAAACGGTCAAACTAGGCTGCGCTGATCAAATATGAATCAATATTCTGTTACTGTAATGACTATTTCTCACCTCACATGTTCTCAGAAACATCTTGTAGTTACTGTTTAGCTGTAAAATGAGAAAGTTTGCTCCACCTGGTGGGTGGTGCTTGGTATTTCCTCTACTGATCTCAACATCAAAGTTCAAGAGTGATTGGCCGTGGGGACTCCAGCTGGGCTCTGATTGGTTGTTTTCCTCTGGTCTGTGAAATCTTGCAGATGCCATTAGGAGCAACGGAGGCCACAGTATTTTAGCACTTTTGCACACAAGCTACTATGACAGGGTTTATTCTAGCTTTAAAACTTAGCCTGATACAACCTAAAAAACACAAGTTGTGTTAATGAATTAGTGGTGTTAAAATTAATTTGCATTAACATGTTATCATCACGTTAAATTTGACATCCCTCATTTTTTCATACATTCCATTGTTAATAGTTTTAATTTGTGTCTTTATGTTAGCACTGTATTTTTTCGTTATACACCAGAACACCAAGACAAAGTCCTTGTATGTGCAAACCTACTTAACAGTACCTGTTTCTGATTCTGATGAAATCTTAGTTTTAGTCAGCGCTGCAGTGAGTTGTCACAGTTTCTCAATGATTAACACACTCACTTGAGGACTGTGTTGCTGATTGATTGCTTTAACAGGTATTGCCTGTTCTGAAGTTTTGCTATCTAGAAACAAGAACAGCATTAATCTCATTTGAAGTCATTTTCTGTTGTTTTAATTCTTGTGGTGGCAAGACATCCTGACTTGTTTTAAAACATCATATCAAGTGAATAATCACACACAGCGCTGGCTGCCAAATTTGCTTGTTTCAAGCAAAAGAGAGCTGGTATCTAAAATATTTCAGTTCAGTGTGATAAGACACTTCTGCAGTGTGCTTTAGTATAAAGGGCCGTATGCTAAAAAGGCCCTTCAACGTTTTCCATTTCCCATTTTCATTCACATATCTTGAGGTCAGAGGTCAAGGGACCCCTTTGAAAATGGCCGTGACAGTTTATCTTTGCCAAAATTTAGCATGTTTGAGGTGCTATTTAGCCTCCTTCATGACAAACTAGTGTGACACGGTTGGTATCAACAGATTCCTCTGGTTTTCTAGTTTCATATGATGCCAGCATCTTCACTCTAGTTTTAAAAGCTGCTACAAACTAAAAATCGCAAGTTGTGTTAATGCATTAAAGAAATTAGTGGCGTTAAAACAATTGTAGCACTTTATTACCATGTTAACATTAGCCCTAATTATGCTTAATTAATTTCATTGTAAATGAGTAGAAACACATGCAGAGCTGACACCGCCTCCATTAGACTCTATTTCCTTGGTCAGTGACTTGTAGTTGGAGACTAGCAGGAATGACTCGTGTTATAGCATGTAGAGGCCCATCCTCACAGTGCCGGAGTCATTTTGAAGCTGCTTATGTTGAGAAATTCTGGAAAGTCATCTGACAGATTTGTTTTTTCAGGGTGGCCTGATAAAAGTAAACAAGTTACTACTACTATAATTACTACCAATATGGGGAAATGCAAAAATATTTAAATCTAATAATTATATCAGTATTAGTCTCTCTATGAACTTACGGCTCTGTTTTACAATAGCAACAAAAACACCAGCAATGGTTTGATGCCTGACATTAGCATGCTAAGCTAACTGGCTAACTCAGCTGATCCCAGACGGGCTGTCAACAACAAACCAATCGTACATGCGTCCATTGTCGGACGGACGACACATGATGTCCTTCTTTATTATACCTGTAATATGACCTGGTCACTGACAGTCACATTGTTTAAACGTCGTTTCTTACTGCTCACACGGGTTCAAAGTACACATTTCAGTGCAGAGTAACGTCGAACATGGGCTCGTCCCGACACCGTTGAGTTCTAATGTTGGCGGAAGACGACACGCCAAACTCCGGTAGAAAACCCCACTATTTAATGTTTCCGTGGATTTCAGCAAACGCGTATTATTTGTTACAGCATTTTTTTATACGTATTCATGCAGATCCACTCTCTCTCTCTTTGATTCGGCATAGATAGCATACAGAAAGCAACACACGTTTGAATGAAACAAACATACGTAAACTCAACATACGACTACTAATACAATGTTAGTTGAAAGCTGTCACAACAAACAACGCGTTACTGTATATTACAAGTATTTATGTATTATATTACAAGTATAGTATGGAGGGGATGTAATGTTATGCCGAACGGTACAACAGACCATCACAGATTCAAAATGACTAGACTATTTGTTTTAGATAGCGTATTCAGTTGTCAGTGTGAAGGGGAATCAATAAAACGCAAAACTTTTAAATGGAATTTTGCTTTCATGACATTCTCGTAATTAGATCAGCAGCTCTCGGGGCTTTACGGGCATAGTTTTGGCTCCTGGCCCTTCGATCAGTCATTGTCAATACTCCAGTCCAAATCCCTTTATATCAGCAGTTTGTTCTGTGCAAAAGAGCTCTCGGGAAATTGCTTAATCAGTGACAGCACTACACATCCAGGGTCAGCTGCCTGCCTGTCCGATAATAGAGTTACGGTGCAACTCTGATGCTTCAGTCGAGACTGTCAGCTGACTCAAGGGGCGATAATAATGTTTTTACTTCACTATGTTTTCTTTGGTAGTAAGAGGTGGTTTGTTGTTAATGTAACAATTCACGGGGAAGTAGACGAAATAAAGCGTCTACGTCTGTGTCCGATAATGGAACTGGTGACGCAGCATTAACCCAAACGCCCCCTTCAAAACTCGTTGTATTTGAAAAGCACCAGCAGCGAGGCGTCTAGCTGCCTGCAGTGAGTCATACGGGGTTTTACCGTTAAGCTCACAAGCTGTTTGCAGTTAAGTGCCGTCTATTATTTCCAGTAAACACTCACCGTGTGGGACTGCAGGTTCTGGCTGGCTTCGATCACCGCCGTCAGAGGCACGGTGTCGTCCAGCAGCAGCCTGCCGGGGTTCGGCTTCTCCATGAAAGACATCCCCGGAGGATTAACGGTGAAGGTCTGGTCTGAGCGAACGACTGTCTCTGACTGAAACCGCCAGAAAGACTGAGGCGGAGCCGGCGGATCCCCGCTGAACTGAGCAGGAACACCTACCAGCAGCCCGATGGACGCGAACTAGCTGCTAGCTTAGCTTTACGGTAACCAGGATGCGCTGCTCCGATCAGCATCACGGTGCGCCAGAGCCCCCTGCTGGTCCGGAGGAGGAACTGTTAAATCACATGAGTTCAAAACAGGGATATCAGTCGATTGAAAGATTTAATCGAGATGGTTTCCCATAGTTAATCGCATATTAATTGCACATTTTTTATCTCTTCAAAATGTACCATAAAAAATAATCTGTCAAATATTTAATGCACTTATCAACACGGTAGTAGGCAAATATGCTGCTTTATGCAGATGTATGTCTATACTGTATTTATTATTGGAAATCAAGTAACAACACAAAACAACGACAAATATTGTCCAGAAACCCTCACAGGTTCTGCATTTAGCATAAAAAATATACTCAAATCATAACACGGCAAACTGCAGCCCAACAGGTAACAACAGCTGTCAGTGTGTCAGTGTGCTGACTTGACTATGACTTGATCCAAACTGCATGTGATTATCATAAAGTGGGCATGTCTGTAAAGGAGAGACTGGTGGGTACCCAGAGAACCCATTTACATTCACATATCTGGAGGTCAGAGGTCAGGAGACCCCTTTGAACATGGCCATGACAGTTTTTCCTCACCAAAATTCAGCAAATGTTTGAAGTGTTATTTAGTCTCCTTCATGACAAACTAGTATGACATGCTTTTTCTAGTTTCATATGAAGCCAATATCCTCACTCTAGCTTTAAAAGTGAGCCCGCTACGTGTCAGCCTGTCATTAACAACATAGATGTTAAGTAAAAATTGCATGTTGCATTAATGCGTTAAAGAAATTAGCATCATTAAGTATAACTTGCGGTAACGCATTATTGTGTTTACTTTGACAGCCCTATTATAAAGGCTGAGAGCACACAGGTAGACAGGTAGGAGGGTAAACAGACATGTAGCCCGTTCAGTCGCATTCACTATTGCAAGCTGATCATTTTCATGAGTAAAGCTAGCACTTTTAGCGCTGTCCCCTTCCGTAGAAACGCTCTGTCTCTGAAATGGCCTGATTGGCCAAAGTCCCCCGTCAAGAGCTACATTTTTTTAAAATCTTGAAAACAGAGCCGTGAGGAGTCAGAAACATTCTGCCTACTGCCACTTTAAATGTGTTGGACTCGGCGTGGCCAAACAAGAGTCCATGTACTGATAAACAGCCCTTCAAATAGAAGAAATAAGATGAGATCAAGTCTTCAGTGAAACCACCTGTTGAGGTGATCGGCTGGACTGACCAGCAGACTATTGGATGGCTGGACATCCCTACATACAGCTGTAAATTAAAAACCACACCACAGCAAGGTGGCAGCCTGGGGAAGTGGAGACAATGACATTTATCTGAACACTGCTGAAATAATACGGGACTTGATTTGATAAATTTAAAGATAACTGCTAATTAAAAAAATGATCATTTAGATTTTTTTATTCCACACAAACCAAATATGGAGCAGATCTGACAAACTAAAAATCTAAATAAATCAAGTGACTGACGTGTCCCTCTGGTAGCTGCTTTGTCCAGATGCCCTTATTGTTTCCGGCATTCAGATATATAGTCAGTAAACAACTAAAATTACAGCATAAAGCAAATTCTACTCTGTAGAGAGATGCTGAGCTGTACTGTGTGTGCTACAGCCATTTCCAATCATTTCTCTTCTCTGATCTCATCCCCTCCTCCCTCCTCCCTCCTCCTCCTCCTCCTCAGTCCTTCTTCTGCTGCTCCTCGGGCATCATCACCATCACCTCCCCCTCCATCACCACTTTGTCCTTGACGGAGCACGTCACGGCGATGAAAGCGAACGACATCTTGATCTTGCGGACCTCGGCTTCGGCCAGCACCTCCTCGCCGATGTAGAGGGGCGCCGGGAAGCGGATCTCCTGGTACAGGAAGACGCAGCCACGGCCTGGCATCCTGGTGCCGAGCACGGCCGAGATCAGGCCGTTGATGAGAACACCGTGGACGATGGGCGTCTCGAAGGAGGTGGTGCTGGCGTAGGCCGGGTCCAGGTGGAGGGGGTTGTTGTCGCCCGTCAGCTCAGCAAACAGCTCCACGTCGCGGGAGGTGAACGCTTTGGTGAGGGAGGCTCGCTGGCCGATGTGGAGCAGCCGGCAGGAGGGAGGAGAGAGGCACAGCCGCGGTTTATTAAAGATATTGCTCCACATGAAAGTCATCCTGAAGATTCTCCTCCTCCTTCAGTCCAGCTGCAGCTCCCGACTGTTTCCTGTCAGGGCAAGCAGGAACGGAGACACCTGAAGATGCCAAAAGAGAGAAGGACAGTCTTCATCGTCTCAGAGGGAGATTTGGTTTCACAGCTTGCTTCATACAGAAACATACAAACACAAAACATTGTAGGGATCGGGAAAAAAAGGATTCACGTATGTATTGAAATGTATTTTTTTTTTTTGTTTTTATAATTTTGAGATCAATTTTCTAATGCCAGAATCTATATATTAGCTTCATTCGTGTCAATGCAGAAGTAGAAGGAAGATACTGCTTTTATTGTTGTAGTCTGAGTGACGCGACGTCATCTCCATTCTGTATCCCTCAACCAAAACAAACCACAGTGAGCCAAAGTGACGATGCAGAAAACAGTGTGGATACGACCTGCAAGTGGTAAACACTACACATACAGTAAAGTATGGAAACACTTTGTGTTCCACACACTAGCAGATGATTTTTGGGTTGCTGGGAAAAAATAATAAATAATGCCTGACAGTGACTGATATATTTGACTTCAGGACATCTCTGACCACATACATGCTAAAAATCAAACATTATTACTGTATTAATTTAGGTATTTTACAAATCCCTTGAAGTGTATGATTAGACTATTTCCAAGGTCTAGTGTTAAAAAAGTTAACAGCAATGGCAATAAATCATGATATTGAATCGCAATACTTAAAAAAAAAAAAAAACATATCGAATCGCCACCCAAGTATCGTGATAGCATAGAATAGGGAGATAGGTGTCTCGTCCCAGCTCTAATACATTAAATATACACTTAGTCACACATATTCTCGCTGCTCCCTCATCACACAAATCATTAAGCAGTCAAACTGATCAGGGATCAGATCAACGCTACAACAGCTTTTTTGAGATCATAGATCCACCCAAGACAAACAGCTTGCTTTGTCAAGTCCTTTGCATATACGACAACTTGTTACTGCAAGACAAAGTTCTGGCTGTGTGGTAACAGCTGAGCACCATTCACTAAAACAAGGTCCATAAATAGACTGACAGTTGTCTCTAGAATATGATAAAGTAGGAAAAGTACAGTAAAAATACAATTTTCTCAACTCCATGATTCACATGCAGATACCCGTTTGAAAGGTACGCCTGTAAAATCTAATGGAACCTAATTCAACAGCTCCACCTTAGTGTAGTTTATAAAGTTTATTTGTTATTATTTATCGGGAGAAAGTGATGATTCATTTCCATGATCATTTTTAAGACTATTGGACTGAATTACAGTGAAAGGTTTCATCATATTCTGTCCACCCTCATTTACATACACTACTGAAGTACCCGTTCGGAGTACGTACCCGTCTAGAACTGACGGCTTGTGCCCCAGAAGTGCTGCTCGCAGCGTTATCGAGAATCACGGTATGACTGCTTGGACCCACTAGGTGTGAAGTTGACTCGGTGAACAGTTCTTGAGATTTGTAAAGGACCGTCAGACAGACAGATGTTCCCTCCTTTATAATTAGATACTGCTGCTACAGCACCACCGATTGGCCAATAGTTTATCCGGCTTCCAGGATGTGTCCTTCAAAGACAGAAGCCTCCGAACTGAGACACAGATGACAAGTTTAACTGTCCCTCTGCAGCTGATACAGAACATAAAGATCATTTTAAGTTCAAGTGAAGTCTGCTGACCTGCAACACTCTGAAGGCACAGGCCTGGTTCTGGTAGGAGCCCAGCAGGGTCAGGGAGCTCCACAGCTTCACCAAACCCCTGAAACACATTCACACGTATATTAAAAAAAAAAAGCATCTAGTGTAGGAGGAGTGAATCCTGCTGCTGCTGAACTCACCTGCTGTAAACACGCAGAAGAGCAGTGAGGGTGTCTTCATCGTACTTCAGCAGGTCAAAGGTCAGCGCTGCTCCCACCTGAAACACATGTTCAAATGCAGAGATGGAATGTCAATGTCATTTACTCAAGTACAGTACAATTTTGACTATGTACTTTATTTAATTCGAATATTTCCCTTTTCTGCTACATTATGGAGGCAAATATTGTACATTTTACTTCACTACATTCTTTTGGCAACATTAGTTACTGGTTACTTTACAGATTCAAAATATTCACCAGCTGCAGCATTACAGGTATAATATGCAACATCCTATAAAACAATGTATAGACTGACACCACAATAATCCCTCTCAACCATCACTTATGACCCTCTAGAAATGCATGGTGGTGTCTGTATCTACAGATTCTAAGCCATCTGTCTTTTATCTTTTCTTCTTATGTTGCCGTGTTCGGTCGGGACGCTTCTGGATGTCAGAAAACAGCCTTTGGGCCCCACGTGGTGGTGTAACCCCCAGACAATGACAGCATGCAGAGTGTGCAGCCTGTTCAGGCCGTTGAATAACGGCACTTTGTGCCCTAGCACGTAACCGCCGTGAAGCAATCAGAAAATAAAGTTTTTATTTTTCTGATTCACTCTTTTGTTCTCACTAACACCGCTCCCTCTCTTCATTCAGTCTATAGCTCACTCGACCATCGCTGCTCTCTCTCCCTCGCTTGCTCGTTGAGCGGAGGGGGATTCATTTTTTTTGATGAAAGAATGAATGTTTTTTTTTTTCTATAAAATGCTAAAAAGAAATGTGAAAATTATAATTTCCTTAAGTCCAAGGTGATGTCACCAAGTTTCTTGTTAGTCACATGAGACGAAGAAATCTGGAACAAAAGAATGTCTCGTGTTTTTAACTTGAACCATCAGTTCATCGACTGACAAAATAACTGTTGATTAATTTTCTGTTACTTTCAGAACTAGTTCTGCATTTTGTGGAGGCTTCCTTTCACAGGTCCCTCACAGTGTCAGAGCAGATCACACTGTGGGAATCGAACCGCCGACACCCGGCCGTGTTGATCTCACCTCTCCATACAGGCTCTTCAGACCTGTGATGATGAACTGCTTCAGTTCAACTGCACTCAGTCTGGTAGACTCATCCTCCAGCACGCTAAACACATACAGAAATATCATGTGGGATGAACGTACAGGTATAGGCAGACATACAAATACTATGGATAAGTACACGTTTATATTATTTAGACATAACCTCCCAAAATAGCCAATGAAATAAGAAATAATCTCATATTATTCAACAATAACCATATGAAATCATCTTTATGAGATGCTGTGGAGAAACAATTAAAAAGAAAACAATAAATTATCATTAATAAAGTATTTTTAAAAAGCCTGTCACAGTGACTTACAGGCAGACCTTCATGTAGTGGTACGGCGCAGCGTTCTTCAACACGACCCGTTGGTAAACTGCAGGTTCGTCCTTTTCATCTGCGTTTCTCATTCTATTAAAGCATCAGTGACTCGGACTCCAGCAGGTGATGAGCAGCAGGTTGATCAGCTGACTTCAGACTAAAAACAAACCACTGAAGGTTAAACAGACATCAGCTAAGCTCAATATGATTTTCAAACCAGCCAACTCTGTTTGTCAGGTCTGTATTTGTGTCCTGCAGCAGGACTGTGTGTGTTACAGGGTTCACGGGAGTCAAACATGAAGGTGAGTCTGTTGTTATGAGGTTGATGCATTCTTTATTTTGACTCAATCCCACATACACCGCCCTGCTGCTGGAAATACTCACTATAGTGCAGATGGGCATTAATCTTTCCAACTATTTCCTAACAGTAGCTTGAAAGTATTAATACCACAGTGTAGAAATCAAATCCAAATTTTAAAAATACACAAAAGTATTAATACCAAAATATACTTGAAATACCAAAAGTAAAATGACTCATAACGAACAATGGCTCATTTCAGAACAACAAATAAATGATTATGATATATAATTAAAAATGCTCCTGATGGTATCTGCAAGCTTTCACAGACTGGAGGAAACCGACCAATCAGAGCCGAATTGGAGCCCCACAGTCTCTGAGCAGCTGTCAATCACACGCAAACTCTGACCGAACAGATGTTTGCACTGGCTGGTGGGCGGTGCTTGGTATTTCATCAACTGATCTCAACATGGCTGCCGGGTCAAAAATTTCACATTTTACAGCTCAACAGTAACTACAAGATGTTTCTGAAAATGTGAGGAGAGAAATAGGCATTACAGTAACAGAATATTGATTCATACTTGATCAGCAGAGTTATCAGAGTTCACAAGTGATTGACAGCTGCCTCTGTTGAAAACAGCCAATAGAAACTCTCTCTCTCTCTCTCTGAATTGACCTGTGATTGATCAAAGTCTGCCACCAGGGCTTAGATTTTCTTTAAGTCTGAAAACAGCCATGAGGAGGTTCACAAGTCTAGTTTTATCTGAGAACACTTGATTTAAAACATGCTGAAAGGTCATTATGAAATTTTGTGCCCAATTATGCCAAAAAACATTCTGCCTACTGCAGGTTTAATGTGTAAGTAGCACTAATGTAGCTGGTAAAATGTGGCACTCATTTAACTACTTTACTGCCAGTAGTTTAATCCATAACAGTACATCACAATGTATCAGTTGAAGGTAGTTGAATATTAGTTATATTTCGAATTATAATGACATTGTAAAGTAATTTAACTTATCAAATAAATAAGGAGTGAAAAGTAGAATATTTAGTACATAAAGTGGACCATAGCACTGAAATGTACAGCCTACTTTTTTAGATTATTAAAAAGAATGGTAGAAAGTACCATCAGTGGTTAAACTACAGAAATATAAACTTGCTGTCAATAAACAGTGGATGTTAGGGTGTATTCTCCAAGTCTCTCCAGTATTTTTATGATATATATGAAGGTCAGAGGGCAAAAACAGATGAATAAAAGCACCTCTGATCTGATTTGCACTAAAAACAAAGGAGTAAAATCAAAAATGAAACCTTGGTGCAATTTTGTTTTTACACACACAAATTTAGCTGAGCTAACAAAACGGTCGGGCAACCAGCGGGCTAACATAAATCTAACCACTTGCTCTTACAAACAGTGGCTGAACATGTAAAATATTATCATTACCCTTTAAACTTACCGAGTCGATACGTCTGACAGACTAACTTTTCCTCGAGAAAATGTCAAATGACGTTAACGTTAACTCACATGGCTAACACAGCCTGAAACTAAAACTAGCTAACAGGAGGTCAAACAGTGGCTAGCTAAGTTGGGTGAGCTATCTACCTAAAGCTTCACTAGCTCGTAGCTGCAACACTGACAGCTAAACACAGCTAATAGTAACTTTACTTCCTGTTGTTACGGTTAAAATCTTCCCCGAAAAATCGAGTTTCCCAAGATTTGACTCACCTACAACAACATGAAGATAACAGCGTGTTGTGAACTTCCAGCGCATGCGTAGTCATCACAGCTAGATATGTCAAAGAGGTGTACGATAGTGTGAGGCACCACTCTGTCACAATATCGAGCGTCCAAGAATCACAAACGAAGGTAAGATTTCTTTTTTCAGTCTTTATTAAAAAAAACATTCAACTACACAAACGTTGCAGACTCAACACAGTGGTAAAGGAAAACAAGAATAAGATTTTAAATAAATAAGCAATAGTATATAATAATAATCACAGAAGATTAACTTCAATAAAATATTATAATAAAAAACACGTTATTCTTCACTGTAAAGTTTGACAGTTTATTACCTTTTATAGTGTTCAGAAATTTTAGTCTTAATATATACTTTGAATTCACATAAAAATCCAGCGAAATTGAGCATAACTTTTGGTATTTTGCATTTTGGTATGTACGTTATGCCATGCTATGTATAATCAATATGCTTACAATAAATTCGATGTTATACTGATCATGTTCAAAATATAGAATGACATTTTTTATATCTAAGAATTTGGAGGAATATAGATTTGTTGATATAGTATGTAAAATGTTGATGTGTATTTCATTAATCTTATTGGTAATACAGCATTTTTTTTTATGGTAATAGCCATGCCCTCTGCCAATCAGTACACACTGTCCCTGTTTACAACCAAAGGTAAGATGAGGGGATATTCAAGTCTTTCAGCAGCAATAGGACAGAAATAAGTAAAGATTGACAATGAAAAGTAAAACAAAAATAATAACTAGAAAGACGAAATAAAAGAAATAAAAATAGAAACTATACAAGATAAATTCAACTCGAAATTAAAAGATAATTACAGGTAGATTTTTTATAGATGACAAAAATGGTCTGTTGTTTTTCAAAAAACAATAAACAGAAGTCAAACTAAAGTATGGCAGGTAATCTGACAACAGTTTTTATTTGTGAAGACACTTCCAAATTGACTCTCTTATATCGATGCCAATTTCCACCAGGAAAAGAATACAGAAAAGCAGGAATGATAAGAAATTAAAAATACTCATGATGTGTCAGTTCACAATACAAGTCAAAATATTGACCCATTATATCATGATTTTGACATTCCCCATTCAAAGCTGTAAAGATGATTCGCTACCCAGTGGTCTGTTACTACATACCAAAACACAAAACAAAGCTGAGAAGTTTCCAATCAATCAACCAATGAAACAATTATGCATTTATTTTTTCTGCAAGATTTATTTCTGTAGTCCAGAGACACTCTGACATTACTGAATCAACCTATTTATAAAATTTTATTCACCTGTATACAGTACAGTATTCATTCTGAACTTCAATATGAATGTCGTTTTATGGGTTAAATATGCAGTTGGCTCACAGCAGGAAACTTTACACACAAACAACATTCAGATGAAACTTAAATATAGTTTTTCTGAATGTGTAAATTCCCAACGAGGACTGTTTTCTCATATAAAAAAGAGACTACAGCCTCCTGCGCTGGTGCTGTGTGTAGAAAAACTTCAGGAATACTTGACTGTCCAGTCCATTTTGTTTGTGCATTTTTTTAATTTCCACATATGTAAACGCTGTCGCAAAAAACTCTTACGTCAGACTACAAAAGAGTATCACCAAATATTAATACCACTTCTTCATAACCTTCATTTTCCTCACCTTGTGAGTGAGATTATGTGGTTCAAACATTTTCTTCAGGAAAGTTTCTTAGTGTTTTCATTGCTGACTTCCTGTACAGACAGGAAGTCCACCATGAGCTTGGCGGCTTTCCTGGGCCGCTCCAACGCCACAGAGTGACCACAGTTGTCCAACAGCGCCACCTGGCAGTTTGGCAGCGACTCCTGCAGCACTGCCGCCCCTGACACGTCCACCACCTGAGAGAGGAGAAAGCAGCTTGTCATGTTTGAGGATTTTAGCGACACCGTTTGGTGATCAGCCGACACTGCTGTCAATTTGTTATATTCATTTTCTATTAGCGACGCAAGCAGCAGGACTCTATGCATAGCCTTATCGGTCAGTTGGTTACTTGATCAGTTGGTTGACTGAAATCTAAAAATGTTATGACAACATTTTCTGCAGATATTCATGGTCCCCAGAGGATAAATCTTGATGATCACAGCAATGTTCATGTTTTTGGTTTTGAGTGAAATGTCTATTATATCTATTGGACAGATCACTATAAAATTTGATTCACACATTCATCCCTCAGGAAGAACTGTAATTGGTCTGGCGATCCTTTTATTTTCCATTCAGAGCCATAGTCAGGTCAAAATCTTAATTTTGTTGTCTTATCTTAAGGTTGCTTGTCTTTATTAATTTGTCCAGTACTTTAATTCATGACCAAATACCTGCAAAACTTATGCAAAAAATCGTCCTTCCTGTCCTTCCACCTCTCAGCCTCCATCTCTCAGGCCACACCTGAACTGGCTTCAATCAGCCTCTATCAGGCTGAGCACTTTCTCTTTAGCCCTGTTTCCACTGCAAGAACTTTCCCTTGGAACTCAGCACCTTTTGAGGATCTCATTGTGATTGTGGGGTAGTACTTTCTGAAAGTACCAGAACTTTAGGGGTGGAGTTTGCGGAGATGACTGACGCTGATTGGTAAAACACAGCACAGCTGCTTCAGTGGCTTCAACTCATGTACCAGTTCATTCATAAACAAGGAAGTATTGTAGTATTAATTTTGGACCGTTTTAGGATGGGGGGAGAAGGCTTTTCTTTGTTTCACAACACTGAAAGTAAATTAAGCTCTGCTGTTGACTTCCTGAAAAAGTTTCTACATAGTCCTTCAAGCCAGAGGTTTCAGCATTGGGTATGGGTCGGGAGAGGGCATGCTCAGAGTCTGGAATCAAGGCACCCTCTCCACTCCAGGTGCGAAGCATCTTTTTCACTCCAGCAAGCGCCTGCTCCACTCCAGGTGACTCTAGCTTCTCCTCTGCTCTAGGCATTTCCAGCACCTCCTCCATACCTCCTCCACTCTAAGCACTTACAGGACCTCCTCCACTCCGGGCACACATAGTATCTCCTCCACTCCAGACATTCGTAACACCTCCTCCACTCCAGACACGCTGAGCACCTCCTCCCTCTCCAGGTGCCTTGTGTTCCTTCAGGCTTGCTGCCCCCTGTACACCGACCACTCCAAGTGGCCCTCCTCAGGTGCCTCCTGCTCCTGTAGGCTGGCCAGCCAGTGTTATACAGCCCCAACATCCTTATGACCTTAGCCAAGCTCATCGATATTACAGTAATTTTGTTCATCCATTGTGACCCCCAGCTCCAGTGCATAATCCACAACTGTATGAGTCGCCAGTTGAATTCTTCCAAAGTCCTTCTAAAGGTGCTGAAATTCATCCTATGGAATAAACGCTGTACCTTAGATACCCATGGCACTTTGGACAATGGCTCTCAGAGCACTATATTCCTGCGAGCAGCCTATAAACAGGACTTGAAGGGTCCACAGAACATCTAGTAGGATGCACAATCAGGAAAAAACTGAAGCCTTAGATGGAGCTTCAATCAGTTTTGAGATTTCACCCTCCCTAGATCCACACAAACATTCCTCATTAAAGATGCAATCACCTCTGACAAGCTTTCACTGGTAGACCAGAGTAATCCAGTGGACAAGCTCCAAAAATGCTGTTGTCACCTATCGGGCCTTCTGCGTCTTCCTTCTCTTAAGGTGCAGCCTCTCTTTTTGATAGGAGCAGATAACACTCACCTCATAACTCCAACAAAGCGAGTCTGCTTAGGTCCACCAGGGGCACCAGCATCCCTCCATACCCAGCTAGGTTGAACCTTTCAAGGGCCAACCTTTCTCCAGGAGCATTCAGATGCCACCCAGCTTCTCTTCACCCTTACAGATACCCCCTACACCCCAGGTAGAATAATTATGACAAATAGGTATTATCCTATTCTCTTTAAATTTGATAAAGTAATCACAAGATCCAAATGGGACAAGGAGGCCATGAAATTTCTGGAAGTCAAAACCTCCCAAACCTCAGCCCCAGGTGCCTGGTTACCCATCCAAGTCTCAGCATAGAGGTACCAGGCTGGCTACCAGGCTAAGCCCCTGCAGCCTGACACAGCCATCAAAAAGGGACACCGCCACAGTGTCAGATTTAGTCATGGCAATGGACCCACGGCTATTGTGATTAATTTATACCTTGTCCTCCATCCCCCAGATGACCTGCACAGGTAATGTGATCAGATGCATGTTTTCCTGCAGCAAGTGGCGAGACTTCTCCCCAACGATCTCCATGAACACTGAACAACACACACACACAATATATCTAATGAGCATATTACAAGCACATGCAGCAACAGTTATTAAAGACATAGAACAAGAGTAAAAAATTAGGTTGCTGTCAATGAAATTCAACACTTCATTAAGTTATATTTGGATCCGCATTAGCATCCACAAAGTGGTCACTAGACTTCACATGGAGACGTATGAGATGAAAAGCCTACCAGGGAAGGGGAGGAGCTGAAGGGCTTTTAACATGCCCACCAACAATCTGATAACATATGGTTTATTAATTAAATGAGTTTAGCGTCACATCAGGATAATAGCTCTATGATATGGGAAGAGAAGGAGGAGAAGGAGGAGAAGAAGGAGGTCATAGAAGAGGAGAAAGTGTTGGTGATGGATGTGAGCAGACTGACGTTCTTTGTAGAAACCATTGTTGGGGATCCTGTTGTCAAGGAGACCCCGCAGGAGCTGGAAACACACACACACACACACACACACACACACACACACACACACACACACACACAGTTGAAACATATTAGATTTCATTCACAGCTCTGTCAGCTGGAACCTGCTGACTAAAATACTACGATACTCTCCAGGCTCCATCGCTTCATCTCAATAATAATAATAATGATAGTACATATACAGTAATATAATATACATTGATACTGTTGTTGTTCTTTACCTGTCGAGGGAGCTTGATGGGGGCGTAGCAGCAGAGTTTCAACATGTCCTCCATCTCCTGAGGAGTGGAGGGGATCAGAGGGATTGACCCCACCTGCTGAGTCTTCTTCATCTCCTTCAGACGACTGATGAACTCAGTCTCAGTGGGGTAAACCAGACCTGGGAGACAGAGAGGAAGAGGAGGAGGAAGAGGAGGAGCTTCCTGAAACAGTTTAAGCTTGGAATCCTAGAGGGAAACGCTAATGCTGATCGATCAGATGATTGATGAGTTTACCAGCTGGACAGATCAAGGTGATGCTGGTCAGGTGAGCTGGGTAACGGGCAGCGTACACTCCAGCGACACACCCACCCATCGATGTCCCGACAAGGTGGAAAGGCCTTTTATCCAGACCGATACTCTGAACAAACTGGAGAGAGAGAGAGAGAGAGAGAGCAACTGAATGCTGAATAAGATATTTCTAGGCGACCAAAATATTACAATTAACTTTTATGAACTGAAAACACACTGTAAGGGTTGAAGGTCTAAGATGAAAAAAAGGACAACCAGTCCAGACAACGCCGTGGAAGCAATCGGTGGATCACAAGGTAGCCTCGCCCTAAAGCATCCCCACTTTATGGTCTAATTTACTAAATGAACATCATGCTGTATTGAAGAAGACTTGAAACTAGCAATTAAGACCATAAAGCCATGTTTACAATGTTTACTGAGGTCAAATAATCAAGTAATCCTGTGATAATTTGGGTTATTTTCTCATAGACTTCTATACAAACAGACTTCTTTTTGCAACCAGAAGAGTCGCCCTCTGTTGGCTGTTAGAAAGACTGCAAGCTTAAGGCACCTTCACAATGGGGATCAAGCAGGGGGGTGCCAAAAACAAACTTCTGGCATGCTCATTTTCCATCAGGGACATTACGGTGCCGATATCATGTAGTCTAGTCCTGGTGTTAAAAATGTGGAAAGGTCTCTGTCTCCGTCTATAGCTGCAATAGAGTCCCCCAGTCTGTATTAGAATACGGTCTGTTATATTCACAAAACATACCTGGTGGATTCGGCTGACCTGGCCCTGAATGCTGTAGTCCTCGGCACAAGTACGACTTGTCCCCTCGTGTCCTGGCATATCCACACACACTACATGCTGGCTTCTGGGGAGATACTGGAGGAGAAAACAAACACACCCAAGTAAACAAATAAAAGTTGTACATTCAAAGCAGATATGCATATTCTTCATAAAAGATACTCAGAGTATGGTAAAGTCCACTCCAGGGTCCTGGAAAGGAGGGTTCGGCCAATAGTCAAACCTCGGATTGAAGAGGAACAATGCGGATTTTGTCCTGGCTGTGGAACAACGGACGAACTCTTCACTCTCGCAAGGATCCTAGAAGGGGCCTGGGAGTACGCCCATCCAGTCTACATGTGTTTTATGGACTTGAAGAAGACGTATCACTTGGTCCCCCAGGAGATACTGTGGGACGTGCTGCAGGAGTATGGGGTGAGGGGGTCATGTCTCAGGGCCATCCAATCTCTGCAAAGCGAGAGCTGTGTTCAGGTTCTCAGCAGTAAGTCAGACTCGTTTCCAGTGGGGGTTGGCCTCCACCAGGGTTGCGCCTTCTCACCAATCCTGTTTGTGATATTCATGGACCGGATATCGAGGTGTAGTCAGGGGTAGGAGGGTTTGCAGATCGGTGTGCTGAAGATCTTATCACTGCTTTTTGCAGATAATATGGTCCTGTTGGCATCATCGGTCTGCGACCTCCAGCGCTCACTGGATCGGTTCACAGCCGAGTGTGAAGCGACTGGGATGAAAATCAGCATCTCTAAATCAGAGGCCATGGTTCTCAGCAGGAAACCGATGGATTGTCTACTCACGGTAGGGAATGAGTCTCTACTCCAGGTGCAGGAGTTCAATTACCTTGGGGTCTTGTTTGCGAGTGAGGGAACAATGGAACATGAGATTGGCCGGAGAATCAGAGCAGCAGTGGCTGTGTTGTATTTGCGTTTCCACACCATTGTGACGAAAAGAGAGGTGAGCCGGAAGGCAAAGCTCTCAATCTACCAGTCCGTCATGACCGAAATAACTAGATCGTGGGTACAAGCGGCCAAAATGGGTTTTCTCAGAAGGGTGGCTGGTGTCTCCCTTAGAGATAGGGTGAGATGCTCAGCCATTTGTGAGGGACTCACGCTGTTCCTTTGCGTTGAAAGGAGCCAGTTGAGGTGATTTGAGCATCTGGTAAGGATGCCTCCTGGGTGCCTCCCTAGGGAGGTGTTCCAGGCGCGACCAGCTAGGAGGAGGCTCAGGGGAAGACCCAGGACTAGGTGGAGAGATTATATCTCCACACTGGCCCGGGAATGCCTCGGGATCCCCCAACAAGAACTGGTTAATGTGGCCCAGGAAAAAGAAAATTTGAGTCCCCTGCTGGAGCTGTTGCCCCCGTGACCCGATCCCGGATAAGCGGTTGAAGATGAGTGAGTGTAAGTGACTCAGAGTATGAGTACACAAACTATGTCCACAGACTCAGTGTGTATGCAAACTTTGAAGAACTTTGTGTGTACCTGTACAGTGTGTGTTACCTTGACGACAGGCATCCACATGTCCTTAGTGGCGGAGAAGCCGTGCAGCAGCAGCAGTGATGGCGTGGCGCCCCCTGGCATCCCGCGGCTCACATAACAGAAGCGATAACTTCCTCTATAAGAGTAGCGGACCACAAGGCCCAGTCTGCGACGCAAGTACCTGAAGAGGATTACAGCAGGGTCACTAGGAGTTAACTTAAAGCCCTATCAGTTTCAATCAACAGTACGTATACTTGAATATAACTATGCACCCAGAGCTTTGACTTTTGTTTGATTTCTGCTTCACGTAATTGTCAGGAGGAGGGCTGAGTGAATAAAAGAAGAAAGGAAGAAGGAAAACCCCAAATGCAGAAAACACACTATGGACAGGTTAACAAAAAGCGAGCCTTTTAATTAAAGACTGAAAAATACACTTACTATAGTAATACAAAATAATAAACTGTGCTTGAAAGAAAAGATAACTAAACACACAGAAACCACAAGTGAACTAAATACACTAACACTAAAATTAACACAAAACCTAAAGTTCTAGAGAGACAGTGAAGACATACAAGTGCGCAAACATGGACAAGTGAAATACAAGACACAAGGAGTGTGAGGAGATACACAGTAACAAAAACCTACCAGAAACCCAGGGGAAGCAAAGTTATAAGAAGAGAAAGGGTGTCAAAAGGAAAACTTGAGGAGAAACAACAAGCAGAGAAAAGTCACAGAGGTCAAACAGGGAGCACGGAGAAAACTGAACTAATGAGCCGACAAGAACAGAGGGAAAAAAGGTGACTTAAATACATAAAGGGAAAACGACCAGGTGGAAACAATCAGGGGTGGAGCTACAATCAGGGAAAGTAGGTCAGGGGGTGTGAACCAAGAAAACGGAGGGAAAACACACAAGGGCAGGAAGTAAAACTAGAAATGATATGGAGACGTAAGACTCTCAAAATAAAACAGGAAACAACCAAAGACAAAATACCCGGACCAGGACAAAGAGTGAAACACATATAATACACTAGAACAAGAACTCAGTATAACAAAACAGAACCAAATAATAAACTAATCAAAAAACTAACTAACATAAAAGTCCATAACCGTCACAGAACCCCCCCTTTAAGGGACGGATACCAGATGTCCCCAAAAAGTCAATCAAGTTCTTAAGGGTGGGTGGAGGGGGTCCGGAGGAGGGTCCCAGGGGCAAGCGTCCAAGGGAGGAGAGGCGAGGAAACTCAGGGGGGCGGCCTGGAGGCAGAGTGGAGACTGACTGGGGAGGCTCCGGCGGACGGCCCGGGGGCAGAGCGGAGACTGACTGGGGAGGCTCGGGCGGACGGCCCGGGGGCAGAGTGGAGACTGACTGGGGAAGCTCGGGTGGACGGCCCGGGGGCAGCAGCAGGAGAGCAGAGACTGAGGGGACAGGGACATGAAACGACTGCGGAGGCGACCCAGCCGGAGCAGGAGGCGGCGACTGTGGAGGCGACCCAGCCGGAGCAGGAGGCGGCGACTGCGGAGGCGACCCAGCTGGAGTAGGAGGCGGCGACTGCAGAGGCGACGACCCAGCCGGAGCAGGAGGCGGCAACTGCGGAGGAGGCGACCCAGCTGGAGCAGGAGGCGGCGACTCAGCTGGAGCAGGAGACGGCGACTGCGGTGGCGAAGACCCAGCCGGAGCAGGGACAGGAGACGGCAACTGCGGTGGCGAAGACCCAGCCGTGACAGGAACAGGAGGCGGCAACTGCGGTGGCGAAGACCCAGCTGTGACAGGAACAGGAGGCGGCGACTGCGGTGGCGAAGACCCAGCCGTGACAGGAACAGGATGCGGCGACTGCGGTGGCGAAGACCCAGCCATGAAAGGAACAGGAGACGGCTGCGGTGGCGAAGACCCAGCCGGGACAGGAACAGCAGGCGTCGGCTGCGGTGGCTACCCAGCCGGAGCAGGAACAGCAGGAGGCTGCAGTGGCGAAGACCCAGCCGGAACAGGAACAGCAGGCGTCAGCTGCGGTGGCGAAGACGCAGCCGGAACAGGAACAGCAGGCGTCGGCTGCGGAGACCCAGCCGGAACAGCAACAGCAGGCGTTGGCTGCGGTGGCGGGGACCCAGCCGGGACAGGAACAGCAGGCGTCGGCTGCGGTGGCGGAGACCCAGCCGGGACAGGAACAGGACCAGGAAGCGTCGGCTGCGGTGGCGGGGACCCAGCCGGGACAGGAACAGGACCAGGAAGCGTCGGCTGCGGTGGCGGAGACCCAGCCGGGACTGGAACAGGACCAGGAGGCTTCAGCTGCGGTGGCGGAGACCCAGCCGGGACTGGAACAGGACCAGGAGGCTTCGGCTGCGGTGGCGGAGACCCAGCCGGGACAGGAGGCACTGGAACAGGCGGTGGTTGCGGCGTCGACCCGACCGGAACTGGAGGCACTGGCACGGGTGCTGGCTGCGGCGTCGACCCAACCGGAACTGGAGGCACTGGAACTGGTGGTGGTTGCGGCGTCGACCCAGGGCGACGTGGAGCTGGGGTTGGCCAGACCTCAGGCAGGACACGTGTGACTGGCGCCGGCCGGACCTCAGGCCGAACACGTGGGGCTGGAGTTGACCGGACCTCAGGCAGGACACATGCGCGCTGCTTTTGCGAACCGCGCTTCTTTTGCAAAACGCTCTTCTTTCTAGGACCGCCACCTCCTTGATAATGTGAAGCTATTGCCAGGCGGGTTCCTTCAAAAAGGGACCGAGGCTCTGTGAATTTGATGCCGAAGAGGGCATAATATCTCTCTGCTGGGGTTTTAATAGGTCGGCTCATTCTGTCAGGAGGAGGGCTGAGTGAATAAAAGAAGAAAGGAAGAAGGAAAACCCCAAATGCAGAAAACACACTATGGACAGGTTAACAAAAAGCGAGCCTTTTAATTAAAGACTGAAAAATACACTTACTATAGTAATACAAAATAATAAACTGTACTTGAAAGAAAAGATAACTAAACACACAGAAACCACAAGGGAACTAAATACACTAACACTAAAATTAACACAAAACCTGAAGTTCTAGAGAGACAGTGAAGACATACAAGTGCGCAAACATGGACAAGTGAAATACAAGACACAAGGAGTGTGAGGAGATACACAGTAACAAAAACCTACAAGAAACCCAGAGGGAAAAAAGGTGACTTAAATACATAAAGGGAAAACGACCAGGTGGAAACAATCAGGGGTGGAGCTACAATCAGGGAAAGTAGGTCAGGGGGTGTGAACCAAGAAAACGGAGGGAAAACACACAAGGGCAGGAAGTAAAACTAGAAATGATATGGAGACGTAAGACTTTCAAAATAAAACAGGAAACAACCAAAGACAAAACACCCGGACCAGGACAAGGAGTGAAACACAAATAATACACTAGAACAAGAACTCAGTCTAACAAAACAGAACCAAATACGTGGCCCTCGTGATGGTTCTGTCTGGCCCGCGATGTCTCAGTCAAACCACACAATTTTACCTACGAAGCTAAAAAAAAAAACAGTAAGGAAAAAAGCTTTTATTTTGACATGCTTGTGCATTGTTACTGTGCTTCTTCCTGTCTCACTTGACAGTGATGTAAACTGACGTGAGTGAAGTTTGAAGTCGCATAACCTGCTGAGGCGGCAGTGTGATCAACGTAGCGACTTCGTCACTATATTTAGCGAGATCCCTCCAGTGACTCTTTGTCAAAAAAAGCAACCAGAAACAAATCTAGCGACTTTTTCTGCTGTTGGAGACTTTTGGAGACGTAAAAGCACGTATCGGTCTTGCTCTTCTCAACAAGCAGCGGGTGTTGCGGTGGACCCCTCCCCCGTCCAGAGGCACTCAAACGCAGTCCAGTCCTGGTCCACAGGCATGGCGGTCCCTCCAGCAGCGTGCCTTTAATAAGTTGTGGACTACTAAATAGTTTTTCGCGGAGGTTGATGGTAAAGCTGTGCACTTAGTTTGCAAAAATCATGGCTGTTTTCAAAGAAGACAACTAGAACTGTCACTTTGAGACAAAACATGCAGAACAATCCAGAAACCTGTCTGGAGATGAGAAGGAGAGGACAGCCGAGGGGCTGCTAGCTAAGATACTAAAGTATAGATGTCAAACTCTGGCCCGCGGGCCAAATTTGGCCCGCAGTGTAATTATATTTGGCCCGCGAGGCAATATAAAATTACTATTACAGCTGGCCCGCCAGTACGGAACAACGCATTCACCGCTAATACTACAAATCCCATAATGCTCTGCTGTTGTTTTAGCGCGTCAATCAGGACAGGACCCAGACACGCCCTCTACTCTGTGTCAGTAGGGATCTGTGCTTCGGCAGGAAAGCCCCGGCTCACCCTGCCTCCCCGGGCCTCTCCAGACCACGCCGCGACCTCATACTACCGCTGTCGCCGTGGTTCCCCTTCCCAAAAATGTCAAAAAGAAAGGCAGAAAACACAAGCTTTCTGGACAGGTGGGAGGCAGATTATCTGTTTACATATGTAAAGACAGACCTGTTTGTCTTGTTTGTGGAGCCAACGTGTCTGTAACTAAGGAGTACAGCATTAGACGACGCTAGGAAACACCAAGACAAGTACAAGGACCTGGACACGACTCCAAGGAGCCAGAAAGTGGTGGAGATGAAAAGAAGTTTGGTTTCACAACAGATTATGTTCAAATCACAAAGTGGGGCTGCTGGAAAGGCTAGTTATACTGTGGCAAAAGAAATCACAAAATCAAGCACATCAGGTTAGATCAGTGTGGTGCAAACTGAGCAATAATTAACGTTTTCTTTATGCACTTTTTCTTGCTCCTCCAAGGCTTGAATGGTTGATTCATTCATTATTGTTATTTTATTTTCAGATTTATTAGCCTGTGGAAAAAGCTTATATTGATATTTACCTCAGAAGGCTGCAAATAGAAAAGAGGCATACAGTTTTTATTTAAATTTTATTTAATATACCATTCATATGTTTTTTTTTATTTGAAATTCGATTTTGCATGTCCGCACTATTAGTTATTAAGTGCTGCTTGTTCCATATTCAGTTCATTAAAGGTTCATTTGTTCAACGCTGGCCCGCGGCTTTGTTTCATTTTAAATTTTGGCCCACTGTGTATTTGAGTTTGACACCCCTGTACTAAAGCATCAAGGACTTTTTACAAAGCTACATGCAACCAAAGAAGGAAATGGAAGTGTTAACGTTAAGGTAAATGTTAAATTTAAGTGTTTTTGTCAAGTTAAATGTTAAAGGCAAGTGTTAAATATTAAGTTTTGTTAATGGAAACATTATTACCCTAAACAGTCAGTCCTGTACGATTCAAAGACTCCTGTATATAATGTCATTTTCTTAATAATATGCCGTTTGGAGTGATTTTCAGTATAATAAATACTGAAAAATAAAGGCCCAGTATGTTTTCTATAGTGTTAAAATAGAGGCTACGTCTGACAGCACTTGTTCGGCCCCCGGCAACAATGTTGGTTTCTCATGTGGCCTCCCAGGAAAAATAACCGCCCACCCCTGCTTTAGAGATTATATTGCACCAGCTGTGTTAGTTTGTAAAAGAATAGTTTGATATATAATTACTGTTGTTAAATGCTGCCCCACTTCTCCCACTTCATCCAGGATTTTCTCTGTTTTTGGATTCTCTGTTCACCATGGGGTCATGCAAAATGACAAAGTTTTCTTCACAAATTCAAGGTAACATGGGGTTTGTTCTATGGGATGAGTTGTTGGTGTCCTTTAAGTTGCACAACTTAGGCGTACTGCCTAGAGTAAGTAGGGTGATCAAGTGAGCGCGATGGGTCTCCTCTGGGTTATGAAGTGGGTGCCCTCTTTCCTCAGTGTTTCACTGATGACCAACAACACCCCCCAGAGGGTTCTGCAATGATTCCGGCGTCCCAGGTTCACACCATAGATGTCACCGCTCACCTGTAGGCCAAGAGGAGTCTTTTCAGCACACAGTGCTCTATTGAGCAGTGGGGGAGGGGCTTCAGGGGCGGCAGACTGCGGCCCTGAGCTCTGAATGGGCATGAGCCCCCGAAAAAACTCTGAAAGAAGCAAAACCGGGAGCCTACCGGGAGCCATGAAAACAACCACTCTGAACGGGGTTCACTGAATGCTGTTCATTTTACACCCAAACTTTTCTTCATGAGTCAACACAAGTGGATATTAACTGCAACCTGGGTGTGTTTTTCAAGGACACATTTAGTGATTTGGAGGCCTCAGGCAAACGCTGTCTTGCTTTAATTTTCACCCTCTCTATCTGGGAGAGTTTGTAATGGTAACCTATAAACCTTTAACTAAAAAATGTTTTCTCAAGTAAAATTGGAAAACAAATTTTAGAGGCAGTAACAGCACATCTTTAGATTTTCCTGTCAGTCATATTTTTATTATTTTAGTAAATTAATATCTTAATCTTATTTCATGTAATGTTCAAGTATGTTCTAGCCTAACACGTTATGAATATCACAAAGCAGCTGACAAAACCACTGTTACACCACAGTGACTCAGCACTGCACTGTGTGTGTGTGTGTAAGAGAGTGAAACAGCAATCTTTAGAATGTTTTTTTACAGCTTAAAGTCCAGTAGGCCAGGTCACGTTAACAGCCCTGCTCCTTCACAATAAAAGTATATTCTGGAGGCAGTAACATTACAGCACAGCAACAGCCTGTAACACACAGCTGAACAGTGATATTTTGTCACAAAAGTATTATTATTGAAATTAAAATGACTGAATTAAATTAAATACACAATGCTGTTAATTACAGCGACAACAGGGAGGTGTTTGTGTGATGACAAATCACCATTAATCTGTCACTCTTCTGTTGGTCAAGAAGATGTACAGTATTGCATTTAGTTTGTCCTGAGGGTGGCATTAGAGGAAAGGTCATGTGGTCAAAGAGTTCATCTACAACTCAGGACATCAGAGCTGTATGAACACTTGTTCTCAAGGACGCAATAAACAGTCTCACTGGACACTAGTCCAACCAGAGTGTAAGAGGGTGATTGTGCGTTTACCAGTTGTAGGCCGTAAGGAGGGCTCCTGGCCAGAACAAGAAGGAGAAGATGAAGGCGAGGACAGGAAGAGCCAGAATACCTCCTGATAGCATTATCAGCTCCATCGTTGCAAACACTTTTCAAAATAAAACACACAAACAGAAATCATTGTTTGCTTTCATCAGGGCTTCTACTACTGACATCAGACCAGTGCTGTGTGAAGAGTCCAGTAAAACCAGTAAGTGACCTGAATCAGGGCTATTTTGACATTTTGTGAGATTGTCTTGTTTGCTGTGCTCTGGCACAGCAAACAAGACAACAGAGACGCTAATATCAGTTTAAAATCTGTCCAGCTCTACTGCGATTTGCTTTTAGCCTACCTTAGCACAAAGACTCGATGCTATCATCTGTCAGCTCATCCTGGATCAAAATGTCACACTATTCATTTTATTGTTCAGCTTGTCAATTATGGTGCCTTTATACATCCTTCTAAAATAATAATGGCTAATCAAATCACTGTTTTCCACCATTTTGTTCTATATATAACAAAAATAGATCATAATGTCACATTTAATTTCTATTTTTGTCAACTAATCTTGTCACATTTACTATGACTTGGAGGAATTACTTGGAGCAATTACTACTAATTAATAGTGTTATTATGGTAAGTATGGCCTCTGAGCAAAGGCCAACGGCATTACCAACTCACGTTACCGCAGTCTGGGAAAAGGAGAAATGAGAAAACCTGGGTTTCCACCAAGAGTTGTGGAGTGTTTCAGTTACCAGAAAAGGAGGGACTCATGCTGCTATCAAGCTGCATTATCAGGAACGTAGGACCCAGTGTTTCTGGAGCTTGACCCATACTGAACAGAACTTTCACAGATCTCCAGCAGTAAGAAAGTGCAGTACTAAATCACTGGACTACTCCTTTAAATAAGATGATTTGCCTTAAGTCCACATGATTAACATTTTTTTTAAACATTTCACAATAAAAGTGGTCTGCTTTATACAGTATGTAGTTTGTTTTAGAAATACTGCAGGTGTTGTAAATTTTGTAAAAGTATACTCGCTTTAAATATATTCTTTTCTCTATTTTTGGTATTACACTTCATTTTATTTATTTTTGTAAAAGAAAACAAGATGCTATAATGTCAGCTTGTCTATGTGTTATGCACATTTTGAGGTGGGAATGATTTGACCAAATTGCTATAGGTTATTTCCCAAGTCAAGACTGAACTTTGAATCTTTAGGCAAACATACAGATGTCAACCTGTCAAACTCAATCCACTGATGAAGACCATATTTAACACGGTTAAAAGCTCCGCTGACACGAGACTGTGGTAAAGTTTCATAAAGACTATGCTGAATCTGTCACAGTCGTGATCTACTGTAAAGGCGGTAACACAGAGGGACACGGAACTTCCCTTTAACCGGATCACCGCTGGTTTCCTGTTAGTTAGAGAATACATTTTACATTTTAAACTTAGTAGAGATGAGGCTTAAATCAGCTTTGTGAAGCAGATAAAAACATGACATTTCAGGCACACGTGTCCTGGTTATGACTGTCGACCTTTGATTACATCACATGTCAAACATGATCACAGCATCCGATACTGTACTACATCTGGTACTGCTTATATAAACACTGCTGAACAGAAGACCTATTCATTCACATTATAGCATGTTTATAATCACCTGTTCAGAAGTAACCCCGTATATGTCCGAGTCCTCTTCAATCTGACACTGTAGGCTGTCTTCCATTCACGTCCCTCCTCCTCCTCTTCCTCCTCTTCCTCCTCCTCTTTCACCCAAATACCCAACAGCCTTTCATCCGCACTTAAAGGGAAAGTACAATGAGAGGACTGAGTTACTCATGTGGCCTCCACATGAGGCCGCCACCGTCCCAGGTCACGGTGTGAATCCACGCAGCTTCACGTTTCCACCTTACAGCTGACGCTCCAGCTGTTCAGGAGGAAACATCCACTGGTGGAATGTAACTAAGTACATTTACTCAGGTTATGTACTTGTAGTACTACTAGTTCTGTACAATATACGTTTGAGGTAAAGAGAGAGCTTGTTGACCTGCATGTTGCCGCTAAGGAAACATGTAAACAGCCTCTGTTCTCCTTCTGCAATGGTTTGACTGAGAGGTCAAAGAGCATCTTTATTTATTTATTTTTATTTATTTATTTATTTATTTATTTATTTTTACAGTTTGTTTCAAAAGTGCAATACAATTATAATAAACAATTAACAACAAGCAATTCATTTTAAGGTTGCAAAAATATTCCACGGTGTAAAATTAATGTAAAAATAAATTATAAATCACACAACGAACAAAATGTAAGGAAAGGAAAAGATAAACAACGACAAAACAAACAAAAACACTCAGGGTCTGCTAAACAATTGGAATACACTTAAAATGTCGAAACAATTTTAATAATTTTAGTCAATTTTTGAGTTTTAAGTTATCAATCGCAGACAAATATCTTTTAAAATCAGCATCTTTAAAAATAAAAAGGACAATATCCTTTAAAGCCATATTGTTTTATGTATATACTATTTTGCTGGGCGAATAATCAAATTAAGTAAATTTCATCTGCTGAAAAACTGAGATTGCTGACAATTAGTAATATCTCAATTTTTGTTGATGTATTTTTAAAAATGTTTTGAGAGATTCTTCTGTAAAGGAAACCAAAAAGAAGTAGCATGAAAATAATCTACAAACACGTGTTCAATAGTTTCCCCTTCACAACTGTAAAAAATACATCAATTAACAGTTGAGACGAACTTGCAAATATTACCTTTAACAGGGTAGTACTTGTGTACAATCTTAATTATTATGATTGATTTTATTTGGAATTATATAGTTATGAGGTAACAGAAACAGATGTATTCTATTTAAATATAGCCATTTACATATGGGAGCAGTAATATGTTGAAGATGATTTCTAATAAAAGAGTTATCAGACTTTTTGTCAGATACAGAAACCCTGTTAATAGTAAAAGTACGTTCACTCAAGGATAGTTCATTGACTCATATAAGTTGTTCTAGAGACACTATATTGTTAGATATTGCTCTTAAACTCCCAACAAGAAATCTGAACACTATATTTGTCTGAAAAAACTCATAACTATATCATTCACCATTTACATTCAAAAGTTTACAGTTTTAATGTTATTTACAAACCAGTCACGCAGTCTGTGAGATGCAAGTGTTGTTTCACAGCATATAACTGTGAGGAGAGTAATTATATTTAAACAGAGGACCAACATAATAAGAGTTGTTGATGGTAGCTAGTTTTACAGGGAGGTTTCCAGCAGAGTCAGAAAAGGGGACTGGGAAATATATTCCATATACTATCTGGATTCTTAAGAAATCTTTTAATTCATTTGATTTTTATAATTTAATAAATTACTGTAAAACAAAAACATTAAGTCCACCTTTTGCTAAAGGGTTAGAAAGAACTTTTTTTTTAATCTTAAGGGGCTTATTTTTCCATAATAATTTGAAAAGGATCTTATCTAGTTGGGAACATATATGTGGCCCGCGCCGCTCCAGGGCTCGGAGTTAAGATTAATTACATTAATGCACAAGACTCACTGAAACCCTCAAAAAGCCACAGATCTCTAAAAAATGATACAGGTGACGGTCAAATAATGGTCAGAGACAAAGGTCTTCCTCCAAGATTACAAACTTTATTACAATAATAAAACAATGAGTAAAATATACCACACTTTGCCTTACACCTAGGTAAGAGACAAGCTAGAGCGCTACAGGACAGCCGGGTGTAGCTGGAGTCAGTCAGTCAGTCACTCCTAGTCAGGGAGGGAAAAGTTAAGCAGGGGCAGAGCACTCACCACGCTCCGTGCCATGCACATGCACACAGAAGACAAAAGTAATTAAACTGCAAGGAAAAATCACTAAGGTGTGAAGGACGTGCAAAATTACCACTACACACACACACTTAAGGGGGTGTGGAGCTGGGGTGAGAACCCTGAACACCAATCCCTCCACCGTCCGGGCAGCCACACTATCACCAGTCCTGCCGTGCTCATGCAAGAAAAGGACAAACAGGAAATATGTTAAAAACACAGGACTGTTACAATAGTCTATAATAAATATCTTGGGGACAGGGAATCAAGGCCCCAGAGGCCTAGGACATAGGCCTGAGGACAAACAATTAAAAGGGCCACCTAATATATTAAAAGGAAAAATAATACTGACTAAGAACCAAAATTTCTGCTTAAACAATGAAACCAACTAAATGAAAAGAAATAAAATACAAACAATCAGAACAAAACAGCAATGGCAGTCTGTCTATAATAAATGAAAGAAAACAAGTTAAATAATTAACCATTCTGCCAAAGAAAATATAGCTTAAGAACAAAAGAAGTAGCCCAACTACACACAAAACCATAAAACATACTCACAGATAAAAAAAACACCTTACCACAGCATATGTGGCAATCTATACTGACCACAACCAAGGGGGGAAAGCAGCAGCAAAGGGAAAGCCAACATGCTGTCTGCCAGCTTATATAAATTTGGTGACTGAGTAAAGAAAGAAAGATATTCCTTTATTAGTCCCACAGTGGGGAAATTCAGTTTTACACTCTGTTGTTCACACAGTACATATACATGTCAATGTAGTGGGAGGGGCTAACTGCAACCTAACCCTACAGTGGCCCAGGGAGGACATTCACTACCGGTCACATATAGAGTTGGAGATATCTAACTACGCGGTTCTTCTTGCTGTCTGCTTTGTTAACAATACTACCATCTGTGGATAAACCCCAGGCTAACCAGCAGTTAAAGCTCTTTTCAACTGCCTCAGTAGCAAGGATAATATTGATATCCATAATGTCTTTTGGATCTTGACAAATTTTAATTCCTAGATAGGTTGCAGCACCTTTCACAGGAATGTTACAGATGTCGGTCCAACCAACATTATTTAGGGATAGACTTACAATCTTTTTTTTTTTAATTAAGGTTTAAGCCCGATACTTCAGAGAATTGACATATAGCCAATAAGGCCAAGGGAACATCTTTAGAGCTTTTTTGTTATGATATTTTGATTTCTTTCCCAAAAATACCAATTCCCTCAGAAGATTTCTATAACGTTAAATAATTTAAAACTTGAGCAACAACCAAGTAGATGTGAAGGGAAGCTGGACATCCTTGCAGCACACCATTGTTTGTCACACTAAATCTGTGAGACATGCTATATAAAAGTTTCACATACATTATTATCTTTGTATAGTGTCGATAGATCGTCAGTTATTTCTCTGGGGGTAAATTCAATTCAATTCATTTGTCACAGTATTTATTTAGGAGTGTATGATTTCTTAAATTAATAGTCTGATTAACCACTTCAATGTAATTTTTTGGCTTCTGTCAGGTAGTAGATTTGCAATTGGAGTCCAGTTTAGGTGAAGTTTTTTAAGAGCGTGTGACTCCGTCGGACTCTAAATTGCTCGTAGGTGTGAATGGTTGTCTGTCTCTATGTGCCCTGCGATGGATTGCCGACCAGTCCAGGGTGAACCCTGCCTTTGCCCATTGACAGCTGGATTGGCTCCATATATGGTTAGTGTACATTAGTCGGGCAGCAGAGGAGAGACGTCGGGTCCTTAAAAGGACTGACAGCAGTGCCAGGAGTACATCAGGTATGATTTCGTATGGAGGGAGGACACAGCACTGTAGCGTTGGTTTAATGACAGCCACTTACTCTTACTATTTTCTGTACAGTTTAAAATGAAAGGCAGTTTATGGCATGGAGTGTAGGGCAGCATTTGACTTTAAATAGCTTGGTTATCTCTGTAGAAAAACAAAACAAAACCGTGTTACTGTGTACCATGTACGAGTTTAACAGAGTGTAAATTGAATTTCCCCATTGTGGGACTAATAAAGGTAGATCTTCTTCTTCTTCTTCTTCTTCAAATACTGATCTCACAGCCGACCGTCTCTAACGTAGCTAAATAGTGTACTATGTAGGTTATCTGACGCCACTTCTTCCGGTCATTCCCCCATCCCTCCATAGTAGAAGGCAGAGCTATCATATTATCCTATTTGGGCTGGAAAAGGTGGTGTTTACACATTTTACTAGATTTTAAATTGCTCTAGGGGAGAGGAACAGTGTACTGTTACCATAGAAAAGCATTCAGTGACACAATGCACCAGAAGTTACATCCATTAATCACTCAAGGCATCATGGGGGATAGGAATGAGGTGGAAAAAATGGTCACTATATCTTGACAGTAGAGCATGACACAGGTAATCTGAAAAAAAAAAAAAAATCCTGTTCCTCTGTGTCCTGTGGTAATCCTAATGCCATCTGCAAGATTTCACAGACCAGAGGAAAACAACCAATCAGAACTGATCTGAAGCCTTGCTGTCTCAGAGCAGCTGTCAATCAATTTCAAACTCCGATCAAACAGTCAAACAAAGCAGCGCTGATCAAATATGAATCAATGTTCTGTTACTGGATCAAATGTTTCAGAAATATTTTGTAGCATATTGTTCAGCTATAAAATGCTGATGAGATGTTGAGATCAGCTGAGGAAAAACCAAACACTGCCCACCAGCTGGAGCACAGCCAACAGGAATGTTAGGAAAGCTGGTGTTAAGGAAGGAAGACAGAAAGAAAGAACCCCAAACACAGAAAACCACAAAGATGACAGATTAACAAAAAGCGAGTCTTTTTACTTATTGTAACACAAAATAATAAACTGAACTAGAAAGAAATAATAACTAAGCACAAAGAAACCACAAGGAATCTAAACACATCAAAACTAGAATTAACATTAGACCTAAAGTGAACAAAGAGACAGGGAGGATACACAAGTGCACAAACGCAGACAAGTGAAACACAGGACCACCAGGAGTGCACAGAAAGACATCTAAACAGGAATAAAACCAGAAAATCAGGAGAAAAGAAACACAAAGCTATATGGAGAGAAGAGAGTCTAAGGTGAGTCCAGGGAAAAACACAAGAAGCTCACAAGTCTGGTGGAAGGAGAACGGAGCACGGGGAGATCACGGGACTAAACAAATGAGCCAACGAGAACAGGAGATAAAGGAGTGGTTTAAATACACAGGGTGATGACACACAGGTGGAAACAATCAGGGCGGAGCAAACAATCAGAAAAGGAGGGAAAACAGACGAAGACAGGAAGTAAAGCTGGAAATGACACAGAGACGCTAGACTGTCAAAATAAAACAGGAAAAAACCAAAGACAAGACACCAGGACCAGGACAGGGAGTGAAACACAAACAATACACTAGAACAGAAACCAAAAAATAAACTAATTGAAAAACTAACTAACACAAGAAGTCCATAACCGTGACAGGAATGCTCAGTCAAAGTCTCCCATCAGATGTTAGATTTTTTAAAAGTCTGAAAACAGAGCCATGAGGAGGTGCAGAAGTCTATTTTTTATTTTTTCTCAGAACACTTGTATTACAATATGCTGAAAGGTTATGATGGATTTTTTACCCAATGATGCCAAAATCATTCTGCCTACTGCTGGTTTAAGCTGAAAGTCTGCAATACTTCCACCATACACATGCTACTTAGGCATGACCAGTTATTGCGGGCACTGGATTCACTGTAACACTGTGATGGCCTTCATCCCTCATGCTTCCTATTCAATGAACTGAGAAAAAATTACATCAGACACTTGAGGGCAACTCTTCAGCACCAACTTTGAGCTTGTGAACTATGAACTGCCTTTTCATCTGTATATGCAAGAGACAAACAGCTTCATTTGGGCATCTTGGTAATGCTCAACTTGTTACTCAACACATAACAGCTGCATGTAGATGCAGCTATATGCAACCATTCTGGCCGGCTCTAACATTTGGTTCATAGAGCCTCATCTTTACACCCAGATACATAGCTTGTTTCAGCTTAAAGCTAGAGCTGAAGCTGAGGCAGCTAAAAATAAAATGCTGAAAAAGAAACCTTGAGGTCCTAGATATCCTAGAGAAAGGTTTCTACCAAGATGAAGAGAACAATTAGACAGTCCCTCTTCCTTTCAAACAACAAAGATGCTGTTTGTAACACTTAATGATTGAGGTCATTACAATGCTCTTTCAGCAGAAAGTCTGCAATTCAGGCTCATTTCTTTGGGTTCAGGGAGAAGATTCTAGAGAAAGGCCATGGTGTGAATTGGTAAAAATTTTGGGACTTACACTTAATCATAACCTTCCTTTTCCTTGTCATCATCCATAGTGAGGTCAAGTGGTTCAAACATTTTCTTCAGGATAGTTTCTTAGTGTTTTCATCGCTGACTTCCTGCGCAGACAGGAAGTCCATGATGAGCTCAGTGGTTTTCTGGGGCTGCTCCAACACCACAGCGTGACCACATTTTTCAAGCAGCGTCACCTGGCAGTTTGGCAGCGACTCCTGCAGCACTGCCGCCCCTGACACGTCCACCACCTGAGAGAGGAGAAAGCAGCTTGTCATGTTTGTGGATTTTGGCGACACCGTTTGGTGATCAGCAGACACTGCTGTCAATTTGTTCTATTCATTTTCTTCTAGCTACACTAGCAGCACGACTGTGCATAGCCTGATCTGTCAGTCGGTCGCTTGGTTGGTTGGTTGACTGAAATATAAAAATATTATAACAAAGTCTTATTCATGGTCTCCAGGGGATAAGTCCTCATGACTTTCTGGGGACTTTTCCTCTCGAAACCATGAGGTTCACATTTGTAGTTTTGTGTGAAACGTTTCAACTATTTTTACCACGATTACCATGAAATTTGGTTCAGACAGTCATGTTCCTCTCAGGATGAACTGTCATCACTTTGTTCATCCATTTCTTTTCCATTCAAAGCCATAACCAGATCAAAATCTTATGTTTGTTCAATACTTTAATTTATGACCAAATACCTGTAAAACTAATGACATTCTCATCAGCCTCAGCTGTAATTTGTGTTCAGTGCTCAAAAACAAGTGTTAGCATGCTAACACGCTAAATTAAGATGGTGAGCATGATAAACATTATACCTGCTATCAATAATCTCTCTTCTAGGAACATCTACTCAGTGTGCAGGCATGCCTTTATCCTTGAACATTTATTGTTTTTAATGACCATCACTGTGATTCATTTATACCTTGTCCTCCATCCCCCAGATGACCTGCACAGGTGATGTGATCAGATGCAGGTTATCCTGCAGCGAGTGAAGAGACTCCTCTTTCGTGAGCTCCATGACCACTGAACAACACACAGTAAATAAAAGGAGCATATTACACATATTTCAAGCAAATACAGCAACAGTTATTAAAGACGAGAGAGAAAAATAATCCTGAAAACAAAATAATAAAAAACACAACATATATTCTCAAACAGAAAAAAAAGTTTTCATTTACTAATTAATTCATTACAATCACTGTTATGTTATTATGTTATTATTATTATTATGTTGCTGTCAGTGAATTTCAACACTTCATTATGTTATATAGCATCCACAAAGTGGTCACTAGACTTCACGTGGAGACGTTTGAGATGAAAAATCTACCAGGAAAGGGGAGGATTATCTCCACTGAGCTGCTGAAGGGGATTTAATGTGCCCACCAACAATCTGATAACATATGGTTTATTAATTAAATGAGTCTAGTGTCACGTCAGGATAATAGCTCTATGATATGGGAACAGAAGGAGGAGAAGGAGGAGAAGAAGGAGGTCACAGAGGAGGAGAAAGTGTTGGTGATGGATGGGAGCAGACTGACGTTCTTTGTAGAAACCATTGTTGGGGATACAGTTGTCAAGGAGACCCCGCAGAACCTGGAAACACACACATACACACACACACACACACACACACACACACACACACACACACACACACAGAGTTGAAACATTAGATTTCATTCACAGCTCTGTCAGCTGGAACCTGCTGACTAAAATACTACAATACTCTCCAGGCTCCATCGCTTCATCTCAATAATAATAATAATAATAATAATAATAATAATTGATACTGTTCTTTGATGAAGCCTTAAAAGTGTCTTAACTTGGATTTAATAGTTTTTTACCTGTCGGGGGAGCTTGATGGGGGCGTAGCAGCAGAGTTTCAACATGTCCTCCATCTCCTGAAGAGTGAAGGGGATCAGAGGGGTTGACCCCACCTGCTGAGATTTAGATATCTCCCTCAGATGACTGATGAACTCAGTCTCAGTGGGGTAAACCAGACCTGGGAGAGAAGGAGGAGGAGGAGGAGGAGGAGGAGGAGGAGGAGGAGGAGGAGGAGATGAGCGGCATCATCTATCTCTATCATTCTGCTTCATTAAACAGTCTCAGGTTTGATTCCTGGAGGAAACGCTAACACTGACACGTCACATAGATCAGATGATTGATGAGTTTACCTGCTGGACAGATCAAGGTGATGCTGGTCAGGTGAGCTGGGTAACGGGCAGCGTACACTCCAGCGACACACCCACCCATCGATGTCCCAACAAGGTGGAAAGGCCTTTTGTCCAGTCCGATACTCTGAACAAACTAGAGAGAGAGAGAGAGAGAGAGAGAGAGAGAGAGAGAGAGAGAGAGAGAGAGAGAGAGAGGGTGTTATCCATCTTCTCAGCAGTCCTTCTGTACAGCACCTACAGCTAAAGTGATGGTTGCCAGGAAGGTGAGCACAGGGTTGGTTGTGGTCACTGTGGAAAGTTTTTCGCAGAGGTTGGAGGTAAAGCTGTGTGCTTAGCTTGCAAAAATCATGGCTGTAGAGGCTTAGAGGGTAGAGCAGGTTGTCCACCAATCGGAAGGTTGGTGGTTCAATCCCTGGCTGTTCCAGTCCCAACCTGTATAAATATACAGAGGGTTGCGGGCATCCGACGTAAAACACATGCCAAACAACCATGCAAATCTGATGATTCGCTGTGGCTCCCCCTGAGGGGAGCAGTTGAAAGTACTTCTTCTTCTATTCAAAGAATACAACTAGAACCACCACTTTGAGACAAAACGTGCAATACAGAAACCTGTCTGGAGATGAGAAGGAGAGGACAGCCGAGGGGCTGCTAGCTAAGATACTACAGCAGCAAGGACATTTTACAAAGCTGCATGCAACCAAAGAAGGAAGCGGGAGTGTTAATGTTAAATTAAATGTTAAATGTGTTAATGTTAAGTTAAATGTTAAATTTAAGTGTTAATGTTAAGTTAAATTTTAAGTTTTGTTACTGGACATTATTACCTATTATTATTATAACAGTCAGTTTTGTATGGTTCAAACACTCCTGTATATGATGTAATTTTCTTAATAATATGCTGTTTGGAGTGATTTGCTGTGTGAAATGCTGAAAAGTAATTGTCCACCCCTGCCGCAGAATGGGACATTTATATCTACATACAAAGCAGGTCCCATGGATGTATTAAGAAACTGGATACAGTGTTGGAGGCGGGGCCCGGTTCATTCCTATGAAAGTTGCTCAGTGGCGCAGGATGCCAAATGTCCCAACTTCCATCTAGAAAAGTACTCAGATCTTCTGGCAATCTTCTGCATCCACTGGAAACTTGGAACATGTGCAGTAACGTCCGTTCGGTCACCTGATTCGGTCAAAAGGTCCTAATGTCACACTGTCATCACGGCCTGTGCTGTGGTCACAGTCTGGGTCTCATTCACATTAACAGAGAGGGAAATAACTCGGATTAGCTATTAGCAGCTATTAGTGCGTTTTTCAACTTTTAGGACTAGAAGAGTGTTCATACTGGGGAGTAGATTCATCTCAAAAAATATAATTTTCAAGAAACAGAGGAACAGATGTCTCTTTCTCAATGTAAGTCTATCGTGAAAAGTCTTTTTGGGCCAAATGGCATCACGTGAAGGACACAGAAGTTGTAGTACCACCATTTGGCCACTACCAAACTTGGGATCAATGACCGGCGCTCTTCCTCTGGGCTTGGCGGGTCCTGTTCACAGAACTGGCTGCCATGTTTCTACAGTAGCCCAGAATGAACAAACCAGACACCCTGGAGAGGGCCATTGGCATTTTCACGTTGGCCCCCGTAGTTCTCCTGCATGCTTGGCACACGAGAGAAGTTTCATTTGGCTGCAATCTGCAACCTCACTGCTAGATGCTGCCAAATCCTACGCACTACACTTTTAGCACGCAAACCAGAGACTGATATCCATCTAAATCTATATCTAATATGAAGTTTATTTCCTAAAACAATTCCTTTGAATAACTAGTGACCTAGCAGTGGTCTGCTCCTCTGAGCTGATCAGGAGTTTGCGCTGAAACAGGAAAACACATTCTCAGATTTGTTGCACAGGGTTCATTTGAAGTGACAACGCAAATATTCACATACGCCGGTGCTGATGTGGCAGCACCTTCAGATTACATGTTGACATGTAGCAGGGATCAAGCAGGGGGACCAAAGATAAACTTCATGATCAGGAAGGAATAACACATTGAAGAGGTTGGCAAAAGATTTCTGACATGCTAATCTTCCATCAGGGACATTATTGTGCCAGTATCATGTATTCTAGTCCTGGCGTTAGAAATATGAACGGGTTTCCATCTCTGTCTATAACACATACAATGGAGTCCCCCAGTCCATATTAGATTGTACACATACACACCTGGTGGATTCGGCCGACCTGGCTCTGAACGCTGTAGTCCTCGGGGCCGGTGCGACTTGTCCCCCCGTTTCCCGGCATGTCCACACACACCACATGCTGACTTCTGGGGAGATACTGAAGGAGAAAACAAACACACCCAAGACTCACTGAAATAAAAGGTGTACATTCAAAGCAGACTGTGTGCGTTGTCTACTTAAAAAGTTTGAAAAGATACTCAGTGTGCACACACTCACATTTGTAAGTGTGTGTGTATGTGGAAAAACTGTACTTGTACAGTATGTGTGTGTTACCTTGATGACAGGCATCCACACATCCTTTGAGTCAGAGAAGCCGTGCAGCATCAGCAGTGATGGCGTGGCGCCCCCTGGCGTCCCACGGCTGCTATAAGAGAAGCGGTAACTTCCACTATAAGAGTAGCGGTCCACTAGCCCCAGTCTGCGACGCAAGGACCTAAAGAGGATTACATCAGGATCACTAGGAGTTAGCTTCGAGCCCTATCAGTTACAATCAACAATAAGTATACCTGAAAATAACTATGCACACAGAGCTTTGACTTTTGTTTAATTTCTGCTTCATATAAGGGTCTACACCATTGTAGTGTTTTACGAGGCAATAAATCTGTCATTGCATCTCAGCTGAATACTTCAACCCCAAAATGAACATTTATATATCAATTACTCACCCTGTATCACCTTAAATTTGTGAAGATAACCACACTATTTGCACTGCCACATAAACAGTACTCCCACACTGGACAATGAAAATAGCCTCTGTCTGTGCCTCAAGGATGCATAAAGAGACCTGGATACAGTATTGGAGGCAGGCTCCCATCCATTCCTATATGAAAGTTGCTGAGTAGTGCATGAAACCAAAACGGCTCAGTGATAAAGTACCTGGATCATCTGGCGAGTTTCCACATCCATCTTTTCAGTGTGTTTCCAGCTCATAAAAAATTATTTTAACCCTTTTGGTTGCCTGCAAACATCTTATTCAGTGTTCGTTGTACATAGCTCCACCCTTTTGTGTCACGTCTGGTTTGGCCAAAAACAAAGATGGTGATGGCCAAAATGTCAAACTTGAGGATTCAAATGGCAGTTCACAAACCAATGGGTGAAATAATAGTGACTATGTCAAAGTATTATGCCGTCTATGATCTAAGGTTCATTGACATGAATAAAGGAAGGAAAATAACTCTGGATTTGGTTGCTGGATTTTAATGCTGTCGCATTTTACAACTTTTAGGATCAAATGATTTAAACAAGGGCTATTGAAGTGTTCATACTGGAAATTTAATTTACCAAAAAAAAAAGATGCACTTGTTTACAGATTTCTCTTTCCCAATGTAAGTATTTGACAAAATATATTTTTTTAGCTCAATGGCATCATGTGACAGACATGGATGTTTTAATTCCATGATTGATTTGCTTCATCGATGCATCGGCGCACTTCTTGGGGGCCTGCTGTGCTCTCTTGACTTTACTTGATTGCTTGATTTCCTCACTTCCCGTGCATCGATTTGTTTGTGATTTGTGTGATTTCTCTCAACGACGGGCTTTGCTTCCGATTCAACATGCTGATTCAGGCAAAAAGCTTGAGACATGAGCAGACCAGAGCCAACAATGTGGGACAGACTGCTTCGATTCATCGACTTTTCCTTGTTTTTAGATCCTCCGTTCACTGAGGAGACATTCAAGAAAAAGTTTTCCTCACAAATTCAAGCTAATTGATACACAAATGGTCATTTGGGATGTAAAAATATTCCTTTAAAATGCAAATATTGTCCTGAGGGTGGTCCTAGAAGTTGGGGGTGATTAAAATTAACAGCAGGAAGGTGAAAATATGACGTGTTCAGCTAGCATGACTATAAATGCATGTTCCTCTGAGAACAGCGATTGTCTGCAGGAGGCTACTTTTGATGCCTTCAAATCGGGTCGTGTTTACCAAGTTTACGAGTTGGTCCCATATGAATGCCGCCCTCATGTCGTTTTGTCAAATATTGTTTTTGTTTATAATTTTGTAATATGTCTGAGAAAAATGTTGATATTCCCAATGACCTCATCTTTCTCCTCTGTCATTCTGACTTTACATTTCCTGCATTATGTTACCCAATTGCTAGTTTGCTAAATTGTGATCCTCAGTGGCTTCTGGACTCGGACAGTAACGGTATTGTTTCCGTTGCTTAGCAGCAGTGTTCTTCGTGATTTAATAACTTGACCGCCATGTATATCATGTACACGACTTCCCATCTCGTAAACACGGTAAACAAGACCCAGTTTGAAGGCAACATTTCAGAACACCTGTTTACCCTCTCATCAACAACTTGTGGGAGTCTGTTCATGATGAACATGAGACTCTGTGAAGAGAATGAAGTAGCAAAAATAATTAAATCATTTTTGTTTTTTTACATCTTAAAGTCCAGTAGGCCAGGTCACGTTAACAGTCCTGCTCCTTCACAGTAAAAGTATATTATGGAGGTAGTAACATTACAGCACATCAACAGCCTGTAACACACAGCTGAACAGTGATATTCTGTCACAAAAGTATTATTATTGAAATTAAAATGATTGAATTAAATTGAATATACAATGCTGTTCATGGGGTGCTGCACGGTGGTGCAGTGGTTAGCACTCTTGCCTCACAGCAAGAGGGTAGCAGGTTCAAATCCAGCTTAGGGCTCTTCTGTGTAGAGTTTGTATGTTCTCCATGTTTGTGTAGGTCCTCCCACAGTCCAAAGACATGTGATTTTTGTTAACTGATGACCATAGGTGTGAATGTGAGCTTGAATTCGATGGACTGGTCCAGGGTGTACCCCGCCTTCACCCAATGCCAGCTGGGATCGGCTCCAGCCCCCCGCGACCCCCAACGGGATAAGCGGTTGTTAAGTCAAAAGTAGAGTTAAGTCAAAAGAGGGTTTTCTAGTTCTAATTCTTGTAATTTTGTAACTATAACATCATTTAGTACCAACAGCAGTCATGAGCCATAATCCAAAACATCCAAAATAATTCTTGTAGTCTACCAGGTGAGGACAGCGCTGAGTTGAAAGGTCAGGCGGATGATGATCAGGTAAATTGAAGGAGGCTGCGTTCACTTTGGTTTGGAACAGCTGAGACAAAGAAGTCTGTGCAGCAGGGTGACATCGGTGTGGAGGGCTACAGACACGCTATTGGTATGACTGTTTAATTTATTTAATGTATACGATGTTTGATTTGACTGACTCTTAACCGGAGAGTATCGATCATATGTTTAACTTGACAGTGCGTCCGAATTTGTTATTTAAAACATATTGCTTTAAAAAGTAAAAGAATGATCAGCTGAATGGAAATTAAGTTGCTTTGGAAAATATTTGGAAATATTTAGAAGTTATTTTTGCATTTAAGTTATGAAGTTGTTTATTTCATTTGGATTGTGCAATAACTAATATTGTGTTTTGTGTGTTTAAAGGTTATCAACCTAAGCTGAGCTACACTACTAAGCTACACTACTGAGCTACACTACTGAGCTACACTACTGAGCTACACTACTACTACCTACTAAGCTACACTACTGAGCTACACTACTAAGCTACACTACTGAGCTACACTACTAAGCTACACTACACTACAACTACAACTGCAAATACAACTGCCATAATTCTGTGAACCAAACTTGTGAAATAAAAGCAAAAGAAGAGCTGAGTTGCCCACAGCGTCCTCTGTGTCCACCTCCAAGCCCAAAGAACTTGACAGCGGTTGAAGATGGATGGATGCTGTTAAAGTGTTTGTGGGACGACAAATCACCATAAATCTGTTACTCTGCTGATGAAGAAGAGTAGTTTGTCCTGAGGGTGGCGTGAGAGGAAATGTGGTCAAAGAGTTCATCTACAACTCAGGACATCAGAGCTGTAAGAACATTTTCATCTGGACTGTTGTCAAATACAAAATAAACAGTCTCACTGGAAACCACCAGCAGGCTCATTGCACTGTGCTACACTGGACTGAAAATAATAAAAGTAATAAACACTAACCAGATACCAGTAACTGCTAAATAACCAGTCCAACCAGTCTATGTTTGAGTGTGTTTGTGTGTTTACCAGTTGTAGGCCTTAAGGAGGGCTCCAGGCCGGAACAGGTAGGCGGCGATGAAGGTCATGGCAGGAAGAACCAGACCTCCTAATAGTATGATCATCTCCATCATTTTGTGAAATTAGCTTGTTTGCTGTGCCAGATGAGAAGGTGAATATCAGTTTAATCTGTGCATAAAAACAGCACTGTCATTTGTTTTTAGCCTAGCTTAGCACAAAGACTGGAAGCAGAGGGAAACTGGTGTTGTCTCAGTGGTCGCCGAGCAGATTAACCTGGATCAAATATTCCAAAATGTAAGACTACTTATTTGATTGTCCTGCTAGTCAATGACGGTGGCCTTTTTGGGTCCGTCTAAAATAACAATGGCTAATAGAGTCCATTACATTTTTTAAAATCACCAATTTCACAGTTTGTTCTTCTACTGTATATGTGACAAAAAAAAAAAAAAACGATTGTATTTCTATTTCTTTTCTCAGCTAATCTCAATCAGCTATCCAGTCTTGAGGTAGAAATGATTTGCCAAATTGTCGTGTCAGCTGAATATTCTTGAAACAAACAGACTCACAGCTGTCAAACTGAGTCCACTGACTGAAGACCACGTGACACGGTTAAAAGCTCCAGAAGCACAAGACTGTGGTAAAGTTTCATAAATTCATCTATCAGTGTCGAATCAAAGTGAGTCGTCAGTAGCCTATAGCATATGGCGACATGCTTAAAAGGAGAGTGAAGCAGAGGAAGACAAACTTCACTGCAACCACCTCAGCTAATTTCCTGTTAGTTTTAGAATAAATTTCACAAATAATGAAGGTTCAACAGTAGAGATGAGGCTCAAATCAGCTTTGTGAACCAGCGGATAAAAATATTACATTTCAGACACACGTGTATCCTGGTTATGACTCTCCAAGTGTCCTCTGATAACATCACATCTCAAACATGATCACAACATCCCATTCTGTAGGTTATATAAACACACTGACTGAATAACAGTCTGGCACTGAAAAAAGACATATTCATTTTCATTATAGCATGTTTCTAATCACCTGTTCAGAAGTAACCCTGTATCTGTCCGAGTCCTCTTTGATCTGACACTGCAGGCTGTTGTCCTCCTCCTCCTCCTCCTCCTCCTCCTCCCTCTCCTCCTCCTCTTTCACCCAAATAACACAACAGCCTTTGACCTGCACTTAAAGGGAAAGTACAATGAGTGGACTGTGTTCCAGGTGTAGCGCCTCCACATGATGCCGCCACCGTCTCAGGTCATGATGTGTATCCACTAGACCATTCGTATGTCATGGTCAAGTCTGATCTAAGGTGAACAGTTTGTACGACCCCCTTGGCTTTGCAGCACCAGTCATCATACAAGGAAAGGCCCTGCTTTGGGACCTCACAGCTGACACTTATGACTGGGACACAGATTGCTTCCAGAGAAAGTGAAACAATGGAAAAATTCAGGTCTGGCAGCAACACAAGGACAGAAATCAGTTAGAGGAATGTTAAAACATATGTCAACGATATGACGTAAAAATAACCACACAAATAAACAGCAACTACATGTGGCAAGATTGGGGTGACGGATACCGAGAGTCCGACAACGCCACCTGGAGAATGACACCCCATGAAATCCTAAACCAAGAGTGTAAATAGGCAAGGTCACACAGGTTTGTTTATACCACTGGGAAGAAATGGTTTTCAAACAGAACAAATACATTTTATTAGCAAAAGTAATCAAAAGAAAACAAGGAAGGTCACACACCAGCACAACACTAAAAATGAGGCAAGAAAGGGGGATAAGGAACCAAAATCAGGGACGGGGTCCTTAAATGAAACACACACACACACACACACACACACACACACACACACACACACACACACACACACACACACACACACACACACACACACACACACACACACACACACACACACCCACACACACACACAGAAACAAACATACACACACGCACACACATACACACACAAACAAACACACACACACACACACACACACACACACACACAACACACATACACAAACAAACACACACACACACACAAACACACACACACAATACACACACACACACACACACACACACACACACACACACACACAGAGTGAAGAACACACCACCAGGGGTTAAACTGCCACAGTCAGCCCACAGCACCTAACAAAAAGAGAGGACAAACCAAAATTAATAAAATATGACCATAAACTGAACAAAACGGGTGTGGACTAAATAAATGTTTACAAAAACTGAAAACACATAAGGAATTAATTCAGTAAACTAATGAAGACAAGACAATATAATCTCTAAACAAATGAAACTAAACAAATGAAAGAGGCAAATGAAAGAGAGGGAGAGAAGGGGAGTCAGAACAGCAACGCAGTCCAGGGAGTGGTGGTCAGTGGCGGGAAGAACAATTACGGCGCGCCTCTAAAAAAAACAAAAAAATAACACAAAGTCCTGAAATTTAGTCAGTTATTTGAATAAATTTAAACTAATCTTTTAACGAAAATCCCAAATTAACGCATACCAGGCGCAGCAAGCTCTAGACAACCGGAGGATGTAGCCTCAGGGCACAGCTCGATACACAGCCTGAGAATTACGCACAGATATTAATCAGCTGAGCGCTGAGAGAAAGATGCAACAGAAGCGCTGACGATGAGCAGACTGACATACCAGAGCGGGCAGATAGCGACACACAGCAGGGCTCCAGCGGGTCACCCCGTCTCCCCTGACCCTCAACAGTCAGCCGCACTGCAAGGAGTGAAGATCGGGTCACCAAGGTGCGCATTACGCACACTTACACTAAAGGAAAAGACGGCAGGGCGCTTACCTGCGACAGAGGATTGTGTGCTCACGCCACACCGAGGAACGGTCTCGCAAAATAGAGTCGTCAGGTGAAACAACAGGGCTGCCAGTCCCACGCCAAACAAAACGCTGCCACGCCGAGCCACAGGCACCACGGGAGCGAGCGGGGAGCGGAAGAGAGAACGGCCGAGACCACACACATCTGGATACAAAGGTGTGCATAGCACAGCCCAGTGATCAGGGTGCCTAGGAGCCGGCACAGAGCTGCATGGTGGCAGGGAGGGAGATCACCTCCAGCTACATATACAAGAGCAGTTAAAGTCAAAATAAAAAGAAAGTTACAAGATAGATCCTGTTTCTTTCTGTTATGTCGTTTTCAAATTGAAACATTTTTGCTGATGACAGAAAAAATCTGTTGATTTACTAAAAACAATAAAGAAGAAATTAAAATGTGGTAGATAATTTAACAGCACATCTAACATTCTTTAAATTTGTTTTTCTGACATAAATGGGCTTTCATCTCATATATCCGTAGTAAAAATATTCTGTTTGGAGTTTAGTACATCAAATGTAAAAATGATAATTACATGAGAGACAAAAACTGATAAACGAAGTCTCTGCATGATTGTATTTAATGCTCATCAATAATTATTGTAATTTACACTTCAGAAAGTGGACCACTTCCTACTCTGACACTCTTGATAAAGCTGTAAAGATGAGTCGTCACGCAGCGATCTGTTGGTGTGTTACTACATAAAAAACACAAAACAGAGAAAATACAAAACAGAGCAGAGAAGTTTCCAATCAATCAATAAAACAATTCTTTATTTTAGTCCACACTCCAGAGACAGACTCTTTGTACAGGTGCTGACATTACTAAATTACCTTATTTATTAAACGTTATTCACCTGTATACAGTATAGTTTTCATTCTGAATTTCACCCTGAATGTGTTTTATGGGTTAAATATGTTGGTTCACAGCAGGAGACAAACAGACAGGAGACAACAGTTTTTCTGAATGTGTAAAATCCAAACGTTGAGCGTTTTCTCATATAAGACAGAGACCGTGACTTTCTGCGCTGGTGCTGTGTGTATAAAAACTTCAGGAATATTCGACTCTGTCTGACGTTGTTGAAAACTCTCATATCAGACTATAAAAGAGTATCACCAAATATCAATACCACTTAATCAAAACCTTCCTTCTCCTTGTCATCATCCATAGTGAGATCAAGTGGTTCAAACATTTCCTTCAGGATAGTTTCTTAGTGTTTTCATCGCTGACTTCCTGCGCAGACAGGAAGTCCATGATGAGCTCAGTGGCTTTCTGGGGCTGCTCCAACGCCACAGCGTGACCACATTTTTCAAGCAGCGTCACCTGGCAGTTTGGCAGCGACTCCTGCAGCACTGCAGCCCCTGACACGTCCACCAGCTGAGAGAGGAGAAAGCAGCTTGTCATGTTTGCTCCACGATTACCATGAAATTTGGTTCAGACAGTCATGTTCCTCTCAGGATGAACTGTCATCACTTTGTTCATCCATTTCTTTTCCATTCAAAGCCATAACTAGATCAAAATCTTATGTTTGTTCAATACTTTAATTTATGACCAAATACCTGGAAAACTAATGACATTCTCATCAGCCTCAGCTGTAATTTGTGTTCAGTGCTCAACAACAAGTATTAGCATGCTAACACGCTAAATTAAGATGGTGAGCATGATAAACATTATACCTGCTAATCAATAATCTCTCTTCTAGGAACATCTACTCAGTGTGCAGGCATGCCTTTATCCTTGAACATTTCTAGTTTTTAATGACCATCACTGTGATTCATTTATACCTTGTCCTCCGTCCCCCAGATGACCTGCACAGGTGATGTGATCAGATGCAGGTTTTCCTGCAGCGAGTGAAGAGACTCCTCTTTACTGAGCTCCATGAGCACTGAACAACACACAGTAAATAAAAGGAGCATATTACACATATTTCAATCAAATACAGCAACAGTTATTAAAGATGAGAGAAAAATAATCCTGAAAATAAAAGTAAAAAAAAATCCCACAACAACACATAAGGGGAGGATTATCTCCACTGAGCTGCTGAAGGGCCTTTCATTAATGTTAATGTGTTAATCTGATAACGTTTGGTTTATTAATTTAATGAGTTTAGCAGCATGTCAAGATAATGGCTCTATAATGTAGGAGGAGCAATGGAGGAGGAGAAGGAGGAGAAGAAGGAGGTCATAGAGGAGGAGAAAGTGTTGGTGATGGATGTGAGCAGACTGACGTTCTTTGTAGAAACCACTGTTGAGGTTCATGTCGTCAAGGAGACCCCGCAGAACCTGGAAACACACACACACACACACACACACACACACACACACACACACACACACACACACACACACACACACACACACACACACACACACACACACACACACACACACACACACACACACCCCCCCCCCCTACAGTTGAAACATATTAGATTTCATTCACAGCTCTGTCAGCTGGAACCTGCTGACTAAAATACTACAATACTCTCCAGGCTCCATCGCTTCATCTCAATTATAATAATAATAATAATAATAATAATAATAATAATAATAATAAGATAATAATAATAATAATAATAACATAAAATATACATTGATGCTGTTGTTGTTTGAAGCCTTAAAAGTTTCCTAACTTGGAATTAAGAGTTTTTTACCAGTCGGGGGAGCTTGATGGGGGCGTAGCAGCAGAGTTTCATCTGGTCCTCAATCTCCTGAGGAGTGTTGGGGATCAGAGAGTCCATCTGCTGAGATTTCACTAACCCCATCAGATGACTCATGAACCCAGTCTTGGTGGGGTAATCCAGGCCTTGGGAACATAGAGGAAGAGGAGGGGGAGGAAGAGGAGGAGAAGGGGAAGAGGAGGAGAAGAGAGGCGTATCTATCATTCTGCTTCATTAAACAGTCTCAGGTTTGAATCCTGGAGGAAACACTAACACTGAAACATCACATAGATCAGATGATTGATGAGTTTACCAGCTGGACAGATCAAGGTGATGCTGGTCAGGTGAGCTTGGTAACGGGCAGCATACACTCCAGCGACACACCCACCCATCGATGTCCCAACAAGGTGGAAAGGCCTTTTGTCCAGACCGATACTCTGAACAAACTAGAGAGAGAGAGAGAGAGAGAGAGAGAGAGAGAGAGAGAGAGAGAGAGAGAGAGAGAGAGAGAGAGAGAGAGAGAGAGAGAGAGAGAGAGAGAGAGCAGAGAGAGAGAGAGAGAGAGAGAGAGAGAGAGAGAGAGAGAGAGAGAGAGAGAGAGAGAGAGGGCAACTCCTCTAAAAGTACTCGATCTTCTGGTCTTCTCTCCCAGAGAGAGAGAGAGAGAGAGAGAGAGAGAGAGAGAGAGAGAGAGAGAGAGAGAGAGAGAGAGAGAGAGAGAGAGAGAGAGAGAGAGGTGTTATCCATCTTCTCAGCAGTCCTTCTGTACAGCACCTACAGCTAAAGTGATGGTTGCCAGGAAGGTGAGCACAGGGTTGGTTGTGGTCTCTGTGGCACCAAACCTGGCAACCTCACTGTGATTACCAGACAGAACACACTGCACCACAACATAAAACAGTTACAGCCTGTAACTCCCCCTAAAACCACAAACAGCAGTTTCTACATTTCTGTTTGTGTACTGATTAAACAAAGATACAACATGTTAATTAGCAATCGATAGTGCTGATAGGTGTACTTTTATGAACTTTGGACAGAGCCATACTAGCTGTTTCTCCCTACTTCCACTCTTTATGCTAAGCTAACCATGTTCTGACTCCAGCTCTGGACTTAAAGGAACAGTGTGTAGCATTTTGGGGGATCTACTGGCAGAAATGGGATATAATATTAACAAGAAGGTTTTCTTTAGTGTATAATGAAATAAGAATTATTGTGCTGGCGACACAGATAGGAGCTGGTCTAGTTATTAGAAAAGATCAACAGAATTATTATTCATTAAAATGGCTTTCAAAAGTAGTATATTGAATGATTTAACTTACATGTAATCACCTTGGGGCATCCCTCTTTGAAACAGAGAAAATGACAGCCAATGTATGTAGTCTTATGAATGTCTCATTACGTATGCTAAACTATCAATTTGGAACTCTGATTAATAATTACATTAAAAACTATATAATAAATCACCATATCAATAGCTGGTAACAGTTGAAGGATTTCGTAGTTCTTGACATAACAGTGTTTGGCAGTATTTTCTTTCATGCAGCATTAAAGAGAAAGCATGTGCAGTATATTCCACAAACAGTTAGAGAGACAAGATGGCTTCTTGTCTCCAAATGGTGACTGCAGCTGCAGAGACTACAAAATGATAGAGCTGACCCATGGATGTATGAAGAGATCTGGATACAGCGCTGAAGGCGGGGCCCCGTTCATTCCTGTGAAAGTTGCTCAGTGAAGTCAATGGGGAGACTAACAGGTCTAGAAAAGAACCTGGATCTTCCGGGTCTTACGGAGCCCTAGTGCGCTTGTCCATAATGTGCAGTAGTACCCGCTTGTTTACATGACTCTGTCACTGGGTCCCAACATCACGTTCTGGGTCTCAACAGACATAAACAGAGGAAGGAAATAACTCTGGATTTAGGCTATTAGTGTGTTTTACAACTTTTAAGACCTAATGATTTAAATAAGGCCGATTTAAGTGTTCGTACTGTGGAGTTGGTTTACCTAAAAAAAAAATATATCCACTGAGTTACAGACTTCTCTGTCTCAATGCAAGTCTATGAGAAAAAGTCTTATTGGGCCCAATGGTATAAAATGACAGACACTGAAGTTTCAGCACCACAGTTGGCCACAACGACCATTTTGTGATCAATGACCAGCGGTCGTCCTCAGGGCTTGGGCTAATCATGTGAAACTACAAGATGGCTGAATCAAAGATGGTTGCTGGGACCGCACCATATTGTCTCATTGCTCTGAGTACACATGTTCGGACAAAACAAAGGGACGTGTCATATGGTAGTTTTGAAACTCTGAATATGTGTGTTTGTGTTTAAAACCAATTCACAGTTTATGTACGTGATCTCAATATGTATCGAATGTGGTGGATTAGAAGAGTTAGTTCGCATGACAACATAGACCTTTTGTCTTTGTGAATAACTAAACACGCAAAGCCAGCTACCAAAATATCCTGACTACATCAGTATCACCCAGATGTACTTAGGGCTGTCCTCTTGTGAGCTGATCACTGAGGACGCCTCTTAATACCAGGTCTGAACTGGTCCACTGAGTCCATGGGTGGGCTTGAGGACTCCAGGGATCATGTGGCTGAGTTCATAGTCTCTGCCACCATGCTGAATGGTGGGTCCCAACAACTGTGTTTTCTTTACCTTAGAATGGGCCGTTTATATCTACATATGGAGCAGGTCCCATGGATGTATTAAGAAACTGGATACAGTGTTGGAGGCGGGGCCCGGTTCATTCCTATGAAAGTTGCTCAGTGGCGCAGGATGCCAAAATGGCCCAACTTCTGTCTAGAAAAGTACTCAGATCTTCTGGCAATCTTCTGCATCCACTGGACACTTGGAACATGTGCAGTGACGTCCGTTCGGTCACCTGATTCGGTCAAAAGGTCCTAATGTCACACCGTCATCACGGTTTGTGCTGTGGTCTCATTCACATTAACAGAGGGGGGAAATAACTGGATTAGCTATTAGCAGCTATTAGTGCGTTTTGCAACTTTTAGGACTAGAAGAGTGTTCATACTGGGGAGTTGATTCATCTCAAAAAATATAATTTTCAAGAAACAGAGGAACAGATGTCTCTTTCTCAATGTAAGTCTATCGTGAAAAGTCTTTTTGGGCCAAATGGCATCACGTGAAGGACACAGAAGTTGTAGTACCACCATTTGGCCACTACCAAACTTGGGATCAATGACCGGCGCTCTTCCTCTGGGCTTGGCGGGTCCTGTTCACAGAACTGGCTGCCATGTTTCTACAGTAGCCCAGAATGAACAAACCAGACACCCTGGAGAGGGCCATTGGCGTTTTCACGTTGGCCCCCGTAGTTCTCCTACATGCTTGGCACACGAGAGAAGTTTCATTTGGCTGCAATCTGCAACCTCACTGCTAGATGCTGCCAAATCCTACACACTACACTTTTAGCACGCAAACCAGAGACTGATATCCATCTAAATCTAAATCTAATCTGAAATTTATTTCCTAAAACCATTCCTTTGAATAACTAGTGACCTAGCAGTGGTCTGCTCCTCTGAGCTGATCAGGAGTTTGCACTGAAACAGGAAAACACATTTTTATTTTTTTTTTGAGGGTTTTTTTTTTTTAAGAACAAAATTATTTTTTTCCCCCGTGGTGGTGGGGGCGCCCCCCCCTACTTATTTTTTGTTTTTGGGGGGGGAGAACAGGGGGGGGACAAAGAAAAAACTCATTATTAGGAAGGAAAAACACATTGAAGAGGTTGGCAAAAAGTTTCTGACATACTAATCTTCCCTCAGGGACATTTTTTTGCCAGTATCTTTTATTCTATCCCTGGAGTTAGAAATATGAACGGGTTTCCATCTCTGTCTATAACACATACAATGGAGTCCCCCAGTCCGTATTAGATTGTACACATACACACCTGGTGGATTCGGCCGACCTGGCCCTGAATGCTGTATCCTCGGCGCCCCCCCCACCCCCCAACAGAAACAAACCCCTCACGGACACACACAACGGCGGGGGCCACGCCCACCGGGCGCGCCGAGCGGCGCCCCCCCCCCCCGGCCCGCCGGCCCCCCCCCCCCCCCCCGCGGGCCCGCCCCCCCCCCCCCCCCCCCCCCCCCCCGCCCCGCCCCCCCCCCCCCCGCCCCCCCCCCCCCCCCGCCCCCCCCCCCCCCCCACATTCTCTGATTTGTTGCACAGGGTTCATTTGAAGTGACAACGCAAATATTCACATACGCCGGTGCTGATGTGGCAGCACCTTCAGATTACATGTTGACATGTAGCAGGGATCAAGCAGGGGGACCAAAGATAAACCTCATGATCAGGAAGGAATAACACATTGAAGAGGTTGGCAAAAGGTTTCTGACATGCTAATCTTCCATCAGGGACATTATTGTGCCAGTATCATGTATTCTAGTCCTGGCGTTAGAAATATGAACGGGTTTCCATCTCTGTCTATAACATACAATGGAGTCCCCCAGTCCATATTAGATTGTACACATACACACCTGGTGGATTCGGCCGACCTGGCCCTGAATGCTGTAGTCCTCGGGGCCGGTGCGACTTGTCCCCCCGTGTCCCGGCATGTCCACACACACCACATGCTGGCTTCTGGGGAGATACTGAAGGAGAAAACAAACACACCCAAGACTCACTGAAATAAAAGGTGTACATTCAAAGCAGACTGTGTGTATTGTCTACTGAAAAAGTTTGACATTTGTAAGTGTGTGTGTATGTGGAAAAAACTGTACTTGTACAGTATGTGTGTGTTACCTTGACGACAGGCGTCAACACATCCTTTGAGTCAGAGAAGCCGTGCAGCATCAGCAGTGATGGCGTGGCGCCCCCTGGCGTCCCACGGCTGCTATAAGAGAAGCGGTAACTTCCACTATAAGAGTAGCGGTCCACTAGCCCCAGTCTGCGACGCAAGGACCTAAAGAGGATTACATCAGGATCATTAGGAGTTAGCTTCGAGCCCTATCAGTTACAATCAACAATAAGTATACCTGAAAATAACTATGCACACAGAGCTTTGACTTTTGTTTAATTTCTGCTTCATATAAGGCTCTACACCATTGTTGTGTTTTACGAGGCAATAAATCTGTCATTGCATCTCAGCTGAATACTTCAACCCCAAAAAGACCATTTGTATATCAATTACTCACCCTGTGTTTGTTATGATTCTGGGTTTTGTTGTTGAATGTTTTTTTAAGTTGTTAATTTCTTGTGCCTCTGCCAGCTTTACTTCCTGTCTTTGACAGACGAGCAGAGCGTAAATGGAGAAAAACCAAGCTTCAAATCCACCATGACATCTACAAAGCCTGCCTCATCGACTATAACAAAGCAATAAAAAATGCCAGACAATCATTTTTCTCTAATATCATAAACAATAATTTGAATAATGCACACGTGCTGTTCTCTACTGTTGATCGGCTCATCAACCCAGCACAATCTTTTCATCCTGAACTACTCTCCCCTACGAACTGTAATGAATTTGCAACATTTTTCAATAATAAAATCACCACCATCAGAAGAAACATAAGCTGCTTCAGTCCAGGCCAAAGTGTGTTACCCACACAAGGAAACAGAACCTGTCACTTGTCACATTTCACTCTTGTGGACTCTGCTACACTCCAGGATGCTGTATGTAAGCTCAAGTCCTCCACCTGCTGTCTGGACCCACTTCCAACAACCTTCTTTAAAACTGTCTCTAGCTGTCTAAGCACAGAGGTACTACAAATTGTCAATTGCTCCCTCCAGCCTGGTGTCTTCCCGAGCGCTCTCAGAACCGCTGTTATAAAACCGTTGTTAAAAAAGACCAGTCTAGATCCCTCAATCCTATGCAATTATAGACCGATCTCAAATCTCCCCTTTCTGAGCAAGATCCTTGAAAAAATTGTGTACAGTCAGTTGAACAACTACCTGTCAACAAATAACCTGTTTGATGTCTTTCAGTCTGGCTTTAGATCCCACCACAGCACAGAAACCGCCCTTGTCAAAGTTTTAAATGATCTTCACATAAACATGGACTCTGGTAAATGCTCAATCCTTGTCCTACTAGACCTCAGTGCCGCATTTGACACTGTTGATCATGAGATCTTGTTAAATAGACTGCATAATTGGGTGGGTCTCTCTGGTCCTGTTCTAAACTGGCTCACTACTTATTTACTTAACAGAGACTTCTTTGTCACTATCAATAGTTTTAAATCTGACAAAGTTACTGTAACCTGTGGGGTTCCCCAGGGCTCAATCCTTGGTCCACTTCTTTTCAATTTATATATGCTTCCACTTGGGCACATCATAAAGAATCATAATATGCAATACCATCATTATGCGGATGACACACAACTCTACATCTCCCTGTCTCCTGATGACTTGACCCCCGTGGAAACATTAGTCAAATGTTTGAAGGACATTAATTTATGGATGACCCAAAACTTTCTGCAACTAAACAGTGACAAAACAGAAACTTTATAGGTGCAAAAGCAAAGAGACAGGAAATTGCAGCTCACCTCAGTTCCTTCTCTCTTGAGAGCAAGGAACATGCCAGAAATCTTGGTGTCATTATTGATACTAATCTTAATTTAGCTTATCCAAAATGCTGCTGCACGCATTTTAACCAGGACCAAGAGAAGCTCCCACATTACCCCAGTTCTTAAGTCCTTGCATTGGCTCCCAGTATACGCCAGAATTGATTTTAAAATTCTTCTTATTGTTTATAAGGCACTGAATAGCCCTGCTCCAGACTACATTAAGACCTCTTGTCCCATATGAGCCAACAAGAAGCCTCAGATCATCAGCCAGTGGTCTCCTTGTTGTCCCACACATCTACTCTAAAGCAGGAGAAGCTGCTGTCAGTCACTATGCTCCCAGCAGGTGGAATGCCCTTCCAAGTGGTGTTAGGGAGGCACCGACACTGAGCTCTTTTAAAACCAGACTGAAAACATTTCTTTTTACTATTGCTTTTAACTAGAAATTATATATATTTTATTTGCTGTTTTAACCATTGCTTTTTATGTGAATATGTGTGCTTGTTTTACCTGCTTGTCTGTTTAAATTGCATAACTGCTTTATGACATGTATGTGTGTATGTGTATGTGTATATATGTATATATATATACATATATTATTTTATTTTCTATCTCTTTTTTAATGTGTTCGCAGATGTAAAGCACATTGTGCTGCTTTCTGCATGAAATGTGCTATATAAATAAATATTCTTCTTCTTCTTCTTCTTCTTCTTTGTCTGTTTTCCATCCTTTTGTGATTGGCTGCCCCGCCCTGATTGTTTCCACCTGTGTGTCATCACCCTGTGTATTTAATCCGTCCTTTTCCCCTCTCCTCTTGTTGGATCGCCTATGCATAGGGAGCTTGTGAGTCTGTTTCCTTGCGTCTCTCAGCGTCTTTCCTCTCTCCCTCTACGTCTCTCTGCTTCCCTCTGCCTCTTTCAGCATCTTACCACTTCTCTCTATGTCTCCCTGCCTCCTCTGCTTCGCTTAGCTTATGTTTAGTTATTACATAACAGTGTTACCTTAAATTTGTGAGGAAAACCACACGATTTGCACTGCCACATAAACAGTACTCCCACACTGGACAATGAAAATAGCCTCTGTGTGTGCCTCAAGGATGCATAAAGACACCTGGATACAGCATTGGAGGCAGGCTCCCATTCATTCCTACGTGAAAGTTGCTGAGTAGAAATGTGGTCAAAGAGTTCATCTACAACTCAGGACATCAGAGCTGTAAGAACATTTTCATCTGGACTGTTGTCAAAGACAAAATAAACAGTCTCACTGGAAACCACCAGCAGGCTCATTGCACTGTGCTACACTTGACTGAAAATAATAAAAATGATAAACACTAACCAGATACCAGTAACTGCTAAATAACCAGTCCAACCAGTCTATGTTTGAGTGTGTTTGTGTGTTTACCAGTTGTAGGCCTTAAGGAGGGCTCCAGGCCGGAACAGGTAGGCGGTGATGAAGGTCATGGCAGGAAGAACCAGACCTCCTGATAGCATTATACTCTCCATCATTTTGTAAAATTAGCTTGTTTGCTGTGCCAGATGAGAAGGTGAATATCAGTTTAATCTCTGTGCATAAAAACAGCACTGTCATCTGTTTTTAGCCGAGCTTAGCACAAAGCACAAGACTAACCTGGATCAAATATTCCAAAATGTAAGACTACTTATTTGATTGTCCTGCTAGTCAATGACGGTGGCCTTTTTGGGTCCGTCTAAAATAACAATGGCTAATAGAGTCCATTACATTTTTTTTAAATCACCAATTTCACAGTTTGTTCTTCTACTGTATATGTGACAAAAAAACCCCGATTGTATTTCTATTTCTTTTCTCAGCTAATCTCAATCAACTATCCAGTCTTGAGGTAGAAATGCCAAATTGTTGTGTCAGCTGAATATTCTTGAAACAAACAGACTCACAGCTGTCAAACTGAGTCCACTGACTGAAGACCATGTGACACGGTTAAAAGCTCCAGAAGCACAAGACTGTGGTAAAGTTTCATAAATTCATCTATCAGTGTCGAATCAAAGGGAGTCGTCAGTAGCCTATAGCATATGGCGACGTGTTTAGAAGGAGAGTGAAGCAGAGGAAGACAAACTTCACTGCAACCACCTCAGCTAATTTCTTCCTGTTCTTCCTGTTAGTTTTTGAATAAACTTCACAAATACTGAAGGTTCAACAGTAGAGATGAGGCTCAAATCAGCTTTGTGAACCAGCAGATAAAAATATTACATTTCAGACACACATGTATCCTGGTTATGACTCTCCAAGGGTCCTCTGATAACATCACATCTCAAACATGATCACAACATCCCATTCTGTAGGTTATATAAACACACTGACTGAAGAACAGTCTGGCACTGAAAAAAGACATATTCATTTTCATTATAGCATTTTATAATCACCTGTTCAGAAGTAACCCTGTATCTGTCCGAGTCCTCTTTGATCTGACACTGCAGGCTGTTGTCCTCCTCCGCCTCCTCATCCTCCGTCTCCTCCTCCTCTTTCATCCAAATTACACAACAGCCTTTCACCTGCACTTAAAGGGAAAGTACAATGAGTTGACTGTGTTCCAGGTGTAGTGCCTCCACATGACGCCGCCACCGTCTCAGGTCATGATGTGTATCCACTAGGGGTGGGACGATTCATAAAATTCACAGTTCGGTTCGGTTCACCGTTTAGGGTCACGGTTTTCGGTTTGGTTTGGTACAGCTGTAAATCCATTTATGGTACAGCAAGGAGGCCGATTACCAATTTCAGTCTCAACAACTTTTCATATATTTGCCAAAATAAGTCAGCTGTTTGCCTGAACAACAGTGGACTAGGCTAACATAAGAAACAAGTGCCACTGTGTTATTGAAAAGAAATTAAAAAATAAAAAGGAAAAGAAAAAGATTGCGGGTACAAGCGGCTGAAATGGGTGGAGAGATTGTATCTCCACACTGGCCGGAGAACGCCTCGGGATCCCCCAGTCAGAGCTGGTCAATGTGGCCCGGGAAAGAGAAGTTGGGGCCCCCCCCGGGGGCTGTTCCCCCCCTGCCCTGACACTGGATAAATAAAAAAAAATAAGTGAGTGTAAAAAAAAAAAAAATAATTATAGGCTTACACCATCAACAAAAAGTGCATCAGGGCAGCCAGCATTAGACCTTTTTTAAACAGAAATGACATGTTTCTCTGTTCCCTGATATTTAAAAAGAAAAAAACACACAGAGGCAAAGGCCATCAACATAAAGTGCTCCATAAACCAAACACACACAGTTTGAAAACAAAACTGCTCTGTTCGTTCTGTTTTCATGTTTTTCTGCAAGAAGATGAGTTTGTCCACAGGGTCAGCAGCCCTGGATGTCCATCTGTCTGTGTTGGACAGTTCTTTCACAATTCCTCGTAGTGTCTGTTCATACAATTACTATGAAGCTTATGTGTCTGCGAGACGCCTTATTATACTACGGCTCAAGTACCCTAATCATATGGTGAAATCCAGTGTCCTCCACGACTGCTTTAGTTGTGTGTTTTGCTCTGTCTGAGTCTGCATGTAGAGGCTGTTTAAATGCTGCTGGGAGAAGGAGTTGCTCTTTCCTCCTCGACTCTCTCCTGTTACGCTCCGTGGAGACAGGCAGCATAGGACTCAGATGCAAACACACTGGAACAGGGTTGAGGCGGTAATCGGTGTCTTTAATACAATCAATAGTCGGTACACGGTAAGGCAAGCAGTAGGGCAAACACATCCAAAAACGGCAGGCAAGGACTAGGTCGAAAAACTAAGCAGAGGGTCTAAAGCACGGGTAATCCATGAAACTCACAAGAGGAAACACTGGATGACTTGACGCAAGGGAACAAGACGATCTGGCAGAGAAGGGCTGGGGAGCACACATTAAATACTAGTGAGGGAATGATTAACTATTCACAGGTGGACACAATCAGGGCGGGGGGAAGCACGATGGGACGCCGGTGAATGGAGTGGAAAGTAGGTCAGGAGGATGTGCTCTAACGTGAAGGCGGGAAGCATGCAGGGCAGGAAGTGAGGTGATCTGAAACGAGAGGGAATGTTAGAACTACAAAATAAAACAGGAAGTGTCAAACTAAAAGCATGCACATGCAACATGAAACACAGACATAACACAGACTAAGACCTCACATTCCTGACATCTCCTCCTTGTTCAACGGACACACCGGAGTGATGTCTCCGTAAATGATTCATCATATCAGAAGTATTGCCGCTAGCTTAATTCATGTGTTTCGCACAGTGCTTATAAACAGTTGTCGTGTTATCCACCACTTTTCTGCCGTCACTGTCATACGTTACACCAAATCTGTAATGCTCCCACACAGCAGAGTGAAACCACGCTGGTGGATCTACTCGACATTTCCTGAACGGAGTAACAACCGTTCTCTGCACTTCCTCAACGTCTCTTCCAACTGAGAAGTTTGAGAAGGAAGGAGTCCGGCTCACACGTCATCAACGTGTCATATCTTTGGCAGTACAACACATACGTAAAATCTGGTTCACCTTTGCTAAAATTGAGCCAATAACAGCACACAACCACAGGAGGACAGAGGACAGGAGGAGGGACTGATACTGTCTGAAATTTGTGTTCTTCAGTCTTTATAAACTTCACTCAGGAATATGATTTATTTTATTAATGTTAGATTGTTTCTAGTGAGATATTAATGAGTTTCTATGGTGAGTTTGCTGTACTGTTGCTGCTCTAGAAACAACATGTCTCCTGGTTGTGTTTAAATATTCAACTCTAATCTGGTTCTGACTTTAACAGCAACCTGGCTGACATAAGTATAGTTAATTTGCACACTTCAAATTTGCCACCTTGTTGTACCATAAATGTACCAAACCAAACCAAAAATCGTGACCCCAAACCGTGAACCGAGCTAAACCGTGAATCATGTGAACTGTCTCACCCCTCTCACGCCCATAAAGCCCTAGGTCATGTCTTTTTCTTGTCTTTTCAGTTATTTTTTTACTTCCTGTTTTATTTTGTATTCTCACTCTCCCTCTCATTTCAGAGCACTTCACTTCCTGCCCTGGTGTTCTCCTCCCTCGCTCCCTGAATGATTGACATCCCCTGACCTACTTTCCATCCACCTCCACCTGTGTCTGATTGACTCCCCGCCCTTGATTGGGGCGGCAGTAGCTCAGTCTGTAGGGAGTTGGCTTGGGAACCGGAGGGTCACCGGTTCAAGTCCCGATGGACCAAGAACTGAGTGTGAACTGGTAGCTGGAGAGGTGCCAGTTTACCTCTTGGGCACTGCCGAGGTGCCCCTGAGCAAGGCACCAAACCCCCAACTGCTCGGGGCGCTTGTCAGGAGCAGCCCCCTCACTCTGACATCTCTCCATTGATGCATGTGCATGTGTGTGTTTCGGGTCTGCACGTACCGTGTATAAGTTAACAAACAGAGTGTAAAAGTTGAATTTCCCCTCGCGGGACTAATAAAGGTTGATCTTCTTCTTCTTCTTCTTCTTCTTCTTGATTGTGTTCACCTGTCCATAGTTAGTCACTCCCCTTCACTAGTATATAATGTGTCTCCCCTTCCTTCTGTGCCAGTTTGTCTTTGTTACTCCTGAGTGCAAGCGTCCTCGCGTCTTTTTCCGAGTGATAGTCTCCTCATGTTTTTGATGCCTGTTTTTGGACTGCGTCTCTGCCTAGCGTTACTTTGGATCTGTTAGCCTGCCTGTGTTTGACCACCTGTGTAAAGATTTTGCCTACCTTTTACCTGCCTGCTCTCCGTGTTGTGCATTTGAGTCCTTACCCTGTTTGACACAGTTATCACAACCCCTAGTTGAAGGCATTACCCACTGCAGCGGCTGCCATTGATCTCTTACAAAAGATACAAGGGATGTTGGCTTGCTCATGTAGTGGATGATGACTGAGAGATGAAGAATATGAAATATGATAATAAAAATATTGATGAATCCACAGTACACATCTTAACTTTTACATCCTTCCAGAAACTGATTGTTTGACCTCTCAGGGCGCTAAGTGGTGAGACTCTTCATTTACAACCAGCCTGGTGAAAATCACTAGATAACAACCCAGTATGGTCCTGACCAGATGAAGTTTTTATGACTTACAGGTCAACAGGTCAAATACTTGGTCTTTCTCTGGTAGAGAAGTGGTGAAACACAGACACATTATGGAGGCAGAACAATCTAATTCTAACATTACAGTGTCATTAATTGATGTGTTATGCTCCACTAACATGTGCTCTAGTGGCAGGAAGTTGTTGACATAAATTCAATCAAAGCAAGTTAAAATAGTTTCTTGTTGTAGACCAAAACCTTCTCTCTTATGCTAATCAGGTCATTATATCTGTCTGCATCAATACTTTACATGTGCATGTTATTCACAAAATAGGGGAATTATAGGGGATCTTAAACATAAAGTTGAGTGCACACTAGGGTCAGGGTTAGGGTTAGGGGTCTGACACCTCACACCCAGCTGATACCGGCACCCAGTCTACCTGAAAGGAGGCTCTGAACCTTTGGACTTGATCCAGTCCGGCTGAAGAAACGAATGCTGTCTTGCTACGCTGTCTCTCTCTTTTGAATCGAGTGACCCATCCAGCTCCAGGGAGGGGGGGGGGGGGTCTGAAGAAATGGCTCAGAGATGCCTCGCCAGACAGAGAGAGACAAAGATGGAAACATGCATTGAGGTGACACGCTGGCCATCGAAAACGAGGGTGTCCGAGGATCCAAAGAGAACCACTGAGGGAGAGAAACGAGCCAAGCCGGGTCGCAACTGTTCCAGACAGAAGCTGCCGCCACTCTGCTCCAGACAGCACAACCTCCATCTACCATCTACTCAGAGAGGCTGATGTATAGATGTATCCTCAGAAGAGAAATAGTTTGATGATTAGACTAATGAACCAATTCATAGTCAATTCATAGTCAACTAATAACTCAGTTACAAACCTTACAATTAAAATTATACAACGTCTAAATTTATAACATGAAACTGATTCTCAATCTTCCCTCGTGCTTCTTAAACTCTTAGTTCAATCCAATCAGAGAGATATCAGTCACTGAATTGACCTGGTCATCTTTAACTTGTTCAATCCATGAATGTTTATCATTTGTATTTGCTGTATTCCTTTAATTATTCTTTTTTCGATTTTATCATTGTTTTATCATTCATTCAATTATATTCTGTTAGTAGTTTAGTCAAGTAGTTAGTCAAATAAACAGTTCATTTATAAGGAACTTGGTTACTTGATTTTGTGTATATATACTGTCAGGGTTCAGTTCGGACAGGCAGACTCAAAAGCAGACTCAGGCAGGGATGGTCAAAAATCAGCGTCTTTAATAACAAAGGTTGGTCGGTACACGGTAGATCAGTGTATCAGGCTGAGGTACAAAAAACGGCAGGCTAAGGGCAATATCAAAAAAAACAGCAGAGTTATCAAAAGCACGGGGAATCTAGCACGAGGAAAAAACGCTGGTAAGCTTCTTACAATGGAACAAGACAAACTGGCACGGGGGGAATGGGGAGCACACATTAAATACCCGTGAGGGGAGTGAATAACTATACACAGGTGAACACAATCGGGGCAGGGGGATGACAATCAGACGCCGGTGAATGGTGCTGGAGACGAGGTCAGGAGGAGGTGCTCAACAGTGCAGGCAGGAAGGCATGCGGGCGGGAAGTGAAGTGCTCTGAAACGAGAAGGGATGTTAGAATACAAAATAAAACAGGAAGTGACAAAACAAAAGCATGCACATATACTCGACAACTTAATCACATGAAAACCCTTACAGAACCCCCCCTCAATGGACGGCACCTGACGTCCCAGGAAGTCTAGGATGCAGTCTGTGGAAGTCTCGGATCAAATCTGGGTCCATGATGTCTTTAGTGGAAACCCACGATCTTTCCTCTGGTCTGTATCCCTCCCAGTCCACCAAATATTGTCTGCCCCGCCCACGACGGCAAACGTCTAGCAACCGTTTTACCGTGTAGACTGGGCCAGAGGGACCAGAGGACTGTCCTTCACGGGTTTTAGGCGTCCTACATGGAAAGTGGGGTGAACTCGCATGGACCGCGGGAGCTGTAGTTTCACAGTAACGGGGTTAATAATCTTTGAAATAGGGAATGGACCAACGAACCTGGGAGTCAGTTTCCGGTTTTCCACTCGGCTGATCTCGGGTGGACAGCCAGACCCTCTGACCTGGTTGGTACGCGGGGGCTGGTGTCCGCCGTCGATCCGCCATCCTCTTGTACCGGGCCGAGCTCCTCAGTAACATCTGTCGAGCCCCCCTCCAGATGCGTTGACAGCGGCGGACAAGGGCTTGAGCCGAGGGGACGCTGGACTCCCTCTCCACGTCGGGGAATAACGGAGGCTGGTAGCCGTAAACGCACTGGAAGGGGAAGAGACCAGATGCAGAACAGGGTAAGGTGTTGTGCGCGTACTCTATCCATATTAGGTTTTTACTCCAAGAGGCCGGGTTTTGGGCCACTAGGCACCTCAACCCAGTCTCTAATTCTTGATTTAATCTCTCCGTCTGGACATTTAATTCTGGGTGATGGCCAGACACAAGACTTACGGAAGCGCCTAATAGGGAACAGAACTCCCTCTAAAACCGTGACACAAACTGAGGCCCCCGGTCTGACACCACGTCCCTGGGAAAGCCATGAAGGCGAAACACATGAGTGAGCATAAACTCCGCCGTTTCTTTGGTGGAGGGCAGTTTTGGCAAAGCAACAAAGTGAACCATCTTAGAAGAACCGGTCTACAATAGTTAGTACAGTGGTATTACCTTCAGAAGATAGCAAACCCGTAACAAAATCCAGGGAGATGTCAGACCAGGGGCGGTGTGGCACGGGGAGGGGTTGGAGTAGACTGGTAGGTGGGTGATGCGACGCCTTACTTTGCGCGCAGACGACACACGCGGAGACATACTCCTTAATGTCCTTCTCCATGGCTGGCCACCAAAGCGCTGTTTGACCACATACATCGTGTGGCAGGCACCAGGATGGCAGGATACCCGCGAGGTGTGTGTCCAGTGAATGACCTGTGAGCGTACAGTTGGAGGAACAAACAGTCTGTTATCTGGGCACCCCACGGGTACCGTCACCTGGGCTAATGCCTCTTTAACCTTGTTTTCAACATCCCAGGTGACCGCTCCCACCACGCAGGACGGAGGTAGAATATGAGAAGGAGCTCTGGGGGAATCATTGTTATCGAACTGCCTAGAGAGGGCATCAGGTTTGCCGTTCTTAGAACCTGGTCTGTAAGATAGTGTGAAGTTAAATCGGTTGAAAAATAACGCCCACCTTGCTTGCCTGAAGTTAAGACGTTTAGCTGATCTAATATATTCAAGATTCTTGTGGTCGGTCCACACGAGAAAAGGCTGCTCCGCTCCCTCTAGCCAGTGACGCCACTCCTCTAAGGCGGCTTTAACAGCCAGCAGCTCCCGATTGCCGATGTCACAATAAACTGTCTATCGAGATCGGGTAAAGTGAGGATGGGAGCAGAGCTGAAGGAGCTCTTTAATTTATTAAAGGCTCCCTCAGCCTCGGCGGACCAGGCGAACTTAATGTTAGGTGAAGTCAGAGCATGCAAGGGGGCGGCGATGGTGCTATAGTTACGGATGAAGCAGCAGTACAAATTAGCGAACCCCAAGAATCGCTGCACCGTTTTGCGATCTCTCGGGGTTGGCCACTCTGCCACAGCGCTAATCTTAGCGGGGTCCATTTGCATGTTGTCTGGGGTGATTACAAAGCCCAGAAACGACACAGTACAAACGTGAAACTCACATTTCTCGGCTTTGATGTAGAGCTGGTTGTCCAATAGCCTTTTAAGCACTTGGCTAACATGATCAATGTGGGACTGCTCATCGAGGGAGAAAACAAGAATATCGTGAAGATAAACAAACACGAAGCGGTTGAGCATGTCCCGCAAGATGTCATTTACATTTACATTTATTGGGATTGGAAGACAGCGGGGCATTGGTGAGGCCAAAAGGCATAACTAAGTATTCATAATGCCCACTAGGGGTGTTAAATGCCGTCTTCCATTCATCCCCCTCCCGTATCCTGACTAGGTGGTAGACGTTCCTTAGGTCTAATTTTGTGAACACCTTGGAGCCTTTCAGAAGCTCAAACGCTGAGGAAATCAAGGGGAGGGGGTACCTGTTTTTAATCGTGATGTCATTGAGGCCGCAATAATCAATACAGGGCCGAAGTGACTTATCTTTTTTTTTCCACCAAGAAGAACCCGCTCCTGCAGGAGACGAAGAGGGGCGGATGATTCCTGCTTCCAACGATGCGTCTATGTACTCCCTCATAGCCTCCTTCTCAGGGGCCGAGAGGGAGTACAGCCTCCCTCTGGGGGGCGACGTTCCAGGAAGCAAATCAATGCTGCAATTGTACGGCCGATGAGGTGGAAGAGAGGTGGCACAGGCTTTGTTGAATACCTCCCTGAACTGGTGATAACAGGGAGGAACACTGGCCAAATCTGGGGCGAGGGCGACCTCAGGAGGCGGCGAAGAGGGTGCAGAACCCTGATCCTCCACGAGGGCCGCCAACAGTCTATGAGGAGACTCCAAGGAATGAACAGACAGTTGACAGGTTAAATTACACCCCTTTCCCCAGCTCAAAACCCTCCCAGTGGACCAGTCAATTTGAGGATTATGTTTCTTTAACCAAGGTAACCCTAATATTAAAGGGTGCACTGAGGACTCAAAAATATGGAAACTAATTGTGTCTGTGTGGTTACCCGTGGTTACTAGTTGTACAGGGGAGGCACGATGAGTAACCCTGCAGAGTAGCCTTCCATCAAGGGCACTTGCTTCCAGAGGTTCCTCCAGAGGAATTCTTTGAAGTTGAAGCGCCTCCACCAGACCCCCGTCGATGAAGTCCTCATCGGAACCGGAGTCCACCAAGACTGGGTGCTGGAGGGATTGACACTGGGAGGAGATCTGTACCTGGAGAAGGGGACGAGAGGGAGAGTTCACAGCAGACGTTTGGCTCACCAGTGTCCTCTCCTTCACTGGTGAGCCTTGTCTTTTAACAGGCAGGATGCCAGGAAGTGGCCCTGTTGGCCGCAGTAAATGCACCGCCCCTCCCGTAGACGGCGCTGGCGTTCCTCTGGTGAAAGTTTTGCTCTGCCGACCTGCATGGGTTCCTCTGTCCCACCAGAGGGAGACAGAGAACCCTCGACTGAGACCTGAGCTGGGGGACGCCACGCAGGACGCTGAACTGGAGACTGCCTCGTCTAGACGGGAGGGGGTGCTGCGGCGCGACGTTTCTCCTTCACCTTCTCCCTCTCCCACAGTCTGTTGTCTATCCTGATGGCTAAGGCGATGACGGCATCGGAATCGGCTGGCAGGTCCAGTGGAGCCAATTGGTCCTTCACTGGATCAGATAGTCCGTGCAAAAAGGTGTCCATTAGGGATGCGTCGTTCCACCCACTGTCCGCTGCGAGAGTACGGAACTCAATGGCATAATCGGCGACCCTTCTTCTCCCCTGGCGAAGTCCCACGAGTGCACGGGCGGCTTCTCGTCCGGGCGTAGTGTGATCAAAAATCTTACGTAGTGTTTCTGTAAAAAGATTCAAAGATGAACATAATGGAGAGTTACGTGCCCACTCTGCAGTTGCCCAAGCTTCTGCCCTGCCGGAAAGGTGGGTGATGATAAAGGCCACCTTAGAACGCTCAGTGGGGAACTGGGCTACCTGCAGTTTCGAAATGAAGGCTGCATTGCACCAGGAATGAGCGACAGTTCTGAGAGTCCCCGGAGAAACGCTCAGACTTGGCGAGGTGTGGTGAGGGGAACGCCGCACTCGGGGGCGGCATAGGCACAGGAACCGGTGTCTCTGGGAAAGACGCTGCAGCTGATGACGTGGCGTGGGGCTCGGCGCTGGGTGGCGGTCGAGCCTCCAGCAGACTCATAAGAGTCTGCTGGGGCGGAAGTTAAGTTTTGGTAATATCTAAGGTTGAATGTTACCCCTTTAATAATTTTGGATTATTACTTGTGAATATGAATCTTGATATTGATTAATGATCACTTGTTAATCTGCTCAAAGCAATAACGCTACACTCAAACCTGAGGCGACATAAAATCGCCTCTAAACAGTGAATAAGTAATGAGAGCATTTCCTCTTCAGGGTCATGCCAGTGATCACAGTGACCTGGATCTTGGTGTAAACCCTTTACCTATGCAGTGCAGTCTTGGGATCAGCTGGGATGTCAAGATAGATACAGTCACATTTCAATTGTCCAGTGGGGTAAAACCATTCATATGTCAGGGAATCCGATCTAAGGTGAACAGTTTGTATGACCCCCTTGGCTTTGCAGCACCAGTCATCATACAAGGAAAGGCCCTGCTTTGGGACCTCACAGCTGACACTTATGACTGGGACACAGTATTGCCTCCGGAGAAAGCGAAACAATGGAAAAATTCAGGTCTGGCGGCAGCACAAGGACAGAAATAAGTTAGAGAAATGTTAAAAAATATGTCAATAATTAGAAGTATATGAGGTAAAAACAAGAACAGAAATAAACATAGCAGCTATAAGTGGCAAGATTGGGGTGACGGATACCGAGATTTGAGAGAGTCCGACAACGTCACCTGGAGAATCACACCCCAGGAAATCCTAAACCAAGAGTGTAAACCAGGACACCCACACAGCCCCTGAAGATCCTGGGGGAGGACATTGCAATTGCAGAGGAGTATAAATACTTGGGCGTTTTCATCGACAACGGACTGAACGGACCAACACTGACGCTGTTTACAAGAAGGGGATGAGCCGCCACTACTTCCTGAGGAAGCTCAGATCCTTCAATGTGTGCAGCAAAATGCTGGAGATCTTCTACCAGTCCGTTGTAGCCAGTGCCCTGTACTGCGCTGTGGTCTGCTGGGGGAGCAGCATCAGAGCCAGCGACATCAACAGACTGAACAAGCTGATCAGGAAGGCCGGCTATGATTGGCTGCAAACTGGACACTTTTGAGGCTGTGGTGGAAAGGAGAACCATGAACAAGCTGTTGTCTATTCTGGACAATCCAGACCACCCACTTCACCCGGTACTGGAGCGACAGCGGAGCAGCTTCTCAAACAGACTGGTTCAGCTCTGCTGCCACAAGGACAGATACAGGAAATCTTTCCTGCCAACAGCTATCAAGCTGTTCAACACATCACCTCTGGCTGGCAGCGAGCTCCCTGCTCCCCCTGACATCTGACATTGCACAATTTAACGTTTAACATTTGCACTATTGACTGTATAGAGAGTGTTATTCTTTATTTCTTCTATATTTAGTGTGATTTATTTAGACCCCCAGCTTATTGTTGGTCAGGTGTATTATATAGTATTATACAGTATTACATTATTTATATTGTGCATTGCAGTGTATATTGTATTTATATTATTATTATTATTATACCATACATATATATCTATATTTACCTTTATACCTTTATATTTACCCGATATTGTATATATCATACGTATATATATCATGTTATGTTACACAACATTACATTATATGCTATATCATTATATTGTATCATTATTATTATTATTATTATTATTATGTTATTATTATTATAGTGTATAGTGTTTCATTTTCTTAGTATTAGATTATAATTAGATTCTCTGTATATATTTCACACTTTAGTATAGATGTCTATATTCTCTATTTTATGTGTATATAGATGTGTATATTCTCTCATGTATATTGTGCTGATAACCTGCTGCTGTAACACCACAATTTCCCAACTTGGGATCAATAAAATATCTATCTATCTATCTATCGATCTATCTATCTATCTATCTATCTTTTTCTATCTATCCATCTATCTATCTATCCATCTATCTATCTGTCTACTATCTATCTATCTTTCTATCTATCTATCTATCCACACACACACACACACACACACGCACACACCCCCAAAAAAAAAAAAAAACCAAGAACCCCCCCCCACCAAAAATTAGCAAAAAAGGGAATAAGAACAAATCACGGACAGGTCCCAAATAAAACGCACACACACACACACACACACACACACACACACACACACAGTGAAGAACACACCACCAGGGGTTAAACTGCCACAGTCAGCCCACAGCACCTAACAAAAAGAGAGGACAAACCAAAGTTAATAAAATATGACCATAAACTGAACAAAACGGGTGTGGACTAAATAAATGTTTACAAAAACTGAACACACATAATGAATTAATTCAGTAAACTAATGAAGACAAGACAATATAATCTCTAAACAAATGAAACTAAACAAATGAAAGAGGCAAATGAAAGAGAGGGAGAGAAGGGGAGTCAGAACAGCAACGCAGTCCAGGGAGTGGTGGTCAGTGGCGGGAAGAACAATTACGGCGCGCGTCAAAAAAAAAAAAAAAAAATAACAGGAAGTCCTGAAATTTAATCAGTTATTTAGATAAATTTAAACCATTTTTTTAAACGAAAATCCCAAATTAATACATACCAGGCGCAGCAAGCTCTAGACAACCGGAGGATGTAGCCTCAGGGCACAGCTCGATACACAGCCTGAGAATTACGCATATATTAATCAGCTGAGCGCTGAGAGAAAGATGCGACAGAAGCGCTGACGATGCTCAGACTGACATACCAGAGCGGGCAGATAGCGACACACAGCAGGGCTCCAGCGGGTCACCCCGTCTCCCCTGACCCTCAATAGTCAGCCGCACTGCAAGGAGTGAAGATCGGGTCACCAAGGTGCGCATTACGCACACATATACACTAAGGCAAAAGAAGGAAGGGCGCTTACCTGCGACAGAGGACTGTGTGTTCACGCCACACCAAGGAACGGTCTCTCAAAATAGAGTCGTCAGGTGAAACAACAGGGCTGCCAGTGCCACGCCAAACACAACACTGCCACGCCGAGCCACAGCCACCACGGGAGCGAGCGGGGAGCGGAAGAGAGAACGGCCGAGACCACACACATCAGGATATAAAGGTGTGCATAGCACAGCCCAGTGATCAGGGTGCCAAGGAGCCGGCACAGAGCTGCATGGTGGCAGGGAGGGAGATCACCTCCGGCTACATATACAAGAGCAGTTAAAGTCAAAATAAAAAGAAAGTTACAAGATAGATCCTGTTTCTTTCTGTTATGTCGTTTTCAAATTGAAAGATTTTTGCTGATAACAAATAATCTGTTGATTTACTAAAAACAATAAAGAAGAAATTAAAATGTGTTAGATAATTTAACAGCACATCTAACATTCTTTAAATTTGTTTTTCTGACATAAATGGGCTTTCATCTCATAAATCAGCAGTAAAAATATTCTGTTGGGAGGCGCAGTTGTCACGCAGCGATTTGTTGGTGTGTCACGACATAAAAAACACAAAACAGAGAAAATACAAAACAGAGCAGAGAAGTTTCCAATCAATCAATAAAACAATTCTTTATTTTAGTCCACACTCCAGAGACAGACTCTTTGTACAGGTGCTGACATTACTAAATTACCTTATTTATTAAACGTTATTCACCTGTATACAGTATAGTTTTCATTCTGATTTTCACCCTGAATGTGTTTTATGGGTTAAATATGTTGGTTCACCGCAGGAGACAAACAGACAGGAGACAACAGTTTTTCTGAATGTGTAAAATCCAAACGTTGAGCGTTTTCTCACATAAAACAGAGACTGTGACTTTCTGCGCTGCTGCTGTGTGTATAAAAACTTCAGGAATATTCGACTCTGTCTGACGTTGTTTAAAACTCTCATATCAGACTATAAAAGAGTATCACCAAATATCAATACCACTTAATCATAACCTTCCTTCTCCTCGTCATCATCCATAGTGAGGTCAAGTGGTTCAAACATTTTCTTCAGGATAGTTTCTTAGTGTTTTCATCACTGACTTCCTGCGCAGACAGGAAGTCCATGATGAGCTCAGTGGTTTTCTGGGGCTGCTCCAACGTCACAATGTGACCACATTTTTCAAGCAGCGTCACCTGGCAGTTTGGCAGCGACTCCTGCAGCACTGCCGCCCCTGACACGTCCACCAGCTGAGAGAGGAGAAAGCAGCTTGTCATGTTTGTGGATTTTGGCGACACCGTTTGGTGATCAGCAGACACTGCTGTCAATTTGTTCTATTCATTTTCTTCTAGCTACACTAGCAGCAGGACTGTGCATAGCCTGATCTGTCAGTCGGTCGCTTGGTTGGTTGGTTGACTGAAATATAAAAATATTATAACAAAGTCTTATTCATGCTCTCCAGGGGATAAGTCCTCATGACTTTCTGGGGACTTTTCCTCTCGAAACCATGAGGTTCACATTTGTAGTTTTGTGTGAAACGTTTCAACTATTTTTACCACGATTACCATGAAATTTGGTTCAGACAGTCATGTTCCTCTCAGGATGAACTGTCATCACTTTGTTCATCCATTTCTTTTCCATTCAAAGCCATAACTAGATCAAAATCTTATGTTCGTTCAATACTTTAATTTATGACCAAATACCTGTAAAACTAATGACATTCTCATCAGCCTCAGCTGTAATTTGTGTTCAGTGCTCAACAACAAGTGTTAGCATGCTAACACGCTAAATTAAGATGGTGAGCATGATAAACATTATACCTGCTAATCAATAATCTCTCTTCTAGGAACATCTACTCAGTGTGCAGGCATGCCTTTATCCTTGAACATTTCTAGTTTTTAATGACCATCACTGTGATTCATTTATACCTTGTCCTCCGTCCCCCAGATGACCTGCACAGGTGATGTGATCAGATGCAGGTTTTCCTGCAGCGAGTGAAGAGACTCCTCTTTAGTGAGCTCCAAGAGCACTGAACAACACACAGTAAATAAAAGGAGCATATTACACATATTTCAAGCAAATACAGCAACAGTTATTAAAGATGAGAGAAAAATAATCCTGAAAACAAAATAATAAAAAACACAACATATATTCTCAAACAGAAAAAAAATGTTTTCATTTACTAATTAATTCATTACAATCACTGATATTTTGTTTTTTGTGTTATGATGCTGTCAATGAATTTCAACACTTCATTATGTTATATAGCATCCACAAAGTGGTCACTAGACTTTACATGGAGATGTTTGAGATGAAAAATCTACCAGGAAAGGGGAGAATTATCTCCGCTGAGCTGCTGAAGGGGATTTAATGTGCCCACCAACAATCTGATAACATATGGTTTATTAATTAAATGAGTCTAGTGTCACGTCAGGATAATAGCTCTATGATATGGGAACAGAAGGAGGAGAAGGAGGAGAAGAAGGAGGTCACAGAGGAGGAGAAAGTGTTGGTGATGGATGGGAGCAGACTGACGTTCTTTGTAGAAACCACTGTTGGGGATACAGTTGTCAAGGAGACCCCGCAGAACCTGGAAACACACACACACACACACACACACACACACACACACACACACACACACACACACTAATAATAATAATAATAATAATAATAATAATAATAATAATGATAATAATAATAATACATTGATACTGTTCTTTGATGAAGCCTTAAAAGTGTCTTAACTTGGATTTAATAGTTTTTTTACCAGTCGGGGGAGCTTGATGGGGGCGTAGCAGCAGAGTTTCAACACGTCCTCCATCTCCTGAAGAGTGAAGGGGATCAGAGGGGTTGACCCCACCTGCTGAGATTTAGATATCTCCCTCAGATGACTGATGAACTCAGTCTCAGTGGGGTAAACCAGACCTGGGAGAGAAGGAGGAGGAGGAGGAGGAAGAGGAGATGAGCGGCATCTATCATTCTGCTTCATTAAACAGTCTCAGGTTTGAATCCTGGAGGAAACGCTAACACTGAAACATCACATAGATCAGATGATTGATGAGTTTACCTGCTGGACAGATCAAGGTGATGCTGGTCAGGTGAGCTGGGTAACGGGCAGCGTACACTCCAGCAACACACCCACCCATCGATGTCCCAACAAGGTGGAAAGGCCTTTTGTCCAGACCGATACTCTGAACAAACTAGAGAGAGAGAGAGAGAGAGAGAGAGAGAGAGAGAGAGGGTGTTATCCATCTTCTCAGCAGTCCTTCTGTACAGCACCTACAGCTAAAGTGATGGTTGCAGGGCCCGGTTCATTCCTATGAAAGTTGCTCAGTGGCGCAGGATGCCAAAATGGCTCAACTTCCATCTAGAAAAGTACTCAGATCTTCTGGCAATCTTCTGCATCCACTGGACACTTGGAACATGTGCAGTAACGTCCGTTCGGTCACCTGATTCGGTCAAAAGGTCCTAATGTCACACCGTCATCACGGTTTGTGCTGTGGTCACAGTCTGGGTCTCATTCACATTAACAGAGGAGGGAAATAACTCTGGATTAGCTATTAGCAGCTATTAGTGCCTTTTACAACTTTTAGGACCTAAAGATTTAAATAAGGACTAGAATAGTGTTCAGACTGTGATAAATGTCAAGTCTTAGCTGTTTAGTGTTGCACTGTGCTGTGTTTCTCACTTCCTGTTTTATTTTGTAGTTTTACTTCCCTTTTCAGTTTAGGTCTCATCACTTCCGGTTTGCATGCTTCCCTCCTGCACCTTTGAGCACCTCCTCCTGACCTAGTTTCTAACACCATTCACCTGGTTTCCCCTTCCTCCTGTGCCAGTTCGTCTCTTCTAGTAAGTTTCGTACCTGCGTTCATTCCCTAGTGCTCTCGTGTTTTCTTACCCGTGTAACGAATCTCTGTTTGTTTTTCACTTAGCCCTTTTGCATCGTGATTTGGACATTGTTTCTGACTGTTGCTCTACCGTGTAATGACCTGCTTAGAATAAAGATGCTGATTTTTGAAACTGTCCCTGCCTGGAGTCTTGCATTTGAGTCCACACCTGTTGTGTATCCAGCCGTGACACATACTGGGAAGTTGATTCATCTTAAAACTACAAAACTTGAAGTTTGGTAGTGGCTTCCTCTGGGCTTGGCGGTTCCTGTTCACAGAACTGGCTGCCATGTTTCTACAGTAGCACAGAATGAACAAACCAGACACCGTGGAGAGGGCCATTGGTGTTTTCACAAAGCAAATATTCATATTCACATGTGCTACTGAAGCTCGGTGTGTTTAAGCTAGGTAAGAAACTGATGATGATTTCTGAGTTCATGCTCTGTATGCCTGTTTGTTAAACACATTTAGCAGTATGGACATGTTTAGTTTCAATTGTAAAGTGAAATACTGTGTCATGGTTTTACAGGGTAATAATGTGAATGTTTTCTGTTTTCTCTGTAGCCAGAGAGGAGCCACTGTCGCATTTTATTTTACTTTTTATTACCTTATTTTCTTGTGTTAAACAAGTGTGAAACAGTACACAATTAACTGCATTTGACCAACATATGGTTGTTGTTGTAAATTCAAAATATGGTTTCAGTGGAAATAAATTTATAATTTTATGTTGTTTTCTAAATACTACCTAATTAATTGGAAACACAATAAAGACCCACAAAAATTGTATTTGAAGTCTGTGTGTTACTTAGCCCGGCTTCACTATCAAATAGGAATTTTGATTAATAATTACAAATATTCACATACGCCGGTGCTGATGTGGCAGCACCTTCAGATTACATGTTGACATGTAGCAGGGATCAAGCAGGGGGACCAAAGATAAACTTCATGATCAGGAAGGAATAACACATTGAAGAGGTTGGCAAAAGATTTCTGACATGCTAATCTTCCATCAGGGACATTATTGTGCCAGTATCATGTATTCTAGTCCTGGCGTTAGAAATATGAACAGGGTTTCCATCTCTGTCTATAACACATACAATGGAGTCCCCCAGTCCGTATTAGATTGTACACATACACACCTGGTGGATTCGGCCGACCTGGCCCTGAATGCTGTAGTCCTCGGGGCCGGTGCGACTTGTCCCTTCGTGTCCCGGCATGTCCACACACACCACATGCTGACTTCTGGGGAGATACTGAAGGAGAAAACAAACACACCCAAGACTCACTGAAATAAAAGGTGTACATTCAAAGCAGACTGTGTGTGTTGTCTACTGAAAAAGTTTGAAAAGATACTCAGTGTGCACACACTCACATTTGTAAGTGTGTGTGTATGTGGAAAAAACTGTACTTGTACAGTATGTGTGTGTTACCTTGACGACAGGCATCCACACATCCTTTGAGTCAGAGAAGCCGTGCAGCATCAGCAGTGATGGCGTGGCGCCCCCTGGCGTCCCACGGCTGCTATAAGAGAAGCGGTAACTTCCACTATAAGAGTAGCGGTCCACTAGCCCCAGTCTGCGACGCAAGGACCTAAAGAGGATTACATCAGGATCACTAGGAGTTAGCTTCGAGCCCTATCAGTTACAATCAACAATAAGTATACCTGAAAATAACTATGCACACAGAGCTTTGACTTTTGTTTAATTTCTGCTTCATATAAGGCTCTACACCATTGTAGTGTTTTACGAGGCAATAAATCTGTCATTGCATCTCAGCTGAATACTTCAACCCCAAAAAGAACATTTATATATCAATTACTCACCCTGTATCACTTTAAATTTGTGAAGATAACCACACTATTTGCACTGCCACATAAACAGTACTCCCACACTGGTCAATGAAAATAGCCTCTGTCTGTGCCTCAAGGATGCATAAAGAGACCTGGATACATCATTGGAGGCAGGCTCCCATTCATTCCTATGTGAAAGTTGCTGAATAGTACATGAACCCAAAACGGCTGAGCTGCCAAGTGATAAAGTACCCGGATCATCTGGCGAGTTCCCGCATCCATCCTTTCAGTGTGTTTCCAGGTCATGAAAATTAATTATAACCCTTTTGGTTGCCTGTAAACATCTTATTCAGTGTTCGTTGTATGTAGCTCCACCCTTTTGTGTCACCTCTGGTTTGGCAACAGCCAAAAACAAAGATGGTGATGGCCAAAATGTCAAACTTGAGGATTCTAACAGCAGTTCACAAACCAATGGGTGAAATAATAGTGACTATGTCAAAGTATTATGCTGTCTATTGTCTAAGGTTCATTAACATGAATAAAGGAAGGAGAATAACTCTAGATTTGGCTGTCGATGCATTTTACAACTTTTAGGATCAAATGATTTAAATAAGGGCTATTCAAGTGTTCGTACTGGAAAGTTAATTTACCAAAAAAAAATGATTTAACTTACATGAAATCATCTTGGGTCAGCACTCTTTGAAACAAAGACAAAATGACAGCCATTTAATGTAGTCTTATAATAGTATAAAAAAAATAATATAACAAAGTTTGCTAAACTACTGTAACCAGGTGGTAAAAAACCTTCACCTTTAAATCTACTCAGGAAACCAAACCACTGGAAATAACAGAGTTTCAGCTGAAGTAGTCCTGCTGTGGACAGACAGTTTGACAGCAGGGGGCAGGAATTGACCATTTCTGTGAGTAATGTGCGTCTTGAGGAAGCCAAAAATAGTGAGATAAATAATGGATGTTAACAGGTTATTTGAAAATTATATTACACAATACATTAATTTGTTGGTTGAGTGTTGTACAATGACCTTATAAGACACCTTTTTGTGTAGCTCCTGAGCCTAGGATTGCTGGTGGATCGAACATTACATGTGCTACTGAAGCTCGGTGTGCTTAAGCAAGGAAAGAAACTGATGATGATTTCTGAGTTCATGCTCTGTATGCCTGTTTGTTAAACACATTTAGCAGTATGGAAATACTGTGTCATGATTTTACAGGGTAATAATGTGAATGTTTTCTGTTTTCTCTGTAGCCAGAGAGGAGCCACTGTCGCATTTTATTTTACTTAACTTTTTATTACCTTATTTTCTTGTGTTAAACAAGTGTGAAACAGTACACAATTAACTGCATTTGAGCAACATATAGTTGTTGTTGTAAATTCAAAATATGGTTTCAGTGGAAATAAATTTATAATTACCTCCGCCAAGGAGGTTATGTTTTTGCCGGCGTTTATATGTCTGTTTGTTTGTCTGTGTTCAAGATAAGTCAAAAACTTATGGACGGATTTTGATGAAATTTTCAGGGTGTGTCGAAAATGTGAAAAGGAAGAACTGATTTAATTTTGGGGGTGATCTGGAAGAAATCCTGGATTCTGGATCACTTTGAAATTTTCGTTAACATTGGGGTAAATGGGACGCAAAAAATTGTTTCTCAATATCTCTGGTAATTGTAGCCCAAAGCTCATGAAATTTGACTCAGGGATTTACAATGTGTACTTCTATCAAATCCCAAAGGCTGATCCAGATCTGATCCAGATGGCGGATTTTATAGCAATTTATATATAAAAATGGGGTTACTCTTACATTTTGGCTTGGGGGCGGCAGTAGCTCAGTCCGTGGGGACTTGGTTTAGGAGTTTGAGGGTCACTGGTTCAAGTCCCAACATGGATCAAGACCAACTGGTTGCTGGAGAGGTGCCAGCTTACCTCTTAGGCACTGCCGAGGTGACCCTGAGCAAGGCACCAAACCCCCAACTGCTCGGGGTGCTTGTCAGGAGCAGCCCCCTCACTCTGACATCTCTCCATTAATGCAGGTATGTGTACTGTGTGAAATTAACAACAGAGTGTAAAAACTGAATTTCCCTACGGGGATTAATAAAGGTTCATGTTATCTTATCTTATCTACTGTTCCTTTAATATTAGAGGTAGAGATTTCTAACAAGCGGCATCGTGTAGCTGAGACAATTCTGCATCTGAAGTATGTCAACGAATTTGATCTAGCTTTAATACTTGAGGAGATAGATCCAGAAGAAACCACCAGGGGGGAAACTATGGTGCTTGGCGGAGGTCTGCGCTCTCCAAGTGCTTTTCTAGTTTTATATTGTTTTCTAAATACTACCTGATCAATTGGAAACACAATAAAGACCCACAAAAATTGTATTTGAAGTCTGTGTGTTACTTCACTATCAAATAGGAATTTTGATTAATAATTACATTAATAACTATAACACTATAATCACGATATCAATAGCTGGTAACAGTTGAAGGATTTCTTAGTTCTTGACATAGCAGCGGTTGGCAGTATTGGTGACTGTAGCTACATAAATTACAAAAGACAGAGCTGACCCATGGATGTATAAAGAGATCTGGATACAGCGCTGAAGGTGTGGCCCCGTTCATTCCTGTGAAAGCTGCTCAGTGAAGTCAATGGGTAGATACAGGTCTGGAAAAGTACCTGGATCTTCGGTGTGTTCCAGGTCTTCCAAGCCCTAGTGTGCAAGTCCGAAATGCACAGTAGCATCCGCTTGGTCACATGACTTGGTCACGTGGGCCAATATCACGTTCTGGGTCTCCACAGACATAAACAGAGGAAGGAAATAACTCTGGATTTAGGCTATTAGTGCGTTTTACAACTTTAAATAAGGCCTATTTAAGTGTTCGTACTGTGGAGTTGGTTTCCCTAAAAATTATCCACTGAGTTACAGACGTCTGTCTCAATGTAAGTCTATGAGAAAAAGTCTTTTTGGGCCCAACAGTATAAAGTGACAGACACAGAAGCTGGCGTACCACAGTTGGCCCCAACGACCACATTGTGATCAATGACCAGCGGTCATCCTCGGGGCTTGGGCTGAACTAACTAAAAGATGGCTGAATCAAAGATGGCCGCCAGGACCGCACCACATTGTCTCATTGTTCTGAGTACATATCAGGAAGTCTAGGACTTAGAATCTGTGTTTCCTGTTACATGCTTTTATTTTGGTGCACTTCCTGTTTTATTTTGGCATTTTAACCTCTCCTCTCATTGCAGATCACTTCACTCCCTGCCCTGCATGCTTCCCGCCTTCACGTTTGAGCACCTCCTCCTGACCTAGTTATCTATACCAGTCACCTGCGTCTGATTGTCTTCCCCCGCCCTGATTGTGTCGACCTGTGCATAGTCATCCACTCCCCTCACTAGTATTTAATGTGTGCTTCCTTTCCCTCCTGTGCCAGTTCGTCTTTGTTCGTAGTGAAGAAGCTTACCCGCATACTCTCGTGTTTTTGATCTATCGTGTTACTGAACTCTGCCTGCCTTTTGACGTTGCCCTTAGCCTGCCACTCTGGACCTGTCTGCTTGTGTTTCTGCCGACCTCAAGCCTGTATTAAAGATGCCGATCATTGTGAACTGCCCCGACTCTGAGTCTGCTTTTGAGTCCAAGCCTGAGTGTGTAGCCTGTCGTGACAGTACACATGTTCAGGCAAAACAAAGAGTTGTGTCATATGGTAGTTTTGAAAGTCTGAATATGTATGTTTGTGTTTAAAACCAATTCACAGTTTATGTGTTTATGAGGTTTATGTGTTGTATAAAAGGATCCATTCATTTACAGACATTTCTTTCCCAATGTAAGTCTTTGACAAAACACCTTTTTTGAGTCCAATGGCATCATGTGACAGACACGGAAGTTTTAATTCCATGATTGATTTGCTTCATAGATGCATAGGCACTGTCATAATGTATGGTGGACTGGACCCTCAATGCAGACAATAGACTGATCGTCAGGTTGCAAAACAAAATATTTATTAAAATGAAAGTTCAAGGAGCTGAAGCATGGCGGGGGTTGCTGTGTCTCACGGGTGTCCAGAGGAAATCCAGGTAGACTGAGGATGATGGATTGAAGCCGGGTCAGGTGGAGAGGTTTTGTGAGGTCCAGAGGGGTAATGGCAAAAAACAGGAAACTGGAGACAGGAAAAAACACTAAGTCAAAAAGCTGGGCTACAAAGCAGGCAAGAGAACACTGAAAACTACTGAGCCTTAATACTATATAGGTAAGCTGACAATCTGGCGGCAAGCTGTGAACTGGGCCAGGGTTTTATCGAGAGTGAGTGAAGGTTGCTTGCAGGTGAATGGTGACTCCAGGTCTTCCCCACTCTAGACACACACACACACACACACACACACACACACACACACACACACACACACAAGAGGAGAGAACAAAAACATGGAAAGAAAAACACTAGAATCCTAGGATCCTAGGATCCTGACAGTACCCCCCCCCCCAATTTCCCCACTGTGGGACTAATAAAGGAATATCTTATCTTATCTTATCTACCAATGGGAGCCACCCGGCGACCCCCAGGCTAGCGCTTTTTCCTTGGGAAGCTGGGAGGCCCGTGACAAATTCAACAGCGATGTGGGACCATGGGCGACCTGGAACAGGTAGAGGATGGAGCAGGCCAGCAGGGGGTGAGTGGGATGCTTTGCCACGGGTGCAGACTGAACAGGCTTGGACATAGGCTCAGGTGTCCTTATCCATTGTCGGCCACCAGAAGTGGCGTTTGAGGAGGGATAGGGTTCGGTTGATTCCCGCATGGCAAGAGAACTTACTGGCATGCAACCATTGAAGGACTGATGACCGGACAGAATCGGGGACGAACAGACGGTTAGGGGGGCCTCCACCAGGGTCCTGTTGGGTGCGTTGTGCTTCCTTGATCTGGGACTCAATCTCCCAGGTAATGGGAGCCACCACCTGGGAGACTGGCAGGATGTTTTCAGGTTCAGTGGGAGTCTCCTCAGAGCTAAACTGCTGTGATAGGGCATCAGGCTTAATGTTGTGGGAGCCGGGACGGTAAGTTAGTGTGAAGTTGAAGCGGCTGAAGAAGAGGGACCAGGGGGCTTGTCGGGAGTTGAGACGCTCTGCTGACTGGATGTAGGCCAGGTTTTTGTGGTCAGTCCAGACCACAAATGGCAGTTTGGATCCCTCCAGCCAATGTCGCCACTCTTCCAGAGCCATTTTGACAGCGAGCAACTCTCGATTCCCCACATCATAGTTCCTCTCTGCAAGTGTCAACCGTCTGGAGAAAAAGGCACAGGGGTGGAGCTTACTGTCCGGCTGTCATCTCTGAGATAATACTGCCCCAACGCCAGTCTCTGACGCATCCACCTCGATGATAAATTGCAGTGTGGGATTGGGATGGACAAGAACTGGTGCTGAAGTGAACAGCAGTTTCAGCTTGGAGAAAGGTCAAAATCTCCTTTAAACTCCTTTAAAAAATCATCAAAACTGGTGCCATTGAATGTACGGCGAGCAAACCTGGCCTCAGCCAAAGCCAGAGCCCTGCCTCTCAACAGTCCACAGATGTACAGAATCCTGGAGGTGTCTGTGGTAAATCACATTGGTTTTAATTGAAAAACAGATTGGCACTGGAACAAAAAACCCCGACAAAGATTTGGCTGACCTGAGTATGGATCTGGATCAGTGTCTCTGGAATCCTGTGGCATCAGAGTGGCAGGTGGAGGTGGAACCGCAGGCTCAGGGGGAGCAGAGGTAGTTAAAGAGGCCCACGACTGAGTGGAGAGCAGAGCCGCAACATGTGCAGTCAGTTCAGAGACTTGGTGGGACAGAGACTGACTGTGCTCAAGCAGATTGCGGATACTTTGCTCGTGCTGTCCAATTATTATCCCCTGATGGCCTACTGCTCGCTGGACTGGGTGCCATTCAGAGCTCTTGTCTGCGTGGGTCCACTTTATGGCCAGATTGTTCTGTCATAATGTATGGTGGTCTGGACCCACAATGCAGACAATAGACTGATCAGGTTGCAAAACAAAATGTTTATTAAAATGAAAGTTCAAGGAGCTGAAGCGTGGCGGGGGTTGCTGTGTCTCACGGGTGTCCAGAGGAAATCCAGGTAGACTGAGGATGATGGATTGAAGCCGGGTCAGGTGGAGAGGTTTTGTGAGGTCCAGAGAGGTAATGGCAAAAAACAGGAAACTGGAGAATACTATACCACTGAGGTAAGCTGACAATCTGGCAGCGAGCTGTGAACTGGGCCAGGGTTTTATCCAGAGTGAGTGAAGGTGGCTTGATTGCAGTTGCCTGGCAGGTGTGCAGGTGAATGGTGACTCCAGCTCCACCCCGCTCCAGATACACACACACACACACACACACACACACACAGAGGGAGAGAACAAAAACATGGAAAGAAAAACACTAGGATCCTAGGATCCTGACAGGCGCACTTCCTGTGGGCCTGCTGTACCCTCTTGACTTTACTTGATTGCTTGATTTCCTCACTTCCCGTGCACTGATTTGTTTATGATTTGTGCGATTTCTCTCATCGACGGGCTCTGCTTCTAATTCAGGCAAAACGCTTGAGACAGAGCAGACCAGAGCCAATAGTGTGGGACACACCGCTTCAATTCCTCAAGACTTTTCCTTGTTTTTAGATCCTCCGTTCACTGAGGAGACATTCAAGAAAAGTTTTCCTACACAAATGGTCATTTGGGGGGTAAAAATATTCCTTTAAAATGCAAATATTGTCCTGAGAGTGGCCCTAGAAGTTGGGGGTGATTAAAATTAACGGGATTCATCCTGTGGAGTGCAGGAAGGTGAAAATGAGACATGTGGAAAATCTTAGTGAAATCTGGTCAATACCAATAGCATGGCTAAAAATGTATGTTTCTCTGATAATAGCTATTGTCCACAGTAGGCTACCTTTAATGCCATCAAATGGGGTCATGTTTACACTGTATGTCCCATATGAATGGCCCCACTTATGTCTTTATGTATGTAAATATTTATTATATTACTATATTATATTCTTATATTTATAATTGCCGTTGCTTAACAGTGGTGTTCCTCACGATTTAATAACTTGACCGCCATGCATATCATGTTCACAACATCCAATCTTGTAAACACGGTGAACAAGGCCCAGTTTGAAGGCAGCACTTCAGAACACCTGTTTACGCTCTCATCAACAACTTGTGGGAGTGTTCATGACTAACATGAGAGTCTGTGAAGAGAATGAAATAGCAAAATAATGTGTGTGCTGCACTTGACTAATAAAATAAATAACCAGTCCAACCAGTCTATATTTGAGTGTGTTTGTGTGTTTACCAGTTGTAGGCCTTAAGGAGGGCTCCAGGCCGGAACAGGTAGGCGGTGATGAAGACAAGGACAGAAAGAACCAGACCTCCTGATAGCATTATACTCTCCATCATTTTGTAAAATTAGCTTGTTTGCTGTGCCAGATGAGAAGGTGAATATCAGTTTAATCTCTGTGCATTCAGTACAAAAACAGCACTGTCATTTGTGCTCAGCACAAAGACTGGAAGCAGAGGGAAACTGGTGTTGTCTCAGTGGTCGCCGAGCAGACTAACCTGGATCAAATATTCCAAAATGTAAGACTACTTATTTGATTGTCCTACTAGTGTCAGGAACTGCTGAGTGATTAACAAAAGGAAAAGAGAAAAAGACAGAGAGAGAGAGACAGAGAGACCCCAAATGCAGAGAACACACCTATAGACAGATTAACAAAAAGTGAGTCTTTAATTTAAGAATGATTAACAATAGTTTAGTAATACAAAACAATAATAAACTGTAGCTCAAAATAAATACAACTAAACACAAGGAAAACCACAGGGAAACTAGATATAGTTTCACAAAACACAAAACCTAAAGTTCAATAAGAGACAAGAAGGGAACACAATGGAACACACACCAACACATGAAACACAGGACAACAAGGAGTGCGAGGAATTACACAGGGAAACACCTTCCAGAAACCAAGGAAAGACAAAGATACCAGGAAAGGAAGGGTGTCTAACAGGGAACCGAGGAAAAAACAACGAAGCAGAGGATAGTCACGGTGGTTAAACATGGAGCACGGAGAGATCATAGAAACTGAACAAATGCACCCACAAGAACAGAGGGGAAAGGGAACTAGAACAAAAGCTCAGTCTAACAAAACAGAACCAAATAATAAACTAATCAAAAAACTAACTAACATAAAAGTCCATAACTGTCACAGCTAGTCAATTATGGTAGCCTTTTTGGGTCCGTCTAAAATAACAATGGCTAATAGAGTCCATTTGCAGCTTTGTGAACCAGCGGATAAAAATATTACATTTCAGACACACATGTATCCTGGTTATGACTCTCCAAGTGTCCTCTGATAACATCACATCTCAAACATGATCACAACATCCCATTCTGTAGGTTATATAAACACACTGACTGAAGAACAGCCTGGCACTGAAAAAAGACATATTCATTTTCATTATAGCATGTTTATAATCACCTGTTCAGAAGTAACCCTGTATCTGTCCGAGTCCTCTTTGATCTGACACTGCAGGCTGTTGTCCTCCTCATGCTCCTCCTTCTCCTCCCTCTCCTCCTCCTCTTTCACCCAAATTACACAACAGCCTTTCACCTGCACTTAAAGGGAAAGTGCAATGAGTTGACTGTGTTCCAGGTGTAGCGCTTCCACATGACACCGCCACCATCTCAGGTCATGTTGTGTATCCACTAGGGGTGGGACGATTCATAAAATTCACAGTTTGGTTCACTGTATGGGGTCACTATTTTTGGTGTGGTTTGGTACAGCGGTAAAACCATTTATGGTACAACAAGGAGTCTAATTTCAAATTTCAATGTGAACAGCTTTTCATTAATTTGCCAAAATAAGTCAACTGTCTGCCTGAACAACAGTGAACTAGGCTAACATAAGGAACAAGTGTCACTGTGTTATTTAACAGTAATGAATAAAGAAAAAACAAATTATGGGCTCAGGCCATCAACAAAAAGTCCATCAGGGCAGCCAGCATTAGACATTTTTTAAACAGCAATGACATGTCTCTCTGTTCCCTGATATTTGAAAAAAAAAAAATACACACAGAGGCTAAGGCCATCAACATAAAGTGCTGCATAAACCAAACACACTGTTTCAAAACAACACCACTCTGTTCGTTCTGTTTTCATGTTTTTCTGTAAGAAGATGAGTTTGTCCACATCGTCAGCAGCCCTGGATGTCCATCTGTCTGCAGTCAGAGCTACATGATCTGTGTTGGACAGTTCTTTCACAATTCCTTGTAGTGTCTGTTCATACAATTACTGTGTAGCTTATGTGTCTGCGAGACGGCTTATTATAGTACGGCTCAAGTACCCTAATCATATGCTGCTGAGTTGCTCTTTCCTCCTTGACTCTCTCCTCCTTGTTCAACGGACACACCGGAGTGACGTCTCCGTAAATGATTCATCATATCAGAAGTATTGCTGCTAGCATAATTCATGTGTTTACACACAGCTGACGTGTTATCCACCACTTTTCTGCCGTCACTGTCATACGTTACACCAAATCTGTAATGCTCCCACACAGCAGAGTGAAACCACGCTGGTGGATCTACTCGACATTTCCTGAACGGAGTGACAACCGTTCTCTGCACTTCCTCAACGTCTCTTCCAACTGAGAAGTTTTAGAAGGAAGGAGTCCGGCTCACACGTCATCAACGCATCATATCTTTGGCAGTACAACACATACTCAGTAAAATCTGGTTCACCTTTGCTGAAATTGAGCCAATAACAACACACAACCACAGGAGGACAAAGGACAGGAGGAGGGACTGATACTGTCTGAAATTTGTGTTCTTCAGTCTTTATAAACTTCACTCAGGAATATGATTTATTTTATTAATGTTAGATTGTTTCTAGTGAGATATTAATGAGTTTCTATGGTGAGTTTGCTGTACTGTTGCTGCTCTAGAAACAACATGTCTCCTGGTTGTGTTTAAATATTCAATTCTAATCTGGTTCTGACTTTAACAGCAACCAGGCTGACATAAGTATAGTTAATTTGCACACTTCAAACTGGCCTCCTTGCTGTCCTATAAATGTACCGAACTGAACCAAAAATCATGACCCCAAACCATGAACCGAGCCAAACCGTGAATTATATGAACCGTCTCATCCCTAGTCGAAGGCATTACCCACTGCAGCGGCTGCCATTGATCTCTTACAAAAGATGCAAAGGATGTTGACTTGCTCTCACCTGAGGCTACATAAAATAGCCTTTAAACAGTGAATAAGTAATGAGAGCATTTCCTCTTAAGGATCATGCCAGTGATCACAGTGACCTGGATCTTGGTGTAAACCCTTTACCTATGCAGTGCAGTCTTGGGATCAGCTGGAACGTCAAGATAGATACAGTCACATTATCAAGTGTCCAGTGGGTAAAACCATTCGTATGTCATGGAATCCGATCTAAGGTGAACAATTATTAGGACCCCCTTGGCTTTGCAGCACCAGTCATCATACAAGGAGAGTGTCTGCTTTGGGACCTCACAGCTGACACTTATGACTGGGACACAGTATTGCCTCCAGAGAAAGCGAAACAATGGAAAAATTCAGGTCTGGCAGCAGCACAAGGACAGAAATAAGTTAGAGAAATGTCAAACAAAAGTATGTCAACAATTAGAAGTATATGACGTAAAAAATAACCACACAAATAAACAGCAACTATGTGTGGCAACATTGGGGTGACGGATACCGAGAGTCAGACGACGCCACCTGGTGTGACATCCGTCAGATCTCGGTGATGGGTTTCTACTGCTTTTCATATTTTATGTGAGCACTTCCTGTTTGATTGTGAAATCCTAACCCTCCCTCTCGTTTCAGTGCACTTCACTTCCTGCCCTGCATGCTCCCGCCCCTCTGAATAATACTCACTACCTACTTTTCGTCTCCACCACCTCTCTATCGTCTCCCCCCCCTATTTGTCCACCTTTCATATTAGCACTCCCCTCCGGACTAAACTCGTCTACCTCCCTTCTTCCGTCTTTTTCTCCCAGACAACCTACCCGACTTCCATGTGTATACTCCTTTCCACCTCTCTTTTTTTCGCCCTATATTCCTCCACTGTTGTTACCTAATTTCCTTCCTGACCGACCTTATTTTGTAATAAACCCACTTTTTCTACACCCACTCTCTAGTTTCACTAGCCTCCTCCTTCAGCCCCGAACAGCGCTGCCAAACATGACTCAGCCGACCAGGGCACTCACCATCCCCTCACGCGCTCTCAACCACACCCCCTCCCACGGCGCAACAACCCGCACCAGGCTTCCGCCTCATGGAGCAAGAACCATGGAACAAATGAAACTAACTTTATTTCGCCCACTCCTTTTGATCCTCCCCCCCCGCTCTTACCGCGCCCCCACACTCTCACCTCTTCTCTTCTCCCCCGTCTCGCCAGCTCACCACACCTACCAACCCCGTTCTCCGGACCAGACCCATTTTTGTTCAATTGTTACATTTTATACCGCCCACTTCCCTTCACGGCAAGCATCACCTCATCTTCCGCACAACCGGCGACAGCAATGCAGGAACTCCCGGATTATTCACTCCATATTTACCTCATCGAATTTACACCCTCCCGGGCCGCCCCCCGAGGATCCAGCGCGTCGCGCACCGATATTTCGCACTAGCAGACACCTGGAAGACGCCTCCCTACTCACACCTTTCTACATGCTCTCAGACCCTAACCGCCCCGACTCCCTCCCGATCAGTTCGCAACAGCACCGCAACTCGTAT